>OY735876.1:0-1247226 GCA_963506565.1 Tachystola acroxantha | reverse complement strand
TAAGAAACGAGTGGTCAAAAGTGGTTGACATTTCTCATAGAATCGGTAAACTGAAGTGTCAGTGGGCTGGTCACTGTCGTAGAACCGATAACCGATGGGGGAGACGCGTTATCGAATGGAGGCCACGAACGGGTAAACGTAGTGTCCAGATGGAGGGATGACCTTCGCAAGTTGCCTGGCAGGGACTAGATGCAGAGGGCCGAGAGTAGGGTTGAGTGGCGCGCTTTGGGAGAGGCTTACGTCCAGCTGTGGACTGATACGAGCTGATGATGATGATGATATTTTAGATGAAGTGTTCACACAATGCGTACGGTCGTTTGCGGCGTTTCGCTTGCCGACTCATTCGGTTAGCGACCGATTTGCAGCAAAAATTCGCAGGTCATTTGATGTGCATAGCGCTCGATATTCAGTACGCGGCGTTACGCAAACAAACTGTGATTGATTAATGTTAAAACTGATCTCAGATATCATTGCTTCTAATCTCTGGCATCCTTTTTCGGTTTCTCAGAGACCCCTCTGAGAAACCGAAAAAGATGGCAGAGATGATAGATTTAGATTTAGACTAATTATTTAGAATAATTAGTTTTAATTTTCATCTAAGGCATATGTAAATCATGTAATCCACCAATCTACACTGGGCTCGCATAGTGAATAATGGCCTAAGATCCCTCGGCGTAAGGGTAGGTACAAGGGCGTCGCCAGCCGATGGCCCAGGGGGGGGCAAGTCGATATAAATTACAGCTGTGTGTGAGAACAGGCGACGACGCGGCCGCGTGGACGGAATAGGAGAGACAGTAGTACTCTCCTCTCCCCGCTCGCTCTCGCCTCATCGCTTTCCAGTGCCTGACTAAGGACTTTGCATTGGGCTGGATATTTTTTCTAATCTCTAGGGGGGGCAGCTGCCCCTACCTGCCCCCCCTTGGCGACGCCCTTGGGTAGGTATATGCTCAAGTAGGTTGTAACATATATTTTTATTGAGTGTTTATGTTACCACCAACTAGGCTACAATCGCTGAACAAGAGACTATATATATGATTAATTTAAGAAATATCCCAGGGCGCCATTGTCACATGGAAGCATATCAAATTAAACGAATAGGTTTATCTGTTACTTAATTCTTTATTCCTATCAATTGGTCCCTTTCACAATTATGGTTTCGAAGCTAGTTAAAACTAGGCTTAATCTATCTTATTGTTACTATGACACAGACAAGTCAGTTGGACGGAACCTTAGTTCGTCCCTGAGGAGAAAGTTAGCACGTGTTACAGTAAAAATCTTATAGATAAACACTTTAAAATAGCTATAAAGGATTCTACTTCCCATGGGAACGCATTACGGGAGCATCAGCCAGTCGTACTGCCAGTGACACCGCCACGTGTCACTTCCCTGGTCCTGGAGGGTCTCGCAATGGATCTCAGCTTCCCCGTGGGAAACTCAGCATCCTATCCCTCGCTATGCCGACTGTACCACATGGAACCGTGGTCTACTTGTCCGTGACACGGGACAAAATGGGAGTCGATAGGTGTTACACCATATCCTGACTCTTCACTTCCCAAGCCTTATGAAAGGACCCAATTTATATGGGCTGATAGAAGGACTAAATTTTAAACTCTTGGCATCGGCCTGAAATTATACAATTCAGGCACTGACTTGCCCGTCATGTATCCTCTGGAGCAAAGTCAGGCTTCTTTGGGGCTTGGCCCTTATATAGTGTCGAACAGCGCCCCTGGCTTTCAGTAGACGAACCAATTTTGGAAGCTTCTAGAACAACGTGACCATGAACAATAGGGCCCTAGGTTGTCTAGATTCAGTTCGGCTACTGGAAACCAGGTGTCGCTTCGGAAGAACTAGAAATATGGAAATATTTAAAATATAAAGATTTAATTATGGTGGAACGTATAAATTAAATGTATCATGAAAAATAAATAATACGTTCACCAAAGTTAATTAAGAGAAAATTGTATTTCCATAGACATTACAAATGATTTTACAGATATTTCCGCCAAAGTTTCGCTAGGTGGCTCTTATTACACCAAGTGCCTGTCAGTTGGCTACAACTAACTACGAGCTACGGATAGATGTCGCTGTTATGACTTTTGAATTAAATATTGTATGCACTAATGGTCAGATGGTGCTAGTTGTCTTTATTTATTTCATAGCAAAACCATCGACATCATAGGCATAAAAAATTCTTGTTACAAGGTGATGACATAAAAACAGACTGATGATGATGATTACCTATTAAATCCATTTCCAGACATCTTAGATAATATACACGATTAAAACAATATACCTAGATACAACTCTATGCTAAATTGATGCGTGCAAATCATGACATATAATAAAATAGGTTTTGACCATCCATGCCAGACTAAGTATTATTATTCAATTGTTATCTTTAAATAATCACCACGTGAATATCATTATCGATCATTATTTTTGGCTAATATCTCCACGAGACTAACCATACGAGACTTAGAAACGTTATTATATATACGGGTTGTTGAAAAAAATGTTACTTATATATATATATATATATATATAGACGATCGCATTAATAATATATATAGATGCGCTCAGAGACGGGTCCCGCTAGGTGCATCACATATCCCATTAAAAAGCCTTTCAAAGGACCAGGTTTTCTTAAACCCGTGAAACCTGGAGAGATACATAATAATATAATAATAATTTATTTAGAACCACAAAATTGAGAGCTCGGTGGCTCAGTGGTTGGGTCAATGGACTTGCAATATGGAGGTCCCAGGTTCGATTTCCAGCTAGGGCAGCCATGTACCAATGAGTTATCCTCGGTTTTTCGACGGAAAAACTTACGTACCTACATTTACCGAGTGCTCTCAAAACGGTGAAAGAAAACATCGTGATGAAACCTGCATGCCGTAGAAGAAGAAAAAAAATCTAAGGCATGTGAAATCCGCCAACCCGCAGTGGGACCGCGTGGTGGATTATGGCCCCAGCTCCCTCGATGTAAGGGAAGGTCTGTGCCCGAGCAGTGGGGCAATGTAAATAGACTGATGATGATGATTATGACAAAATTGTACAGTTTTCACTTAAAATTAGATACAATGGGTACTTATTCTCTAAGGAGTGTAATTTAACAGGCATTTATTCAGATACTTAAACTACCTACCATTTTCAAGAATTAATATATCAAACTTAAAGCTAATAGGTACTTATTTATTTAAATCACATTTTAACTGACGTGACTATATAAACACATGCAAAATAGAAAACATATATGATAATAACTACTTTATCTAAGTATACAAAATATTTACTAAACCAAATAAATTAGCGAACAAATCTATCTTAACCGAAGCCCAAATCAAGTGTCTTATTTTGTAAACAAAAACTACCCTACCCTACTAACATTTTTAGCTGTTCTGTGATTATTGTATATTATTTTCACATTATTAGATCTGATTACTTTATTTTCACAACGACGATCAGTTCCTACAGTGTTACATCGCAACAGGTAATTAGACGATCATATTTGTTTACTCGAAGTTGTTCAGAAATATGTCTACTTAGGACAAACTCTGCAGCTGGGTAGGAACAACTTCGAGAAAGAGAGTGACAGGAGAATTCAGCTGGGCTGGGCAGCGTTTGGGAAGCTACGTCATATCTTCTCGTCTTCAATACCACAATGCCTAAAAACTAAGGTCTTCAACCAGTGCGTCCTACCAGTGATGACCTACGGAGCCGAAACGTGGACATTGACGGTGAGACTGGCCCACAGGTTCAAGGTCGCTCAGCGAGCTATGGAAAGAGCTATGCTTGGAGTTTCTCTGTTAGATAGAATAAGAAACGAGTATATCCGCCAGAAGACAAAAGTGGTTGACATTGCTCATAGAATCAGTAAACTGAAGTGGCAGTGGGCTGGTCACATCTGTCGTAGAACCGATAACCGATGGGGTAGACGAGTTCTCGAATGGAGGCCACGAACGGGTAAACGTAGTGTGGGACGCCCCCCGACCAGATGGAGGGATGACCTTCGCAAAATGGCTGGCAGGGACTGGATGCAGAGGGCCGAGAGTAGGGTTGATTGGCGCGCTTTGGGAGAGGCCTACGTCCAGCAGTGGACTGATACGGGCTGATGATGATGATGATGATGATTTGTTTACAAATTAAGACACTTGATTTGGGCTGCGGTTTAGATAGATTTGTTCGCTAATTTATTTGGTTTAGTAAATATTTTGTATACTTAGATAAAGTGGTTATTATCATACATGTTTTCTATTTTGAATGTGTATATAATATAGTCACGTCAGTTAAAATGTAATTTAAATAAATAAGTACCTATTAGCTTTAAGTTTGATATGTTAATTCTTGAAAATGGTAGGTAGTTTAAGTATCTGAATAAATGCCTTTTAAATTACACTCCTTGAGAATAAGTAACCATTGTATCTAATTTTAAGTGAAAACTGGACCATTTTTTGGTTCTAAATAAATTATTTTTATATAGACTGCATATTTATGATACGGCGCTAGTGGTTTTTTTTTATTAATGGACTCGACAGTTCGTCATTTGCCAATGTCATGTTACAGAAAATTCAATATATTCAATAGTCTTCTATCTATCTTCCTCCAGGGGAGTCGCAGTAGCGTCTTCACCCTGGGCAGCCGCGTCTTCATGTCTTCATCCAAAGGAGACGCCGTAGCGTCATCACTCTGGACGAAGCAGCTCGACAGTCACGTTCACTCCCGAGCTTGTAGCGGGAACTCTTGATAAAAGCTTCAAACTTCAGATCTTGCATAAATAATCAAATAACTTCACCGTACTGTCATTCGCGAACATTTTCTGATTAATTTAACGTGATATTAAACACAAAATAGTCCCTGTAGACAATAAAATAAAAATTATCAAATAATTTTGCAACCGTCGTTTCCCGCCATTTTCAAGAGAACCCTGGTTTTTATTCAAATGAATGAATATAGTCCAAAGGAGACACCGAATTTGGTCCGCCTCTAATGTAACCACACTTGCAAATGTCGTTTCAGATTATTCCATCCGTTGCGGCCGGATTTGCCACATTCAAAGTGCTTTCTTTGCATCCAAGAACTTAGAGTGACTTAGTTCAGATTCTGTGCTTGCATTGGACTAAGCCTTTTCTCGTCGACATTGTAAGCCTTTATTTTAGGTTGTGTGCCTTTAAACGTCTGAATTCGTGTTTAAATTCGTTGTAACAATACATAGAATACCTGTGAAAAAATTCTTACTTCTAAGTTAAGAGCCTTCGTAGAGCCAACTAGCGCCGCCAATCTTAAAAAAATAATATTTTCCAATATAATTAATTTTATTAAAAAAGCTATTTACAAAATGTTTATTACGATAAATACTATTTTTCAATATACAATACATGGCATAATTGCGACAAGCTAAGTTGTAGTTCACAAATGTGCCAAAAACGGCAGTTTTTCGCAATTATGCGAACTACAACTTACCGACATTGAATCACGTTATAAATAAGCATTTAAAAAACAGTATTTATTGTAATAAATATTTCGTAAATAGCTTTTGTAAAATTGATTATATTGGAAGATATTATTTTAGATTGGCGGCGCTAGTTGGCTCTATGAAGGCCCTTAATCTGCAAGGTCAAAGTCAGTAGATTCTACACTACGCATATCGTTACACATTCTACATATTTAGACGTTCTCCTTTTTAGGTTTTCTTATCATGTTGGATTTAATTACTTTACTTGCATTTTTCTAATAGCAGAACAATATTCATTCGTAGTAGCATTCTAAATTCTACCTACACCCTGTTATTTGTACATTATAGAGACATGATGTTATTGTCTGATGCATGGATGATATGAATTAATACTGTCAATGCATCATTTGACTCACTAAATTTTTTAACAGATTTAAAGTCATTACTACATTGGATAGATAGAAACACAGAGCATTAAATCAATAAAGTATTCTATTAATACCGTAGAAAATGTTGACATTAAATATATTTGTATCGATACTTATAATTTCTTTAAATATGTGTTACGCTTATAAGTTACTACTAGTATTCCCTCTACCTGGGAAAAGTCACACGATTCTTGGTGAAGGATACGTTAAACATCTGTTAAAAGCAGGTCATGAGGTAAAGTCTTTTAATACCTATGCAAGTTTTGGAACCATCATTCGTTATTCTTCTATCACCTTTACTTACTATGTTAATTACCTGACTGCGCTAGAAGGAGGGTTATGTTTTTCGAGTGTATGTATGTCTAATTCTTTGGCACGAACTATAGCCTAAAAGGCTTGATGGATTTTAACATATGAGGTGTCGTTAGATTCGTCTTCATTGTAGAAGTGACAGGGCTGTAGAAATTTAATCAAAGCGTCTTAAATTTTTGGCAGTCGTGTTTGTTTTTTAAAATTAATTTTATCGAAGTACTTCGTCAGATTTGGCACTTGCCGATTTTGTCTCCTCAGTAGCGACATTAGATCTTCAGTCAGGTTTACTTCACCTACCGTCATTGCATCTAGGTAGGTTATTTCCTGTTCCCATTACTTGCTTTACTCCGGTGATTACCAGTCCACTGCTGGACGTAGGCCTCTCCAAAAGCGCGCCACCCAACCCTACTCTCGGCTCTCTGCATCCAGTCACTGCCAGCCATCTTGCGAAGGTCATCCCTCCATCTCGTCGGAGAGATTCCCACACTGCGTTTACCCGTTCGTGGCCTCCATTCGAGAACTCGTCTACCCCATCGGTTATCGGTTCTACGACAGATGTGACCAGCCCACTGACACTTCAGTTTACTGATTCTATGAGCAATGTCAACCACTTTTGTCTTCTGGCGGATATACTCGTTTCTTATTCTATCTAACAGAGAAATTCCAGGCATAGCTCTTTCCATAGTTCACTCACTCGCTCTTTCTCTAGCTCAAAAAGCGCCACTACTCTCTAATTGTGTCATTTCACTCTGCTCTAATTGTTTCATTATTGTGTTAATTTTATCACCGTGAAATGTTGTTGCTGTAAATGAAACTATTATGTTTTAGGTGACATATGTTACGCCAATTCCAATGAAAGATCCGTTACCGAATTTACGTCAAATAGATGTATCGTCGAACTTTGACGTAATGTCACCATGTAAGTAACGATGAATTTTATAAAAATGTCATAATTAAAGCATTTCAAATGTAAACAGTGATGAAATTGCACCACAAGGTAAAGAAAATGAAAGCAGAAAGGAAGAAGAACATGAAGAGAGATACCTATCTTTCTTTATGTTATTCTTCCTAAAATGAAAGCTACGAGAAACAGAAAGAAAATAAATATACTACTAAGTATTTAATTACTAAATTACAGAATTACTGAATTTCATTAATATCTTTTTTATACATAGATTACATTTTAAAAAAACCGATCCTGTGAGCATTTTCTCAGTTCATCTTGATTCATTGTTAGAAATTTGTATGTATTGTTTGTGAATCTATACTGTCATTTATCTATGTCTTGGGAACGTTATGTATTATTAATGTATCATTTTAAGTTATTTTGTAGTCATGAGTAGTTACTATATTTATGTAGTTTATATAATATAATGTTTGCATGTAGTCTACATACTATAGTATTTGTATATAAAGAATATAAACTCAAAGTACTATCTTTAAAATTCACATTTTTTTTTGTTCAAATTGAGTCATGTGTTTTATTTTTATATTCTACATATAAAACCATTTTTTATATACCTGCCTCATCATTCTCCGCATCACCAAAGGTTAACTGGTAGAAAATTCCGCAAGGCATTAAGTTCGCCTTTATACATACTTGTGTAAAAGTTTAATAATAATAAACTTTTTACTTAATTACAGCCGCAGAACTTAGCTTCGATCATCTATTGAAAAAGGAACCAGTTAATATTTTAGTTATCCTGGATGTAACATTTTCACTTGTAAATGGGACCATAATGCATGAAAACGTACAGAAGCTACTGCAAGACCCAGACGAAAAGTTTGATGCAGTTATAGTCGAATGGATTTACAGTGAAATTTATTCTGGGTAAGTATTAAAGAAAACTAAACTCCTGGAGCATAATAAAATACAATAGACTTTGTTTTTAAAGTTTGATATTAGATACCTATTATTTGAAACTTAATTTTGTTACTCGTAAATTTAATTCGACTTTTATCTTCATACCCACAAATGCACAAAATTAATTTACTCAAACGCTGTGCAGAAATAATGTATTTCACGAGCCTAAAAATACATTATTTCTGCACAGCGTTTGAGTAAATTAAACAATTTGGAAAAAATTACAATAAATTCAACTATCAAAAAAAATATTAATTTGATGTGCATCGTTACTGTGCACTGTGAGTTTTTTTTAACATTTTAAGGTATTTTAATTTTTTTGGCAATAATTTCCATCACTGAAATTTGAAATAATGGTCATTTCTAAGAGCATTGTGTGACTTGTGACGTACTTAGTTCATTTTTCAAAACCTTACCAATTTAGTATTTCTCATGAGTTTTTCCAGTTTCATTTTGTCGAATGAATTCAAGGACACCTGTATAACAACTTGTTTTCGATAGATTTTCTTCAGTCTTCGACTGCCCACTGATCTGGTCATCATCCATGGAACCTCATCAAATGGTTCTTTCACTAATCGATGAGGATCCAAACCCAACATACATGGCAGATATCAGCTCTTTTGATGTGCCGCCCTTTACATTTTGGCAGCGAGCAGAACAATTCTGGACCTTTATAAAAATCAAAACTGCTAAATGGTAAGGAATCTATAATACCTGAAATTACTACCAGAGATGAGAAGCTTGGTGGCTCAGTGGTTGGGTCAATGGACTTGCGATTCGGACGTCCCAGATTCGATTCCTAGGGCAGCCATGACCAATGAGTTATCCTCGGTTTTTTCGACGGAAAACTTACGTACATTTACCGAGTGCTCTCAAAACGGTGAAGGAAAACATCGTGATGAAACCTGCACGCCGTAGAAGAAGAAAAAAATCTAAGGCATGTGAAATCCGCCAATTCGCAGCGGGCCCGCGTGGTGGATCATGGCCTCCTTCGATGTAAGGGAAGGTCTGTGCCCGTGCAGTGGGGCTATATAAATAGACTGATGATGATGATGACTACCAGAGATGTTGTAATTAAAGAATTAATGTTAAAAAACAAATAAATATATACTAATAAATAAAAAATTAGGGCCAAATCACTGCCCTGCGGAAGAGTGTCCAAAAGGCTGGCGACGTTACCTCGTTGTATAGCTGGCCGAGGTAAGCGCCAGCCCTTTGGTCACCGGACGAGTCAATGAGGCGCGACGTCAGTTCTTTGAACAGTCGCCGCGCCTCTGGTCCCCATGTCCCCATGGTCTCTACACCAAACGGAGCAAACATGTAGCTCTCGCTGAGAGCCGCATATTTGCGTCGCTTGAGACTTTCTGCGGCGTCGGCCGCCGCCCCCGCCGCCCTGCTCGTGAACTGCACATGGGAGGGAGCCAGTGTAGGTAGCGTCCCACACTAGCGTTCTCCCATGCTTCCACGGTATGAGCGTCATCCCGTCGGGCCTCTTGCCATCGTCACGTGCAATACCGTTCGGCTCCAAAATGGCCGGCACTTTGACGGTGGCAAAGGTCCTCCCAAAGAATTAATTGAAACTCAAATGTAAACAGGTTGTTGTTGTTTGTTTTAAAATGTCTTTATTGCCAGTAATTATAACAATTAAACTTATAATCTAGTGTAGATTTGTTCCTAGATATAAGTAACTTAAAATTAAAACAGTTTTACAGGCTTTAGCCTATTTAAAAACTTTAGCAAAATGATTAATTATAAACGAACATCGTAATACAAATTGATTGACTTAAATCTAAAGTTATGATAATAGGTATGTCAACTTTGATGAGCTGACATTTTTCACCTGTAGCTAAGCAGATAAAAGAAAAAAGATTCTAGTAATTACTAGTATTCGTGCAATTATATCCTGATCATATTTTATATTCGCTCGGGTAGGTAAGTTATCGAACGATTTGACGGTAAGTGCGGGTAAGCGGTGCGAGTGCGAGCCATGTACCGCGCTAATGAGCCCGGGTCAGCTGCGAGTAGGTGTGGGCAACAGGTTGCAGTGACGTCAGGATGACGAGTCAAAGTCAAGCATGTAGTGATGCGGTAAGCGGTAGGTTCGATAAGTGTCGATATAAGGAAGATTAGAATTACGGCTTTTTCCAATAGAAGAAACTAGAATGTTTTTATTACGTGGATTTTTAATCAAGTAAAAGTTTTTAGCTAGTTTTAAGATAAAGTCTTTAATAAATGGTAACTTTATTCTGTCGTGTAGTTTTCTTAAGTTAGTCCGGAGTTTTGTATTGTATGAAGTTTTTAATACTTTATTTTGTATAATTTGGATTTTGTTATAGTTGTAATTGCTAGTGCTGCTCCAGACAGGACAGGCGTAGGTGAGTATTGGTCTTACAAGGGTAGTATACATGAACAATTTTGTTTGGCTACTAAGACACGATCTTCGATTTAAGATTGGTTTAAGAGCATTAAGAGCTTTTAGGCTTTTTAAACATATAGCAGATACATGGCAATTCCAGTTTAGCTTGCTATCCAAATGTACACCCAGGTATTTAACACACTTACTCCACGGAACCGAATGTTGATTGATTTTTATTTGTCTAGTGGGCAACTTGCGTTTTCTAGTAAAGACTATAGCTTCAGTCTTAGTTTCATTGAGTTTGAGTTTCCATTTGGTGAAGAACTCATGGAACAATTCGAATGACAATTGCAATCTACCGATTACAATGTTAGTGTCTATGTCAGATGTAAGAGATGCCGTGTCATCAGCAAAGCAGGCAAGGTCAGTTCGCGGTTGAATAGGAATATCATTTAAATAAAGTAGGAACAGATATGGTCCTAATATTGACCCCTGTGGTACTCCTGCTGGTACGCTACGTGGTGACGACATGTCCCCACCAATATGTACTTTGAAACTACGATTAGTTAGGTATGATTCGATGACTTTAACCAGCGGTATCGGAGCATGAGTCATCATTTTATGTAGAAGGCCATGATGCCAAACGGTATCAAAGGCCTTCTCTAAGTCTATTAGAAGCATGCCCGTAGATTTACCTAAGTTTAGATTGTGCGCCGCGTATTCTGCAACCCGAGCCAGTTGCTGGGAAGTAGAATGACAAGAGCGAAATCCGAACTGCTGATTAATTATTTTGTCTTCTGTGGCATTTACTAATCGCCTGTAAATAACTTTTTCAAATAGCTTACCCAAGGATGGTAATAAGCTAATTGGGCGGTAATTTGTCGGAACAGTTACGTCTTTGCCCGGTTTTTTAATCGCAATAACCTTCGCTTCTTTCCAAGAATCAGGGAAGTAGCCAATACGCAGACAAGCGTTAAATATTTTAACAACTTCTATTATAGCTTTGTGGGGTAAGTTTTTCAGTAGTACATTGTCAATACCGTCGTTCCCTGCAGCCTTACGTACCTTTAAGTTTCTTACGTATTTGGATATTTCAGATGGTCGTACCGGATTGCTTAAAGGTGAGTTAGCCCATGTTGGCGACTGTATTTTAGCAACTGATTCGGATACTAAGTTTTCTACATCTGAATTGGACCAGTTAAGGGTAAGACACATGTTCTGATGGATAGACACATGTTCTGATGGAATAATGGAAAAATGTAAACAGGTGGGTGAGTGGAAGAGACTACGAAACTTATAAAAAGGCCTTTGGATCAGCAGTAGCCAAACGAGGTAGAACTCTAGTTCCGCTAGAAGAACTGAAATACAATGGTTCCATAATGTTAGGAAACTCTCATGTATCTTCTGGTCAAGCTATTCGTTTGCCACAAAACTACAAACCGATTGCAGGATACCATATTGATGATGTGAAGCCATTGCCACAGGTGAGTTATTAGAAATAGTGAGAACTTCTACAGCATTTATTGTATTTAAAGAGTACAGTCGAAGACACAGATAAGTATACAAGAGGCCTCAATAAAGTTGAGATTTTCTCAAAAATTACTGGACCTAATTTAATAATTCTTTTACAGTTACATAGTTTTAACTTTTATCTATCTAACAGTGAAATATTTTTGCAATAGCTGAAGTAGTTTTGGAGAAAATCTCAACCCTAAAAACTCTCCTGTACACCTTTATCTGTGTTCCACCGTACCTATCGTCGCTTGTAGTATCAATTGGTGTATCAAGAGACAATATACGATTTTAAAGGAGAAGCAGTCAAAGTTTTTTTTTTGAGTTTAATCATTCATAACTTTTATTGTATTTAAGCTTTTACAGTCTGGGTTTTATCGAAATACTATCAATCGCAGCATTCAAAAATTCAGTGTGTCTAGAAAGCTCTTAGTTTACGAGAATGATGTCCCTTACAAGATTTTTTTTAAATAGTCTTTTACTTGAAATTGCACCGAAGCAACTGTAAATCTATATAGATACTATATAGTATTTCGATGATACTTACATTATTTTGGACACAGTTGCGAGGTAGTTACAACAATTTGATTTTTATCTTTATAGGTGAATGTACCTTACCCTATCATTTTGCACCAGAATCAATAATCCAGACAGGAAAATTGGCAGTGTAACGGACACATTTATTTAAATAGTTTTTTAATATACCATTCGAAAGCGCAGAGCGCGGCGAGTCGAGCGGTATAGTTAACTCATAATTCGTTTGCGTATCCTTGTTTCCACATCACATACCGCCATGGCTTATAGCCTATGATATCTCTTTGTGAAACTTCCATCAAATTCCCTTCAGTAGTTATGGCGTGATTCTTGCACAAAGTCACAGACAAACAGACAAAAACTCTAAAAATTTGTGTTTTGGCATCAGTATCGATTACAATTATTCTTTTAAAAAAATATCCAATGTATAGATTTGACAAAATGTCCCAATGATCCTACAAGCGACGCTATATTGTGTTATTTCAACAGGACTTGCAACAAATGATGGACAAAGCAGAACATGGAGTGATATATTTCAGCATGGGATCCATATTGCAGAGCAAGACGTTGCCAGAGGAACTCAAAAGAAATTTCCTGGAAATGTTCGGTGGATTGAAGCAGACAGTATTATGGAAGTTTGAAGAGCAATTGGAAAATATGCCCAATAATGTGCACATTGTTAATTGGGCCCCACAGCAGAGTATATTGGGTTAGTTACAGCAAATAGCGTTGGTGATAGTTTTAATGCTTCATCGAATGCTTACGATTTTGTCCAAGATCTATCCTCTGATTCATAATCCAAAGTCTTACAATATATATTTATGAAATATAGTATTTTAAATATTATAAGGTTATTACCCAACATATTGTAGTACTATCTACTTACTCATATTATATTATCATGCTAAAGTATCCGTATAGAATAAGAAACGAGTATATCCGCCAGAAGACAAAAGTGGTTGACATTGCTCATAGAATCAGTAAACTGAAGTGGCAGTGGGCTGGTCACATCTGTCGTAGAACCGATAACCGATGGGCACAGAGCACCCCCACTAGAGTCCGCATTGACAAATTTTTGTTTGAAAACGAAATCGCCACAGGAACGAGGTGCGGGGCGGGACAAGCCACATCCTGATTGGCCAATTCAAGGTCGTCGCACGTCGTAAGCGCAGAACGAATGCAGCGCAAGGATGGGATAATAGTATAGGATGTATCGATTATCGACATTTTCTGTCGATAAGCTATTTTGTACTTATATTTAGAAAATTGTTAGGATGAGTCATATTGCGGAATTTGATGTGACATCAAATGTCTACTACTATGTGATACTAAACATTAATGTTAGTAGTAAACATTTGATAAATAAATAGTTTTTTTTAGTAAATAAAACAGCGCAAATTGTAAAGAAATAAATTAGTTTTAATAAATTAAATAATACTGATACTTGATAGCTTATAGATAGAGCTCGGTGGCGCAGTGGTTGAGTCACTGGACTTGCAATACGGAGGTCCCGGTTCGATTCCCAGCCAGGGCAGCCATGTACTAATGAGTTATAGTCGGTTTTTTCGACCGAAAAACTTACGTATATTTACCGAATGTTCTCAAAACGGCGAAGGAAAACATTGTGATGAAACCTTAATGCCGTAGAAAAAAATATCTAAGGCATGTGTAATCCGCCAATCGGCACTGGGCCCGCGTGGTGGACCATGGTCCGAGCTCCCTCGATGAAAGGGAAGGTCTGTGCCCAATCAGTGGGGACATAATAATAAATAAGCTTAAAACAGGTAAATCTCAAAGGAGCAGGCCCATACCTTTAAGACCCACCCTTGCTGTCCTGTTATTGAGACAATATTAATCCCATATTTTTCTACCGCGTTTATTGCTCTTAAACACAAGGCTAGTCAATGCAAAGTTGAATTTATTTGTACCTTAACATTTGATGAAATCAAAATAAAAAAGTTGAATATGTTCCTTCGAATCAACGTACTTTTCTGTAAGTACCACTTTTTTTATGAAATTCAATTGCACAAATGAATGCACCGAAGCTTTGCTTTTCCTAAGTCGCATTTTACGTGGAGTATTCCAATGAGTTGGCAAATTTAATAAATCAATACTGGTATCCGGTTGTATTATCTCGGGGAATTTTTGTGGTTCTGGCAGCGTGAAATGTTCAGAAGATGCTGGGTTTGTTCTTGGCGGTACTACGGCATGTTTTGAATACTGTTCATGTTGAATAAACTTCTGTAAAAGTGTAATAGTTACATGCTAATCTTAATTGATAATTTTATGTCCTTCAACATAAAATTATCAAAGTTTATAGTTATGCTCAAGCAACATACCGTAGACATAAATGTTGTCTCCAACGTTGGTTGGGAAATCATAGGCGACGTTACTGAAGTTGACTGAACTCCAAGAACACTGATATATGAATTAAATGTATTCCGAATAATATTTCGATCTAACAGGAGGTAGAAAAATATGATCTGAATATTGAATTAATAACAGTATACTTCTATAAAGGGTGGACCTGGTTTGGTCAATCTCCTTTGAATATGCTAACAACATCGACATCGACAATTCCCGAACGGGTGACTGAAAGCACTAACTTACACGTGCCGGGGAGAAAGCGGGATGTCTAAATATGAATTAACACATGAAAGAAAGGGATTCGTAAAAAGACATCAACGTGCTCACCTGAAATGGTACACATTATGCAGCAAAATTTATTTTATTGTTTTAATCTTTTTATATGTAAATTCAACTGACCGATAAAAGGAAATACCATCCTTTTGAAGATTCGATGTTCTACAAGACTTTCCACATATTTAGATAGATTTTTACCTCATTTTCACTCACAAACTCATTACGACGTTCAATAGGCGAATGAAACGATGTTTTGAGGCGTGGCGCTTTTAGTGTGGTACTTGCAAGTATGCTTGGCAGCAGCGGGGGCCCTCATATGCGGACTCTAGTGGGGGTGCTCTGTGCCGATGGGGTAGACGAGTTCTCGAATGGGGGCCACGAACGGGTAAACGTAGTGTGGGACGCTCCCCGATCAGATGGAGGGATGACCTTCGCAAGACAGCGGCATGGACTGGATGCAGAGAGCCGAGAGTAGGGTTGAGTGGCGTGCTTTGGGAGAGGCCTACGTTCTGCAGTGGAATGATACGGACTGATGATGATAATGAACGTATCCGTTTACCCTTTCATATCTATCATTTATACAAAACTATTTACTTATTTATTTATAAACTATTCTAAACTACTTCCTACTTTAGTCAGCGTCGCGCTGGCAGCCTTTGGGAGTCTGGACAGGTACTGCCTAAAAATCAGAGTTATAGTTTTGTGACATTATACTGAGGCAGCATGCCTATTCCGACGCTGCACACCATTACAGCGATAGTTCTAGGTGTATATGTATAATATGTAGGTGTATATTTTTAAAATGTTTGTTTCTTCAGCCTATTTTTCTTTTTAATGTTCATTATGTCTGTAAGGGGGAGGCCTGGTGACTCAAAACACAGGATTAGTCCTAGCTTGAGCACCAGTCTTCCACCAAACTGTGTCTAATAACATGAAAATGTACCCTAATGTGGAATGAAAAAAGAAAACACTTTTCTTTTCTTAATTCGCAGTCATCTTTAAAGAATTTTTTGTCGGAATTTCCTTTGACTTTATCTTACTTCTTAATTTCAGCACATCCAAACTGCATATTATTCATAACGCACGGAGGTTTGCTCTCTACAACCGAGACCTTACACTTTGGTGTACCAATCATAGGTATACCAGCTTTCGCAGACCAGTTTACCAATATGAATAGGGCTGCAGCCAAAGGTTTTGCGAAAGTGGTCGATTTGGATTTGGAAATGCCGGCTAACTTGAATATAGCTATTGGCGATATGCTTAGAAATTCCAGGTAAGTCTGCCACAATGTGTAATATGTAAGTCGTGAAGGCAGGGGTAATGGTTTCTTTCATGGTTTATGTAATGACTTTATATCTTGAATTTGATTAGAAATATTGTTTGTGACATTAAGAGCATTCCATGAGCCAACTAGCGCCGCCAATCTTAAAAAAATAATATCTTCCAATATAATCAATTTTATTAAAAAAGCTATTTACGAAACGTTTATTACGATAAATACTATTTTTTAAATGCTTATTTATAACGTGATTCAATGTCGGTAAGTTGTAGTTCGCATAATTGCGAAAAACGGCCGTTTTTGGCACATTTGTGAACTACAACTTAGCTTGTCGCAATTATGCCATGTATTGTATATTGAAAAATAGTATTCATTCATCCTAATAAACATTTTGTAAATAGCTTTTTTAATAATATTGATTACCTAAATTGGAAGATATTATTTTTTCAAGATTGGCGGCGCTAGTTGGCTCATGGAAGGCCCTTTCGTTTCGTGTATCCCGAAATGGATCTTAATAAGAGAGGGCCAGTTATACCGAAGATAATTTTACTATCTAACCTAGTCACTATTGGGTCTACCTTCTTTGCAATGGGGTTATGAATTCAATTCCCAGTCGGAAAAGTGTATATACCTCTTTATACGAGTCTGAGGCCCGTATTAATAGTCTGAGCTCAAACCCAAGAGTGAATTCAGCTGATACACTCTGAAGACGTGATCACCATCTCAAGTATGGCATTTATTAATAAACCAATCTTGAGGGCGTATCACGTGATGTCTTTTCAAGTCGCGGTTCGCCTGCAATCAGCAAATACGTTCTCAAGTGTGAGTTTGACAGTTCTCTTGAGAACTGAGTTTTGTTTATAGATACGGCGTTACTCACGTGATACCCGATTCCTAAACGTGAACCTATGTTACGTTTATTAATAGGAACGCCATCTTGAGGTCGTTCTCAAAATTCACTTTTGAGCTGAGAGTGATTTATTAATACGGGCCTGAGTGTAATTTGTTATTCATTTCTATTTATATCTCTGGCATTTCTATTTCTATTTATATACCTATAGCATAATGTTTAGGTCATAAATGTTATTTATTAATTTTCTACTTTTCCTTCATTGACTCTATGAAGAGTGAAGTCTGTAAATTAGTTATCTTTATCAATGACAAGTAAGTCTTAATACACTTCAAACAAGGCATGTTTTACATTATCAAAGCCACAAATCTCCATTTCAGTTATCGTGACAGAGCCCAGGAGTTATCTCTGGTATACCACGACCGCGTGGCGTCCCCTGGTGCAGAACTGGTGCATTGGGTGGAGCACGCCATACGCACGCGTGGGGCGCCACATCTGCGCTCTCCAGCACTTCTGGTATCCTGGTACCAGAAGCTGTATTTTGATCTCGCTGCTTTGATTTTAGTATCAATTTTCGTTATTGTAAAAGTGATTGAACATTTTTTGATATCAACACTGAGGGGTGAATCAATTAAGAAGAAGATTAGTTGATGTTTATGAAAATACTGATTTAAATAGTAACTCGATAATATAATTATTTATTAATTAGATTTTCAAGGATTTCATTTCAAGGAAAAGACAATACGATACGATAATTATAAGACATAATTAAAAAAATGACCTACCAAACTACTATTAGTACAGTCGAAGACAGAGATAAGTATACCCCTGTATATCCCTCAATAAGGTTGAGATTTTCTTAAAAACTAATTGACTGAATTTAATAATTATTTTACAGTTTTAATTTTTATCTATCAAACAGTGAAATAATTTTTGCAATAGGTCAAATAGTTTATGAGAAAATTTCAACCTTAAAACTCTCCTGTACACCTTTCTCTGTGTTCCATCGTACCAATACAAAAATATGTGTTATATAGGTACAACATAATACATAAACATAACTACAGTATTGTCGAAAATAGAGAAAACTTACAATACAAGAGTTTAAAAACAATTGGGGAATTCCCTTGAACTTACCTTAGTAACCACGCACCGCCGGCGGGGCCGGTACTAATCGAAAGAGAGAGAGAGAGAGCGATCGAACTCGTCGATGCGCCAACGGCGACGCGGGCGTGTCGCGCTTACCTTGATAAAGACCGCCGAAATCGGTCGAAACTGTCGGTCTAATTGCCGGCTTCTACAATATAAGTGAGTGATATCCGTGTATACTAATAATCAGTCAAGTGTTTTTTGAGTAAATATCATTGATCTCCTATAAACAACTAGATACACAGTCTGCCTTCTAAAAATGTCCGAGCGCAAAGAAGGTCCAAACCACAGACCACTTACCACATAGACATGAAATCGGTAGGTACAAATTTGCAAGCAAAAAATAATGTCAAGCGATAAGCGCTATTAGACGAAGCGGGAGGCAGGGGCGCCATATTAAACCCGTTTCGATATCTCAAGGTTACGCGTGTCGCGAAGCAATTTTGCGCTCATGTGCGGGCAGAAACTGGCCTAAAATCCTGTTACATGTCTATGGGGTAAGTGGTCTGTAGTCCAAACGGATGAATGGACCCTCATTTGCTTTATTGGACATTATTTGGACGTTAACAATTGGACCCTTATTTGGACGTTTTTTAAATTGTTTTAGTAAGACCTTTGTGTATCTAGTTGTTTATAGGAGATCAATGGTAAATATCAACCCTGACTCTCCTCTATACAAACTTTATTACCGCCTCAGTTAGCTAAATCTTCTGCTGTCTCATTCAAAACTCCGTACCAAAATACTAAAATTAAATTGTAAAACTGTAGAAGCCCAAGGGAATCCCCCTAGTTGTTGTTGAACCAATGAGCTCCTAACAGGGTAATTTTACCATACACTCGATGTAAATTATTCGCCGACAAAGTTGGAGTTTGTTTGTAACATTCCAATTAGCTCAAATTGTCCCCAAAGACCCGGCTCCACGGTCGTAACTGCAAATTCACAAGGCAAGGGAGCTCTACTACGTTTCTCATAGCACGGGAGTCTGATTGACCATAAAACCACTGCACAGACGGAAATCCTGTCATAGTAAAATGAGAATAGTAAGTTATCTTCAAAGAACGGTACATCGCGCGAGTTGATTGTGTGAGTGTCGTATACAGATGCTCGCAGCGATATGATAACAGGCGTGCCAGGGGCTGGAGATAGCCTAATAAATTCTTATTTTACTATGCTTCTGTCGCCTAATTGTATTTATTACTAGGTGAACTCGTATTTCTGAGTACGCATTGTAAACGATCGTGCGGTCTAACACAGTGAAAGAGAGTAATTAGGGTTGAATTTTTCTCAAAAAATACTTGACAGATTTTTAAAATTCTTTACAATTACATAGTACTAGAAAGTCTAAAAACTATCTCGACGTTACACCATTGCAAATTGCAATACTATTGACACTTTAGCTTATACTGTGACGTTAATTTAATAATAAGTAACGTGTAAGAACAGATGTACTACAAGGCTAAACAAACTCCGAGTGTGCTATTACAATCGTGGTAGGAAATCGTAGAACCAATAAGATAGAGTTATTAGTGCTGGAGGCCTATAAAGTGTGCACTCCAGGATAACTTTTGTTGCTTGGGGTGTACTTGTATCTGGATGAGTGACCGCTAGTGACATTTTCATCCGGGCCCCTTTGTGCCTCGGAAAGCACGTTAAGCAGTTGGTCTTGTTTGCTATCGTTCGGCAGAAGTCGTTATGTCATATCCGAGGCCTACATCGATTTTTATGGACTCAAATACTTATTGAGTCTATTTTAAAACCAGAAATTACTGATATTAAAACAAAAGTTAAATAAATTAGAATTGTATACTTAATATTGACCTGTATTGTGTGTGTGGATGTGTGGATGTGAATAATAGAGTACATGTAAAAAAGTAGATACATTTACGAAGTAGGAAATGTAAAAATATACACAATGTATTTATTTCCGCCGATAAACACTGATTTTATTACTAACCGATAACTTTTTCAAATTAAAATTCATGAGTATAGCTCCCAGCGCATGTTTCTAAGGTGCACTCAGTGGGTTAGGTAAAGCTGCTTCCACATCGTTCCAAGTGGTTAGTCAAAGTCAGGTGCATTACTTATGTACAAACTGTGTTCAACTGCACCTAATACTGTTTATGTTTTGCCAAGTTCACTGTCAAGGAATTTACGATCAAATAGGTATATATATCAACGTATTGCGTTGGCAATTCAGAGAGGGAATGCTGCCAGCCTTCTGGGCACCGTGACTCCCGATGCCCTCCTAGAGGACATATTTTATTTATAGGTAGTTTTAGTTTTTAGTTATTTAATGTTAGTTTTTAATCATGTCTTATTTAATACGTATCAATTAATAAACGGTCATATTATCGATCAAATATTAAATAAATTGGATATTTTTTAACTTTGACCAAAGGGTATTTATTTATTAAGGACAAAATATTTAACTAAAGACAGTAAAATGTAATTTAAAAAACTATAAAAAAATTGACCTAGGTCAGCGACCGCGGGGAGTGTCCCCAGAAGGCTGGCTGCTTTGCCTCGCTGTATTGCGAGGCTAATGCGTTACGCGAGGTACGCGCCAGAACTCTGGTCATTAGACACATCCACCAGGCGCACAGATATCTCTTTGTGGATGTTGTGTGCGCCTAAATCAACTTTAGAGACAGTGGAAGGTTGGCTTTCATTAATTATTTCATTGACCAATAGCTTCTCCAGGCATTTTCTAAACGTCTTTCGCTTCTTTCCTTTGCCTGTTTTCAAAGGAAACTATTTGGCCAAGATAAGTTTCTCGGCGTAGGTGGAGAGACGATATCGTTAGATACAGGGATGGGTGGCTGGAAGAGGCTCAGGACAGGGATGGATGGAAGAGGAGGGGGGAGACCTTTGCCCAGCAGTAGGACGATTTATAGGGTAACAAATAAAATTTACAAAATACAAGCAACTGCATTTAGAATACTACATAAGTCACAGATTAAGATGGCATCATGGTACACATCAAAGAAGATCAAGTGTCACACTTTGACTATTATTATTCTGCGTCGCATTAAACCTTGCTCTGCGAATAAATTAAACTTATGAAAAAAATTGGAATGACCAGACCAGACCAGTCCTTTCCACGGCAACAAAAAAATCCTGTTTTAATAAATAAAATGTGTATACATCATACGTCACTGGAATTAAAATCTACAAATACCCTATGAGAACCTCAGCTTATCCAGAAGGCCTAAATACAGTGAGTTCAATTTCTTATGTAACCAGCCTTAGGTAACATGCAATTAGCAGTATAGAGTCTGTTTATTTCGAGACTGCGACACTCGTGAGCGGAATTTTACATTCAGTGTGCACTGAACACCATTCGCTGTTAAAGTAGAGTGGCTTTCCGATTTAGTTGTTTATTTATTATCACACGTGTTCTGGTTACTCTATTTTTTTTATGGCAACACTGTTTGGAGACAGGCCTTCTCTACACGACGAATCGTCATCATTAGTCTAGAATCATAATCTACTGTAAGTAGATAGTGTATATTTTGCCACATCAATATTATTTATTTATTTTATTAATGGACTCGACAGTTCGTCATTTGCTAGTGTCATGTTACAGAAAATTCAATATATAATAGTATGTCCGAAACACAACCCTGCGATCGATAACTGGCGTAGCAGACGTGGCCCGCAAAGCAGCTGCATTAAAGTGGAACTGGGCGGGCCACGTGTGCCGCATGCAGCCGGTCCGATGGGCCCGGACTGTCACAGAATGGGTGCCATCGGACGGTCGCCGGCGTCGGGGCAGACCTCGGCGTAGGTGGAGAGACGATATCGTTAGATACAGGGATGGGTGGCTGGAAGAAGCTCAGGACAGGGATGGATGGAAGACGAGGGGGGAGACCTTTGCCCAGCAGTGGGACAATTTATAGGTTAAAAAAAAATATATCTTCCTCTTGAAGCAGCTCGACAGTCACGTTCACTCCTGACCTCGTAGTGGGACTCTTGATAATTGCTTGAAACTTCAGATCTTGCATGAATTATCCAACAACTTCACCATACTTTCGGTAACATTTTCTGATTATTTTAATGTGATATTAAACACAAAATAGCCACTGTAGTGTAGCCATTAAAAGGAAAATTTTCAAATAATTTCCGACATTTTCAAGTTAGCTTACATAATTTTTATGATAATAATTCATGCGGAACTGACGTTACACTCGCACCATCAAATAATCATTCTGTAAATACTCTTATTACTTACATTTTTTCCTCAATTTTCTTCTCTGAAAAATCGTGACACTGTCCTCCCTGTCCTTCAACTTGTTATAACTCTTTGTCTTCGATATATCCTTCCACAATTCGCGCTATCAATCCAACCCAGCACAAACCACCCTTATTATCTATCACCCAACGATCCGAACACCGGAATCATTTGCGAATATCTCTAACAAATGTTACTTCTATTGCCCTTCGCACCCTTTGTCCGTCGTCGCGTATAAAATTATGCTCGTTCTATCTCACAACGCATATAGCTGTAGTGTTGCGAATGGTATAACTTTGCGGATGAAAATAACGATGCGGATCAGCGTAAGGCCGCAATTCCGACTTACGTGGCAGCTCGATCACACAAATCTCGGCCGATGGTAAAGTAGCCACCTTTTGAAAAAGGTAGGTGTCAAGTCGACTACTTGACCACAAATCTTTCGGCCGATGGTCGAGTGGATAACTTACCTAAACTGTTTAGTCGTCGAGACGACCAAAAGCCCGAGTGTTTGACGACCTACCTACGCCTTATTGACAAGAACTGTCAAAACTGACAAGAACTGTCAAAAAAGACATCCACCTGCAAGAAAACGTCTGCGAGTAAATGTCCGACAATCTGTCCGATAGCAGCTTGCAAGTGTAAAATGCGTTGAAGGTGCGGAGTTTAGAATAGAATAGAATAGAAAATATGTTTATTTACACCAATTACATAAGCTTACAAAAAATCAATCAAGTAGTAAGTTATAATCTAATATAGTTACGATAAGTGGTTTACACTTACAAGCTACTGTCGGACAGAATGTCGGGCATTACTCGCAGGAGTGCTCTTGCAGGTGGAATTGCGGCACAAGTCATATAAGAAGGAGACTAGAAATGAAGGAGTATCTTCCTGTTTGAATAAATTTAGAGAAATACGAAGACTAACGTAATAAAACGGTGTCAAATAAGAAAAAGCGGTTTGTGAGTCTAGAAAATGCAGTTTTGTGCATTCTGGAGATTGGAGACAAAACAAACACGTAGGCAAAAGCGTGAAATAAAAAGAGTCTTACTAGTGATGAAATCAAGACGAAGACGAAGAAGGCTACGTAAACATGAAAGTTACTATTTATGTCTCATATTCCGCTTGACACAACGTATATTGGTTATAATAATAGTAAGAAATCCTAATGGATCTCTGCCTAGCTAAGAAGTGTCGTGAGTAAAGAAACTAATATAGCTGTAATTTGAAAATAATAATTGTAATGTGTTTTAGGATCGATACCTCAGAGAAATAAATCGATACTGACGCCAAAACACTAATTTTCAGAATTTTTGTCTGTTTGTCTGGGACTTTGTGCAAGTATCACGCCATAACTACTAAAGGGATTTTGATGGGAGTTTCACTAGGAGATAGCTGAAATATCCGGACAGCTCATAGGCTATAAGCCATGGCGGTATGTGATGTGGAAACAAGGATCCAGAGAGGAAGATCTGCCTCCTGATCTCCTCTATCCTCCTACTCTACGCAAACGAAGTTGCTGGGTACAGCTAGTACTTTTATTTATTTTTATTTATTTATTTTTATTTATTTTATTAATGGACTCGACAGTTCGTCATTTGCCAATGTCATGTTACAAAAAAATCATTGTATAATAGTCTTCTATCTTCCTCCAGGGGAGTCGCCGTAGCGTCATCACCCTGGGTAGCCGCGTCTTCTTGTCTTCATCCACAGGAGACGCCGTAGCGTCAATCGCTGTGGACGAAGCAGCTCGATAGTCACGTTCACTCCCGAGCTCGTAGCGGGAATCTTGACCATGGCGCCAAACTTCAGATCCTGCTTGAATTCTCCAATAACTTCACCATACTGTCATTCGCGAACATTTTCTGATTAATTTAACGTGATATTAAACACAAAACACTCACTGTAGACATTAAACTGAAAATTATTAAATAATTTCGCAACCGTCGTTTCCCGCCATTTTCAAAAAGCCCCCAGCTAGTACTTATATAAAAGGAAACCTATTGAAATAGGGATGCGGATAAAACCGTTTCAAATCTTGCGGATGAAACCGGAGCGTCTTAATATACGGGCACGTAACATCTCTAGACCCAGCCCTTTTGTGACCCCGACAATGGGCGTTTTTGTCATTCATGTATTTACATTTTCCTCGGCTCGTGGGTTATGTATGGGTTATGGATTACGTTGCGTAAGCGAGGGTTGTGTTAAGGACAGATCAGCTAGACGCCTTATGACGTACGCTTTTGTTAGCACTTATAGCTATATCGTCTTATATCCCACTCCCCATCAGAACTCCCCATCGGCATACAAACCATACGTGGTTTCGCCTGAGATGGGAAAGTAGATTTTAAATGTATTTTTATAAAATGTCATTAAACAATAAATTAAAAAAAAAAAAATCACCTATATACAATGAAGTATTTAAATAATTAAAACATATTATTATATATAAACGGATATCACTCAGTTATATTGTTGAAGTCGGCTATTAGACCCACAGTTTCGACCGATTTCGACGGTCTTTTTCAAGGTGAGCGCGCCACGCCCGCGTCGCTGGTGACGTTTCCTCGCGCACTGGCGCACCGTCGACATCGGTCTAAACTGTCGCTCTAATTGCCGACTTCAACAATAAAAGTGAGTGATATCCATTTATATATAATAATTTGCAGTAATGGCTCACTATAGTTTTAATTCTATAATTAAAACACCTTTGTTTCTAGTTGAATTAATCAGAAACAGGCAATGCCTCCGTGGCTCAATGTCCGTTTTATTTATATAGAAAACATACCCTTGATTTGTACTTTACTTTCATCATCATCATCAGTCTATTTATATGTCCCCACTGCTCGGGCACAGACCTTCCCTTACATCGAGGGAGCTGGGGCCATTATCCACCATTCGGGCCCAGTGAGAATTAGCGGATTTCACATGCCTTAGATTTTTTTTATTTTCTTCTACGGCATGCAGGTTTCATCACGATGTTTTCCTTCACCGTTTTGAGAGCACTCGGTAAATGTACGTAAGTTTTTCAGTCGAAAAACCGAGGATAACTCTTTGGTACATGGCTGCCCTGGCTGGGAATCGAACCTGGGACCTCCGTATCGCAAGTACATTGGTAGAGCTTATCTCTACTAAAATCATATATTTAGAAAATGATAAATGGAGAAAAAATTTCATCACGACCGGTATTCGAACCAGGGCCCTCGCCATTCCGTGGCACGCTCTATTCCAACAGAGCCACCATGATATCGTACCCAGGTCGTGAATTTTGTCTCCACATTTCTGCCTGGCATATCCGTGATCGACGGACTGGAGGTGGAACTTTTCTGTTTCAGTTATCCGGACTGGTATACCTATTGCTCTAGCGGTTACAATAAAGATCCCGAAGTTTTATTATTATTATTTAAATATGGACAGGCAGCTCAACGCTAATTTGTCCATTTCACAGTGTTTGTAAAGTCTATCACTTAGTGGTATTATTCTTATTCATGGTTTTTAAATAATTGTTCAATTTGTTTTTGAATGCGTTAACCGAGGCGGCAGAGACAACATCGTCTGGAAGTGAGTTCCAGGCCTGAACTCTGTTGCTCAGGAAGTGACGAGCGACATTGGTGCTGAAGGTGGTGCAGTCTAATTTCATGTGGTGTCCTCGCAACGGTCGTGTGTCTGTCATACTAAATATTGCCTTATTGAAGTCTGGGAGTTGTATCTGAGGTCATTGGGTTTTACCGGGTAAATATTCCATATAACCCAATCTCCACCGGGTAGCCGGGTATTCTCCGAAGATTCCCCCCGGGCAATAAAGAAAATACATTAGTCTTTATACAACTATCTAGCAAGATAATCATTTCAGACCAACCATTCTAGATTTCTAGATGTTCCGACACGATAAAGCTAGATTATAGAATTTTTGAAGACACACCATCTCTTTGCTTTATTACGAGGTCATTTATTCATCTCTTGAGTGATAGAATTATATTAAGCTTTATGATATTATTGTCGATGGAACCTAAATGACAATGCCAGATTCTGCCCCACCATCAACCGCAAGTTGTACAAGATAACAAAAATTGTAAAAATATCTCCGTTTTATATTAAAATTATTGGTTTAAAATGAAACGAAAAAAAAGAAGCATTAAGAATTCAGAAAATAGTAAGAAATCGAAGCAATTTATTCATTGTTTTTGTTATTCTCCTATAGGAGTTGCGAGAGTAGTAGAAAATGATACTGATTATCATTATGCAATATGTAACCTGTAATAATTCCTCAACAAAATGATAGGTACAGCTTAAATGGTTACGTAGTTTTGTAGGTATAGCTCCATTGAAATGTGGCAAAGTATTTTTATGATAGAGGTTTTTGTGTGTGTTATGTCCCAGGTTCGAGTCTTGGTGATGAAACTTTTTCTTCGTCAATGTGGGCATCACATATGTCTTCAAATCTATGGTTGAGATGAACTCAATGTCGGATACCTCTTGACTAGATGGAGAGGCAAGGTAGCTGGCGGGGGCTGGATGCAAAAAGCTGAGAAATTTATAGAGTGACGCACTTTGGGAGGTAGCTAGCGTCCATCAATACAACAATAAATACTTTATTGTACAAAAAAAGACACACAATTCAAAAATTTATCATCAGCACCATCAGCCCGTATCAGTCCACTGCTGGACGTAGGCCTCTCTCATACCACGCCACTCAACCCTACTCTCGGGCCTCTGCATCCAGTCCCTGCCAGCCATCTTTCGAAAGTCATCCCTCCATCAGGTCGGGGGGCGACCCACACTACGTTTATCCATTCGTGGCCACCATTCGAGAACTCGTCTCCCCCATCGGTTATCGGTTCTACGACAGATGTGACCAGCCCACTGACACTTCAGTTTACTGATTCTATGAGCAATGTCAACCACTTTTGTCTTCTGGCGGATATACTCGTTTCTTATTCTATCTAACAGAGACTTTGAACTTGGCTAGTTATGCTGATGATAATGACTTTAATGTCTCCAATCAAGTGGCATGTCTGCGTGTTTAAAAATCTTTGAGCTACAAGGTACAAAAGCGCTCATTCCACATGCACCCGTCACGGGAAGCTCTTAGAGTTTTTCAAAGGAATAAAGTGCTTCTCTTTGTAGACGGACCCTCGGTAAACTTGATTTATGGTGCAACTGTCTCCTTGATGCCTGAGTGTCACTGCAGCGGTGGAATCTAATGGTTTCTTACCTAACGCCGCGTCTGTTAGTCCTTTTTAACCTATGACGTAAAAAGTTTAATTGTGTATTTGTGTGTTTGTGGCATGGTAGCTGACAAACGGGTGAATGGATTTTGATTTAGTTTGTTTTGCTTGTAAAGCGATTTGATCGGGAATATTTTCTATATTTGAGGAAGGAATGTGAGAATTCATATCTGCCTTTTATTGGCGTATTTTTATTTCCCTGTCAAAATTCAAAAAAAACGGCCGTTTTTGGCACATTTGTGAACTACAACTTAGCTTGTTGCAATTATGCCATGTATTGTATATTGAAAAATAGTATTCATCCTAATAAACATTTTGTAAATACGAGTAGCTTTTTTAATAAAATTTATTAAATTGGAAGATATTATTTTTTCAATATTGGCGGCGCTAGTTGGCTCATGGAAGGCCTTTAACAATTTTTGCCCTCACAAAAAGCAACTAAGCTAATTTCTAACAAAACTATTATAAGCTACATTTATGGTTGTACAGATCTGAGTTATAATTTAATAAACTATAAAACAATGGCGGTAAATTATCCGGAAAACGGGCATGCGGCCATTCGCTTTACCGAGGTCGGGGCATAAACTCGAATAACGTATTAATGTGCGTACATATTCAGGGTGCTCTCCTAGAGTGCCACAGAGTAAATGTCAAGATAAAATCAAAATACGTTGGCTATTCAGCGGGGGAACGTTTGAATGAAATTTTTTATTAAGTTTACCATAGTATCATTATAAATACGTTGAATAATATTTTTGGATTTAAATCCCATTATTATAGTACGTACGCGTTAAGAAAATAGTGAAAAAAGAGCACGTGTATCCACGGTTGACAAATTAGATGACTTAGACAAATGTGCCATAAGAAGGAAAGTTGAAATTTTTTTTTTTTGAACTTTCCTTCTTATGGCATATTTGTTTAAGTCATCTAATTTGTCAACCGTGGATAGACGTGCTCTTTTTTTCACTATTTTCTTAACGCGTACGTACTATAGTACTAAATATTACTACCTAGTAAGGTTTAGATAATACTGTTTTGTTCAATCATGTTTTGTTTTAAGTGTGAACAATTGTGTTTGGTTATTTTATTTGTTGCTCCTTATTTAAATAAATTAAAACTATAGTGAGCCATTACTTCAATTAGATGTTGATAAGGAAAAAATAATAGGTAATTAGTTACTTAAGTATATAAAATAGACAAATACTGAAGCTGTAGTGGACACACAATTGAAAATATCAGCGGGGATAGCACGGGCTAACGATCGACGCAACGCCGCTGCTGTCAAACTAAAGTCAAACGCCTTGTAATAATGCCACTTTGACAGCTCCGTGGCGTCGCGTCGATTGCTAACGCTGACTCATGCTACAAGGGCAGGCGAATATCAGACGATGAATGGATTACGCATTGTGGGCTATTACAGCCCACAATTCATAGGTCTGATCTATTACAGCCCACAATGGGGAGTGCTAGGGGCGCCAGTCGGGTCGCGGATGTATCGCAGTTCCCGTGGCTCGGCAACAATGGCACGAGGTGGAACACCCCAGGAGGTTTAGTCGGTATTCCGCCCCTTCAGGGCAGCAAGCTCGACATAATCAACACGCTCCCCCTGGGCGTGGTGGTACATGGTTGCATGTTTACCCTGGGTCAAAAAAAGGTCAAAAACAGACACAGGCCTTTGAAAATTGACACGTGACATCTTACTAATTTTATACAAACTCCGTACTAAATTCGCTTTGCCAAAAACAATTTGACCATTAGGTGATCCGTTGTTAATTGGTATATCGGAAAACTAATCAAAGTCAAAGTCAAATTTCTTTATTGCAAGTAAGCACGTTGTGTACATTTTTGCACGTCAACATATTTTTTGAATTTACATTTACACCACTTTGCAAGGACAAGGTGCCAACGCTGAGGAGAAAAAGTGGCAAAAAAGTCTCAGCAGCACATCTTTAAAATAATATAATAATACACAATTACTTAATAACTAGGTATTACACAACTATTACTTTCAGGATGATCACGTATATAATAGTAGTTGTATCACTGAATGGAAATAGTCTGTGTCATTTCAGTACACGTTGTATGTAACGCTTTTATAGTTTCACCTTTACGATCTCTGCACAGCCGAAGCGGAGCGACAATAAGTTTGATATTTTGTTTAAGATCCATCTCTGGGATTGAAGGTATACCTCTGCAATTGAATTTATAAGCGATAGTTTTGTCCCTAGTGTATACTACAATATTGTTTTCTTTGTTTATTTCAATAATTCTTTTGTAGAATACGGCGGCGTAGTTTTTTTCATCTCCCCTTTCTTCAAATTTTGAAGTAACATTGCGGGTTACGTTACCGGCAACACGCCGTAAATTACTACAATGACTGATGAAATAACTAAAAAATTCAACTTAAAATGTCCCTAGGTCGATTATTTGACCCACGATTTATCTAGAAATGAAATGAAATGTCAATTACAATCAGGTTTTACATTTTTTTTTGTCCAACTATAACTTGCCGGTAGGCGTACAATAAGTTAAATGTTACTTAAATATCTAATGTTATATTAAATCATTACATTATTATGTCCATTATTATTATTAGTTATATCAGTTATCTATGTCAAAAGTATATAATATTATTATTATTTATGTCAATTACTAGGACAGTTTTACCGACAGTTTCTAGCTACAAGTATCATTGAATCCTCTGCATGCAAGCCGTAAGTCAAGGCAAATTAGGGAACTGCGGACTAAATTTTACGCTGCAACGTTTTGTGCTATAAATTCAAGTTTAGACTTCGATATACGACTCAGTACTCTTGGTTAAAGAAATTTACTCGCGGTAATTAATATTATATCTGGTGGGTCATGCATACTGGATTTGTTACTGGTGAGCCGTGGCCCACTCTGAGTGTGAGTGGATTTATTTTTGAGTTCTGTCTGAAAATCAGCGCAACCTCTGTAGCCTAGAAACGTGTGGTTGTGGCATTGAGGCAGTTGGTTGACCCATTCCGATGCTGCACCTCAACGTAACGTTAGGTTGTTTCAATATACTCTTTCTTTCTTTCTTTCTTTCTTTCTTTCTTTCTTTCTTTCTTTCTTTCTTTCTTTCTTTCTTCTACTAAAAGGTCTCACGCTCTATCTATCAGTGAATAAATCTAAACCCCTCAATGTACCTATCACGGAAAGCTGTAATCTTCTGGTTCTAAATAGTCAAATCAACTCCATAATACTTATCACACAACAAGTGTTTCATAGAATAGTAAACTCTTGTTTATTTTCCCTTTAGCATAAAATACTTATATGTATACGAGTATTTTCCCCAGAGAGCGTCCGTCTAGTCCAAATATAAATGATCCGCCTCTTTACCTCATAGTAGGGGACACAACATTCAATTTACCACGGCTAGTTGGTGTCCATTAAAGTGGTAATTTCGACTATAAATATTGCCTTGGTACGGTCAGTCTGCTAATCGTGCCACGTCGGTTTAGCTTAATATATGCTGTGGCCTTTATTTTAATAAACGCAAACACTGTGGGCTTGTGTGGGCGTCAGATTAAACATAGTCAAAGGTTCGTTGTCGTTTGACTATGTTTTCTTTGCTTCTAGAAATGTTGGTGCTTCCAACGAAATTGCCTTCGTTTAGTCTTCACAGTTATTCGGGATCCTTTTGTTGTTTATTTATTTGTGTACTTTAAAAACTATCTAGTGAAACAAGCTTCTAGATATACTATCTTCTCTAAGGCCAGTATTAATAGTTTGAGCTTAAACCCGTTCAAGAGCGAATTCAGCTTTCACTATCTTAAGTATGTCATTTATTAATAAACCAATATTGAGGGCGTATCACGTGATACCTGTCTCAAGTCGCGGTTCGCCTGCAATCAGCAAATATTCTCAAGTGTGAGTTTGACAGTTCTCTTAAGAACTGAGTTATGTTTATTAATACGGCGTTACTCATGTGATACCCGATTCCTAAACGCGCACCTAAGTCACATCTTGACGTCGTTCTCAAGATTGACTTTGAGCTGAGAGTGATTTATTAATACGGGCCTAAGACCTTCTTCTGACTATTCTATTGTTTCTTTACTGCTTTTGTTTAATGTAACTGCTTTAACCCAATTGCTTTAAATGTTTCAACCAATTTATACTTATAGGCATTTTAAAGTGAAGCCCATCCCAGAAAAGTTGTTAGAGAGCCGACTCAGGTGGTACGGACATGTGATGCGACGACCACCTGAACACATGACGAGAAAAGTGCTTGACATAAGCAAGCAGCCCCGAGGTCGCGGCAGACAGTCTTACATGGATGTCCCTAAAACTTGAACCACAACATCACACCACAAATGACCCAGGACAGACCGTCCTAGAGAAAATTGACCAGAAGGGCCGACCACAAATAAATGGGAAAAGGCGAGGCAGAAGAAGAAGATACTTATAGGCATTTATGTAGGTATGTTCATAAATGCTAATACATGCTGGCAAGGCAATGTTAAAATATTTATCACTAAAAACATTGTCTCTAAGATATCTTGAATTCCAGGCGGTATAAGTACTTTTCGATTCTATCAAAGTCAAATTTCTTTATATCAACATATTTTTGAATTTGCATTTACACCACTTTACAAGGAAAAGGTGCCAACGCTGAGGAGAAAAGTGGCAAAAAACTCTCAGCAGCACATCTTTTACAAACTAGGTATTACACAACTATTACTATTGTTAGTAATCTACACTTTATCCCTCATGCGGAACCGGCGACACACCATGTCCATCGTTTAAATAGTCTCTATCTATTTACAAGAAAGCATTTACATAAGATACTAATACCAGACACACTTATCATTGTATCTCTTCAAAACATTCCAAAACTTCACGCGAGGTATCAATATTGGTTGATACCCTATTGTCATCGTGCAAAGAATAATGTCCGTCTCCGAGGACACCTACAAGCGTTCCCAGAAATATTTTACTGCCAAAATACATTTTCCATGATTTACGGCCGCCTCGGCCTATCGGAACGTGCGATCTATCGCTGGGACAGTGAAAATGGAAGGAATATTTGAAAATTCTGAAAAAAATCTGGTTTCCACATCCATTCGGTTTTGAATTATAGAATTAACGTTTATTTTAGACACACAGGCTGTTTTTTAACCTATAATAATTTTCTTACTGTCCTACATAATTCTTTTTAAACTTTGTATCCATTTATCAGCATGATTATCCTACTTGATCAGTATTATTATTAGTTGTAGTAGTCTATATCATTATAATTATTATATATACCTATGTATGCTGTCTATTTTTATGTTAAGTATTATATTATATACTCATATAGATATTTATTATTATGTATCTAATTATTACATTATTGTATAAGTAGTATGTCAATTGTTACTTCTATGTATTTAAGTACCAGTGAGGTAATGATAGGTATTTAATTATTGCTCAACAAGCTACCTATTCATTCGCTGAATTCTCTACCCATAGGTTGTCTGGAAGAAATCGCTTTAAGTGATAAGACTGCATTAGCATATATCTTTTGTGTAATTCCTTTTTTTGCAATAAATAATATTTATCTTATCTTACAGCATGTTATTCATAAACGTGATTTAAAGTTACGCCACCTAGTCCCTCTCTATCTTAACCTTTTTAACGAAGGTGAAAGAGATAGCAACACGATTAAAAGGAAGTGTGGTTTAACTAGGTTTATGAATAACAGCTACAGTCTATACAATACTGGGTGCCAGTGTGATCATCGTTGGCCTTGAAACTACATCATCATCAACATCAGCCCGTATCAGTCCACTGCTGGACATAGGCATCTCCCAAAGCACGCCACTCAACCCGATTTTCGGCCTTTTGCATCCAGCATCTGCTAGCCTTGCGAAAGTCGCCTCTCCATCTGTTAGTAGGATTACTTACACTGACATATTATTTTAGAGTAACATTTTCTGGATGAAGTGACGTCATAGCGTGGGACAGTGCTATCTCCAATTACTTACAGGAGGCTATTGGGACTTCTTCTCACCCGCAGATTTCCTTATTAAAATAGTCATTAGATGTGATTTTACCGTAGCAGCCGTGTGGGAGCTAAGTCATCAATGTCACCTGTCACTCATATGCTACATCACGAGAGTGAGCGTTTATCAATGGTTAAAATAACCGTGCCATGGAATCGTTTCAAATGTCCGTCATTACAGCATGGTATCCATCTCTTTACCTGCTCACCTTTTAATTATTTCATTAAACCCTTTAAAATTAAAATTTAATTCCATTCCTCCAAAAACGACCTAAATAAGTCCGTGATGGTCACAGTTTAAAATTTGTCATACCTTCTTTTCATCCACTAGTTTTCAGTAAACGTGTTTTCAAAACTAATGTTTACACTGTGTCTGGCCATTCGTTTCAACGTGGCGAAAGCAGAAGGCATAAATGTCATCTCTGAGAGCCTTGGCAAAGGCCTGGGGCCGTTGAAATGTGTTGTTAATTTCACATACATATATCTTACCGGGCATCGACCGCTAGGCACTTAGTTTCCATAATTTACAGCATTTGATTCTGACGCATTGCGGTAACTTTGAAATGAATTTTGAGAATGTGACTTAGAAAATCGATGATGAGCCGTGTTGAAGGCTTTGTTGTCATCATCATCAGCTTTAGTTGGCATCTAGTCTCTGCCATCCACCTTGCGTAGGTCATCCCTCTATCTGGCGTAAGCTACGTTTACCCGTTCATGGCCTCCATTCGAGAACCCGTCTACCCCATCGGTCATCAGTTATACGACAGACTTATGTGGCCAGCCCACTGCCACTTCAGTTTGCTGCTTCTATGAGCAATGTCAACCATTAATTAGGGTTCCGTGCCTCAAAAGGAAAGAAGGAACCCTTATAGGATCACTTTCTTGTCTGTCTGTCAAGACCTATAACTCAAACGTGTGGACGGATCAAGTTGAAATTAATACCAAATACTCGGGTATGCAACCTCATGCAGCCGTTAAAAAATCAAACTTCTACGTCGACGCAATCAAAAGATATGGCTTTTTATCTCACATTTTTCGGCATATTTGTATGAAAACGCATAAACTCAAGACCTATAGGGTACTTCCCGTTGACCTAAAATCATGAAATTTGGCAAGAAGCTAGGTACAGCACAAGTACAGTGCGCGAGGCGTAAGCTCAGGTTTACATTTGTGTGAGTGATAGCGGTACTAGAGGTGAAGTGCGGTGCGTGCGCGGCAGGGTGTATTTTGTTGCGTTTGTATTGGACGCGTCGCGCCTCAGGTCGAATATCACTCTACACCATCTGTGTGCACTTACACAAATGCAAACCTGAGCTTACGCCTCGCGCACTGTAACGGGAAAAAATCCGAAAACCGTAGATTTGAAATTACATCCCTCCAAAAATATTTTTTTGTTGTTGCAAACTTATATTTGCAGATAACTAATCAGGAGTATGTCGATGTATGGACATAATATTTTGATAATGGCAAAGATAAGTTGGTCTCTAAATCTAGTGTATCTTTTCGTTAGAGCAAAGTTACGGGGTTAAGTTGCGTTGCACGGAAGCCTCGGGGCGCGAGTCCAGCTCTCACTTCGCCGGTTTTTTGTACTTTGGCAGATATACTCTTGAGTTATTAACTTGATTTTCATATATTATATTTATTAATGTCTTTGAATAACCATAAAATGGTATTGAGTCAATATTAATCAGATAAAACGGGAATTACCGTACATTACATTTATTATTGATGTCTCGATATTTCGACAGCATTGCAGCCATCATGGTCACGAGTAGACTGAAGTCGGTGAGTGTTGAACGTCAGAAGGGTGACACTAAACGATCTACCCTCTTTCGTGTTCGCTGACTGCGTTGAGAAAAGTTGTTGATATTTGTAATTCCCGTTTTATCTAATTAATAGTACCTATATACAAACCGTGAAAGTTTAAAAAGTGATATTGAGTCAATAATCCATATACTCAGAATAATGCACAATACAATGTACAAACATGATTCTTCTGGTAAGTATCCTACCAATCTATGCATAGGTAGAATATTTTGGCTCACAACTGGAGCTGCAAGTCGTACTTTAGCGTCTGGAAGCGATCCAGATATTAAAAATACTTTTACATGCTCCATAGAGTCATATTAGCTCTAAATGTTTGTGTTCGCTTTATGGAGTGTAGAGTTAAATGTTTCACACGTATTTATGACTTGCACGGGTTTTATGAGAATTTGGTTTACGAATATCAATATTTCTAGATGCATTTCTTCAATATGTGTTACATTATCTTCTCAAATGCTATTTAGTAGCGGTATCATTTACTGGGTTTTGAACTTTGAATTTTCAATTGAAATTACGCCTCTGTTAAGTGCCTATGTTGTCTAATCACTCTAAACTTTATTCCTTAATTGATTTTTTGTCTGTCAAAATTGATGTAACAATATAAGTGAGTGATCGGTTGAACTATCTGTAATGCAAGCCATTCAGATAGTTCAACCGACCTATTTTGTACATATAGTTTTATTTTAGTTTAGTTATATTTTAGTAAATACTTTTATTTTTAGTGATTTAATTAATAAATATTGATTCATTGGAAAAAGTGAGTGATATCCGTTTATATATAATAATTTGTAGAAAAGTGTGCATGCGAATTGCAAGTACGCGCGTGCGTCCTTTATGTCTATCGCTCTAAATGTAGTGGTTATTCCCCACCTCCTCATAAAACATGCCTTAACTTCTGCTACTTGTCACACAGCCCATAGCATAAAGATATAGTCTATGATACGTGCCGATAAATTCGGAATAAAGGGCCAGAAACGACAAGCCGTGGCCATTACACTATCTTAATAGCTGTCGGCGAATAACCACATTCTCGCAAATCGATATTCGATTCCTATTAACATAATGTTGCAGGGATATTGACGTAGAATTTTCTGTGCAATAGAGTTTTAGTTAACGTCAAAGTCAAATGACAATGCCAGATTCTGCCCCACCATCAACCGCATGATGTACAAGATAACGAATAAATAATAATAATAATAGGAGGTTCTTCACTCTGGGGTCCTAACCTTCGGCAGCTTGGATGTGCATGCATCCCGCTGCCGGTGGGTAGCTAATTTTTATATTTATATATTTTTCTATTTGTTTTTGATATTGAAATGTATAAATATATTAAATAAGAGATAAAATAAATAAAGATAATAATAATAATAAATGTAAAAATATCTCCATTTTTAATTAAAATTATTGGTTTAAAATAAAGTTTTGTACAAGTTGCGATTCGAAAAAAACAGCTTAATTAAGAATTCAGAAAATAGTAAGAAATCGAAGCGATTTATTCATGGTTTTTGTTATTCTTCTATAGGAGTTGCGAGAGCAGTAAAAAATGATACTGATTATGATTATGCAAATATGAAACCTGTAATAAGTCCCCAACAAAATGATAGGTACAGCTTAAATGGACAAAACTACGTGACCATTAGGTGGGGCAAAGCTCCATTGAAATCTGGCAATGTCATTTCTTTATTGCATGTAAGCATGTTGTGTACATTTTTACACGTCAACATATTTCTGAATTCACAGTTACACCACTTTGCAAGGAAAAGGTGCCAACGCTGAGGAGAAAAAGTGGCAAAAAACTCTTAGCAGCACATCTTTTAAAATAATTATAATAGACGAGTTCATGAGTTCATTAATAAAATATCTCAGCACCTGGAAACTCATAATTTTTAAATGAGAATAAATACTAAAACAAATATAAAGTCAAAACTTCTTCCAATTTGTTGGTCTTATCTGAAAATAATTAAATACTAAAATTTCAGCATTCCCTTGAAGTCTTAATTAACACAAATACTTTGTTTCTGAACTGTTTTCAAATTCCTTTATTTAAAGATCATTAAAACAGAAAATTCAAATGCGAGTTCTTGTTTATCAAATGGAAATGTCAATAAAATTAATGACTTCACAAGTTTTATCTATCTCAAATAAACTTCCTATTTCATTTAATATTTGAATGGAGCCCTTATCAATACCGGGAGAAAGAGGGCTACTCTATTAAAGCCTTATTAATTATTATACTGAGGATTTTACAAATAAAAATGACAATGCCAGATTCTGCCCACCATCAATCGCATGGTGAACAAGATAACGAATAAATGTAAAAATATCTCCGTTTTTTATTAAAATTATTGGGTTAAAATAAAGTTTTGTACAACATGCTAGTCGAAAAAACAGCTTAATTAAGAATTCAGAAAATAGTAAGGAGTCGAAACGAATTATTCATAGTCTTTGTTATCATTTTCTACTACTCTCGCAACTCCTACTGATTATGATTATGCAATATGAAACCTGTAATAAGTCCCCAACAAAATGATATCCCCAGCTTCAATGTCCACGTAGGTGACCAAATGTGGGGCAAAGTTCCATTGAAATGTGGCAATGACATTTATAATCAAATTAATATAACATGTTTTTTTGATCAGCGACGCCCAACTAAATTCTAGTCTAATCTTAGTTCCTAAAATTGTGTTTTAATTCTTAACAATATAATTACATTAAAAAAGTCTCTGTTCAAGTTATCTTGAAATTATCGCACCTCATGGACGCTTCCAATTTAATTTGTGATTAAAATGTAATATACCTAATTAATTATATTTTAATAACTATTTTCAAAACACATTATGAATTTTGTGTAATAAAAGTCAAATTCGAATATTCAACCCAAGAATTAAGTTAAACGAAATTGCCATACAAAAAGACCTAATTGTAACCAAATTCTTTGGACCCATCACAGACCAAGTAGCAACCCTTAAGGAACCTTAGAAGTAAGCTTTAAAACGGGGAGGTTGGGGTCAAAAGGAACTGGTTCAATGTAATAATGAAGTCCGTGAACACGAACAAAAGACTGCTAGATGACATGTAGTGATTTATGCGGGCTCCAACCGCCTTTGTGATGTTGTCACTGTGCTATATTGGATGAAAAACTGCCTAGAATTTGTTACTGGGACTTAATTTTCAGCATTCATTCTTTTAGTTTGAAATACGTGGAACGCCAGCTGGTTGGTTGAATTGTTTCACTTGAAGTCACGCAAAAGATTTTTCAAAGCTAGACATGTGGAATAAGTATTTTGAGGATTATTTACAAAGTAGGTAACACATGGCATGCGTGCACAGCGCTAGTCCGGGGGGGCCTGGTTGTTGGACCCCTTTGCTAATCATTGTCATAGTATAATTTTATATAAGTACATTATTATGTAATCTTCGGTTACTAGTTATAAGTGCTAGCTCTAGCTACGCTCCATGTGACCTTATGTAACATTCGTTTGTAAGTTATGGGACTATAGGTCTAATAGTATTTAAGTTCTATTTATCATTGTCTGTATATGACTGTGTTTCCCTGAATAAAAAAAAATAGGTTTCCTAATGGGAAACTTTATTCCAAGTTATTTATTTAATACTTAACTGAGTGATTCCTGATGCATCATTTTAATTATAAAATGGTTCACTATCAATTTTCATTAATTGCATTAAAATTAGTTATAATTGTAGTTAAGTACATTACAATTCAGCATCATCATCTGTCTATTTATATTGCCCCACTGCTCGGGCACAGACCCTCCCTTACATCCAGGGAGCTCGGGCCTATGATCCACCACGCAGGCCCACTGCGGATTGGCTTGATTACAACATGCCTTAGATTTTTTTCATCTTCTACTGCATGCAGGTTTCATCACGATGTTTTTCCTTCACCGTTTTGAGAGCACTCGGTAAATGTACGTAAGTTTTACCGTCGAAAAAAACTCATTGGATGTTTGTACATGGCTGCCCTGACCGGGAATCAAACCTGGGACCTCCGTATCGCAAGTTCATTGCAACCACTGAGCCACCGAGCTCTCACATTACAATTAGCTTAATGGAAACAAAATCATACTTCAGTCTTATCTCAAATGCAAAAATGATAGGTATTTATATCATATTTTTTTTAAAATTCTAATAAAAGTTAAGTTTCACCAAAATTCATTATTATAATTTATGATAAGATGTTGAATTTGAAAGTTTTCGAAATTACATCAAATAGAGGAAATATTCGTGAGCTTAGCGTAAAGTTTCCGGAAATATAATAACGTTATCGAACAATACTATTCGAAGCTAGTACAGTAGTTTATTTTACCCGAACCTACTCTTGCTTTGTACAGTTACAAAGGGGTTTTAAGGTCGTTCTACCAGCGAATGACCTTGGCGAATGGCACCGCCCACTACCCCCGTTCCCCTCCGTTCCCCTCAGCATAAATACGCGAGCACGATGAGCGCCACTCAGCGGTATAATGTGTAAACTACTCAGATTACCGCCCGCCGACCGGGTTTACTTATGACCTTTCCGCGCACGCCATCTAGCGGAATATGATCGAAGTGACAACATTAGAGGAACCCCCTATTTATAGAATGAAAAGACCTAGGTAGGGTAAAGGACCCAGAAATCAGCCTTTTAGTGAAAATTCTTGCTGCTGACCCCGAACTGTATAGTGAAGTGAAAAAATTTAAGAAAAAAAACATTAAAATTTAATTCAATATTCAAAAAGTTTTAGCTATTTTATTGCCACAGACTTACATCAGATTTTCGGATTTCAATTAAAATCATAATTAGAAATTATCACCTACGTTTAATTTAGTCTTCTCATCTAGCGATTTTCTTATTTTTCTGCATTAATTTCGCTGTTGACCTGTCTTTTATTGTTGTGAGCGGAAATATATAAAAGTAGTTAGATATTTTACCTCTGTACTCTAATAGGCATGGTGATTGATTTTGAAAAACTGTTCTATATTGTTTGGAAGTAGCGTCTAATTCCTAAAAATATAATATTTCCGTAAAAAATGAAGAGATGTAGACAAAATACGCGACAATAATTTTAAGTTTAAATTTTGACGCTAAAACGCTCCCGGGTGTCATGGCGTCCCGTGTGACGTCACTTTGTAGTTCATGTATAAAGAATTTGATCAGTGTTGCTAGATCCGTATTTTTTATTATTATTTTTTATTATAGTAGGGCGAGGCTGAAAAATACGTAGATTTCCGTAGATTGACTCTAGAAAAACCCGTAGTTTTACGGACTTATTTTAATAAGCTGTCTGGCTGACTAAAACCATAAAATGTGGTTGATAGCCGGTAAAGAAATTAAAAATTAAAACAAATTGCAGAAAAAAAAATCCGTAGATCTACGGGTTTTTCCGTAAGTCCTGGAAACACTGCCCCAATCGTGACGTCATTCGCTCTGATTGGTGTTTAGCGTAATATGGCGGATTGAGCTATTTCGTAGTTTTATTTTATCAAAAATAAGATCAATCTAGCTACGAATAGAAAAGTAAATGTGTTTTTCAAAATCTGTGAGTCTTATTTAATTAGATAAACACATGATTTAAGAGATTCTTTGGTACTGTCACCATGCCTATTATTTACCTACTTATTATTTAATTTGCAGGCAAGTACAAAAAAAATCGACGTAATATGCCAAAGTTGATTTGGGAAAATATTAGTTTAATTCCAATGGAAATAATTGTATCTATACCGCAGCCCAAATCAAGTGTCTTATTTTGTAAACAAATATGATCGTCTAATTACCTGTTGTGATGTAACACTGAAGGAACTGATTGATCGAACCTGTTCATCATTGTGAAAATAAAGTAGGTAATCTGATCTAATAATGTGAAAATAACTGTGCAATAATCACAGGACAACTTAAAATATTAGTAGGGTAGGGTAGTTTTTGTTTACAAAATAATACACTTGATTTGGGCTTCAGTATAAGGACTTATTTCATTTACAATGTTAATTACGTTCATGGACAGTAGAAATTACGAAATGACAGTGAAAATTCTCAACTACTGTCATAACCGTGGGGGATTCTAAGTATGTGCGTGTCAAGACCGACAAAAATGTACCTACAACCTTTATTTTTGACAGTACACATACCTATTTTCTACACAAAATGACAGTGGGACCGCTCCACAAAGAAAACCGCCTACGAACGCCGCGGGAGATGCCGTTGTGTCTTTTTAAATGCATCAAAATACTACGTCATACGCCGTACTGTCATTTTCCGAATACTCAAAGTACGGCATATGCCGCCACTGTCCATGAACGTGTTACGTTAAGGTTCTAAATATTGTAAATGAAATGCTAAAACCTAAATATCATGCTAAAACCTAACTATCCGTTTTTTACCCTTCGGGGGGAAAACGGGTCTAATATCTGCTTATTTGCACACACAGCAGCAAAAGACAGATCATAATGGAGAAAAATAAAAATCTATAATCACTGGATAAACTGGCCAAACTTAGGACACATTACCCTATTCGATATGAAGAAATGAAAACTAAAACGAAACGAAAATTAAAATTACATATATATTTTTTTTGTAAAATTCTTCCCAGAGGGAAAGGCAAAGCCAACTAGGGCATGCAGCCTGGTCTGATGTTATTAGAATGTCTGAATTCTTATAAATACATACACATATACGAAGATAACCTAACCTAAACCTATTGTGCTCTGTTTTTTTTTATCTTTCTGTCTATAATTTCCGGTTTAGTTAATACATTATATTGAAAATAAAATCAAAAATTAATAAACGAAGAAAAAAAGGTAAAACCAAGAAGTTCTCGAAAAAGCGGATTTGAACTAGGTACTCTTTGCTTATTTCGATGTCGAGAAATTATGGAAATAAAAAATATTGTGCTCGTTTTGTTTTTATATTTGTCTATAATTTCCAGTTTGGTCAATATATGTTGAAAATAAAATTAAAAATTAATAAATGAAGAAAAAAAAAGTAAAAATTAAGTTGTCGAAATTGCGGATTTGAACCAGGGTTTCTTCGCTAAATACAACCCGTACGCTCACGCTCAGCCACCCCGACTAACGCGGCTATGCGGCGTCGCGGTGAAATAAGCGATTGCTTGATTTCAAACTGTCAGCTGATCAAAATCTCAACCGCGTGCCATAACCAAAAATTACGCACGACGCGCTCGCGAGTCGCTGCGGAGCAAAAAGCGACACGGGTTCCCCGTCTGAGGGCCGTCGGCCGACTGCGTCCCGCGTCTCTCGCGCGGACCCGCGAATGAGAAATTGATTTTTAATCGATATCTTCTTGTTAACATTGAATTTTCGAAAAGTTTTACTTCAGAATTTTAGAGCGCCTCTGCCCCAATTTTTAGGTACAGGACTTTTGTAAAGTATGCTTCCAAATAAAGACTTTATACATAAAATGTGTTGAAATAGAGGCCACTTCGGATTTTTTTTATGTGAGTTTGGTAAAGGCTAGAAAGAAAATATACGTTCACATTATAGACGAAATGTCGCTAAATCACATATATTTATTGCAAAGCTCTAGGTGCTGCTACAAAAGAGTAGATAGCCTTCAAAGACTGTGGTTTGGCTCCCTGAAGTCCCTTAATCCATTACGTGCTTCATATTTTATCCACTGAAAAGACATGGAAAAGGATCGTAATAAGTATATGAAAGAGGATATCACATTTGCTTTTGAATTATGAGAGGAATACTTTAATGGATTTATAACGTATTCTTATAATATTCTTGGCTTGACAGAGGGATTCAACGAGTCGGGTTATTGAGCTTGTTCGGTATCAATTTTATCTTTGATTTTTACAGCTTTAAAATAGCCATGTCAGCTATTGTCATTGACGAAACATTGAGTTATAACCTTATAACAAATGATTTTCGTATATGAAGTTAAGGGGCGGCGAGCTGTCAAACTCGAGCGCGAGACAGAAGATGACCCGCAGCGGCGGAGTGAAGAGCACGGCACAGTGACTCCATATTTGGTATTTTTATTGATTTTGGATGAATTTAGGCAGGGAAATTAAAATACGCCAATAAAAATCAGATTTTTTAAAAACAAGCTTTCGTAATTATAATACCCTACATTTTGATGTATATTTCGTATGAATAACTATTTCGGTTTAGACATAATTTTAATTTTAAATGACATGGAATATGTTTGCGATTTTTTTCTATCGAGCGAAGTTTGTCCAATCGTGTATCGGTATTCATCAGTCCCTAAATAGACACCCCAAGATTGCTATATGTTTTTTTTTGAGGTCTTAATGGTTCTTTGAATTTTTTTGGTTTAATTTCTAGTTAATTCTTCATCCTTGTGGTATATAAGTAGTAGAACCCATTTTTGGGACTCATTTTGTAAATATAGGCGTATGGGTATATTAGTTATTAGTTGATAGGCTCGGCCACCATCTCCTCGATCTCGCAGGTTTTCCGGATCCCCCAGCTTCCGTCCTCTCTCTACGCTGGTCCCAGAATTCTCCTTAAAATACCAAGAGCTTATTCTCTTCCTTCAAGGTCAGCGTCTCGCAGCCATACATCAAGATAGGTCTAATGACAGTTTTGTAGATACTTATCTTGGTGTACGTCAGACAGCGCAGGACAGGCTGCAGTGGCGCTCTTTGGTGTCGGAGACCAAGATCCACTTTGGGTCACTGAGCCAGCTGAGTAAGTAAGTAAGTTAGTTAGAATCCACATCTATTTTAGGATAATTACAATTGGTATAACGCACGTACGCTATTTCAATTTATCAAATGTTTGTTTACGTATTGTACCTATCCTTTTATTAGTGGATTTTAAAGTTAATTGTTTATTTATTTTGGATAAACAAATTGCTGTACATATAATGAATTGCTGTAAATATAAATGATTTTTTTCTTTAATGCATACTTACCTAAATAGATACATTAACTGCTTATAAATTGAAAATTGAATTATTGGAATGTACTTATAAAATTGGTGGATATTGGTTAATTTTGAATTTGAACAATGACTTTTAATAATTATTGACATTGAATAATTGTATGCCTGATAAGGTACTTGAACTGTGAAACTGTGATGAATCATTTATACCAACTGTTTATAACCATGTTCATACAATAAAAATTTCTGATTTCTGATATATGCGGTTAAGTTGAATAAAATAAAATGACATCATTGGAGCATTATACCAATAAATTCTTCACATGTAGAGAAAGGACAAAGAAACAAATATTAATATTGCATTATACCAAATTACATCAACTGAATAAAAAAAATGTTTCGACACCGAGTACCAGGGGACCATAAACAATAGAATAGCGGAACAAGACGAATTGTTGGAACTACATAGGTATTCGTGTATTGGGAAATAAAACGGAGTCGAATTCGGCTGGTTGGCGAATTTCGATATCCGCAAAGCATTTATAATGCACGTGTCTACAGGGGAATCTAGTTTTAGGGCGATACGTTAGTGATAAAAGGAGACAGAAGGAAGAGCGGTGGCGGTTTTGTTACTGATGAATTTAGGCTGATAGTCAAAGACAGTATAGAATATGGGTGGAGTTTGATCTTACAACCGCAAGTTTTCATACGATTTTGACAGTCGTGAGAGTATGGTAAGAAGCAGTTGTAGTGTTAAAGGATGAACGCAAGAGTAATGTGGAAGCATAGTAAAGGAGGCTGATCACAGGGATTCAGACGAAGCTGCAGGCAACCGCAGTCTCCTAAAAGTAGTGCCAAGAATGAATTCATTCATGTCCGGTTTAGTTCTAATAAAGACAAATGAATGAATTGATAGTGAAAAATCAAATAGCGAAATTTAAAAAGGCCATTTGATGTGTGCTAAAATCGACGAAGACATCATTAGAGTTACTTAATTAAGATTGATTAATTAATTGATTAAGAGAGTGAATATCATGAAGATGTTGACGAATGGAAGAAACGAGAGTTGTGTACCGGATCGCAGAAGATGGAAGATTGCAGAAGACCGGTTTTAGTTTGTATGTATGTATGTATTATAATATAATGTAGCTTTCAGAAAATAAATATGAAAAAAGAGGACATAAAAGAATAGGATATAGTTGTTGAAACACGCAAAATCCTAAGCACTGTGACAGCAGCCAATAGTATAACACAGCACGCCGTGTAAAAGCAATTTCTATCTGCAAGATATCATGATGGCTACAATTTTATTTCCTGTCAACATAAATTGCCCGTCGATCCAAATTATTCAAAGGATATTTTGTGTCATATTCATTTGCAAAGACTGCATATTTACATTCATATACTTATTAGTTACAGACAAAGACATTGACCTGAAGACCCAAGAAATTGAAACCTGATCAATATAAAGCCCTCTCTCTGAAACTATCTGAGACGAGAAGACTTCAGTCTTTGGTGGCTCAGTTGGTGAGCGTGTCACGGAATGACAAGGTCACGTCAGCATTTTGGGCACGTTGCCGGACAACGGGGATCAGTTGAACTATCTGTAATGCTAAGTCGTTCGGATAGTTCAACCGATCTATTGTATATATATTTTTTAGCTCAGTTTATATTTTCTAGGTTAATATTATAATAGTTATTTTTAATTTTTATTGTTTTATGAATAAATACCTTTTAAACGGTAACTACTATACCTACTACTTGTAACAATTTTCTTTTAGTTACATTAATGGGAATGAAAAATATGTCTCGAAATAAATATTAATATCACGATGACTAGTCCATTTTTCCTTGTAACTGTCAAGGGGATGTTTATGTAACTCGTGCATTGCATGGTTGAGTGAGTGGTAGCACCTGACGGTTTGCAAAGGGTAACAAAATAGGGCCTTATTATATTACTCACAATTTCTTTGTATGCCGTTGGAAAATGTAAGGGACGCTTTTATAATAAGATATAGAGTCATCGGTAAATCATGTTTCTAACCGAATGTTAGACAAGGTTGTCGGAATACTACTACTATTTATTACTTAATTAAGCTGTATTTTTCGAATCGCAACTTGTACAAAACTATATTTTAAACCAATAATTTTAATAAAAAACGAAGATACTTTTACATTTATTCGTTATCTTGTACAACTTGCGGTTGATGGTGGGGCAGAATCTGGCATTGTCATTTTTAAAACGGTTGTAACACTTTTCAATATTTAAATTATATTTTTAAAAATTGTTTTCAACTGTCAATGTCAATAATGATTTTTTACTAATGAAACATTTAATATGTAGACAACAAAATATACTCATTATTAAAATATGATGAAAAAATTATTGCCGTGGGCAGGACTTGAACATGCGACCTTGTCATCCCGTGACACAGCAATAATTTTTTCATCATGTTCTAATTTGTTCACCGAGCATGGATAACGCGTAATACAAATTCTGAGAAAATATACTCCGTATTATTTTTTATACAAACTACGTAAAACTATTGGAAAAAATTCGCGATGATTACACAAAAGTAGCAGAAGAAAAAAAAACAGAGAATAAAATGCAAAACAAATGAAAAACAGCCTTTGTGTCAACAAGAAAATACTAATTCAAACAAACGGCAAAATAACTGATGTAGATATTATATTTATAGATCATAAAGTTGTCAGTTCAACTTACCACCGAATTGGGCCACTGTTCTATAAAAATATAAGGTTAATATGTATCAAACATCAAGAGCCGCACTCCATGAAGAGAGCCTAGTATATTTTGTATCAAGATAGGTATCCCTTGTCACTTTCACTCTCATATGTCAGAAAGAGACATAAATGTGTTTATATGTTCGACTTCTATACAGGATTCGACAAAATTAAATGGATGGTTTTGGTTAGGCTTGTGACATACGTACCTACATTAATTCTGCACAGTGTTTAAGTAAATTAAACAATTTGGGAAAATTAAAAAAATATTTACAAAAAATTCTACTATCCAATTATAGTTTAAGGTATTTTTAATTTTTTGCAGCGATTTCTTTGACGGGAATTTGACCCAATGGTCATTTCTAAGGTCATTGTGAGACTTGTGAGATACTTAGTTAAATTTTTCGAATGAATTCAAGGACAACCCTGTATAAAATTCAAACATTGAAAAATATTTTTATTATCATTAAACTTTTTACACGAAGTAGGTATTTATAAAGGCATAAATGTTACTTATACATAATAAGTTAGTGGCAGACCCGGGAAAAATAGCCATCTAAGAGCAGTACCATGTAATATTGCTAACTCCATCGACGGTTTCTAGCTTCATGGGTCAATCTGAATCAGACCTTTTATTTCTGTCGCCTTATTTTTGTGCTTGACTTAACTTCTACTGTTATCATTGTCCTTATCGCCTTCGCTATAAGGACTAAAATTGTTGTTTTGGCTACGATGTAAATTGTAGGGTCAGTATTTGTTGAGTGTATTGTTACCGCTACTATTTGCAGTGTTCGTCGGGTTGTTCCTTTATAGTGCTATGTTGGATAACGATATTGAAACGATATTAAAAACTTTCACCTGTGTTATCTTTCCCTCATCTAGTGACAATATTGGTTTCTATTTCTGATTACTATTATTGATTCTCCATACAGAGTCCATTCCAAGGTGGTTTTGACATGACTTTTTCTATCTTTAGCTATCTCCTTACGAAGGTTAGCGATTATTATGACAATCTGCACTCTCGACAATGCAATTTAGTAACCTCCTAACTCTTGCGGTATCATTTGCGTAAGTTCCTTCCTTATTCTTTTTCTAATTAGCGTTCTTCTATCATGAAATTTTGCTTGAAGAATCAGTTGTAGAAGAACGTACTTTTTCCTTATCATGTGACCTACACCTACATACTGGACTTTCCACTTTTATTTTAATAATGGTAATTAGATGACGCTGCGAACACATCTCAAAAATTAAATCTTGACAAGCAGATGAGCTATCTGATGATATCGTCGTCGTCGCCTAGAGGCTTTGGCGGTGGAACGGGTCCTGCATGCCGGGGCCCCATTGCGGTTTGAGTACTCTCTGATATCATGCTCCATTGAGCAGTATCCGCATCATTGCGACAGTCTTTAGCCCTATGATTATAGCCAAGGCACCTGTAGCATTGAGTGCAGCCCCACACGTACTCTCTGGTCTCCTAGTTTTTGCTATAGTTGGGGGCTGACCTCAACAATGACGTTACACAGCTTCCTGGAGCGGCTGTTTATGGTCGTCTGTTCCGGTGGCAGGTCAACGATGATTCGATGATTTTGGGACACTATGTCCTTCACAAACTGAGCGTCCTGCAGATAATTGCTGACTCCCAAACACCTGAGGGTTTGATGGATTGATGTCGACCTTGAACGGCTTTAGTCACGTCGTGGACATTTTCGCACGTCAACATATTTTTTTGAATTTACTTTTATTTATTAATGTTCCTCTTGAAACATCCCATATAATAGCCCTGAAGACGTCGGGAGAAGATCAATACCACCTTTTGCATAACAATAAGTCAGCGTAAATCGTGGTATTCTCGTATGTCTGAATACCGCCAGGGGTTGTTTGGGGACAAAATTTATTTTTGTGTTTGCTTTGTTCGACAAACAGCCCGTCTCTAAGTAATGTGGCGAAGCGAAAAGTGCTGAGTTGGCTGCAAACCTGTCGACTCACTCTAACTTCTGACTTTGCATTTTGGTTTATGAATCGCGAACGAGATTTTCAGGGAGCTTCTTGATTTTAAGATTGATTACGAATTTGTTTGCATAATTTAATTTGAAAAGTTTTGTGGATTCTTTACATCCGGCAGACGTTGAAGTTGTTTGAGTGGCACGTCATATGACTGTGAAGTTTACAAAACAGATTACAATTCAAAATCTCAACGCGTGATGAATGAAACACGATCGATAACTTTTGGTCTCATTCTGAAAAAATCAATTTAAACGGGAACCAAGCACTGTAAGTAATATCTTTATTATCAAACATCAGTCCGTATCAGTCGGCTTCTGCTTGACAGGCATCTCTCAAGGTAGATGTACCCGTGGTCCTGTCCATGGTGGCGGAGGCGGAACACCCCAGGAGTTTTAGTTGGTGCGAATCCAACATAATCACCCGTTCCCCCGGACGGGTGGTATAAATTATGTATTTCATATTAATTAGATAAATCGGGAATTACCATGTTAAACATTTATTATTGATGTCTCGATATTTCGACAGCATTGCAGCCATCATGGTCTCGAGTAGACTGAAGTCGGCGAGTGTTATCATCGGTGATTATGTATTTATCCTGGGCAACAACAGCAAAAAAGGTATCTCCCAAGGTGCGCCACTCAACAGGATTGTGGGTGATAAAAGGGGACTATTTCATTTTGGAAAGTCGCCACATTTCATCCATGTTGTATGATTCTAAGGTGAACAAAAGATACCCATAATATCGAATGCAGTCACCTGGGTTAAATGAATCCAAGGTGATATGAGGACACTGATAAAAGTGGAACGAACCCGGCATTTGCATACAGTCCCTGCTAGCACACTCACCCCATAGACCTGTAACAGGAGGGCGCCCGTGTCTGCCCGCACATAAACGCAACAATGCTTCGCGACACGTGTAACCTAGAGATATTATCGACATGGACGCATCTCTTTAATACGGCACCCCTGTTCCCGCTTCGTCTCTATGCGCTCATCGTTGACAGAATTTTTCGCTTGCAAATTTGTACCGATTTCATGTCTATTGGATAAGTGGTCTGTGCTGCTAGCCATGTAATGTTACATATACAAAGTTGATGCTATTTTAATGCGTATATATTTATTGCTATTTGGTCAGGTTCAACAGCTATCATCAATACGTATACTTTTATTAATTCTCATCCTCTAGTGATCCCTGTTAAGGACCTCCAACCATCAATCAGTGAATTTAGAGTGATCGTTTTTACACCTTCGTCTATACACCATATAACTGCTATAGCAATCCTCTTTGTAGCTTCAAATAAATCACCATCAACACTCACCCGTAGTGTATTAGAAATAAAAGCTTTTATCGAAACAAATCCGACTGTCCCCCAGTTAGCAAATAGCTCCACATTTTTAACCGTATAAAAATGACGCCATCAAGGGCTCTTTAGCAAAAAACTGTCCGGCGGCAGTGACCGCCACAGACCATTTGTCCCAGTCCGGACTCCGGGATTCAGGATCCGGGATTAATCGCCCTATTTCCCGGAAAGTGGGACTATATAGTTCTGTTCATGCCGCCTTAATGGATTTGTTGTGTGACACTTTGTCAAACTTGGGATTGTGAGAGATTTTGTCTATTTCACTTCACTATTGTCCGGCCTTGAGTAATCAAGTAACAATTTTTAGGCTTTCAGAGTCAGTGGACGGAAGTGATATATTGTTCCGCTGTTTCGTATAGTTTCGTATAGTTGCATAAATATGTGTGTTGGCTACTCATCATCAGTCTATTTATATTGCCCCACTGCTCGGGCACAGACCTTCCCTTACATCGAGGGAGCTGGGGCCATAATCCACCACGCAGGCCCAGTGCGGGTTGGCGGATTTCACATACCTTAGATTTTTTTTTCTTCTACGACATGCAGGTTTCATCACGATGTTTTCCTTCACCGTTTTGAGACCACTCGGTAAATGGACGTAAGTTTTTCCGCTTGCTACTCAAATTATCAAATTGTTTGTGGTAGTTGTCCTTACTTTATACTACCTACAGGTTCAATTGACATCGGTTCTCGATGTTTAAAGTAACAATACCAACTATTATATATCAGTCAGGCCAGAGTTCAGAAGCACCAGACTAAACATGCTTCACGATGGTGTATTGCAGTTGCCAACCAGCAGATCGGCTCTGATGCAGAGAACAGCCAAATACAATGCTGTTAGAATTTATAATAAGCTACCAGACACTATCAAGTCGCTCCCAGATAATAAATTCTTCAGAAAAACCAAAGACTTGCTGCTTGAGATTTGTCCTTACGACTTAAATGAGTTTTTGGAGGATAGCCGAGGTTGCGATTGACATTAATCCGAGTACTTACCTATATCTAATATGACTGTGAGAAATTTTGACTTAATTTGTGTTGTATTAATATTGGCTTCAATAATGGTGATGAGCTTGACATTATAATTATCGACATTAATATCAAATTTATAATAATTATTTAGTTAAGTAAGTTTTATTTTGCTACACCCAAGATTGGGTAAAATTGTATCGGCACTTTATTGAATATATGTATAAAATCTCTGTATAATAACCTGCAATTGAAGGCAAAGAAATGAAATGAAAAATGAAAAATATATATCAGTCATCATACTTACTTGTCACTCGATGAAAATATTTTTCATTTATGAATAATTCATCTTCTCCTTAATCGTGTTCTTCAATATTGAATATCGGGTCTGGATTGAAAGTCCCTCATCGATATGCCCACCAATTTCTAAATGACAATGCCAGATTCTGCCCCACCAACCGCAAGTTGTACAAGATAACGAATAAATGTAAAAATATCTCCGTGTTTTATTAAAATTATTAGTTTAAAATAAAGTTTTGTACAAGTTGCGATTCGAAAAAAAAAGCCTAATTAAGAATTCAGAAAATAGTAAGAAATCGAAGCGATTTATTCATTGTTTTTAAAATTCTTCTATAGGAGTTGCGAGAGTAGTAGAAAATGATACTGATTGTGATTATGCAATATGAAACCTGTAACAAGTCCCCAACAAAATGATAGGTACAGCTTAAATAGTCACGTAGTTGTAGGTGGGGCAAAGCTCCATTGAAATGTGGCAATGTCTTTTTTAGCATTAAATTGCCAATCAATTTAGCAGCCGACTTAAAATCTACAAAATACTTGGCTCAAACTAACACTCCGGGAATTTTAATCTTCATCTGCAATTCCAAAGTGCACTGTAACTCAAGATCTTTGAGCGTCCTTGGCATTATCTTTTCCCCTTTTCATTTTTTCGCAACCCTGGCGGGCCTCCAGATGCCATTAAAAAGTTCCCACTTTTTTGCCCAGCCCTAGCTTCGGATGTGGGCTGGGTTTTTCTTTCGGGATATCATATGGAGCTGTTAGAACCGTCCTCTTTCTCATGCCTGTTTATGGGTAGATAAAGACGATGGAGATCTGCTGCGATCCTGGCATACAATAACACACATACTTCATTCAGTTTATAGTAAAAGTTTCGAACGTTTATGTCGAATTTTAACGCATATTTGTATGAAAACGCAAAAAACTGAAAACCTGACAAAACCGGGCAAAGCTCCATTGAAATGTGGCAATGTCTTTTGCAAGCGAAAAATTCTGACAAGCGATAGGCGCTATTAGACGAAGCGGGGGACAGGGGCGCCATATTAAACCCGTTTCGATATCTCAAGGTTACGCGTGTCGCGAAGCAATTTTCCGCTCATGTGCAGGCAGAAACGGGCGCTCTCCTGTTACAGGTCTATGGGGTAAGTGGTCTGTGTCTACTATCTTTCCTCTCTCTATAGATAACAAAGCAAGATCCGATGCACTTTCCGTTTGTTGTGCACCGCGCTGAAAGAAACACATTGTACCGCAACACTTTTTACTGCTAAAGTTAATGACGGGAGTCGGCAGTGTAACCGCTGCTTTATAGTGTGGAAGAACCAGCCTTTCTGAAGATACGGAACCTTAAAATGATAAATAGGTTTTGTGGTAAGTACATAGATTATGAATTCTGAGAAGTCTTAAAATAACTTCTGCAAAGGTTCTCTTGAAAATGGCGGGAAACGACGGTTGCAAAATTATTTGATAATTTTTGTTTTATTTATTAATTAGATAAAACGGGAATTACCGTGTTAAACATTTATTATTGATGTATCGATATTTCGACAGCATTGCAGCCATCATGGTCACGAGTAGTCTACTGTGCTGCAATGCTGTCGAAATATCGAGACATCAATAATAAATGTTTAACACGGTAATTCCCGTTTTGTTTTATTGTCTACAGTGGTTATTTTGAGATTAATATCACGTTAAATTAATCAGAAAATGTTCGCTAGTGACAGTACGGTGAATTTGTTGGATAATTTGAGCAAGATCTGGGGTTTCAAGCTTTTATCAAGAGTTCCCGCTAGAAGCTCGGGAGTGAACGTGACTGTCGAGCTGCTTCGTCCAGATTGAGGACGCCACGGCGTCTCCTCTGGATGAAGACAAGAAGACGTAGCTACCCAGGGTGAAGACGCTACTGCATCTCCTCTGGAGGAAGATAGAATACTATTATATTGAATTTTCTGTAACATGACACTTGCAAATGACGAACTGTCGAGTCCATTAATAAAATAAATAAAATTAAGTAACTTCTGCAAAGTTTGCAATGAAAATATGACTTAAACTTAAACCCAAATCAAGTGTCTTATTTTGTAAACAAAAACTACCCTACAGTACTAACATTTTAAGCTGTTCTGTGATTATTGCATAGGTATTTTCACATTATTAGATCGGATTACTTTATTTTCACAATGATGAATAAGTTCGATAAAAATGATTTCCTTCAGTGTTACATCACAACAGGTAATTAAACGATCATATTTGCTTACAAAATAATCCTTCACCAAAAATAAGTTATTTTAGAATTAAAACTATAGTGAGCCATTACTACAAATTATTATATATAAACGGATATCACTCACTTATATTGTTGAAGTCGGCAATTAGACCAACAGTTTCGTGGCGTGGGCGTGGCGCGCTCACCTTAAAAAAGACCGTCGAAATCGGTCGAAACTGTCGGTCTAATTGCCGACTTCAACAATATAAGTGAGTGATATCCGTTTACATATAATAATAAAAAAGTTTTACAAGATTTATTGCATTTCGGTAGTTCAAAGTAAGAATTTTACTTCGTCACCTGCGAAGCCTATTTAATTACCTGTGGTATATATTTATATATATACAGGTATATATACCGAAAAAGGGTTTCAGACGTGTGTATTTTCGTCGACCCAACTGATCGTTCGCATGGACGGCCCCAAAACATCCCCCTGGGGTGGGTCAGGGGGGTGGAACCCCGACAATTATTCCACAAATAAACAAATTAGGTAAACCTACCCGGAATATAGAGTTCGATGGCGTTATGGCTAGGACATGACAGAAGGCTTTCGGAGGTCCTGATTCGATATTCTGGTTGGTCATGTATCAGTTTTCCTCGATGTTTGAAAAATCGTCTTAAAAGACATTGCCAAATTTCAATGGAGCTTTGCCCCACCTACAAAACTACGTGACCATTTAAGCTGTACCTATCATTTTGTTGGGGACTTATTACAGGTTTCATATTGCATTATCATAATCAGTATCATTTTCTACTACTCTCGCAACTCCTATAGAATAACAAGAACAACGAATAAATCGCTTCGATTTCTTACTATTTTCTGAATTCTTAATTTAGCTATTTTTTTCGAATCGCAGCTTTTACAAAACTTTACGTCAAACCAATAATTTTAATAAAAAACGGAGATATTTTTACATTTATTCGTTACCTTGTACATTTTGCGGTTGATGGTGGGGCAGAATCTGGCATTGTCATTTACCGAATGCAGTCAAAACGGAGACGTAATCGAACCTGAGACCTCCATATTGCAAGTCCATTGACCCAACCACTGAGCCACCGAGCTCTCTAACAATAACCAATCAAAACCAATAACACTTAGCTGGTCCTATAGTTTGTAACGGTTGTAGATGATAAAAAAAAGATAAAGATTCATGTATTGCCACCTTTCACATATACAATATGCTTAAATGTAAATGACAATCCCAGATTCGTCCAGAGTGATGACGCTACGGCGACTCCTCTGGAGGAAGATAAAAGACTATGATATTTTGAATATTCATTTTGTAACATGACATTGGCAAATGACGAACTGTCGAGTTGATTAATAAAATAAATAAATAATTACCCTATACCGCAGCCCAAATCAAGTGTCTTATTTTGTAAACAAATATGAACGTCTAATTACCTGTTGTGATGTAACACTGAAGGAACTGATTGATCGAACCTGTTCATCATTGTGAAAAAATAGTGATCCGATCTAATAATGTGAAAAAATTTATGCAATAATCACAGAACAGCTGAAAATGTTAGTAAGGTAGGGAATTTTTTGTTTACAAAATAAGACACTTGATTTGGGCTCCGGTATACATATCTGAGAGTAAACAAAAGAAAAGTATAAGTAAGCCCACAATTCATCAATAATTTAGTGACGAAACTATGCTGGTAGAAGCACCTTAATGAAGGTAGTACTGGTAGGAGTAAATAGTTATGCACAACTCACCTACTTAAACAATAAGAAACTAGCGCCAAAGACATTCCACAACTAACAACAAATAAAACAGGGTGCATAATAAATTTCCAAGTCGAACAAGACGAATAGTTGTTAACAAATTCACAAAGGAATTTAGACAATAGTGTTTCTAATACTGACTGAATGCTTCCTGCCACACTAAACGTATTGTGCAGTAGGCGAACTTAGAACTGTGCCTAAATAACAGATTAAATGGCCAAAGAACAGATTACTTAAAAGCAAATGTGAACTTAGAATTTGAATTACGCATTATCCAGGCTCGGTGAATAAATTAGAACATGATGACAAAATTATTGCCGTGGGCAGGACTTGAACCTGCAACCTTGTCATTCCGTGACACGCTCTTACCAACTGAGCCACCACAGGCCACGCCACGCCCACTGAAAATCTTCATCGCTTTATACATACTTATAGGGTATGTTACGCAATTCCATCTATCGCACAATAGTATTATTATTCCGCCAACCATATTATTATATATTGTTCGTGTGCACTTCTGTTCTATAGATCGTATATCTTCGTATTGCTGTTTATAAAAATTGATATACGTCTAGGGGCGACAAATTCAAAAGTAAAATCATTCAAAATTAACTGGTTAATATTAACTAGTCACCCACAGGCGTATAGATATTTGTATTATAATTATGTAAAATCAAATAAACATAGAACATAATAATTGGTCGGTTGTTTATTCCCTTATTAAAGTGTTAAACTTATATGTGTTTTATAAAATGACATTGCCACATTTCAATGGAGCTTTGCCCCACCTACAAAACTACGTGACCATTTAAGCTGTACCTATCATTTTGTTGGGGATTTATTACAGGTTTCATATTGCATAATCATAATCAGTATCATTTTCTACTACTCTCGCAACTCCTATAGAAGAATAACAAAAACAATGAATAATTCGCTTCGATTTCTTACTATTTTCTGAATTCTTCATTATGCTGTTTTTTTCGACTCGCAACTTGTACATATCTTTAATTTAAATCAATAATTTTAGTAAAAAACGGAGATACTTTTACGTTTATTCGTTATCTTGTACAACTTGCGGTTGAAGGTGGGGCAGAATCCGGCATTGTCATTTAAAGTACTGAATCATTAGACGATATCTTGCCAACCACGAATAAAGCTATTGGTGATATAATAAGCAAAGCAGCAACCTTTCCATTCACAGCAATGACAATGCACAAATTGACAGTGCCTGAGATTAATATCAGATGCATATGTATGTGTGCGGCGAAACCAGTTAAGCAATATCAGTGTTCAATAAAAAATTGAAAATATTACTAATTGATAGGTGTTTTTACAATCTGCAAGAGTTTTTCGAACATGATATTGCAAATTAATATAACATATATATTAATTTGCAATATCATGCATCATAATTTTTTTATTTAATTAATGGATAAGAATTACTTCTTAATTATTATATTTATTTGTATTATTGACTGACTGACTGACAAAATTGAATTTTTATTGTTTAAGTATCTAGTGTTGCGGTGCCCTTACATGGTTTATGTGAGCACTTCCTGTACTATCTAAGAACCATGTTACCACATATAGCAATGAATAAATGAATTATGAATATATATAGTTATCGTACTGTTTACTAGTTATATTGTGTCGTCATCCCTTATCCGTTCAACTGTTAAAGAGGTCTCGGCATTGAAAAAGATGGATGGGCCTGCCTCGCGCAGAGTTAGTATTGATAGAGATTGTCGGAAATTCGAAACTAGAATCGATTGTCGAACCGTTTGCGATACGAAGAATTTGGTTATCTATACAGGGTGTAACGTAAAGGGTATATGAAACCGAAGGGAGGGTGTTCAGTATCGGTAACTGAACCACTTTTGTTCTCTGACTTTTAATTTTTTTTTGTGAACTAATAAATTGTCCCACTGCTGGGCTCAAAAGGTCTCTCCCCTCCTCTTCCATCCATCCCTGTCCTGAGCCTCTTAAACAAAAATGAATTAATGTCTCATATAAATCGATCAGCTGATCGGGACGAAATGTATGAAAAGTCAAAAAATAAATTCGCGAAAATCGAAAAGTCGTAGAACAAAAGTTGTTCAGTTACCGATACTGAACACTCTCCTTTCGGCTTCATATACCGTTTACGTTACACCCTGTATACGCAATAGATTTACCCTAATTTAATTAAAACAAAAATAATCCTATTGTATTACGTAACTGGGTTTTTAAGTGCTATTTACATGCTTCAAGGCATTCAGGTCGCATTTTATATACTAGTGTGCAAAAGCTTAAAAAGAATAACTTTCATATGAAAGGTTTACCAAAGTTTGCAACAATATCAAAACTTAAATGACAAGACAAGTTTTCTAAAGGAACCCGTCGTCTACATAGTTTCAAGGTCACCGCCACGAATCTTTCAAAGGTGAGATACGGGTCGTATAAAAGACATATCAATTACGAGACATGAGACAGCAAATATAAAAGGCTTAGACAATATAATCGAGTAACCCACAGCGGTTTTGTTTACTTGATATGACACATGGAAAAGCTCCCTGTGCAGACAATGTCCAGTAAGTTTGTATCGAAATAAACATGTTCGAGTACACTTTCGTGGCGGCACTAATGACAAATTGAAAAGTGTGATTTTCAACTATTTCATCTAATAGGTTTAGAACCTATTCTAGAATCACAAACCACTTACCTAATAGACATTAAATCGGTAACACCAAATTATATTTTGATTGTGAAGCTGATTGCAAATCACTTTTTGAAAACAAATATTATGTCTTCTTCACATTTCTTCTAGCAAATGATACTATTCTATCTACAGTACCATTTCAAATTATGTGTAATTATTTAAAATATTTAATTGAAGTTTACCTACAATGTGATGAATGATTCAATTTTTTTTAATGAAAGAATTTCAAATGATTTCTTTATTTTATATTTATTGTAAATTGAACTTTTGCTGTATATCTAGAACTAGTGGTTAAATGACAATGCCAGATTCTGCCCCACCATCAACCGCAAGTTGTGCAAGATAACGAACAAATGTAAAAATATCTCCGTTTTTTATTATGATTATTGGTTTAAAATAAAGTTATGTACAAGTTGCGAGTCGAAAAAAAACAGCGTAATTAAGAATTCAGAAAATAGTAAGAAATCGAAGCGATTTATTCATTGTTTGTTATTCTTCTATAGGAGTTGCGAGAGTAGTAGAAAATGATACTGATTATGATTATGCAATATGAAACCTGTAATAAGTTCCCAACAAAATGATAGGTACAGCTTAAATGGTCACGTAGTTTTGTAGGTGGGGCAAAGCTCCATTAAAAAGTGGCAAAATGTATTTTATCTTTGTGAAAATTAGGTGGCTGAACCAAGACCCGGATCCTGTACTATAAGACGCAGACAGTAGAAAGCGAGACAAAAGGTCGCGGACTTATAAATGGGATTGCTATTTACAATGCGTCAAACCAAATGACATCAATTTAAAAGCTTAGAAGGAAAATCTAGATGTTACTGAAGTGATTTATTTATTTAATTTATTAATGGACTCGACAGTTCGTCATTTGCCAATGTCATGTACAGAATATTCAAGATATCATTGTCTTCTCTTTCTCCAGAGGAGTCGCCGTAGCGTCGTCACTCTGGACGAAGCAGCTCGAGAGTCACGTTCACTCCCGAGCTCGTAGTGGGACTCTTGACCATAACGCCAAACTTCAGATCCTGCATGAATCCTCCAATAATTTCACCATACTGTCATTCGCGAACATTTTCTGATTATTTTAAACTTACTTAATATTTTTAAGTTTTGCTGGAAGAGGCTCAGGACAGGGATGGATGGAAGAGGAGGGGGGAGACCTTTGCCCAGCAGTGGGACAATATATAGGTTAACAAAAAAAAAATTATAAGATTGGCGGCGCTAGTTGGCTCTATGCCCTTAAATATAATAATGTGTCAAAAATACATATTTAGTGATAACGGGAACATAAATTACTAGATAAGACATTTTACAACGACGACAAACATTGTCAATGGTAAGATAAGTTTTCATATGCAAATAAAAATCCTCCACATATAACCGACATAACAGAGAAATCTAAATCGAAACTCACTATTACTAAGCGGCTTAACAAAGCGTTTCCCAAAACTGAACCAAAGACCAGAACGCCATAAAACTCGAGTCCTTTGCAAGATAAAACCCGGTTTACCTCTGAAATGCTTCCCTATAGACATGTCCACGATATCTCCAACGATTCGTTTGCTCAAGCGATTGAGCCAATGAACATTGCAAACTTAACTTTGCACTTGAAATAAGTCCTAACTCCATTGGACGTAGCGTAGTTTGGACTTTGAGAAGTGTATCGTTAAGTTTGTAATACCATTTCGCGACCAATAGGCTTGTATATTCTACATACCCATATGTATATTGATACGGGTTCGATATCTACAGTACAGTACACAAATCGGTAATATGACTAAATCTTTGTATTGCCTCAATCCACTCACCTGATATTTCTATGTTACATTTGAAATTACGTGTTCGATATTCCAATTAATATCAGTGCTACCTGCACTGATACTCTGGCACCGTCCCACATCCCGGCGACCTCCTCGAGCGCCGGCGCGGCTGCGGCCGCCGCAGAACAGTGGCCTTGGTCAGAGCTACCTATTTACGCCGTTTGGGGTCGAGACACTGGGGCCGTGGGGGCCGGACGCTCGACAGCTCGTCAAAGAGCTGTCCAAGCGGCTGGTCGAGGAGTCCGGCTACCAGAGGGCTGGCAGCTACCTCTGCCAACGTATTGCGTTGGAAATACAGAGAGGGAATGCTGCCAGCCTTCTGGGCACCGTGACTCCCGATGCCCTCCTAGAGGACATATTTTATTTATAGTTAGTTTATTTATAGGTAGTTTTAGTTTTTAGTTATTCAATGTTAGTTTTTAGTCATTTTATTATTTATGGTAATTTTAAGTTTTATTAATAAACTCATATCAGAGATATAGTTTTGCTTCATCCCTTTTTGGTCAAACTTAGTATGGAGTTTGTATGGATTTAGTAAAACGTGAAGTCACGTCTCATGGGCCTACCACACGCACAGGCTTCACGACAGTTTTGTTTGCGCAAGCCAGTTGGTACATGGAACACGGTATTGGCGCGTGATACCGTTTTATTTCTGCGGTGAAACCTGTGCGAGTAATAGAGGCATTAACAGCATAAGAGCTACGCATGCTTTAGCGATCGATGTTACGTGGGCGAGCTGTCAAATGCCTGTCAGACGTAGCACGACTACACGTTTGCGGCCGATCTTTCATATGTGACTCTTAAGTTTGTGACGGCATGACGTTTGCGTGACGTTTGCGTGGCGTTTGGGTGGCGTTGGCGTGGCGTTGGCGTGGCGTTGGCGTGGCGTGGGCGTGGTGTGGTGTTGGCGTGGCGTGGGCGTGGTGTGGCGTTGGCGTGGCGTTAACTGAACACGTGCTACAGTGGCTAATTTATTTCAAATACTATGCCTTTGACTAGGTATTCTCTTTTGAAACTGATTTCTGTTCAGTTACCACTTTTGACCACCAATTTATATCTACTTTGTAAAATTGACGAAACTATTTTCATTTTCAATATTTGTCAACTCACTTATTCACAGTTCTTTGCATCAAGACCCTGTCAGTCAACCACCTCCCTCTAATCTAAGTAATGATAATAGGTATATCATCATCATCATCATCATCATCATCATCACCACCAGTCTATTTATATGCCTTAGATTTTTTCTTCTTCAACGACATGCAGGTTTCATCACGATGTTTTCCTTCACCGTTTTGAGAGCACTCGGTAAATGTACATAAGTTTTTCCGTGTAACTCATTGGTACATGGCTGCCCTAGCTCGGAATCGAACCTGGGACCTCCATATTGTAAGTCCATTGACCCAACCACTGAGCCACCGAGCTGTCAGCTTCTCAGCAATGATAATATATATTATTCTGTAATTACCATACCCGATTGAAGTAAAGCCAACCCACGTTAAGCCAATTCAAAGCATGACCTTTCGCAACTCAACTTGAGGTGATATATAAATACGTAGGTCTGAAAACTCAAACAATGGACCCAAACAGCCGTATGTACAGGATGTGAGAACCTCGCCGGAAAAGTGAAACCGCAGACCCTTCTCATCACTCTGTATAACAGCATTTACTGACAATAAACGGCTTTGAAAACAAAAATGTTTTGGAAATGAAATGGGACTGCATTGAAAAAGCCGAGATTGTTGAGTGGCGTGCCTTGGGAGATTATATGTCCAGCAGTAGATTGATAAGGACTGATGATGAATGCTATATTTCGAATTTGAGCGAGGCACTCGACAAATCGTGTTCTTCTTTTCAATTTCAATTTATTTAATTGCATACACATGTCAGAATGTACATTAATACATTAGGTCTTAAAACTATGACATATGCACCCTGCAGGGCACAGCAACGTGGAATGACAGAGGCAGACATTGCGGCAATAAGTAAATTATGTAGTTAATTAATTTATTTCATTTTATCCTCCAAAAATTCGGCGACGGTATAGTACGATTTGTCAATAAGAAAATGTTTTAATGTTCTATTAAATTTTGTATTGTTATTTTCATTTTTTATATTTATTGGTAATTCATTATAGATTTTTATTGACATAGGGTGGGGTCCAGTGCTATGCATTTTCAATTTTGAAGATAGGACTTGTATTAAATTATTATTATACCGTAATGCGTAGCGCCTAGGGACATCTCCTATTCTAGAATATAAACTGGGATATTTACGGACGAATTTACACAATTCATATATATAGATGCTCTTCTCTTTGTTGTGGTTAAAGAACATGGTGGCCCATAGCAATCACTATCATTGAGGTGAAATTAATAATGATACACATCATATTAATGCAGCAATTGATTTTACTCGTAGTGAATACAAATACAATAGGTATAACAAGTGATCTTAAGCGCTACTTTATAATTTAAATTCAAACGATTTATTTCAGTCATAAAGACCATAAGTGTTAGTAGGTACTTTAAACTATGTTAGTGTTTACACCTCAATACGCGCTATAACACGCGACTTAGGTCCGACTCCGAGACCCCGGGACATGTAAGTGTACCCAGTGTCTCAGAATTGGACTGTCCCTGGTATCCGCAATGCCCTTCAGGATGCTGTTAGTGCTGCAGAGAACCCGTCGCATCAGAGACACGACCCTTGTGTATGATGGCATGGAACCCGTCCACGCCGGCTTCCGCAAACATCCCTGATGCGCTGCAGCATCGCGACAGCCCCATCAGCACCCTGAACGCATTGTTATATTGTACACGCAGGGCATTGTATGACTTTTTGGTGTAGTTGACCCACAGATTGCACGTGTAGAATGCTTGACAGTACGACGACATCGTGCGAATCTGCGGGCCAACATATTGCACCTCGCTGTCAATGCCAACAAATTATCCATAAATTGTGAAGAGGAAATCAGCAAAAATCTCGAATCGCAAGGTTGACAAAAAGTGATGAATTGTGAATTATTCAAGGATAGGTACGTGATTTGTGGATTGAGTCTGTACCTAGTCGGTACAACTTCAATGTATTCTAGAAAAACAAGATAGATTTTTTTCAAGCTCGTCTTCGACAAAGATCGATCTATACAAATTGAGTATAGGACATGACTATGAATCAAGCTTAAGGCTTCAGAGCTAAAAGAGAAACAACACCATAATTAATTACAGAAGACAGTAACAAATTACTCGAACATGTGCTGTGGAAAGGTCAACTGTGTTAGGTTATTTTATTTGAAAGTGAGGACAAGGTTACGGGAAGATTAAGTGATTAACAAAAACGAGACTTGGCACTGTAGCTTGGTACTTCCAATGTGCTTTTGTATGTTTTTTCCTGCGATAGAATTAAAATGTCTTTTAGAATTTAGGTTTAGAAACAGCGATTATTCTGGAAGAGTAATGTTAAAATAGTGGACGGAAAGAGATATCTCGTATGAAAATCTCTCTTCCTGAAAATTCCAGACTATTCCGGAATCTTGATTATTTAAGACATCTTAGGACATTATCCACTTCCACAATGACTATTTTTAAAAGGTCTCCGGGAGGCCATCAGTATGCACCTGCAGCACGTGATCCAGCCAACATTGCGTGTTGTCAAACATTTCCCTAGGAATCAGGCAGTCACTCTGTTCAATAGAATGCCTAAGGAATTAAAATCCAAACACATTTAAGACAAAATTGAGAGATTTTCTGTTGGAAAAGTGTTGCTACTCCATTGACGACTTTTGAGACTTTTGTAGATTGGATTGACTAAATTATTGTAATGTAATTTGACTAAACTATTACCTACACGCTAAGTTAATGTTATTTATATAAATATTTGAGTGAGAAAATTAATTTAAATTATTATTTTTTGGGGATGTTCAGTATCTTTTAATGTAGAAGTAATAAGCTAAAAATACAAACAAATAACAATGAAATGCTAATTGTTCATGAATAAATGAAATGAAATCTCAAAATAACCACTTCTAAATATGTCCAATTTAAAACATCCGACTCCCTCAAATTACTCGCTACCTATTTTAACCTCACTTTCCAATAAGTATATTTTATTTATAAGTAGTTTTAATTGAGTATTTATTCTTCTTCTTTGTTTAATTAGTTTGGTATAGGTACGAGTTTAATATTATTGGTATTTGAACTGAAAAGGCGAAATTTTCTACGAGTAACTATTGTAAAAATCACTTCGAGACTTTCTTCAAGACGTTTGTTTAGTGAGGTATTTGTTCTCTCAACTCTTTCCAGCTAACTTCCGAACCACCAATTGTTTTCTTGGAATCTTCGATACCCTGAGGGTCGAAAACAATTGTTTGTTGTTCTAAAAGTATTATCGAACAAACAAAACGTTACCAATTTAATCAATCTGAGACGTGGACGTATCTAGGGTCTATGGGAGGTAGTGACCTCCCCAAATGTTGAATTTTGATTTGAGTTTGGAGGCCACCCCTCCAATAATTCGCAGAATTCAGTTTTTTTAGGTTTACGATCATTTATTTCTCATAAGAATTATACATTCACTTACATGAGAAAACATAACTTAAAAGTAGGCGTACATAACTTAATATTAAGATAGAATTGTAACATTAATTAATATAATGTTTCACAATCAATTTATTGCAAAATTAATTTATTATTAAACTGATTCTTGTTATGCTCTTATTATTATCATTAGCCCGTATAAGTCTGAAATCTGAATTGATTATTGTTATGCTCTTATTAAAACAATATTTAAGGCATGTGAAATCCGCCAATCCGCACTGGGCCCGCATGGTGGATCGTGGCCCCAGCAGTAAGGGAAGGTCTGTGCCCGAGCAGTGGGGCAATATAAATAGACTGATGATGATGCTCTTATTATTATCATTAGCCCGTATATTGGATGGACGTTAGACCTCTCCCAAAGCTCGCTACTCAATATAATTCCCGATAACTGATGAGGAAGACGATTTCTCAAATGGACAAGATAGAGGACAAGGATGGACAAGGTGGCTGATAGGGACTGCACGTAAAAGAATTTATTTTTATTTTTTATTCGAAAAGTCGTAGAACAAATGTTGTTCAGCTACCGATACTGAACACCCTCCCTTCGGCTTCATATACCCTTTACGTTACACCCTGTATAATATATGACCCCCCTTAGAAATTAACCCTAACTACGCCTAAATCCGAAACTACGATCTTGCGAAGCAGAGTAACGCAGTTTTCATTTTCGGTCCACTTTAATATTTTATTACTGCTCTACTTAGCTGTGCAGAAACTTTTATAATGGTTTTGGAACGTTGCCAGGGAGCGTTGTGCTATATTGTATAACAGAGACGCTTTTCAACCCGGCTCGCTGTGTTTTGTTAGAGTGAACTCGTGGACAAGCCGAGTTTTCAATATGGGTAGCTGTAAAGAAGGTTTGTATTACCGCGTCTGTTTAACATTACTTATGGGTAACTTGCGGCGCGACCTGGACTCGACTAGAAACTAACCTAATTTACCTATAGCTGTTATCATTAGTAATTTCATTTTCTCATTTCATAACTTCATTCTGGTAAACTTTTATCCCACAACCCTCTTATACAACTTCACCTTACACACAACTCACTCCACTTCACAAATACCACACACTCACCACACACCCTCTCACATTCACCAAATTTAATCCTTAATTATACTTAATTAAGGATTAATACACAATTTCACACACGCCCATGCACCCACCCTCTCACACACAGACACATACCCTCTCTCACAATATTATTAGTATATATTATTATTAGTAGTGTAAGTATGTAGTGATAAATAAATCTGTTTTCTTTCTTTCTTCTTTCTTTCAAAGGACCGACATGCCTGGCATCAGATGGAGGAGGACTTCACTCGTAAATGGGTACCCAAAAGTAAACATATTTAATAGTAGTAAAACGAAAAGTGATAAACAATGTAACATGACAAAATAAATACAAAAATACCAATTACAAAATATTATTATTGAAAGTGACATGACATAAACTAAATGTGAAGTGATGTGACACTAATTTTATAATTATTGGTTATACTTACTATTGTTAATGTATACTAAATAATAATGATAATAAACATTCATGAATTGGATCAATGATTATTAAATTTTATATTATGTTAATGCATGCAATGTAAAATGGGTATAAATAAAGGCTTTTTATTATTATTATTATTTTATATGGGTAACTTAACACATGGGCGCTGTTGGCAATATAACTAGTTTCAGCTCATTATCATCATCAGCCCGCATCATCAGCTCAATACCCTTAAACCGTGTTGTTGTCCCTTTCATACTTCAATAAAAACGTTAAGTTAGAAAGGGACCCAATACTTAGACCGTATCTTTCAGATAAAGGACATTGACCATTGATTGGTGATGCCTAAAATGATACTACTTTAATATGCTCTACAGAATTGGGCTCAGAATCGAGAAATTGCCTCCATTTCTGTCATCCCACTAATATTATAAACGCGAAAGTTTGTATGGATATATGAAAAACTAATGAATGGATTTTAATGAAACTTTACAATAATATAGCACATAAATCGGAAAAACACATATAATTTATAAAGATCCTGCCCAGACGAAGTCGCGGGCAGAAGCTAGTAGAGGAATAAATAAACACTTCATCAGCCACAATTAATTAATAAAAAAACTTACTAAACCGACGGTTTCATTTATTTAAATTAAATCCAGCTATACGCCTTGTTACGAAAATCCTCAAACCATTTCTTAAATCTCGACGTTACTGTCTTGTAAACTGCTATTGTATGAAAATATAAAGGAGACTGCATATAACGCTGTTATAAACCCGCCAATAGATTTGCATACAACCGCTGAAATTGCCGTTTAAAAATACAGTGAAAACAGCCAAAACACAGCCGTAAACCAGCTCATTTCTATTCCAAACTAAGCCGCGCAATTCTGATACATATTCATTTTTGCAACGCGATAGATGTTTGCGGGCTCCCGGCTGCGCAAATATGGATTAGGCACAATTTTCATATACAAACAGAACGGGAACGTCGCCTGTCATAGCAAACATATATTCCATACTATAGGAGCATTCTCCTTTTTTGTGTATTCATAGCTGTAAGCTTCACCGCGGATTTTTATTATACTTAACTCTGGGTGTTTTATCTGTTGCGTCATATGCCATATGTTTCATAATTCATTTATTACATACCACAAATATATTTGGTACATAACATAGTTACAGTTCCCAATACACGTGGCCCCCGTCGGGCACAGCAATATGGGAAGGCAGCTCGACATTGTACTATTTGAAATAATCATCTAAGTATTTCTGTAATGTATAGTAACACTTGTTTATTAACATTTGCTTTAAAGTTTTTATGAATAGTTTAGTTTTTAAAAGTTCTATGCTCAGATCACATACCGCCATGGCTTATAGTCTATGAGCTGTCCGGATATTTCAGCTATCTCCTAGTGAAACTCCCGTCAAAATCCCTTCATTAGTTATGGCGTGATACTTGAACATAGTCACAGACAAACAGACAAAAATTCTAAAAATTGGTGTTTTGGCATCAGTATCGATCCTAAAACACATTACAATTAATCTTTTCAAAAAATACCCAATGTACAGACACAATATTTTTACAGTCTTATTATATGTATAGATTTCATTTATTTTATAGATGCCACAGTCAATTGTTCTTTGGAAGTTTTGTCAAGCTTTTAATCAACCTAAGATTTTATTTGCATAAATATAGGTATAAAAACAGTTCCAAAATTTTACACTTACATACATATTTTCTCATTTCTGGTGTTCAAATATTTTTTGCGTAATAAATTATCATATTTAATGGGACCTTTAATTTTACATACTCAATAATAATCCAGATTCTCTCACGATGTTTTCCTTAGTAAGATTTTAAATTATGTCAAGTTTTAGAACTGAATCTTTATTGATAATTTTGTTCAGGCCTCAGTCAAAGTTTTTATCCCTTTTAAGCAGTTTTAGAATAAATCACAGCTTTAAACAAACTTCTGTATTCATACAAATGATTTATATTTTTGTTCGCTTTCAATGTAAATTTTAAATTACTTTTGTATTGAATTAAGATTTTCAAATACGGGTTTATTTTTATTATCCTCTTTGGACCCCAAATAAGGGGAGTTTTGTTATATTATAATATTACTAATAGTCTATAAGTCATTGATCTCCTATAAACAACTAGATACACAAAGGTCTTACTAAAACAATTTAAAAAACGCCCAAATAAGGGTCCATTGTTAACGTCCAAATAATGTCCAATAAAGCAAATGAGGGTCCATTCATCCGTTTGGACCTTGCGCTCGGACATTTTTAGAAGGCGGACTGTGTATCTAGTTGTTTATAGGAGATCGATGCTATAAGTAAAATATTTTAATGACAAAAATTTGAATTCAAACTCACGTCATAATCAATCCACTGGACGTAAGTCTCCCAAGACTTGCCAGCAACCTTGCGTAGATCATCCTTACATCTGGTAGGGTCGTCCCATATTTCGCTCACCCATTCCTGTCCTTCAATCGAAAACCCGTCTCCCCCGTCTATTTAAGAAATAACATTTTGAAGAGGTTGATGTTCCGTTATCTAAATATCGCTACAGAGATAACCTTTGTAGATTCTTTTAACCTTTTAGGGTGTTATTATACTTATACGGTTGATGGTCAAAGTCAAAGTCATATTTCTTTATTGCAAGTAAGCACGTTGTGTACATTTTTGCACGTCAACATATTTTTAAATTTTCATTTACACGGCTTTGCAAAGAAAAGGTGCCAACTCTGAGAAAAAGTGGCAAAAAGCTCTTAGCAGCACATCTTTTAAAATAATAATACTTAATACAATTACTTAATAACTAGGTATTACACAACTATTACTATTGTTAGTAATCTACACTATCTCTCATGCGGAACCGGCGACACAATGCATGTTCATCGTTTAAATAGTCATCTATCCTGTAATACGCCTTCTTAACAAGTGTACCTTTAATGAAATTGAATGATGGCATAGATCAGCCATCATTAATGTCGATTGTATGTTGTTAAATGTCGATTAATATTCACTATTTCATCAAACCGATGTAGGTACATTGATCGATTGAGATACATTTTGCCTATTTTATAGAACCTTGCAGGACGTCATTATCTCTTATGCTGCCAATAATCGAACCGTATTTTATTATTATTTAATCCCCGAAACAATGCAAAGAGAAGTTATAAGTGTCATGCCTAATGTCTTATTATTAGGCCAGGCAACCCATTTTTTTTATGAGTTAGGTCACTAGGACTATCCCATGGTATGACTCTCATCTTGGTACCCGATGACGTAAATTTCTTTTTTTTTGCAACCACTAAATCTGGCCGGATCCAAAAAGCTCCAAGATAGGATGAGGCAACCTAGTTTTTTTAAGTAGTCCTTGATGAGCTTCAACTAATGTGCAAGGTCACATGTTGGTACCCGATGACGTAAATTTTGCCCAAAAATCAACACTCATTTTGCCTCCTACACAAAATGCTCCAGGTTTAGCTCAGGCAACCCTATATAATTGAGAAGCTTATCCATCAGCCTACCACCCCATATGGGTCCCATCTTGGTGTCTGATGACGTAAGTTTTTTGCAGAGCGCCCCCGTACTATCTGTATTATTGCGTTATCGTAGCTATAGAACGGATGGGCCGATTTGAAAACGGTTTTTTTCTTCGTTTGATAGGTAGTGTTGGCGAGAGGTTCTTGGGCATAAAGGATCAGGATTCAGGGTCTGATGATGCCCCAGAAAGATAGCCTCGAGATTTTACGTTTTTATTAAACTTTCAATTTAATCTATTATGAATTGTTACATTGTTGCTTAGTGAATTCGAAATGATATCACAAATTGACATAACTTGGTGATCAACTGTAGAAATATATATAATTGAAAGCGAAAAAAAAGTAATTGGATAGAAGTGATGTCAGGTCTTTCTAATTTCATACAAACTCAATACTAAGTTCGTTTAGACAAAGGAGAAGTATAGATTTAATCATCTATATCTCTGATTGTTATTAATTGGAATATATATAAAAACTGATTACAGGAGTTGATTTATATATATAGAAAAGTCAACTACCCAATAGTAATTAAAAATAAAGGCATCGATGATTTTTGAGTAAAATAATTAAAACAATATTATTCTCTTGTAATGTCATATTTTTTTCATTAGCATGTGTTTATTCTCGACTGTACTTATTACCAAAAGCGGCTTGGTAGGGACGAGTGGAAATGAAATTCCACTCATCCCTACCAGTGATGGTTTGGTAGGGATGGGTGGAAAAAAAATTCCACTCTTCCCCCCTAGGGGGGACAGCTGGTAGGGACTAGTGGAATAGACCAGTTGATCGCGTTTCGTGCGTTTCATGAAAACATTAAAAAACTACCTCCACTGTTGGTCGCGGTTCGTGCGTTCTACTTAATTTAATATTTGCTGTGGTCGTCTTACTATCTACTTTAGCAAGTGTAACCATAGAGTTATGAACCCGCGAAACTGTCAAACGTTTAAAGATTTTATTGATTGCTTAGGATAGCAGCGGATACTATTCTTTTGTAGAGTTATATCGCAACGCGCCGCCGCTTGTAGCGCTGCTGCAGAGTTTTCTGTCTCGCTCGCACTTACGTGTCCTTTGAAGAGGCATGGTGATGCACGTAACAGTAAAAGAGGTGTGTATCGATAAGAAAATTCATGAATAAATAAGAAATTACTAATGTACTTGACTATTTTATTTATTGTTTTAAAAATATTACTTAATAATAAAGCGTCGATCGTACAAGTATTATCCCACCCTTATGTACATTGGAGACGTCGTGTGAAGGTGAACCGTCTGCCCTTAGACACCCTATTCTAATAAAACGTAGCATTTTGCTGACAGCGTGGTTAAACAAACTTGGACGAGTGGGTGGAGAAATACTTTGATAGCTTATAGATTCATGATTAGAATTTGGTTTTCTTGGTATCGGTAGTTGATTAATTTTGAATTTTAGACTTAGGCTTGGCCGCCGGCGATGAGCGGGTAGTGAGTAATGCCTCCACACACAGCCGCGACCTAGCCGCAGCCCCGCCTCATTTTCTGGTCATTTTAACGTCCAGTAGATAGCGATCTGAGACCTGCGATCTGTCCAGTAGGTAACAACGGCAGAAAAAGAGGTTAATAAATTGAATTACATCTCAGCTACTTACAGCTATTTACTCTATTATTACCTGACGATCATTTTTACAAATATGACTATATTTGACATAATGTACTACCTATATTATTGTATAGTACTTTATTATGTAAAAATGAAATAAAGAATCTAATCTAATCTCACCAAAAATAACCCGCAATTTTTGGTGAGATGTAATTTTAAATTTACCGTGTTCGTATTTTTTCCGTTGCTTGTGCTTAGCTTCTTGCCAAATGACATTGCCACATTTCAATGGAGTTTTGCCCCACCTTTGAACCACGTGACCATTGAAGCTCATATATCATTTTGTTGGGGACTTATTACAGGTTTCAAATTGCATAATCATAATCAGTAGGAGTTGCGGAGTAGTAGAAAATGATAACAAAGACAATGAATAATTCGCTTCGATTTCTTACTACTTTCTGAATTCTTGATTAAGCTGTTTTTTTCGTTTCGCAACTTGTACATAACTTTAATTTAAATCAATAATTTTAATAAAAAACGGAGATATTTTTACATTTATTCGTTATCATGTACATCTAGCGGTTGATAGTGGGGCAGAATCTGGCATTGTCATTTGTAATTACATCCCAGATAATTACATCATGATGGGTAAACTGCAGACTTTACTTTGATCGGAAAAGATTAATTTGACCATACAAACTCATTCATCAGTGCGCCGTCACTACGAGTTTATATTTGAATCCGTTTTGCGAAAAATCGCGTGCGGTCTGCAATAATGCGCCCAACTGGTGACACACAGAAAAATATTAAACGATTTCGAAATTGGCGCCCAGTGACACGATAGGTCAACCTATACATAAACTAACTATATGGCTTTTGCTGATTTTCAGTTCAGTTCGGCGCAAATAATGAATGCCATCCATGTAACGGAGGAAACGACCACGTTAGTATTAGCTAGGTATCGACTCATCCGATAACGAAACCACTTGCGGATGATTCGCCGCCTAACAATTTGAAAAGGGGACGTTTCATCCGCGGATGAAATATTTTTCGGATGATTCGCCACCTAAGTCTAGGTATTTAGTACAATTTATTAAGTCAATGTTATTTTCTTGTGCTTAAATTATGTTTTATATAAATTAGGTAGGTAACCATGTTGAAATATTTCCTGGAACTAAATGCCAACTAAGTTAGCATAAAAAGTAACTCTGTTAAGTAATCTACCTACACCAATTTGTCGTTGTATAATCATAGGTTAAAGTTAAGTTGGTCTCTAAATCTAGTTTATCTTTTCGTGAGAGAGAAATTACGGGGTTAAGTTGCGCTGCACGGAAGCCTCGGTGCGACTCGCACTTGGCCGGTTTTATTTTATTTCCTATTAGGTACTCATACTCATTTATTAAGATCGTAGGAACACTTCGGTACACTTGATCACGTCAGTAAACTAACAATATACTTAAGTATACAAATAAAAATCCTGTAACAGCAATGCGCAACGTGGCCGGAGAATGGTCCATGTGAGGCGATGCGGCAGGCAGCACCAGGACAGACCGGACATTAGGCACATTACATTATAAACCCTTCATAAATTGAAATTAAATTATAGCAGCTGTAAAGAGGCATTGTCATTCATCAAAATAATAATTATACATTTATTTTTTATATAAAATGTAGTACCCAATATACTTTACAGTAGGTATTACTTTATATATATTATTATTATTCTTCTTTATTATCGGGTGCCAAGCGTACCGGAGTGTACGAGGTGCCGCCGCCTAAGTAAGGGCCCGGGCCCACGGACGCAGTGCGCGAACCGCACGGCGCCCGAGCGGCTCGAGGCTCAAACGGGGAGGAGGAAGGTGAGGGATGAATGGATTATATATTGTGGGCCAGTACAGCCCACAATGGGGAGTGCTCGGGCGCCAGTCGGGTCGCGGTTGTATCACAGTTTCCCGTGGCTCGGCGAGAATGGCACGAGGTGGAACACCCCAGGACGTTTAGTCGGTATGCTGCCCCTTCAGGGCGGTGAGCCCGACATAACCAACACGCTCCCCCGGGCGTGGTGACACATGATTTGCATGCATGTTTTACCTGGGTTAAAAAAAAAAGGTATTACTTTATTTATATGCAAAAATAAATAAATAAATATCACTTATGTTACGTAAATATCCTCGCGACATCGCTCAATAATAAACAGTAACTATACTTTTAGTTTCGTACGTGTTTCTTCAAATAAGTTAGTCACTTGATTGATTTGTTTTCTTATTACTTGTTTTTCTACAAATACAAGGTTTGTTTGTGACGTGTCAATACAATAATAAAAGCTATACGTGACTATTCGTACTTATAATCGATGATTAAAATTAATACCTTGTTTAACAATTGTTTAAAAAATATGTTTATTTATAAACACTATTTATTTATTTATTTTATTAATGGACTCGACAGTTCGTCATTTGCCAATGTCATGTTACAGAAAATTCAATGTATAATAGTGTTCTATCTTCCTCCAGGGGAGTCGCCGTAGCGTCATCACCCTGGGTAGCCGCGTCTTCATGTCTTCATCCACAGGAGACGCCGTAGCGTCAATCACTGTGGACGAAGCAGCTCGACAGTCACGTTCACTCCCGAGCTCGTAGTGGGAATCTTGACCATGGCGCCAAACTTCAGATCCTGCTTGAATTCTCCAATAACTTCACCATACTGTCATTCGCGAACATTTTCTGATTATTTTAACGTGATATTAAACATAAAACACTCACTGTAGACATTAAACTGACAATTATTAAATAATTTCGCAACCGTCGTTTCCCGCCATTTTCAAAAAGCCCCTTATAAACACTATCTAAAGTTAATCAACTCCTGAAGAACCGAATAAGTAGCTGTCAGTTTATACAACGTCGTATGCTTAATTAACAAAATGGCGGACCGAATTCGGAACAGCTGATTCCATTTGATAGTGATGATTTCTTTTTTAAGGACTTTGGAGTAGGCATTACCCCAATTTAGGCCAAATTTTCGTTCTTTTTTTAAATTCATTCAGCAGTGTTACCGTACCTAAATATTTTTTGGTGTTTAAAATGACGATTAGGTAATCACTGCTTAAATAACGTTTATAAGTAAAAAAAAATTAATCACTTATTAAGACTTTAAATGATGATTAGTTAATATGTTGTTCAGTGCTTGATTAGTGTTTTTTATAAGTAAGAGGGACAGTCTTCAGCACATCAAGTAAAGACGGCACTCTAAGCGACGGTAATAAAGCATAGATTGCATTATGGTCTTGAGTAGGTCAATGCGTTGTCCTTTGTACATTATCCCATTTAAAAAAACTACTTAGATTAAGAAAACTCAGATTTTCTTTTACCTAATTCGGCCATGAAAATTTTAAGGTCAGTTTCAATTTGCTCTTACAAATGTCAAAGGCTTTTTGAACTCATGCCTACTTGTGTATCGGAAAGCACTATAATGAATTGATTATTCAGTCATACAGCACCAGTAATCAGGCCATGTTAGATGCTTATTGGAGGCCTGAACAACTCTCACAATAGGTTTTTAGAAGACAGAACAGATCAGAATTGAATAAGAATCTTGGTCCATTGCTTTTTATGGACAAACAACTAAACGGAACCCGCATCACTCAACCCATTAAATATTTCTACCTCAACCAGACGAAGATTTAGCATCTAACCCGAATCTTAATCTCAGATTAACCCAACCGAAAATCAGTAACACCGGCCCTGTATAAATCAAGTCACACTTGTCACGGACGTCCCATAACTTGTAAGTTATGCGGTCATAGCGTGCGTTTGAAATGGTGGATTTATGGTAAAGGAGAGGGGGGTTGATGGCTAAGGTTAATCAGATTCATTACGGGTTGTTGTGTTTGAAAACGGATGAATTGTTCATTCGGATAATTTGACTAGACTAATCATTGTTTCAGAATTGGAGTTTGCAAATTTCATACAAACTTTGCCATTTTAGTATGTTTGAATGCGTATAAAATAGTAGTTTGATCGCAATAGGGTAATTATAATTATTACGGTTTGTTGTGTTTGAAAACGGATGAATTGTTCATTCGGATAATTTGACTAGACTGATCACAAAATTGGAGTTTGCAAATGTCAGATAAAAATTTACATTTTATTATGTTTGGATGCGTTTAAAATGGTAGTTTGATCGCAATAGGATAATTATATTCATTACGGGTTGTTTTGCTTGAAAACGGATGAATTGTTCATTCGGCTAATTTGACTAGACTGATCACTGTTTCAGAATTTATTGGTGTCCGAAACTTTCATATTAAAATAGGCATTTTGGTATTTAAGTGGTCTACGGCAGATCTCAGTTTCGACTGATTGCAAAAATTAATCAGATTCATTAGAAGTTATTGTGTTTCAAAACGGATAAATTGTTCATTCGGATAATTTGACTAGACTAATCATTGTTTCAGAATTGGAGTTTGCAATTTTCATACAAAAATTGCCATTTTAGTACGTCTGGATGCATTTAAAATAGTAGTTTGATCACATTAGGTTAATCAGATTCATTACGGGTTGTTGTGTTTGAAAACGGATGAATAGTTCATTCGGATAATTTGACTAGGCTAATCACTATTTCAGAATTGGAATTTACAGTTTTCATACAAAAATTGCAATTTTAGTACGTCTGGATGCGTTTAAAATAGTAGTTTGATCACATTAGGTTAATTAGATTCATTACTGGTTGTTGTGTTTGAAAACGGATGAATTGTTCATTCGGATAATTTGACTAACAAATAACTATTTCAAAATTGGAGTTTGTAAATGTCATATAAAACGGGTACTTCCCGTTGGTCTAGAATCATAAAATTTGGCAAGAAGCTAGCTAGGTCTTATATCACAAATAAAGGAAAAAAAAATCCGATAACTGTAAATTTGGTTCTATCACGAAATAATTATTTTTTTGTAATTACAAACTTATATTTGCAGTTGACGCCTGGTATGTAGATGTATGACGTTATCAGTTTTGAAAACGCAAAGATAAGTTTGTCTCTAAATCTATTTAATATTTTCGTTAGAACAAATGTTATGGTGGAGTTGCACGGAAGCCTCGGTCCAACAGCCGACTAGCACTTGGCCGTTTTTATTTTGTTTGCAACAAAGTTGCAAGAGAATACAACCATGCCACACCAAGTATTACCATTTAGTAATAGCATGCAAGTACAAATCTCCCACACTTAAAATAAAGCGACAAAGTTACGAGCACTGCGGTTGCAACGACGTAACTCATAAAAATACAAAAATACGTTTTTACTACTACAGCCAGACTTTACACAGAAACTTAAATAATGGCTTTAAATATTTTTCTGTCACAAGTAAGCTCGTGTCTTTTTAAGCTAAAACTAACAGAATATTTATTATTATTAATGGATTCGACAGTTCGTCATTTGCCAATGTCATGTAAATTATGTTTTATGTAAATTAGGTAACCATGTTGAAATATTTCCTGGAACTAAATGCCAGCTAACTAAGTTAGCATAAAAATAAGTAACTCCGTTAAGTAATCTACCTACACCAATTCGTATAAGTATGTATAATCATAGCCATAAGTTTAAAAATAGGAAACTTCTCTTAGAAATAAACAATTTGTCATTAGAATATTACATGCTAGGATTATTATAATTTACACTAGATATTGTAATTGTTAATTTTTATGACAAATAAAGACTTTTATAAATCAAATTAATGTTACAGAATATTCAAAATATCGTATCGTCTTCTCTTCATCCAGAGGAGTCGCCGTAGCGTTGTCACCCTGGGTATCCGCGGCTTCTTGTCTTCATCCAGAGGAGTCGCAGTATCGTCATCACTCTGGACGAAGCAGCTCGACAGTCACGTTCACTCCCGAGCTCGTAGTGGGACTCTTGACTATAGCGCCAAACTTCAGATCCTGCATGAATCTTCCAATAATTTCACCATACTGTCATTCGAACATTTTGTGATTAATTTAACGTGATATTAAACACAAAACAACCACTGTAATTAGTATAGATATTAAACTGACAATTTCGCAACCGTCGCGTCGTTTCCCGCCATTTTCAAAGGCCTGGAATGAGTACTATAGGTTACCAAGAGCTTACCAAGAGAATAAGGAAGTTGTTACACCGCCGTCGAGTAAGAGATATCGGCTACTTTCTAGCTAAAGAAACGTACAATAGACAGTACAGCTAACAGCAGACCAAAGTCCAATTTCTTTATTGCAAGTAGCACGTTGGGTACATTTTTGCATGTCAATATATTTTTTGAATTTACATTTACACCACTTTGCAAGGAAAAGGTGCCAACGCTGAGGAGAAAAAGTTGCAAAAAACTCTCAGCAGTACATCTTTTAAAACAATGATAATACAATTATTACTTAATAACTATACAGGTACGTAACTATTACTATTGTTAGTAAGTTTATCCCTCATGCGGAACCAACTTATATCTTTAATCTGTGTGCGGAACCGGCGACACACACCATGCATGTTCATCGTTTAAATAGTCATCTATTCTGTAATAAACAAGTGTTCAATTTAATGAAATTTTTAAATTTTGTCTCTGTCAACGTCGTGACACTTTCTGGCAACTTATTTATAAAGCGAATACAGTGCCCCATGAAGGATGTACGATCAAGTGTAACACTTTGGACCTTTCTTATTATCTTCGTCGTAAGATTTAAAATCGTACTGCATGTGTTACCATAGATCTGCTGTTGTCCGTACATTCCGTGTAAAAAAGAGACGCAGCATTACGAAAAGCAGATAATTCTACACGTAAGTTAACTTTATATTTCTTGCCCCTATATTCACTTGACACAAATTGTTCTTTCAATAAAACATTTTCAGGTTTGGACCTTTTCAACACTGGGAGGTACGCCTTCAGGGGGGATGCCGTGGCAGTATTGGAGGAGACCATCACTGCGTAGTACGTGCACGACACATAAGCACACCTACACATACACATCAACACTTACACTATCCAAATACTACACACCCACACTACACCGCATAATCACCACATCAGGTCTTGCTAAGTTCTAGGTATTTAATTGTTTAGGCTTTATTATGTAGTTGCTTTAGGCTTTATTATGTCTTATTTAAAAATTGTAAATCCGTAATTGGCAGTAGGTTTAGCTCATTTGTGTTTTTTAAGTAGCATTAAGTGCTGTGGATTTTGTAATAATCAATAAAAAAAACATTAATCCTCGTATCGTGTGTTATTCACAAAGTAAGCGGCCACAATGTAAGGACGAAAACAGAGGATCGGACAGATGTGATTGGTTCTAATCTACCGTGAATTTGGCGAGTCGTGCGTGAGAAGCTACGGACTGTACTTTGTACTCGATACTGATTTGAACTAGCTTTGTTCCTGACTCTGCATCTTTATTTATACCTCCCACTGAAAGAGAGAGAGGTTGACTCTAAGGCCCGTATTAATCGCTCTCATCTCAAATCAAATCATTTATTTGCCAGAATCATTGATCTCCTATAAACAACTAGATACACAGTCTGCCTTCTAAAAAATGTCCGAGCGCAAAAGAAGGTCCAAACGGATGAATGGATCCCTCATTTGCTTTATAGAAACATTATTTGGACGTTAACAATGGACACTTATTTCGACGTTTTTTTAATTGTTTTAGTAAGCGTTTCGTGCAGTAACTCTCCACTATTTGAATCCTCCAAATCACAGCTAAATAGAAACTTTCATTTTGTATGTACAATTCTATATACTTAGTAAGACAAAGAGACCAACAGACACCCAGTCAACACATTCAAAACAGAATATTATGTAAAATGCGTCCAATTTCCAGATCAAAACGGTTCTATTTCCCTCCAACATCGTGTGACAATGTTCACAAAGATATACAAAGTAGAACAAACCCTTCAGGATTTTCGCTAGCTTTGAATCTTCTGGAAACCCGTGAAGCGCGATGCGCGCCTTTCACGTGATCGGGTAGAAAGGCAATATTTTCTGATACGGATAGCCTCTCGCCGGAAATTAAAATATTCTCCAAACTGGGCGTAGGTGTCGTATGACGATCAAACAAAAGAAAATACACCTACATCGTATATACAGGGTGTAACGTAAAGGGTATATGAAGCCGAAGGGAGGGTGTTCAGTATCGGTAAAAAAACAACTTTTGTTCTACGACTTTTCGAATAGAAAATAAAAATAAATTAATGTCTCATACAAATCGATCAGCTGACCGGGACGATATTTATGAAAAGTGAAAGAATAAATTCGCGAAAATCGAAAAGTCGTATAACGAAAGTTGTTCAGTTACCGATACTGAACACCCTCCCTTCGGCTTCATATACCCTTTACGTTACACCCTGTATATACATATAATAATACTGTAAAAAAGTTGTATCTGTACATTGGATATTTTTTGAAAATAATAATTGTAGTGTGTTTCCATTCATCCCTTTGGACCTTCTTTGCACTCGGACATGTTTAGAAGGCAGACTGTGTATCTAGTTGTTTATAGGAGATCAATGACTATAATGGTATACACCTTTCTCTGTCTTCGACAGAATATACAGAAGCCAAAATCAGGTGTCTTATTTTGTATACAAAAGCTACTAATATTAATATTGTGTATATTCTTTATTGTACATAATCTAAAAAATTAATACACAATTGGAAAAAAAGTAAGTGGCGAGCTTAACCCTATGAGAAGAGTTCTCTTACAGCTAACCTAAAATTAAAGCGGTGATTGCAGTATGAGTAGGCACACTGAAACTATACCTACGTATGTACAATATACATTATAAATACATATATGAAATATATAAATATATATTTTAATATGTGCAGTTACATATACCTAAGTAAATATTATGTATTGTAAACTTACATATTATATCATACTTAAACTTACATACTATAAATTGTAAATACGAGAGGTAGTTTAAAAAAAAAATCTGAATTCTGTGAGCGAATTTTTATTCCCTGCTAAAATTATTATTACAAACTTATATTTGCAGATGATGAACTAATCAGAAGTGGATGTATGGACATAGAATTTCTATAATGGCGAAGATAAGTTGGTTTCTAAATCTAGTCTATATTTTCGTTAGAGCAAAGTTACGGTTAAGTTGCGTTGCGCGGAAGCCTCGGGGCGCGAGGCAGACTCGTACTTGGACGGTTTTTTATACAGGGTGTAACGTAAAGGGTATATGAAGCCGAAGGGAGGGTGTTCAGTATCGGCAACTGAACAACTTTTGTTCTACGACTTTTCCATTTTCGCGAATTTATTTTTTGTCTTTTCATACATTTCGTACCGGTCAGCTGATCGATTTGTATGAGACATTAATTTATTTTTATTTTTTAATCGAAATGTCGTAGAACGAAAGTTGTTCAGTTACCGATACTGAACACCCTCCCTTCGGCTTCATACCCTTTACGTTACACCTTGTATATCGTAGTACACTGCTATCAACTTAAGCTGAGAATTGCATTTGTGTAAGTGCACACCGATAGAGTAGATTGGCAATCGTCTTGTGGCGCGGCGCCAAACAACAAACACATACAAATGATTTTATTTGTATGTGTTTTACTAACTGTACTTTTGGCGATCACTCACACAAATGCAATTATCAGCTTAAGTTGATAGCAGTGTAGTATGTGGCATATGGAAACCATATATTTTATTATATCGTTTCCTAACCTATGCTACATATTATTATATATAAACGGATATCACTCACTTATATTGTTAAAGTCGGCAATTAGACCGACAGTTTCGACCGATTTCGACGGTCTTTTTCAAGGTGAGCGCGCCACGCCCGCGTCGCCGTTGACGTTTCTTCGCGCACTGCGGATGAGCGCCCTCTGTGCGCGCTCCGAGATAACTTGTCCCGTCGACGACGGTGCGTTCGATGGCTATAGCTGGATTCGTTGATCGATCCCACTTGTCGGGGAGTTACCGCCACTCACATTAGGTCCCGTCACGCAGTATGTACTCACTGCGTCTACTCCGCATTAACAATATAAGTGAGTGATATCCGTTTATATATAATAATTTGTAGTAATGGCTCACTATAGTTTTAATTCTAAAAACTATGCTACATACTCGTAAAGCCGAGCGAAAACAAAGACATTGTAGCAGATAGCAATTCTGAACTGAAATCTTCACCCATTCTGCGTTTACCCACATCTCATAAAACCGCATTGATACTACCCATTTGAGTCGTGCAGTAAAATTAAGCTCCAATTGTGAATGGCATTGAGTTCAATATCAATATTTCTTCTCCTGCTATCGTCTGCTCAGTGCAATGTTGCGGCTTATCCTGAGAAACGAGAATGACTTCGGCTTTTTACCCGATCGTTGTGTAGAGGGTAATGTTTTTTGGTGTATGTCTGTCGATTAGTTCTTCGTCGTAGCATATAATATCATCATCATCATCAGTCTATTTATATTGCCCCACTGCTCGGGCACAGACCTTCCCTACATCGAGGGAGCTGGGGCCATAATCCACCATGCGGGCCCAGTGCGGGTTGGCGGATTTCACATGCCTTAGATTTTTTTTTTCTTCTACGACATGCAGGTTTCATCACGATGTTTTCCTTCACCGTTTTGAGAGCACTCGGTAAATGTACGTAAGTTTTTCCGTCGAAAAAACCGAGGATAACTCATTGGTACATGGCGACCCTAGCTGGGAATCGAACCTGGGACCTCCATATTGCAAGTCCATTGACCTAACCACTGAGCCACCGAGCTCTCTTATGTGTCAGAGCATATAATATGTGTCAGTGCATTTTGAAGTCTTTAGATTTGTCGGATTGACATTGAATACGTTTTATTCCAAACAAAAAACCGGTCGGACTCGCGCCGAGGGTTCCGCGCAACGTAACTTAACACCGTAACGAAAAGATAAACTAGATATATTGACAAAGGGTCTCTTGAAAATGGCGGGAAACGACGGTTGCGAAATTATTTGATAATTTTCCTTTTAATGTCTACAGGGACTATTTTGTGTTTAATATCACGTTAAATTAATCAGAAAATGTTCGCGAATGACAGTATGGTGAAGTTATTGGAGAATTCAAGCAGGATCTGAAGTTTGGCGCCATGGTCAAGATTCCCACTACGAGCTCGGGAGTGAACGTGACTGTCGAGCTGCTTCGTCCACAGTGATTGACGCTACGGCGTCTCCTGTGGATGAAGACAAGAAGACGCGGCTACCCAGGGTGATGACGCTACGGCGACTCCCCTGGAGGAAGATAGAAAACTATTGTAAACGACAGTATTAGAGGGGCAATTAATGGACTCGACAGTTCGTCATTTGTCAATGTCATGTTACAGAAAATTCAATATATAATAGTCTTCTATCTTCCTCCAGAGGAGTCGCAGTAGCGTCTTCACCCTGGGTTGCCGCGTCTTCATGTCTTCATCCAGAGGAGACGCCGTAGCGTCATCACTCTGGACGAAGCAGCTCGACAGTCACGTTCCCGAGCTTGTAGCGGGAACTCTTGATAAAAGCTTGAAACTTCAGATCTTGCTCAAATTATCCAACAAATTCACCATACTGTCACTCGCGAACATTTTCTGATTAATTTAACGTGATTTTAATCACATTATAACCACTGTAGACCAAAAATAAAAATTATCAAATAATTTTGCAACCGTCTTTTCCCGTCATTTTCCAGAGAACCCGTGCTGAACTTTTCTTTTATTATATCATCATCATCATCAGCCCGTATCAGTCCACTGATGGACGTAGGCCTCTCCCAAAGCGCGCCAATCAACCCTACTCTCGGCCCTCTGCATCCAGTCCCTGCCAGCCATTTTGCGAAGGTCATCCCTCCATCTGGTCGGGGGGCGTCCCACACTACGTTTACCCGTTCGTTTTATTATATACCGTGACAATACCGTTACCCTCAATAGCCGCATGGCCGCACTATTTGCAAGGCTCGCTGGCGGAGAATGCGCCGTGATTGGCTCCACTACACCGTTGCGGAATCGAACCGGCAATTCTGCCGTAATCAGTACCGGTATTGTTTATTTTTTACCGCTTCTCCGCTACTCACTTTTCACTTGAATATTGACTGGCCGTTTAGAATAGCAATCTCTTTTACATGCGGTTCTTATATTTTTTACACTTTATGGATAATCTATAGGTATGCAATCTGCTGCTGATTTCAATGCCCCATTGCCATCTTGATGTATTTAGCTATTCAACAGCAGGTTTTATAAGTATTTTCCTTGTATTGCACTATTGTGTTGATAATTTCCTGCTTGACTGTTGAAAAATTCATATAAACATCAATTTATTGATTTTTTGGCGAACCTGAGGGCTTATGCTTTTCAGTATGCCCATATTTTTATAATGATAGAGGGTAATGCGTTGAAATATGTATAGTACTCTTTCGTATGGACAGTGGCGGCATAGGCCGTACTTTGAGTATTCTGAAAATGACAGTACGGCGTATGACGTAGTATTTTGATGCATTTAAAAAGACACAACGGCATCTCCCGCGGCGTTCGTAGGCGGTTTTCTTTGTGGAGCGGTCCCACTGTCATTCTGTGTAGAAAATAGGTATGTGTACTGTCAAAAATAAAGGTTGTAGGTACATTTTTGTCGGTCTTGACACGCACATACTTAGAATCCCCCACGGTTATGACAGTAGTTCCGAATTGTATGAGAATTTTCACTGTCATTTCGTAATTTCTACTGTCCATGAACGTGTTAAAACTCTGTCACATTCATTGACTTCCTTCAATACAATTGTTTTCTCTAATATTTGTTCCTATCATCTTTACCATATTTAACATAATGTTTTTCGGGTGTATGTATGTATGTCCATTCCTTCCTGCCATCCTGTAGCCTAAACGGCTTGATGGATTTTGGTGCATGAGGTATCGTTAGAATTGTCTTGATTACGGGAGTGTCATAGGGTATAAAAACTTATCAAAAGGGGACAGTTTTTTGCAGTAGATTTTTTTTTGTATTTTGAGATAATTTTTTTTTTTTTAATTTATTTATTAATTTTTAACAAAATTGCAATGTTACAAACTGCAATGCAGTTTGTTGGCGTAGCTCTCTTACTTCTACACTGGTAGCACACTCGACAGCACATCAATGAAACACTCGCAGTGCTTGTTTAAATTAATTCCCCATTCCCATAATATATGAGTACTGAAATGTTATTACAAATTAAAATAACTTTCCCTTGAAATCATCCAAGTTGACCCTACGCTCTCCACTGTCGTAAATGGTCCCCTTAACTTAATTGACGACTAGTAGGCAAGCAATTTGCTTAAGTGCATAGCGACTGACGATGTCCTCAAATTTAATATTTCGCGCTGTCTTCACTCCGTTTGGAAGCTTATTTACTATTTCCAGCACTTGACTGTAAGTATTTAAAAGGTAAAAGACATAGATACTTACTCATATTGACCACCAGAATTGGGGCACTTAACGGGCGAACTTAAAGCTTTGCGGTATTTTCTATCAGTTAACCTTTGGTCATGGGAAGAATGATAAGGCAGATGTAAAGCTTTATATAGCCATGGCATGGCTCAATTTGAACAATTAATGATGAGAAAAATAGAAAATACAAAACCTGTTATATGAATACATAAAATATAGTTATCTTCGTATATATATATGTATGTATTTATGAGAATTCTGATATTCTATTATCATCAGACCAGGCTGTATGGCTTTGCCTTTCCCAGAGGGAATAATTTTATTAAAAAAAATCTATTGTCGGCTTCAACAATATAAGTGTAAGAAATAATACTTAGTTATTTCTTTGATGTTTTCACTCTGTACCAAAATAGATTTACGCACCACTTAAATTGCCCTTAAGTCTGTCTTTTAGTCCCAGACAAACAGCTTTTTAGAGTGCATAGATCATAATCTCCAGGCGCAGACACATTTTGCGTTCGTTGCCCCTTAAATATAACACAACAGAGTCAGAATATCAAAACAAAAAACACATTTTTATAGAAGTGTTTGAGGTTACTCATTCTGTGATCCTTGTGATTTATATTATATTTATTGTCTTACTAGTACCTATTGTCGTAATTAGGGTTCCGAACCTCAAGAGGAAAAAAGGAACCCTTATAGGATCACTTTGTTGTCCGTCCGTCAGTCCGTCAGTCCGTCAGTATGTCAGTCCGTCAGTTTGTCAGTCCGTCAGTCCATCAGTCCGTCAGTCGGTCAGTCCGTCCGTCCGTCAGTCCGTCAGTCCGTCAAGACCTATATCTTAGAAACGCGTGGACGGATCAAGCTGAAATGAACACCAAATACTCAAGTCTGCAACCTCATGCAGCCGTGAAAAAATAATAGTCTTACTAGTACCTATTGTCGTAATTAGGGTTTCGAACCTCAAGAGGAAAAAAGGAACCCTTATAGGATCACTTTGTTGTCCGTCCGTCCGTCAGTCCGTCAGACCGTCAGTCCGTCAGTCGGTCAGTCCGTCCGTCCGTCAGTCCGTCAGTCCGTCAAGACCTATATCTTAGAAACGCGTGGACGGATCAAGCTGAAATGAACACCAAATACGCAAGTCTGCAACCTCATGCAGCCGTGAAAAAATAATAGTCTTACTAATACCTATTGTCGTAATTAGGGTTCCGAACCTCAAGAGGAAAAAAGGAACCCTTATAGGATCACTTTGTTGCCCGTCTGTCTGTATGTCAAGACCATACCAATGGTCAATTGAGGGTGGTCTTGTCAAGATTCATAAGGCTGACGAGGACGTGATTGAGTGGCTGGATAGCCTCCCATTCACGGTCTGATCTCCTGTCACGTCGCCGTGACCATACGAAAAATAAATAAATAAATAAATAAGACCTCAAAACTTTAAGTGGTACGTAAACCAATATCTCAGAAACGCGTGGACGAATCAAGTTGAAATTAATACCAAATACTCAATTCTGCAACCTCTTGCAGCCGCGAAAAAATCAACCTTCTACGTTAAGGCAATTAAAAGATATGGCCGTCTATGACAAATTTTGGCGCATATTTTTATGAAAAAGCAAAAAACTCAAATCCTATAGACTTCCCGTTGATATAGAATCAAGAAATTTGGCAGTAAGCTGGGTCTTACAGCACAAGTGAAGGAAAAAATCCGAATACTGTAAAATTTTAAATTAGATCCTCCAAAAAAATTTTTTTATCTTTTCGATAGAGCAAAGTTACGGGACGGTGCGCCAGTCCGACTCGCACTCAAGCAATTTTATTATTATTATAGAACTTAACAAGTTTTGAGCACGTACTCAACGTGAGATCGCACTTACGACTATCAAAATTATGTGAAATTTGACAAGTAAGACCAAACTCAGGTCTTATTCAAAACCGTATATAAATATCGGCCTTACAAACAAAGATTTAGACAGTTGTAAGAGCGATCTTACGGTAAACTCGCTCTCAAAATTGCCCTAAGTTCAATTTCAAAATCTGTCCCGCTATACTATTAATTATAAAATCATTTTACACCATCTAAAGCCAAGTACACACAAAGCCGCGGCATTAAAACTAGAAATGTACCGGTATCGAACGATGTATCATAAACGCAGACAGCGGAACCGGCCAACGAAGGTTTTATTTTACTTCGCAACGAATTTATCGCTTCCCTCTTCCTGTGCCGATATTTGTGGCGCCCGCTATCTCTACCGGTATTTACCGATGTTTATAGGTACAAATGTTAATGGATTGTGAACTGTGAGTATGCTTCTTTACAGCGAACGGGTTAGTTGGGTTTTACCAGAATGTAAGTAATGTAGTTCTCTTCAAAATGGCGAGAAACGACGGTTGCAAAATTATTTGAATATTTTTATTTTAATGTCTACAGTGGTTATTTTGTGTTTAATATCAAGTTAAATTAATCAGAAAATGTTCGCGAATGACAGTATGGTGAATTTATTGGATAATTTGTGTAAGATCTGAAGTTTCAAGCTTTTATCAAGAGTCCCGCTACATGCAGCTACAAGCTCGGATGTGAGCGTGACTGTCGAGCTGCTTCGTCCAGAGTGACGACGCTACGGCGACTCCTCTGGATGAAGAAAAGAAGACGTGGCTACCCAGGGTGAAGACGCTACTGCGACTATTCTGGAGGAAGATAGAAGACTATGATATATTGAATTTTCTGTAACATGACATTGGTAAATGACGAACTGTCGAGTCCATTAATAAAATAAATAAGTACCTAATGTAGTTGCGATTTTTTTTCGTATTATTCAAGCATTTTCTGTAAGCATTTATGTCACACTTGCGTGAAGTCCCACTAGTGTCATTTGGAGCTAGTTATTTCGTACTACCATTGTGTCGCGCTAGCGTGGTGTAGTGTAGCACTAGCGTGGCGTAGCACTGGCGTGGCGTAGCACTGGCGTGGCACTAGCGTGGCGCAGTACTAGCGATTAGTAGTACTAGCATGACGTATCACTGGCGCGGCGTAACGCTTGCATGGCGTAGCACTAGAGTGACATAGCGCTAGCATGGCGTAGCACTAGCGTAGCGTAGCACTAGCACAGTGTAGTATTAGCGCGGTCCGCGGTATGGCATGAACAGTTATGCATGAAAGATTTTTGTATAAGAATTGGGTGTAGGATTACTCTTAAGATCTATTTTCCGCAAGAAAGCACCATTATTTCGGATTAAAGAGCTAGTTTAATAAGGACCGTGTATACGGGGGAACTTAAAAGGATTCCGCTATTAAATCCTTGGATAACAACGGGAGGCGAGCTCCTTTAACGAAATCTTCAGTTTCATAAGCTACTTAGTTTCGGGCTTAAAAAATGGACCACACGATATTAAACCTTTTAGTAGTACAGCTGACAGCAGACCAAGTGTAACACTATGGACTTTGGACCGTGGCACTTCACTTGGCTTCGTATTTTGCGTATTTGTCATAATTGCCATGTGTGCCATAATCTTGACAAAATACTCATCTTATTTGTATGTACGTCAAGTGTTTGACAAATACGACAAACATCAACATCCAATACGAATAGCCAAGCGAAATGCCACCATTACATTACTTATTATACTTTTTTTGTATACTCTCGTTAAGGACAGAGGACTTAAGTCCCCATTTCACATAGAATTAACTCTCATTTCACTTCACGTGGGCTTTTTACAGGTTCATAGCTATTATCTATACATATAATAAGACTGTAAAAACGTTGTGTCTGTACAGTTGGATATTTTTTGAAAAGAATAATTGTAATGTGTTTTAGGATCGATACTGATGCTAAACACAATTTTTTTGAATTTTTGCCTGTTTGTCTGTGACTTTGTGCAAGTATCACGCCATAACTACTAAAGGGATTTTGATGAGAGTTTCACTAGGAGATAGCTGACATATCCGGACAGCTCATAGGCTATAAGCCATGGCGGTATGTGATGTGGAAACAAGGATCCAGAGAGGAAGATGCCTCCCAGTACATTAAACGTACGCAATCGAAGTTGCGGGGTACAGCTAGGAATTTAATAATTATACACCTGTTTATAGGTACATTTTAACGACGACATTTAACCATCCTAAGCATCTCTAATCCAAGAGCTTATTACTCTAAATCACTGGCACATGAGAATTAAATAAAATACCGAGGCACAAAAGGGTTCCCTGAATCCTTAAGGGACATATCCTTAAAATTAATGTCTCCTCTATCTTTATTTAATAGCTACTCCTCTTATTAATGAGGTAATTTGTATGTTGTGATATTTATTTATTTTATTAATGGACTCGACCGTTCGTCATTTGCCAATGTCATGTTACAGAAAATTCAATATATAATAGTCTTCTATCTTCCTCCAGGGGAGTCGCAGTAGCGTCGTCACCCTGGGTAGCCGCGTCTTCATGTCTTCATCCTGAGGAGACGCCGTAGCGTCATCACTCTGGACGAAGCAGCTCGACAGTCACGTTCACTCCCGAGCTTGTAGCGGATAAAAGCTTGAAACCCCAGATCTTGCTCAAATTATCCAACAAATTCACCATACTGTCACTCACGAACATTTTCTGATTAATTTAACGTGATATTAATCTCAAAATAACCACTGTAGACATTAAAACAAAAATTATCAAACAATTTTGCAACCGTCGTTTCCCGCCATTTTCAAGAGAACCTCTGTAGTGATATTATTATGTTATTTAATATTATTAAGTTATACAGGGTGTAACGTAAAGGGTATATGAAGCCGAGGGGAGGGTGTTCAGTATCGGTAACTGAACAACTTTTGTTCTACGACTTTTCGATTTTCGCGAAATTATTTTTTCATACATTTCGTATCGGTCAGCTGATCGATTTGCATGAGACATTAATTTATTTTTATTTTTTATTAGAAAAGTCGTAGAACAAAAGTTGTTCAGTTACCAATACTGAACACCCTCCCCTCGGCTTCATATACCCTTTACGTTACACCCTGTATATTATTATGTTTACTATGTTTGAAACATTTTTTTCTATCGAGCGAAGTTTGTCCAATCGTGTATCGGTATTCATCAGTCCCTAAATGACACCCCAAGATTGCTATATATTTTTTTCAGACGTTTAATTTGATTTTGATTTGTTTTCTCCTCTTCATGGTAGTCATGAGTTCTAGGGTTTTATTATTATTATTCAATCGATAGACATACAGCATTATGCTATGTCTATATCATAGTGTAGGTAAGTTCACAGTTTATGTTGTCTAATATTCATATGATTCACTATACCGTCGGCTTACTGCAAGAAATCATTAACTAACATTTTCCAAATTTAAGAAAAACAGATATTAAGATTTGAAATTTGATTGATCACAGCATTGTAATGAAGAATGTTCTCTGAGAAATAAAAGCACAATCTTATTGTAGTGAAGTTTTATTATTATAATACGATAAAAAAATTAAAATTTAACGCGTCCTTTTTTTTAAAAAAAGCCGAAATAAAAGATAATGACTTCTGCACATCATAATGGAATTAAGAGATGGAGATAATGATGATCTGAAATAACATTTTGTTACTATAATTACTAGTTTTCAGGAAAATTCTAATTAAAAAGTGTATCAGTCACATTACGTTTTAAATAAGGACAGTCATTATCGATTTTAAAACAAAAATTTTAGATAAAAAAAATAATCAGCAGTTCGAAAGGAATATAACTTAAAAAAGGAATGGTTTCTTAACCTACATACATTACTATAAATCAGTCGTATATTTCTATATAGGTAATTATGTAAAAAAAATCACAATGTTCCGTAGATGTTTAATTTTCTACGTACAATGGCACATAATAATCAGTCATATTTTGTTTTCTTATCCTCTAAACCAGGGCTTCCCAAACTGTGCGTCGCGACGCCCTGGGGCGCCGCGGCACTATCCCAGGGGCGTCGCGAGGCGATCTACATAGATTTTCTGTCTGCATCAATGGCCATTTCCAAACTTGAGCCCCGTTTTGAGAAGCTGTGCTTAGAAAAGCAAACACATCTGCCAGCAAAGTAAAATATTTCTTTTCATTCTCATTCTTATGCTTTTTTTTCCTTTTCTAATGAAAATTACAGAGTTACAACTTTGGTAGGTTCTTTTTAGACAAGAGGGCGGGGCGTCGTAAAAAAATGACAAATTCCCAAGGGCGTCACAGTAAAAATAAGTTTGGGAAGCCCTGCTCTAAACAATCAATGGCACATAATCATTATTTTCAGCCAATGTATTGGTTCCCCATCACTATTGAGTGAACGGTTTTTTATCAACTTCGTTTTTAAATCTTTCGGGTCCAATATGTCAAAATACTCCATTATGATGGGTTCGTACTGTTTCTTCTGTACTGGATTTGACTTTTTGGTTTTCCTGTTTGATCTAGCTTGTCGCACAATATTGCAGTAGTCGGCCATTGAGAAAACGGGAAAATTGACTAGTTGATATTCAATTGCACTGTGCATACTGTCCACTTCCATATGAGAATGACCAGATTTTAGTGTAGTGGTTAATTGAAATAATAGTGAGTTTTGGCAAAATATTTTCACTCAAAAGTGAAATTACGAAATTAATTTTATCACTTAAAGTAAGTCTGCTCACTGTCCAAAATCGACAATTAGTTTTAAGCGACTTCGCCAAAAAAGTTAAATAGCTATAATGATTTTAGTGTAACACGACATTCCAAAAATAGAGTTAATGATTTCTTAACATGCGATAACTACAGAACCAGACTAGCTAGGAAAATAATGATTTCTGATTCTTGTAGAGCTCGTCGAGCTGAGTACAATGGTGTATCAAGTGCAGTTAATGACTTTTTGCAATTAATGACTTCTTGCAGTAAGCCGACGATACCGAGCCCAAATCAAGTGTCTTATTTTGTAAATAAATATGGTTGTCTATTTACCTGTTGTGACACTGATGGAACTGATTGATGGAATCTGTTTATCATTGTGAAAATAAAGTGCTATGATCTAATATATATATTTTTTATTCGTCATAACAAAATCCACAGCACTTAAATAAATTACATTTCAGTTTAAGTCATAACATACTTACTGCATACTTACTTCATACATACTTAAAAATGAACACAAAAATTAGGGAAGTTAAGTGTGTGTTGGTTTGATATGGAGGGTGGGTGAGGGTGTGTACCTGTATGTTATGTATTTAGTGTAGTACTCATATCCCCCAACAATGCCACCCCAATAATGTGAAAATAGCTGTGCAATAATCACAGAAAAGCTTTAACTCGGCGAGCGGCGCTACCGGGTAAAATTTACCACAGGGGTACAAAAACTGTAAATATGTTTTTTCTTGCGCATTCCCCATCCGCGTCGTTCTAGGTACCTTCAATCGGGTTAATAACAGATGCGTACACCGTTTGGCGACCAGTTGGCATAATGCACTTGACAACTACAGACGTGTGAAGTTTTTAACGATAAGACCAAGTATGGGTTATTTTTGCAAGAAGTTCTTTTATTATAATAATATGGTTTTTTATATGATTATTTGTTAGTTTAGAATGTATTACTATTGATTTCGATCCTTATTTTATATAACAATAAGAAAAAAAGCCATTATTCCTGTTTGATTAGAAACTAAGTAAATTTTTTATGTTTCATTAAAACTTTCTAAAAAAGTTAATAAAAAGACTTTATGAGTATTTTGTTGTTTTATTAGCTTTACAATATAATACAATTTAATATAAAAATACTATAATTGCAGTTCACTAGACGAAAAGCGAGATATTATCAACTAAACTATGTGGTACTTTTTACCCGGTAGCGACATTCAGTGTTCCAAAACAGGGTGCGCCTCCCGCCGAGTTAATTGTTACTTGTTTTTGTTTACAAAATAAGACACTTGATTTGGGCTTCGTTATACACATGTTGTTCATGTCATATCATGTTTGTTTTTAACCACATGTCGAGGCGATTTTTCAAAGAGTTCACTGATGGTGTAGACATCATCAGACAGTTTGTTCCTGACGTGATGAGCGATTTTGGTATTGGCGATAGTGCGGTAGATTTTCATATGGTGTCCTCGCATCGGATGTCTTTGGAGATCAGGGAGGTTATATGTGTATTTCCCGAGATTATAATTAACCAAATCTAATAAGGCTTCATAACTTTTTCATAATGTAAACATGAAGGTGTTACGTTGTTAGACAGCTCGAAATTACTCGTTGAATTATTCATAAGGTGCACTCTTTACTTGATTAGCTTGTGAAATATTAACGTTACCTGTTTATATGGCGTTCGCAACTTATACAATTATCCTTGGATTGTGAAAGGTCAATGGACTGAAGACTGACAATTATTATCAGGATTTAAATGATGACAAATTTCTAGCCGTGGGCAGGACTTGACAGGTAGCAGTATGCAATGGCCGCGCGCTGCCGCGTCGGGAGGTTCTGGGAGGTGAAGCAAGCAAGTGCTAGGGGGGCACCGGTGCGTTCCGTAGGAGAACCCGGAGCCCTCCGAACAGCACGAGGTAGGCCATCGAGGGGTTTTTAGTGGGTACAAATCCCACATAACCTGTCCCCATGGGAGGTCGGGTATCTTTTAAAAGATTTTCCCCCCGTTAACAGAAAAAAAAGACTTGAACCTGCGATCTTGTCATTCCGTGACACGTCGGTGAGATGGTAAGAGCGTGTCACGGAATGACAAGGTCGTAGGTTCAAGTCGTATCCACGGCTAGAAATTTTTCATCATTCAAATTGTTTGCTGAGTAAGGCCTTTAAAAATCTGGACAAAACAACTACTTTAAACAAATTAATCAAAATTAACAAAAATAATTGCAATCGTCACGTTCCCGCCATTTTCAAAAGTTTCTGGACCCTTACCATGAACTCTTATAGCAGGATTACTTCAATAATTCTTTGTTATTTCGTACCATGACATTGATCTTCTATGAACAACTAGATACACAAAGGCCTTACTAAAACAATTTAAAAAACGTCCAAATAAGGGTCCGTTGTTAACGTCCAAATAATGTCCAATAAAGCAAATGCGGGTCCATTCATCCGTTTGGACCTTCTTTGCGCTCGGACATTTTTAGAAGGCAGACTGTGTATCTAGTTGTTTATAGGAGATGACACGGCGGCGGTGAGATGGTAAAAGCGTGTCACGGAATAACAAGGTCGTAGGTTCAAAGTCCTGCCCACGGCTAGAAATTTTTCATCATTTAAATGGTTCGCCGAGTAAGGCTTTATGCCTTACAAAATAAATGTGGACATAAAAACCACTGTAGAAAATTTAATCAAAATTGACAAAAAATAATTGCAATCGTCACGTTCCCGCCATTTTCAAAAGTTCCTAGACCCTTACCTTGAACTCTTATAGCAGGATTACTTCAATAATACTTTGTTATTTCGTACCATGACATTGATCTTCTATGAACAACTAGATACACAAAGGCCTTACTAAAACAATTTAAAAAACGTCCAAATAAGGGTCCGTTGTTAACGTCCAAATAATGTCCAATAAAGCAAATGCGGGTCCATTCATCCGTTTGGACCTTCTTTGCGCTCGGACATTTTTAGAAGGCAGACTGTGTATCTAGTTGTTTATAGGAGATCAATGCATGACGACCTTAAAGTAAGCTTATTAAGGACGTCATGGTACGAAGTAACAAAGTATTATTGCAGTAATCCTTCTATAAGACTACTGGGTAGATTGGCCATTCTGTTTCTAGGTAGATTATCCTAAATTTTGTTCAGAATGTTCGATTGTTTTATGTAATTGCATTACAAGACGATAGGTAATTATTTAGGCTTCACCTGATATTAATTAATAATAATACTTTAACCACGTTTTGAAATTGAATTGAAAATGATTTTCATTTAAAAGAGCTCCATTGCGTTAATTGCAGTAAACAGTTTATGTTCCCGAGTGTCTGTTATTTTGTGATAATTAGTGCGAATTCACGGGACCGAAATATTTCATTCAACATAATTATTTGTAATTTACGTCATTGAGTTTAAATGCGTGACTGTATTTTTTTACAAAACGTTTTGTTTTGCGTTGTAAAAAATTAAATGTCACAATTACTAATTAATCCTTTATTTTCTACTGTTATTAATTTGATGAAAGGATTTTTCCATTTGGATATTGTTACTGACGTATTGTATGACTTCAATTTTAAGTCATAATAAAATTAGGTCTTGAAGTCAAGGCTCACCACGGTTAGTTACGTAGGCGTCGAATTCACCTTGATAAAGTCCGCCGGAATCGGGCAAAGCTATTCATTATTCATTAACATATTAAAATGACAACATTCGCAAAGCTATATACCTAGTCCTTAAAAGCTAAACAAAAAGTAATAATTTAGAACATGATGAAAAAATTCTTGCCGTGGGCAGGACTTGAACCTGCGACCTTGTCATTCCGTGACACGCTCTTACCAACTGAGCCACCACAGGCCTCGCCGAGCCCACCGTTTATTCACCGAGCATGGATAATGCGTAATTCAAATTCTGAGAAAAAGTAATAATCTTAAAATTTATTTTGTTCAGGTTAATACGCCTTTATAAAACTGCTTACAATAAAATGATTATATTTGAAAACTGTATGTTTACATTTGGAATAAGTACCTACATCACATTTAACATTGGTTGGACTATTGTCGAATGTCGATCCAACAAATTCTAAACAAAAGAAAGACATCGTAATAGTTGGTATTTGTTTTCATACCGGCCTCACCATAAAGTTATGAATATATTTATATTATTTAAGTATAGTTTTATAAGATATATAAACAATGCAATAAAATATTAGAACATGATGAAAAATTTCTTGCGAAATTCGTAGGTTCAAGTCCTGCCCACGGCAGGAAATTTTTCATCATGTTCTAATTTGTTCACCGAGCATGGATAATGCATAATACAAATTCTCAATAAAATATTGTATGCTTATGCAACTTGTAACCTTGTATATATGTATTCAACTATATACCGTAGTGTGTTGTAGAAATAAATTAGTTTATGTTTCAATGCCTTACTGTAGTTTTAATTATATGTAAACATATAAAGTTTTTTGCCACTTTTTCTCCTCAGCGTTGGCACCTTTTTCTTGCAAAGTGGTGTAAATATTTCAAAAATATGTTGACGTGCAAAAATGTACACAACGTGCTTACTTGCAATGAAGAAATTTGACATTTTTTTTCCCGAAATTCAATTCTTAAGTAAATTGCAAAATCCTTGACGCAAACTTCAAACCAAACCCCAATCTAAGCAGATTCCGACACAGTAATCTCAGTGAGCGATACCAGACCATCATTTAAGACAACCTAATCAAAGGGTCCCGATTATAGGCGATTTAAACAGATCAAAGTTTTAAGTTGACTGCAGACAGTTACAAGGGACGCCACTCAATCGCCGTAGTTTATTTTGACGATAATAGCAATCTGCCAATAGTCCACAAGAAATTCCGATGTCACGTAATGCGCGTTAAATAAAGTTGATATTTCAGTAAGTGGAGTGTAAAAGTAAGTTTGTCCGGAAGCAGTAGTGTTCTCAATGGGATACAAGAGGCTTGTGGTGGATCTTTCAGGATTACCTTCAGTGAAGTTAGCTAAACCTTATGGTTCATCGTTGTGACCTTTAGCACTAAGGGGTTTTATTGTGGGCAAGAAGAGCCGTACCTTAAGTTAAGTAAAGCCATGTAGAATTTAAATCAGTTCCAGTACTATTGTACTGGAATAAAATTAAATCACAGATTTCAACTGATTTAAATTCTACATGGTACGGTGGAACACAGAGAAAGGTGTACAGGAGAGTTTTTAAGGTTGACATTTTCTCAAAAACTACTTGACCTATTGCAAAAGTTCTTTCACTGTTTGATAGATAAAAGTTAAATCTATGTTACTGTAAAAGAATTATTAAATTCGGTCCAGTAGTTTTTGAGAAAATCTCAACCTTATTGAGGCCCCCTGTATACTTATCTCTGTCTTCGACTGTACAAGTATCTATACCAAAGTCTAAATCAAGTGTTTTATTATGTAAACAAAAACTACCTACTAACATTTTAAGCTGTTCTGTGATTATTGCATACTTATTTTAACATTATTAGATCGGATTACTTTATTTTCACAATGATGAACAGGTTCGATCAATCAGTTTCTAGGTAATTAGACGATCATATTTGTTTACAAAATAAGACACTTGATTTGGGCTGCGGTATACTGTGAATTATACTGTTGGTTAGTGGCGAATCCGGTGAATTCTTGTTTTATTCTTTCCTCGTGTGGTTTAGTGACCATAATGCAGGTTCAAGTCCTGCCCACGGCAAGAATTTTTTCATCATGTAATAATGTCATTTAACATTTTAAGCTTTTCTGTGATTATTGCACAGTTATTTTCACATTGTGTTTGCGAGTCGACGGTTGGATGTGTATTGTGATTGTGAATGTCAGAGATATTGTGAGAAGATTGATGGTAGATTGTCCAGTGTTGTAACTAAATAGTAACCTGACCTTGTGTGCATAATATTATTGTATTTCCGGTGCATTGGTCATTACTGTAATACCGTAAATAATATTGTAAATAAATAAAACAAATAGATCGGATCAATTTATTTTCACAGTGAAGATCAGGTCAATCAATCAGTTCCTTCGTTGTTACATTACAACAGGTAATTAGACGATCATATTTGTTTACAAAATAAGACCCTTGATTTGGGCTTTGGTTTACAATAATATATCTAAATATACAGAGTGATTGGAATTTCGATACATTCCTTGAAAGGGGTGATACTAGAGGTGGTTTGCAACAAATTAGGCCCTATTAACGAGGGGTCGAAAATGAGTGGTTTCTGAGTTAAGGTAGTTTTAATTTTATTTAGAAATTTTCGGACTTGTTCATAAAAAAAAATGATGTTCAAAAAAGCATTGAAATAATACTTTTCTGAGATCTGATAAAGTAGAGATTACCTTAAAAAATGCATGCTTAAAATTCCCATTAACTCAAAAATAAAAGGTTAATCACGAGGTTAAAATTTTTTTTTCGACCCGATGTTAATAGGGCCTAATTTGTTGCAACCCTCTTCTAGCATCACCCCTTTTAAGGAATGTATCGAATTTCCAATAACCCTGTAGATATCTGAAAGTTTATTTACTTTTCTATTTGAATAAACGCTGAAAAAAATTCATATAGCTTCTAGACTACCTTTATTAAACACGAAATCATTAGGTATTTCATTACAGCAATTTCAGTTATTAAGTTTTCAGGTAGCAAAGCTGTTAATACCATCTTTCAGAGCCATCGGCGACAAATTCCCATTACTGGAGTCGTTTGCCTTTGCGTTCCTAAAATTGTTCAGCGGAAAATCTTCTATTAATACGAATACAAATTTATTTAAGGGCCGTCTCATCTTGTCTCGGCACCAATTTTTTTTTTTTTAAATAAATATTATTGTACGGTGGAACACAGATAAAGGTGTACAGGAGAGTTTTTGATGTTGAGATTTTTTCAAAAACTACTTGACCTATTGTAAAAATTATTTCACTGTTTGATAGATAAAAGTTAAAACTATGTAACTGTAAAGAGTTATTAAATTGGCTCTGGTAGTTTTTGAGTAGTAGTCCGGTAGTTGAAAATCTCAACCTTATTGATGCCCCCTGTATACTTATCTCTGTCTTCGACTGTACTATAGCTATGTAGGTAGTCTTGAATAAGAATAAGATGAAGAATGAAGCATGTGTGTGTATTTTCATGTTAACATTTTGTTAGAGTTATAAAGTATCCCTAATAATTATGTTAAGTGACCTTGTCATTCCGTGACAAGGTCGTAGGTTCAAGTCCTGCCCACGGCAAGAAATTTTTCATCATGTCTAAATGACATTGTCACATTTCAATGGAGCTTTACCCACCTTCAAAACTACGTGACCATTGAAGCTGTACCTATTTTGTTGGGGACTTATTACAGGTTTCATATTGCATAATCATAATCAGTAGGAGTTGCGAGAGTAGTAGAAAATGATAACAAAAACAATGAATAATTCGCTTCGATTTCTTAGGTACTATTTTCTGAATTCTTAATTAAGCTGTTTTCATACAAATAATGCATAATACAAATTCTGAATTGTGTTAAGTATTAAATATATATATGACAATAGACATTGTATTAATTGAACACAGCCGCTAATTGAATTGTATTACAATTTATTGTAAATTTTTGCTTATATCTCGCATCCAAGGCCTTCAAAAATCTTATGATGCACTTGCTCTAGAGAGTTTTTTATATCCTCGGGAGGCATTAAGTGTCTTATAGGCATTGATCTCCTATAAACAACTAGATACACAAAGGTCTTACTAAAACAATTTAAAAAACGTCCAAATAAGGGTCTATTGTTAACGTCCAAATAATGCCCAATAAACCAAATGAGGGTCCATTCATCCGTTTGGACCTTCTTTGCTCTCGGACATTTTTAGATAGCAGACTGTGTATCTAGTTGTTTATAGGAGATCAATGCTTATAGGATATGATTTTTAAGGATTATTGATGACACCAGATTGTAACGTACCCTTAATACAAATTTATTTGAACGTCGCCAGCAAACTGCGCTTGCTGTATAATTAACAATTAGGTAATTTTAGCTCGGAAACTCAAAGTGGTTCTCAAAAGCTGGGTTGTCGCGAGCATTCGCCGCGTTGCTCTGTGCCGTTGACATTCTCGGGCGAGTTTGCAGTAAACTGTGAACTACGGATCGTGTGACGTAACTGCAAAGGCTGTGTGGTGTTTGGGGTTAATCAGCATTGAGCCGTGCTTAGTTAGCGGACTGAAATCCATATATTTTAGATGGAGCGGTCATACAAGCGTACCGTTTTACGGCTTTTTACCCGACTACGCAAAAAGGAGGGCTATGTTTTTCGAGTGTATGTATGTATGCATATCTCTAGTTTCGTACGTTGGACAGGCTGGGGGCGCTCGCTGCGCCCAAACCAACCCCGCCCTCGCCAAGAGGAACCCACGTGTCATAGGGCCCACTTACTATGAGAGACTGCCAGCAGACTTCGTGGTGAAGTAGATGACGAAACGTTTGGTCGCCGACTGAAATACCTTTTATTGGATAGCGAATTGTATTCCTTTAAGGAATTTGACTTATTAATGTTAAAGTCATAATTTATGCAATTCATAATGTTGTTATCTCTTGGGTATCATACATTGATTCCCAAGAGGTCCACGACAGTTTATAATAATAATAAAAATGTTTCCCAATAGGTCCACGCATTATTTAGTACAGTCAGCAATGAAGAATAGAAATGTTTTTTACTTAGTAGGTACCTACCCATTAATTGCTGTGCCTAGATAATTAATATAATAGACATCTGTATTATAAGATAACTTATTGAATGCATTAAATAATGAATATTGAGTAAGGTCAAGTTGCATGTAGATACTAAGTAAACGAGAGTATAGCGATAACTTGCAGATTGGTTTGTGTGCCCAGCGATAGTGTCCGGACAAACAGAGCTAGTTGCGAGCAAACATTCGTATGTAAATTGCGGATTGCTACATCTTCATAGCGGGATAACTGTACCGGGTTGTCTTGTCTGGCAATGGGTGTCTCTCTGTCTCTATTACGTTTAATGGACGTTGTTGTTTTAACAACTGTCGTCAAATAGTTATTTTTTATTTTATTTATTTTATTAATTGACTCGACAGTTCGTCATTTGCCAATGTCATGTTACAGAAAATTCAATAGTCTTCTATCTTCCTCCAGGGGAGTCGCAGTAGCGTCTTCATGTCTTCATCCAGAGGAGACGCCGTAGCGTCATCACTTTGGCGAAGCAGCTCGACAGTCACGTTCACTCCCGAGCTTGTAGGAACTCTTGATAAAAGCTTGAAACTTCAGATCTTGCATAAATAATCCAATAACTTCACCGTACTGTCATTCGCGAACATTTTCTGATTAATTTAACGTGATATTAAACACAAAATAGTCCCTGTAGACATTAAAAGGAAAATTAGCAAATAATTTCGCAACCGTCGTTTCCCGCCATTTTCAAGAGACTCTCAAATAGTTATACATATAGGTTCTTAATTATTATTAATTCACTTTGGCGCGAATTCATAAACGTGAATTAAAGTTATTCCACCGTTAATTAGGCAGTCCGTCCCTTTCTGTCTTAACGTTTTTAACGTATGTGAGGTCTATAAATATGTTTAAATATTTAAGCGTTGCTTTGGTGGTGGTGTATATGTCGTGGTCATATCGTTAAATTGAACATTTCATGAAATAGTCGACCATTTCATGAAATAGTCGACCATTTCATGAAATGGTGGCATTTCACGAAAACGTCAAATGTCTATTGGTCATTTCGTGAAATAGCTTGGCCATATCAATGAATAGAAAGCGTTTTACAATATGCCCAACAAACGCACGGCTATTTTTCATGATATGACCAAACACAATTGACCATATCGTAGAAAAATAGCAATAACTACCGCTAGAGGCGCTTAGAGCGCGCTTTGTCATTGTTTATGTTTGTGTGCGTAAGTAAATATTGCGGATTCATGTTGAAAAGTGAATAATAATGTGCAAAATGCGTTTAATCTGTGTACTTACATATAATAATTTTGAAGTACTTCTAAATAAAATGTAAATATTTATTGGTTTGGGATTAGTCTGTAACAATAGTTGTTTGTTACTATAGTTAGGTCGCTATCGTAAGGCCAACATAGTTGGCATAGAGGTAGGTAACGTAACAATAAGATTCGACTCAATCAGTCTAGTTCTGTTCGGGTGATTGGATAAACGGTCTTGGCACTTGTAGACCAAGATTTAGGCTGAGATGAATCTCAGTTTTGAGACAGTTTTGAGAGCTTAGCGAACTTGCTCTTGCAATTGTTGATGTTTGTAAGATCGAGCTAAACGTAGTATGGAACGCCCCCGACCAGATGGAGAGATGACCTTCGCAAGATTGCTGGTAGAGACTGGTTGCAGAAGGCCGAGAATAGGATTGACTGGCGTGATTTGGGAGAGATCTACGTCCACCAGCAGTGGGCTGATATGGGCTGATAATGATGTATGCCAGGACATGTGTGTTTTTTATGCCAGGATCGCAGCAGATGGAGATCCATCGTCTCTGCCTACTCCTGCGGGAAATAATAGCGTGATCTTATGAATGACATCGACCTTAAATTGATCCCAAATTAAATTTCACGCCAATGCCTCCCAAAAATGTCTAGCTAAATCTAATATCGACACGTACTAACTTTTTCGATCAAAATTTCTAGATCTTTTTCATACAAAAGTGGTCGCAAACAGATTCGATGCAGCAAAAACACTCCGGCTTTTCGTCGCATTTTTTTAGCAAAACCCCTAAGCCCAGTCCTCTATTTCAACCAGGAAATTATGGAGGGTGGAAGTGAAATGGATCAGACCTTTCAAGGGTAGTCATGAGCATGAATAAAATTTCCTTTAAGACTTGTCTGTGGTAATATCTTTACTAGTAAGACGGGGATTTGGTAAATTCATAGATGTGAGCGAGTACAATCGATAAAAAAACCAACTGCCAAAAATTACAATGCCAGATTCTGCCCCACCATCAACCGCATTTTGTACAAGATAACGAATAAATGTAAAAATATCTCCGTTTTTAATTAAAATTATTTGTTTAAAATAAAGTTTTGTACATCAAGCGAGTCGAAAAAAACAGCTTAATTAAGAATTCAGAAAATAGTATGAAATCGAAGAGAATTATTCATTGGTATTGTTATTCTTCTATAGGAGTTGCGAGAGTAGTAGAAAATGATACTGATTATGATTATGCAATACGAAACCTGTAATAAGTCCCCAACAAAATGATAGGTACAGCTTAAATGGTCACGTAGTTTTGTAGGTGGGGCAAAGCTCCATTGAAATGTGGCAATGTCTTTTATATAAGTAGCCTATGTCACTCCTACAATCAAGACGAATCTAACGGAACCTCATTATGTTAAAATCCATCAAGCCGTTTAGGCTGTAGGGCGGGACAAAGAATTAGACAATTATTTATAAACTCACGCCTGATTCCCGTAGGGGTAGGCAAAGACCATAGACTTCCATCTGCGATTCTAAAAGTAGTGTCGTGACATTTTTGACAGTTCTTTTGTCATTTTTGACGGTTCATGACAGTTCTTGTCAAGTTTGACAGTTCTTGTAATTTTTGTCAGTTATTGTCAAGTTTGACAGTTCTTGTAATTTTTGTCAGTTCTTGTAATTTTTGACAGTTCTTGTAATTTTTGACAGTTCTTGTAATTTTTGACAGTTCTCGTCATTTTTGACAGTTCTTGTCATTTTTGACATTTCTTGTAATTTTTTACATTTCTTGTAATTTTTTACATTTCTTGTAATTTTTGACAGTTCTTGTAATTTTTGACAGTTCTTGTAATTTTTGACAGTTCATGTCAAGTTTGATCAACGTCGGTCAAAAGTTATGTCGGCCAAATGTCTTTCGGGCGAAAGTAATGTCGGTTATACGTTGTTTGGGCTACTGTTTGTCGATCAAAAGTTTTAGAATCAAGTAATCCTGCTATAAAAGTTCATGGTAAGGCTGCCCACGGCTAGAATTTTTTCCATAATCTTGAAATATATATATAATAAGACTGTAAAAAAGTTGTGTCTGTACATTGGATATTTTTTGAAAAGAATAATTGTAATGTGTTTTAGGATCAATACTGATGCCAAAACACTAATTTTTAGAATTTTTGTCTGTTTGTCTGTAACTTTGTGCAAGTATCACGCCATAACTACTGAAGGGATTTTGATGGGAGTTTAACTAGGAGATAGCTGAAATATCCGGACAGCTCATAGGCTATAAGCCATGGCGGTATGTGATGCGGAAACAAGGATCCAGAGAGGAAGATCTGCCTCATGATCTCCTCGATCCTCGCAAACGAAGTTGCGGGGTACAGCTAGTTATTATTATACATTTTATGTGTAATTCACCGGATCACTGACTCCCAAGTTACAGGTGTTTAACCTAGTTTGAGAGTTCAGCGTTTCACTCTGTGTGCTCATCACCATAGCCTTCTAAGCTATAAATGTAATGTTTTGTAAATTTTTATGTTGGCTACTGCAAATAAATATTTTATTATTTTATTATTATTATTTTACTTCTTATTATCCATTTATTTCCAACAAAAGGCGAAGGCAGCTTAAAAAATTGTCTCAACCCTTTAACGCGGGGCCGATCCAAACCCTTCCTGTTAATCCCACATTCTCGCCTGAAAGGACGTCCGTCATCGATTAACCATTGTAGGTCAAGGGTGTTTTATTTCACCCCTCTTGTATCTGTACGGAAGGGTTGGAACGGATATTTTTTAAAGCATGGATGTTCTACATAGCTACTTAGGCCTAGATTCCGAGACAATTATGTAAATTAATATTGTGAAAAAAGTATAGTGTGAAATTGCTCTTTTTATCCGACTCCACAAACAGGAGGATAAGATAAGATAAATACACTTTATTGCACCATAATACAGTATTAATTACATTATTGAGAAGAATGTACAATTTTGGCGGTCTTATCGCTAAAAGCGACTTCTTCCAGACAACCAACTGCAGAGGATATTATAAAAAATATCAGAAAGAGGTAGAAGTGCATAGTAAGTAAATATAATAAATAGTAATATCTACGTTAGATAGGTAACACAATTTACGATACTTAAACATGTAAATTGTATCTATTAAATACTAATATAATATACATATAGTTTTATTTTATTTTAGTTATATTTTAGTAAGTACTTTTATTTTTAGTTTAGTATTGTAAGTTTAGTAAGTTAGTTTATATTTTTAGTTATTTGAATAAATTCTTGATTAGATATATACTTGTAAGAATATAATAATGTAATGCGAGGTTGCGGAAACTATGTGACCGTGTCCACTGATCTGAGGTATCCACTAAGGCCACTAATGTGAGCGTCTTTGCAAACATTTACCTATCATTGACAGCTTTGTACAGAATCTATAACTACGACGTCATCCGTTGCATGCATCCATTGCATGCATCCGTTGCATGCATCCGTTGCATGCATCCGTTGCATGCATCCGTTGCATGCATCCATTGCATGCGTCCATTGCATGCGTCCATGGCATGCGTCCATTGCATGCGTCCATTGCATGCGTCCATTGCATGCGTCCATTGCATGCGTCCATTGCATGCGTCCATTGCATGCGTCCATTGCATGCATCCACTGCATGCATCCATTGCACGCATCCATTGCACGCATCCATTGCACGCATCCATTGCACGCATCCATTGCACGCATCCATTGCACGCATCCATTGCACGCATCCATTGCACGCATCCATTGCACGCATCCATTGCACGCATCCATTGCACGCATCCATTGCACGCATCCATTGCATTCATCCATTGCATTCATCCATTGCATTCATCCATTGCATGCATTCATAGCATGCATCTATAGCACGCATCTTTCCATATAAAAGCATAGCTTAGTTGAACTCTTTTCCACCAGGTGCCTATGTGGACCAATATGATTGGTGGATATCAAAGGCATCCATAGCAACGTAGCATAGTACAGCTGCTATGATTTAATTTCAATTTATTAAGGGTTTATAATGTATGTACCTAATATAATTATGGCATGTCCTGGTGATGTCTGCCGCATCGCCTCACATGGAGCATTCTCCGGCCACGTTTCGCATCTATTCGTTTTATACCTGACCTGTTACAGGATTTTTATTTGTATACTTAAGTGTATTGTTAGATTACTGACGTGATCAAGTGTACCGAAGTATGAGTAAGTCTCTAGTGGAAAAGCACCTTAAAACTCGCCCCTCGTATGTAGCCTTTGCTTTGACTAATTACTCGTTGCAGCGAATGGGCACTACATCGCATAGAATAATTTATTACGCCGCCGCCGCCGGTCTGCGCTTAGATGACTGCTGCATGTAGAAATCTGAGCCAAAGCATTATGTGAATCGGTGTGCAAAAGCTTTGAATAGAGCCGCTGACAGGCAAACATACTCGTCTATTAGTAAGTCGTGCTAGAATACGTACAAGGTGGCTTTGAATTCATTCGACAATATTAAATGGATGGTTAGGCGTGTGACATACATCAAATAATTATGCACAGCGTTTAAGACATTGATACCTTTATTTTTTAAACAAGCTCTCGTATTTATAGTACCCTACATATTGAATATATTTATTAGCAATTTAATACAATGTCAAACTTAAAACTAAAATATCCGGTAAACCTTCGCCAGTCAAATAAACCGCCCCTTGTCATACCCGGTGCAAAGGTACCCATAACGCTTGCGGCGTTACCGCGCTGTATAGCTATGGCTAACCTTTGCACCAGGTAGGACCCGGAGCGAGAGTCACAATCCCGTTTAAGTAAACTAAATAATTTGGGACAAATCTATACATATAATAAGACTGTAAAAAAGTTGTATCTGTACATTGGATATTTTTTGAAAAGAATAATTGTAATGTGTTTTAGGATCGATACTGATGCTAAAACACTAATTTTTAGAATTTTTGTCTGTTTGTCTGTGACTTTGTGCAAGTATCACGCCATAACTACTGAAGGAATTTTGATGGGAGTTTCACTAGGAGATAGCTGAAATATCCGGACAGCTCATAGGCTATAAGCTATGGCGGTATGTGATGTGGAAACAAGGATAAAGAGAGGAAGATCTGCCTCCTGATCTCCTCCATCCTCCTCCTCTACGCAAACGAAGTTGCGGGGTACAGCTAGTAAAAAATAAAACATTTACAATAAATTCAACAAAGTATCAAGAAAATTATTAAATTGATGTGCATCGTTACTGTGTTTTGGAGTTTTTATATTTTAGGGTATTTTTAATTTATTACAATGATTTCTTTTACTGGAATTTTACCTAATGGTCATTTCTAAGTCATTGTGTGACTTGCTACCCATAGTACAGGGTATCCTAGTTTGGGAGCTGGTCCTTTTCGACATTTAAAATTTAATTAAGTATAATGTCATTTCAATTTCGACTAAATTAAGAATATGTATACTATAATTTCCGAATTAATAATCGATTTTTTCTTTTCTTTTCTTTCTTTGTGACTCAATTATGTGAATTGTAGTTCAATTTGATTTGATTTGTCCCTGGTTCGAATCCCGGTCGTCCATTTCTCATTAAGATTTTCGTTTCGCATAGCGCATATGCAAGAAAATATCAAAACATACAATATTCTTAATATATAAATTGTTACTTCGTTGTATTCAAGTAGGTACCAGTTAGGTATCGATATATATTTAATTATTGCTCAACAAGCTACCTATTCATCCGCTGAATTCTGTAAACAAAGGTTGTCTGGAAGAGATCGCTTTAAGCGATAAGACCGCCAATTATAATAATAATAATAAATTTATTTAGGTACCATTATTAATTACAAAATTATCTCTTATAAATTATTAAACATTACAATTAAATAATTAAGCTAAATAAATTTGAGACTATGTGAGCTCTAGCTCCCACACTAGGATTCCCTGTGTTGTGGGAGCTAGTCTCTTCCTGGTTGTATTTATATATATTTGATTGGTATTGTGAACAAAACATTGGCGTAAAAACAAATAAAATAATAATATAAAATAATAATATATATATATATATATGTTAAAGGAAACCATGCAATCTTGACATGCGGAGACTGAGGGTGTGTAGGTGAGTGTGTGTGTGTGTGTGTGTGTGTGGGTGCGAGTGTGTGTGTGTAGGCGTGTGTGTAGGCGTGTGGGGGGGGGGGGGGTGCGAGTGTGTGTGTGAGGGTGTGTGTGTGTGTATGTACGCGTGAGCTGTTTGGAATGCTTGCGTTAGGTGATTAGGTGCCAGTACCGATGATTTCTTCGGTTTGGTCATAGTTTAGGTCGGCTAGCCAACCCTTTAGAGTTTTTTTGCAAGAAAATTTTGACAGTTTGAGCAAATTTAGTTTATTGTGAAGTTTAGTATAAAGAAAGGGGCCTAAAAAGCTGAAAAAGCCATGAGCAAAGAATGTGCGGGTTTTTGGGGAGCTCCATCTTAACCGGCGCGCGGTAGCTTTGATTACGGAAGATTGTGCTGTTTTGTGGTATCTCAAGACCGTGGAGAGAATGAAAAGCTGTCGTATGCGTAATTGCTTGCACTCGCTATACAGTAGGTCCGTAGAATATCTGAAGGGTTTCCTGAAAGCTACTTTTAGTACTGCTCGTTGGGCGCGCTCTGCTTTTATAAGGTGGGATTTGCATGCCGCCCCCCAGACAACCACACAATACTGCAGCACCGACTGACAAAGAGATGTGTATACAAGTTTGAGTGTATCCGGGTCTGCTACCTCTCCCAGCCGTCTGAAGATGTGCATCAGTTTTCTCGTTCGGCCGCTAATGGACTTTATCTGATTTGTCCAGGACAAGCGTTCATCTATCATTACGCCAAGGTACCTGATGCAGTCGACTTGTTCCAAGATCGGGCATGTGCAGGCGTGCCTTCCACGATTCACGCACGAGTGTAGGCCAAAGCGTAGGGATTTTTTTGGGGCTGTCGTCTGACGGATTCTGAAGCAAATTATTTTTGTTTTGCTTGTGTTTAAAGTCAGAAGACTGTCCTGCAACCAGCATGCCACCGCGCGCATCCCATCCTCTACCACCCTTTGGACCTCATTCCAGTTGCTGCCGTAAAAGATTATTGCAGTATCATCAGCAAATGCAAATAGCTCCGCCTGCGCAAGTTTCAGTGAACATAGGTCGTTGGCATACACCAGGAAGAGCGTTGGTGACAGGACGCTGCCCTGGGGAACACCAAATACAACCTCGTGTAAGAAATATGCTAATACAATTGTGATACTAATTGTATTAGCATATTTCTTTTGAGTAATTCCTTTTACTTTACAATAAAGAATATTAAAATTTATCTTATCTTATTCTTGTCAGAAACCCAATGCGAGTCGAGAGCTTAGTGATGCTTCAATTAATTGCATATTTTAAATATTCCTACAAAAATCCCTAGGAATTATCGCTGCTCTCCAAATCGAGAGCTTTTCCAGTCTGAAGGATTTATTTCATTCGAGAGCTTTCGCAGTAAACCTCTTAATCACTGCAATGGAGTATTTTCTTATCCTTAAAGCTCATAGAAGTGTCAAAAGAAATATAGGATCGGAAAATATTATACCAAATGGCTTTGTCAAGGACTTTATTGTCGTCTGGTTAGACTGGTGGGGTAGACGAGTTCTCGAATGGAGGTCACGAACGGGTAAACGTAGTGTGGGACGCCCCCCGACCTGGAGGGATGACCTTCGGAAGATGGCTGGCAGGGACTGGATGCAGAGGGTCGAGAGAAGGGTTGAGTGGCGCGCTTTGGGAGAGGCCTGCGTCCAGCAGTGGACTGATACGGGCTGATGATGAGACTGCAATTCTTGAAACTATTGATAAGCATTTATAAGATCCAGGTTTCGTATAATTTTTCGTTTTACTTTATATTATGTAATTTTATCGCAGGCGCTGTCATGGCTTACATTTTAAACTATCGAATAATCATATATATGATTATTCGATAGTTTAATAGATGATATGATTTAATAGATGGATAGCCATAGACAGTTTTGAGTACGGATAGAGTATGAGTTCGATTTTACAACTGTAATTTTTCTATCAAACAATTTTGACAGTCATAAGTGCGACCTTACGCTGAGTTCGCACCTAAAACTGTATCTTAATTATATATAAATTATCAAATATAAAGCTGGAATATCATAAATACATAACATTTCTCTCGGTTGAAGGGCTGTCACATACTTATTCCCGGAAATTAGACGCAAATTCATGAAAAAGGAAAAGTAAATTGTTGTTTACCGTCAAAAAATGTAACCGGAAAAACTTAACAAAAATTCAACAGGTGAAATTTCGTTGCCAGCACAAAAAAGACCCTCAGGTGTTGCCCTGCGTAAATTGCGAAAACTGTATTTGCATCCGGCTGTTGGAGTGAATAGAATGGAGAACCCATTAAACTTGATCATATGAACATACAGGTCATACAGAGCCACAAACCTTAACATGATTCTTATAGCAGGATTACTTCAGTAATACTGCGTTATATCGTACCATGACGAGCTTAAAGTAAGCTTATTAAGGACATCATTGTACGAAATAACAAAGTATTATTGAAGTAATCCTGCTATAAGAGTTTAGATAGATAGATAAACACTTTATTGCACAAAGAAGCATATACATAGAAAACAGAGAGTAAACAATTTGTACAAAGGCGGCAAGGGCAGTCGACTTTTGATAATGGCGGAGTTACGGTAGCATTTTTTAATTTTATTGAAGAGCTTGGTCGCTATGCAACCAAACCGCTCTATCGTCAAATAAAAATTACCAAATATTTTCGCAACATTCACGTACTCGACATTTTCAAAAGTCTCTAAGAATGTATACCGAAGCCAAACAAAAAAACAAATATGATCGTCTAATTACCTGTTGTGATGTAACACTGAAGGAGCTCATTGATTGAACCTGTTCATCATTGTGAAAATAAACTGATCCGATCTAATAATGTGAAAATAATGCAATAATCACAGAACTGCTTGAAATGTTAGTAGGTGCGCGAAGAAACGTCAACGGCGACGCGGGCGTGGCGCGCTCACCTTGAAAAAGACCGTCGAATTCGGTCGAAACTGTCGGTCTAATTGCAGACTTTGACAATATAAGTGAGTGATATCCGTTTATATGTAATAAAATGTTGGTAGGGTAGTTTTTGTTTACAAAATAAGACACATGATTTGGCCTTCGGTTTGGTTATCTTTGCGCAATGTATTGGCGTCTCAGTTCTGATCGCTCCAAGACCCGGCCGGTGATTTGGTCCGGAAGCGAGTGCTCGCGAGTCGCGCCTCTCTCTCATTTCCGCTTCTGTCCCGCTCGCCCTAGATGGCGCTGCGATGAAATTTTAAATCTAAAGCGGTGTTAATTTTAAAGTTGCGTACAGTTTTAATTTTCAACTTAGTTTAATAACCGTTTCCATAATGAGAGCATTGCAGCTTGCTGTTGGCGCGTTGGCGATATTTATATTTTTGAACGCTGTTGCGAGTTAAGGGGCTGTTCATACATTACGTCACTAGGGTTTACAAAGTTGAATGTGACGTCAATATTTTCGTTGGGAGGAGGTTATTTGTGATAACTTAGATAATGACATAGGTGTAAAATATACAAAAAAAAACGGCTAAGTGCGTGTCGGACTCGCGCCCCGAGGCCTCCGTGCAACGCAACTTAACCCCGTAATTTCAGTTTAACGAAAAGATAAACTAGATTTAGAGACCAACTTATCTTTGCCATTATCAAAATATTTTGTCCATACATCGACATATACTCCTGATATGTATATATAGTTTTTAGTTCAGTTTATATTTTCTAGGTTAATATTATAATAGTTAATTTTAATTTTTATTGTTTTATGAATAAATACCTTCATTTACGTTCTCCTGATTAGTTGATCATCTGCAAATATAAGTTTGTAATAACAAAAAATATTTTTTTGGGGGTGGGGGGGATGTAACATCATACTGACAGTTTTCGGCTTTTTTCCTTTACTTGTGCTGTACTGTGCTTCTAGCCAAATTTCATAATTCTAGGTCAACGGGAAGTGCCAAGTGACTCCGGTAGTTTTTGAGTAGTAGTCCGGTAGTTGAAAATCTCAACCTTATTGAGGCCCCCTGTATACTTATCTCTGTCTTCGACTGTACTATAGCTATGTAGGTAGTCTTGAATAAGAATAAGATGAAGAATGAAGCATGCGCGTGTATTTTCATGTTAACATTTTGTTAGAGTTATAGAAGTATCCCTAGTAGGTGTTAAGTGACCTTGTCATTCAGTAACTGTAAAATAATTATTAAATTCGGTCCAGTAGTTTTTGAGAAAATCTCAACCTTATTAAGACCCCCTGAATGCTTATCTCTGTCTTCGACTGTACGTATAATTCATTCTGTTGACAACAAAACACGAAGCCTCGAACAAAACGCTTCCTTAGCCCAAAACTACTTACGCGACCATCAAGAAACTTCTTTTGTTATAGTAACCTGATCATTAGTCATTCCCGTTTGAATTCTCGCTCGAAAAATATCGCGGTTTTATCGTACCACACCGACTTAGGGTTGCTACCATCGGGTGCGTAATGCAAGTTCGAATTACAATTGTTCGATGAATGTTTGTTCGAAAGCATGATTTACCGAAGAACTGATGTTCGACTGAACCCCTGCGCTTGCTACGAACGTTTGTTCGAAAGCATGATTTATCGAAGAACTGCTGTTTGAAGAACTTTTTTAAATAACCTAACATCGAAAGCTCTGGCTTGGAGCGAAGCGCAGCCAGAGCCTTCTAAACCTAAACATCCGTGTCGGATCTGGTTAGAGATGTACTGGACTGCTTCCCCCGAACGTTCATCTATCAAAAGTTCTGCGAACAGCAGTTCTTCGATTAATCGTTCTGTCGATCTAACATTCATCGAACAATTGTAGTTCGAACTTGCATTACGCACCCGCTACCATCCACAGACCACTTACCCCATAGACCTGTAAAAGGAGGGCGTCCGTGTCTGCCCGCACATGAGCGCAAAATTGCTTCGCGACACGTGTAACCTAGAGATATTATCGACATGGACGCATCTCTTTAATACGGCATCCCTGTCCCCCGCTTCGTCTCTATGCGCTCATAGTTGACAGAATTTTTCGCTTGCAAATTACAATGCCAGATTCTGCCCCACCATCAACCGCAAGTTGTACAAGATAACGAATAAATGTAAAAAAACACCGTTATTGGTTTAAAATAAAGTTTTGTACAAATTGCTATTCGGAAAAAACAGCATAATTAAGAATTCAGAAAATAGTAAGAAATCGTAGCGATTTTATTCATTGTTTTTGTTATTCTTCTATAGGAGTTGCGAGAGTAGTAAAAAATGATAGTGATTATGATTATGCAATATGAAACCGGTAATAAGTCCCCAACAAAATGATAGGTATAGCTTAAATGGTCACGTAGTTTTGCATGTGGGGCAAAGCTCCATTGAAATGTGGCAATGTCTTTTAAATTCAAAGAAAATGAATGATGTATTTTACTTGTAATAAAGAGATTCTGGTCCTTACACAATGATCGCATCTCACATTGAACATAATTCGCTAACCGACATAATTTCTGAAATAAAGTGGCAGCCCTATCGCACAAAAATGATGAATCAACCCTACGGCAGCGACACAGCATAAATCACGAAACAGAGCTTTGAGTTACAATTTATTTTATTTTACATAAAACGCCCCCGGGACATGTCACGGTTACACCTAGTGGTGACGAGGCACCAAAATTATGGCCACTAAAAAGACATTGCCACATTTCAATGGAGCTTTGGCCCACCTACAAAACTACGTGACCATTTAAGCTGTACCTATCATTTTGTTGGGGACAGGTTTCATATTGCATAATCATAATCAGTATCATTTTCTACTACTCTCGCAACTCCTATAGAAGAATAACAAAAACAATGAATAAATCCCTTCGATTTCTTACTATTTTCTGAATTCTTAATTAAGCTGTTTTTTTTTCAAATCGAAACTTGTACAAAACTTTGCTTTAAACCAATAATTTTAATAAAAAACGGAGATATTTTTACATTTATTCGTTATCTTGTACAACTTGCGGTTGATGGTGGGGCAGAATCTGGCATTGTCATTTCCGCAACTATGTTTTGGCGATAAAATTGCACTCAGCCAAAAAGCTGTTTTAACGAGGTATCTGGTGCTAGTGATAGGACATTTAAAAAATGTAATAGGGACTGATGTTTTTCAAAGACAATAATATGACTGTTTTGTTAAAAATAAGTCTGAGCAGCGGAACTGTTTATGATTATTAGATGCCAAGAGATATTCTGAGGTATGAAGACTTTTTATCATTAAAGTGCCTTAAAACGCTTTATTCACATTACGATCTAGCCTAAATACAATAAAGTAATTTGATTTTGACCAAAATTTCTATAAATTGGCAAATCAATCAATCATCAATAACGCAATAAATCATTAATATTATTTACAACTTCTTAGAATTAAAACTATAGTGAGCCATTACTACAAATTATTATATATAAACGGATATCACTCACTTATATCACTTTAAAAAAACGGCGACGCGGGCGTGGCGCGCTCACCTTGAGAAAGACCGTCGAAATCTGTCAAAGCTGTTGGTCTGTAATGGCGACTTCAACAATATAAGTGAGTGATATCCGTTTATATATAATAATTTATTTATCAATTAATGTCATTAGGCCAAGTAACGAACCACGGGAATCCCATGGTTTGTATGATATACCTACAAATACCTGATTTTTCATTGCCATATTGAAATTTTTTGAGCTTCAAACCTCTGATGAAGACACAAAATTCACACTATTAGAATCGTAAAAGATCCTAATAGAATCTAAAGCTAGCAAACAAAGAAAATGAGTAGAATGAATGATTTATAATATACATTTTCATAATAATAATCATACCACAATTTCTGTACCGCGGGATACGATGAAGAATTAACCCATAATTTGTCTATGTCACCATTATAAGTAGGTGTCGCATATTCCAGACCATTTTTTTTTATTTGCACTGAAACTAAGCGACTAGAATAATAGTCCTTTCTAGATGTTACACGACATGGTAGACTATTAGTAATGGTCTAGGAAAAAACGACTAAAACTTCGTGATAAGTTATTTTTCTCAGAATTAGTTTTATGCATTATGCCATGCTCGGCGAACAAATTACCTTGATATTCCGTGACGATTCAAGAATACGAAAATAATCCCAATCTTTTTTTTCTATTCTCGTGTGGTTTAGTGACCAAACCTATTTGTCAGAGTTATTCTGTAGGCCTCTGACGTGGTCTAATGACTGCTACCGAGCGACAGCAACCGGGACCAACTGCTTAACGTGATTTCCGAGGCATGGAGGGGCTCAGATGAAAGTGTCACTAGCGGTCACTCATCCAGGTACTGACCTCGCCCAGCGTTGTACCTCTCACATGTTGGTGTTACTTTAAAATCATTAAATACCTTTTTTTGAATACTTAAAACATCGATTCTGAAACCGTCCTCCGACAGTCGTTTCTCCGTTGAATTGATCGCCGACAGGAAGTTTCTTTGAATTGTGTCTGTGAATGTTTCGATGCTAGAAACGTTTCGCCTATATTATTATTACCTAACTTTTTTATTATTAAACTTTTTACACATTAAACTGTATAAAGGCGAACTTAATGCCTTGCGGCATTTTCTACCAGTTAACCTTTGGTGATGCGGAGAATGATGAGGCGGTTTATTTAAGTAACGTTGAATTTAATAATTAAAAGTAACTCCACGGCCCATCAATGGGTACATGGCACAATTTTAGCAAATAATTTTATTTAAGTACATTATTATGGATAAGAATACACACTAAAATAAAATAAATATATACCTATATAAATACTACACACAATAGAGATATACATAAACTACTTACAAATGGTAACTACTTGTAACTACATGATCTGGATACCTTTAATAAATAATGAATAAATTTTTAATAATACTTACCTTTAAAAAATACAATACATAAATAAAGATAATATACATATAAAGTATATTATGGCAACTACAACAACAATGTTTAATGAAGGTAACTTGAACCTGATAAGTAACAAACTTGTGTCTTAAGTCTGCTTTTACGATAGAATTTCTGAACTTGTGGGCTTGAATATCCTTCAAAAACCAACAGCCCGGAGTCTCTGTGGAATGGCTCCTCGTATTTCTTTGTCACCTGCTAGTATACAATGCATGGTATATGAGTCGCGGCGAATGAGTCGCCTCGGGCGATACCGTCCTGCCGAGACGTAGGGACGGAATAATAATCTTGGCGTTATTGTACGGTTGTATGGATGGATGGATTTGGTGAATATAAAAAAAGTATTTGAGAATAATTTGATGTTTGTAATCCTGGTCACGGCACCAAATTGTAACCGTAAATAATGTTTTGGGGGCTTTTGATAATGGCGGCTTTTGAAATTGAGAATGTTCCAAAATTGTTTGGTAACTTCTATTAAAGTGTCTAAAGTGGTTATTTGTGTATGAATAAACTGTTTATTTATAAAAGAACAATAAAAATAAAAATAACTATTATAATATTAACATAGAAAATATAAAAAGTATAGTGGTTATTTTGTCTTTAATATCACGTTAAATTAATTAGAAAATGTTCGCGAATGACAAATGTTGAAGTTTTCGGATGATTTGTGCAAGATCTGCAGTGTCGAGCTAGAATCAAGAGTCCCTACAAGCTCGGGAGTGAACGTGACTGTCGAACTGCTTCGCACAGAGTGACGACGCTACAGTGACTCGTCTGGAGGAAGAGAGAAGACTATGATATCTTGAATTTTCTGTAACATGACGAACTGTTGAGTCCGTTAATAAATTAAATACTTAAATAAAAATATTTTTTTGTACTGGAATAGCTGTTATACCACCACTGGGCTCTGGCATGGCCTAGTGACTGCTAAATGATGACAGGGATCAGAACTTGCTGCTTAATGTACGCGCCAAGAATCTCATGGGCCGATAATTATGAGGAAATGGCACAAAATATTTGTCATTCAATCTATACCACAGCCCAAATCAAGTGTCTTATTTTGTAAACAAATATGATCGTCTAATTACCTGTTGCGATGTAACACTGAAGGAACTAATTGATCGAACCTGTTCATCATTGTGAAAATAAAGTAATCCGATCTAATAATGTGAAAATAACTGCAATAATCACAGAATAGCTTATAATGTTATTATGTATGTAGGGTAAGGTATTTTTGTTTACAAAATAAGGCAATTGATTTGGCTTCGGTTTACCTTCGCCTTCTCACCTTGCAAAAGCTATTAAACGAAACATCTTATGAACAGGCTGTATGGTCACAGATCCTTGCCTGCCGTGACGAAGGCGAATCTAAAAACAACAGCTAGGTACTACAGACAGTAAGTACTCGCAACCGGGCTTTCTACTTTGCTGATGGTACCCGGTAATAAACTCAGGGATCGATTTGAATGCCGATACCGTAACTTTTATACAAAATCTGAGGAAATTTTGAAGCCACTATAAAATATTGAGGAAGCTAAATTGAACTACATAGCTATTAGTACTGGAAATTGTTGTTAATAATATTGCTCGCTACTATTTACTAATTTAGTTAGCAATGCTATTAATATTACGATATTATTATGCCCAATCTTCAACCCATATTAGACAATGAACTGCCTGAAAATTGGCATTATACTTCTTTCGCTTCATAGTTGTGTAAAAAAAGCTGTTTGTATTTCTGCACTCTATCTTTCAAATATGAGACCTGCAGGGTTACTCTCACCTCTTATAGCGATCCAGTTTAGGTTCCTATTTGCTATTTGCTACAATGACTTTTGACGTCATCGTACCAAATTGTCAGTTTAGGAACCTAAACTGGATCGCTATAAGCGGTGAGAGTAACCCCACTGATAATGTAAGATTTGTATCCACTAAAAATCCTTTCGATTACCGACCTCGTGTTTTCCGAGGAATCCGGAATCTTCAACGAAATGTACCGGAAGCACTTACCTAAAGATCTTCCCGAGGGATGCGTGTTCTACCTCCCAGAATATCACAGAACACGGACGCGAGAGGCTATAGTACCTTCTCCTGGGCCACCATTTCCATCGGCATTCAAAGCTACATAAACTCCATAAAACTTCGCCATATTTTTCTCTTAAATATCACAGGAGGTATGAAGTGGAAATGGCTGACTGACAGAGTGGCAGGCAAACACGTGGCGACTGGCATGACTAGAGTATACTCGTATTGAAGGCCAAGCTCGAATATTGGGAGCTCGGTGGCTCAGTGGTTGGGTCAATGGACTTGCAATATGGAGGTCCCAGGTTAGATTCCCAGCTAGGGCAGCCATGTACCAATGAGTTATCCTCGGTTTTTTCGACGGAAAAACTTACGTACATTTACCGAGTGCTCTCAAAACGGTGAAGGAAAACATCGTGATGAAACCTGCATGTCGTAGAAGAAGAAAAAAATCTGAAGCATGTGAAATCCGCCAACCCGCACTGGGCCCGCGTGGTGGATTATGGCCCGAGCTCCCTCGATGTAAGGGAAGGTCTGTGCCCGAGCAGTGGGGACATATAAATAGACTGATGATGATGATGAAGGCCAAGGCCCATTTCGGGTCGATGAGGCTACAGATAAATAGACACGGCAGAGAATAGCTCTTTGCCAGTACTTTACAGAATACTTTGGGGTCCTGTGTTTGTTAATGATTGTCCGAACTGTCTTTTCCTTGATGCCTCTATGCCGGCTTCTAGATGTTTTCTAACTTTCCGACAAAGATTTGTGAACTCAACAGATCCTCAACTCTTCAGATTCGCCATTTGTGATCATCTCGCGTCTTTCTTGAATAAAATTTTTGGTTTCTTGGGAGAGTTTTCCGTCTTTATGTTTATCTTTTCTTGTTAGGGTACTTTGGTTAATGTGGTTGTTTAACCCGTTCAAGCTCGAGTTCTTTATCTAGTGTCTTTCTGTATTTGTCGTCATTAACCTTAAGTTTGATTTTGTCTATTTTGTTAGTTTTACCCTTAACAAGATAAGTGTACCTCTCAAGTCTGGCGTTAATGGATATTTTTGGTCTTATGAGGCGGTACTATACAGGGTGTCAGGGAAAGGGTATAAGCGAAATTATTAGAAATAGAATAACTATGGAAGACCTAACCTGAATTTTATTTAAACGGGTGGACTGGTTCAAAACGGTGAAGGAAAACATCGTGATCATGGCCCGAGCTCCCTCGATGTAAGAGTAGGTGCCCGAGCAGAGGGGACATAAACATAAGCTGATGATCACCGAATCAAACCAGACCTAGTGTATACAGGGTGTAACATAAAGGGTATATGAAGCCGAAGGGAGGGTGTTCGGTATCGGTAACTGAACAACTTTTGTTCTGCGACTTTTCAAATAAAAATACCACCTGTTTAAATAAAATTCAAGTCAAGTCAAATTTCTTTATTGCAAGTAAGCACGTTGAGTACATTTTTGCACGTCAATATATTTTTTGAATTTACATTTACACCACTTTGCAAGGAAAAGGTGCCAACGCTGAGGAGATTCAGGTTAGGTCTTCCATAGTTATTCTATTTCTAATAATTTCGCTTAAAATACCATCTATAAATAACTTAGAAGCATTAGATTTTAAAGAGAAGCTTTACTGGTTAAACTAAATTGATTTTGTGGGCAAGATTCCCAGTACTGTTGTAGGCGTAGGCATTAAAATCTTAAAACTATATTACACAAAATAATTTCTGAAGAATTAAGTAGACTTTGACAATAAAACCCTACTTACGCCTGTAAAATTGTTCCACTCGATATTGGAAGGTTATCAGAAATCACTTCAATAAACCTCGATGCTTACAAGCAAGAAAACCTTAATAATGGAATAATAAACGCTTAATTCTAATCATTTTTCATTTCTTCCCCTCCTATTGGACTAGGCACTTCTGTTATCCTTATTCTGGCAATAAATATATGTGACCAGTGTCTAATAAGAGCTTTATTGCAAAAAAAACTAATTACTACAAAATAAAACTAACTTAATATCTAAAATTCATTGAACATGTCCATAAAAATATATAATCATCTTCCAAACGAAATAAAAAACATTCACACGACTGCTAAAACAACACCTACATGCTAAATGCTATTACAGAGTAGATGAATTTCTAAATGAGAAAATATAATAAACAATCGCTACCTAGTACTTCTTTGTAACTACAATTTACTTTATATTTGAAGAAGAAATGTCGTCTCTCTTGTATTGTTGTGCCTAAACAAGGTCCATAAAGAACATTGTAACATTTAATGTTAAGTATGTGAACATCTGTATTATAACTTATGGAATGCAATAAATATATGGAGTATTGAGTATACATAAAAAATAAAATACTTATGAAATAAAACTACAACCTAAAGAACGAACACGTCGTCGAGGTCCCCGTTCTGTGGCATGGTGCCCAGGACGCTGGCAGCATTTCCTCGCTGTATGGCAATACTTAAACGCTGAGCGAGGTAGCTGCCAGCTCTGGGATCACCCGAGATGTGGACCAACCGGGTAGACAGCTCGTGGATGATATCTTTTGAGTCTGTCGACTATAGAAAATTAAATCTTCAAACATAGACCTTCTTGTATTCTTTTTAAAGAATATTTGTGTTATCATGTTATTACTTTACACAGAGTTCTAACATCACTAAAATATTGGAAAACCAATACATTTTCGATTATACGTTTAAATAAAGTCAAATTTATTTATTGCAAGTAAGCACGTTGTGTACATTTTTGCACGTCAACATATTTTTTTGAATTTACATTTACACCACTTTGCAAGGTGCCAACGCTGAGGAGAAAAAGTGGCAAAAAACTCTCAGCAGCACATCTTTTAAAAGGTTCAAATCCTGAAGTTTATTTAAAGGTTCCTTTTTTCTTTTGAGTCACAGAAACCTAAAAATTATGAAGGTTTAAATATTTTCTTGCATATGCGCTATGCGAAACGAAAATCATAGATAATTTTTTTTGTTCATCATCCCGGTCACGATGAAAAAAATTTTTTTTCTCCATTTATCATTTAGATGAAAGTTTATTCTACACTTTATCGAATGTCCTGAAAGTTAACACTGTAACAGGTAAACCCAGCTCAAAATCCTCCGCATCCAGATTTTCCGACGTTAAACAAAACCATACTGGCAGAAAAACTAAACGGGTTTGAAAGCCTATCACGCCCCATCCACATTTCCCCGTTTCATCGCTACTTTTTTTCCAGAAAAAATCGCGTGCATTTTTCAGGGTTCCGTTGGAAATATTATTACTTGTTGACACTTGCATCATGTCAACCGTTTCTTATTATAATTTTAAAATTAAAAAGTACCTACTTTAGAATTACTTTTTTGGCGCGTGGGAAAAACATGGAAATATTTTATTTACAATTTCATTTTTTTACAGCCATCTTCTACTTTTATGTAATAAATGTGATATATTTGGGATCCGAATATGAAATACTATATGAAATATATATATTCAGACTTTAGTATACATATTTGTTAAGTATTTATATCTAAGTCTTAATAATATTTATAATAGGTAGCTGGTAATTAATAAATGAATGATTGTGGCACTGTAAATGTTCATCCCTTTTTTGGGACAGTCATTGATGCTTATATTATTTTGTAATAAAAACATTAAGTAATTTGAAAAAAATAAAATATGAAATAAATATTATTTTATTGAATGTCGATCGATATAAATCAACTAGCCTATTGCGACAAGCTGAGTTTCAGTTCTGAAATGTGCCAAAAAAGGCTCAATTTTCGCAATTATGAGAACTAAAACTTACCGAAATTGAATCAAGTAAATATTATGCATTTAAAAAGGGTATTTATCGTGGCGGGACAAGTTATCTCGGAGCGCGCACAGAGGGCGCTCATCCGCAGTGCGCGAAGAAACGTCAACGGCGACGCGGGCGTGGCGCGCTCACCTTGAAAAAGACCGTCGAAATCGGTCGAAACTGTCGGTCTAATTGCCGACTTTAACAATATAAGTGAGTGATATCCGTTTATATATAATAATTAATTGGTATTTATCGTAATAAAGATTTGCAACAAAGGTTTTTTAATATAAATGATTATATTGGAAGATATTTTTTTTTTTAAATTGGCGGCTCTAGTTGGCTCATGTAAGTCCCCGTTGTTTTGAATTTCTATTAGGACCTCTTACAATTTATTTGATTTTTGTGTTGGAAACCGATCCCGGTATCGGTGGAGACAAACTGCCGGGATCCGTTTCCAATCCAAACGGATCCTGGGATCGGTGGAGACAACCCCAAAAGAACACCAATATTATGTTCATTTCCTAGCCATTAAAATATACTAATAATAATGAATGTAAAATTCATGAGCTCATCTCTAGAGAAGGATTCAAAAAATTATACCTAACTAGGTGTGTACGTAACACTTGCAGTACGATTTTAACTCTTACGACGCAGATAATAAGAACGGTCCAAAGTGTTACACTTGATCTGTTATTAGTTGTACTATAATAATCACGATGTTTTTCTTCACCGTTTTTGAGAGCACTCGGTAAATGTACGTAAGTTTTTCCGTCGAAAAAACCGAGGATAACTCATTGGTACATGGCTGCCCTGGCTGGGGATCGAACCTAAAACTTTACTCCTATTATAATATTATTATACTCAATAAGAATGACTTAACATATTGTAATAACATTAATACTAGGGCATGAAGTAAATTCTTCATTACCCAACTCGGAGTTACCTATTCAATATTATTGCAAGCAAACATCTGTTATTCATCGATACTATATCGGCGGAACCCTCGAAAGTTATGCAACTAAGTACACTTAACGAACTTTTCCCCTCGCTCTGGAGCGATAGATTTGCTAACTCGAGCACGCGATATTTCGCTGCAGGCAACGTATGAATTTTCAAGCAAAGAGAATGACTGAATAAAAAATAAGATTTAATAGTTTCAGATTTAAAAGTAGCGGTTTTGGCCTAGATTTTTAAAATTAGGGTATTTATTTATTTTATTAATGGACTCGACAGTTCGTCATTTGGCAATGTCTGTTATAGAAAATTCAATATGGCTAGCCCCCCTGGCCATTTTATAGATTTTATACCAAGACGTGGCAGTAGGTACATTCTTGTTGCTTAAAATAAAACTGAAATCATATTCAAGGAATTTAACACAATATAGATGCTTCTTGGCTCGTTGCGATCAACATGACTTAAAGATTAGGCTGTGCTTTACGTCATACTTCGCAATACAAAATCGGTGGTTTAGCGACTGTCAAGTTAAGCCATCGATAAACAGTTTTATTGATAAGAGCCATTTTGAGTTTGATCAGGAAATGACGCATTCGAAATGGAATAAAAGTCGATATATAACTAATTTATTTGTAAATATGAATTGAATAATTTCCCAGTACAATTTCTAACTAACAGAAGGTATAAAAATATATTGAATATAGTCTTAATAACAGGACAGCTCTATCAAGGGTGGGCCTTAGATAGTATTTCTCCTTTCGTTCGCGCAGGCTTTGACAGAACAGAAAAAGCCAGCCGGCCATCCCCCCTGTCTCATTTCACCCGAAAACAGAATAGAAAGTTTAGCTGAAATTGTTAAAGCCAAACTTGGCCAACGTTAAGTAATTGCTAAAATTAAAAGGGCTAATGGGGCAGTATCATTAATTTTTCTGAACGGTAATGAGATGGGACTCATTAACTTCGTGATTATGATTTCACGGCTTGACTTTTGACTCTAAAGCTGAGATTCTGTAACAATTTAGATCGGGAATTTAGTGTTTAGGCAAAGTCGATATCGATATTTTTAGGGGGGGGGGGGGGGGGGACTTCCATAGTTTTCGTTACCGTTTTCAATTTGACCCTTTAAAGGCCTAATATGAGCCAACTAGCGCCGCCAGTCTTAAAAAAATAATATCTTCCAATATAATTCAATAATATGAAATGTTTATTACGATAAATACTATTTTTTAAATGCTTATTTATAACGTAATTCAATATCGGTAAGTTGTAGTTCGCATAATTGCGAAAAACGGCCGTTTTTGGCACATTTGTGAACTACAACTTAGCTTGTCGCAATTATGCCATGTATTGTATATTGAAAAAATAGTATTTATCGTAATAAACATTTTGTAAATAGCTTTTTTAATACAATTGATTACCTATATTGGAAGATATTATTTTTTTAAGATTGGCGGCGCTAGTTGGCTCTATGAAAGCTCTATCTAGTCACGTTTTTGACTGACAGAGTCAGTATTACCATTTTATCCTGATAAACGGCGTAGTAAACAGTGTTCCCAAAAAAGAAAGAAAAAATGAATTTCTAAGATGCAAAGTTTTGGGTCGTTTTAGGACGAAAAAAAAACGTAAGTGAATTTGGAAATTTATTTCCCCTATCAGTCGGATCTCGAGCGAATTTCCGAAAATCGTAAAACTTTATCCTGTTGCCGTAAAATGTTATCCCTTCCCAATTTTAAGCTCCAAGAATTGAGAGGGCAGAATAAGTTGTTATCATTTTCTTGGGACCAACATAAAAATACAAAAGTTCGCAAAATGTGACTAAACTTGTAGAAAAAATATGCTAAACCATGAAGCAAGAAACGCAGTTAGCCCTATTTACATCGCGTACTCTGCTATTGGGTGACAAATGACAATGCCAGATTCTGCCCCACCATCAACCGCAAGATGTACAAGATAACGAATAAATGTAAAAATATCTCCGTTTTTTATTAAAATTATTGGTTTAAAATAAAGTTTTGTTACAAGTTGCGATTGGAAAAAATAGTTTAATCAAGAATTGAGAAAATAGTAGGAAATCGAAGTGATTTATTCATTGTTTTTGTTATTCTTCTATAGGAGTTGCGAGAGTAGTAGAAAATGATACTGATTATGATTATGCAATATGAAACCTGTAATAAGTCCCCAACAAAATGATAGGTACAGCTTAAATGGTCACGCAGTTTTGCAGGTGGGGCAAAGCTCCATTGTAATGTGGCAATGTCTTTTTGGAGTCTCTACAACTCATTTGTTTGAGTTTTCAATTGAAGTCAAGCATTTTCCTTTTATTGTTTCTCTGTATTACTCCATAACTATTACTTCTATCAAATCCAAAAAAAAGCCAGGTAAATCTACATTTACCCATAATTACATTATCTATTAATTAGATAAAACGGGAATTACCGTGTTAAACATTTATTATTGATCTAATATCGAGTCGATATTACGACAGCATTGCAGAAATATCGTGATATCAATAATAAATGTTTTTGAAACGAAAATCTATTTGCAAGAATAAGGATAATGATCAGCCTTACGGTCCAGAGGGGGAATACCGCCAGCATTTTGGGCACGTTGCCGGACAACGGGGATCGGTTGAACTATCTGTAATGCTAAGCCATTCAACCGACGTATTGTACATATATTTTTTAGGAAAAAGGAACGCTTTAAATTCGTTTTCACTACCCACAATCGTCCTCTTCGCTCTACTGAAAATCTTTGTCTTTACCTTCCCTGTTCTACTACAAAATTCTATCGTCAATCTTTTACTTCTCAAGCTATCCAACTTTGGAATTCTTTACCCGTATCTATAAGATTATCACAATCTCTACATATCTTTAAGAGTCAGGTTAAGGAGCACTTTCTTTCACTCTAATTTCTATTTATTTTCCTCTGATGCTGTTGTTGTTTTTCTTTCAAATGCATAAACTCTGTCATATCATAATGATATATTCATAAGTAATGTATTTATTTATTCTATGATATTATTATGTAGTATATGTACGTGGTATATGTAGTATATGTACGTGGTATATATGTAGTATATGTACGTGGTATATATGTAGTATATGTACGTGGTATATATGTAGTATATGTACGTGGTATATATGTAGTATATGTACGTGGTATATATGTAGTGTATGCATTTAATATTTGTAAGTATGTAGTGTAAACTGTAATATTATTATTTATCCTTTTTATATGTAGCTGTATTTTTCCTACTCTCTGTGAATACCATTTATTTTTTGATTGTTTTTCTTTTTCTTCTTCTTGCATTTCTAGCTCTACCTCTCACTATTTAATACTTTTAATTTCCCTAGTTAGTTGGTTGCCTGGAAGAGATCGCTTTTAGCGATAAGGCCGCCAAAATTGTACATTATGTTTGTATTATTCTGTAATCTTTTTCCGTAATTGTTGTTTTATGTACAATAAAGTGTATTTGAATTTGAATTGAATATTTTTTAGTTTAGAGTATATTTTTAGGTTAATATTATGTTATTTTTAATTTTTATTGTTTTATTAATAAATAAATTATAAATTAATTAATTATTATTTTATTTATAAATAAATGGTTTGCAAGAAACATAGTAAATTAGGTCTATTGAAGTGTCATAATGAACTGCATATGTTTCGCCAATTTTTTGCAGGCAAAAATTATATGTAACTATAGCTTATATTATATTAAATTGAAGAATGTTAACCTACCTAAATGTCAATTCATGTCAAAAAACTCATTCAAATCTAATAACATTTTTCGGTCAACCATTTACGCAATTTAATTTTATTTTAACCCGGTAATTTCCGTTTTATCTATATAATTATATATACAAACCGTGTAAGTTTAAAAAGTAATAATTACATTATTATTCTTTCCTTTCCTTCCTTGAGGGGGGAGGGGGGGATGGCGCTCGTCCAGTGCGGGTTGGTGGATGTGTCGCCAGAGCCTTGTTCGTTTGTGCAGGTGCGTCGGGGCAGACCTCGGCGTAGGTGGAGAGACGATATCGTTAGATACAGGGATGGGTGGCTGGAAGAGGCTCAGGACAGGGATGGATGGAAGAGGAGGGGGGAGACCTTTGCCCAGCAGTGGGACAATTTATAGGTTTAAAAAAAATTACGTTATTCTCTAGTACAAATAACGTCTCCCACTCGACCAATTAATGAGCTGAATAATGAAGAAAAAACGTTAATCACCGTTAAAAATTACCGATTCCCGGCAACTGGCCACTTGAAGCAATAAACCTTCTGGCCGGGACAGCGGGCCCGCCCATCTCTCATTTTGTCGTGAAATCCGACGGTTGGGCGGCGCCGTGAGAGCCTCATTTTTAACCAGCACCTAATTTAGACGGTTAATAACCAGGCTACTCTAAGCTTTAATATAGCATTACTTAACAGAGAGCCTAGCCAATGGTTTTGAAATTCATTAACACTAATAGAATAGAAAGATGATGTAATAGCGGCGGAGTGAAGACCACTGCACAGTGACTCCATATTTGTATTTTTATTAATTATGGATGAATTTTGGCAGGAAAATAAAAATACACCAACAAAATGAGATTTTTAAACAAAGCTCTCTTTTTGATAGGTATATATTTTGTATAAATAACTATTTCGGTTTAGACATAATTTTCATTTTAAAAGACATGGAAGGGTATGTTTGCGATTTTTTTTCTATCGAGCGAAGTTTGTCCAATCGTGTATCGGTATTCATCAGTCTCCAAATAGACACCCTAAGATTGGTATTTATTTTTTCAGACGTTTAATTTTAGTAGTTAGTGTCAAAGTCAAGTTAAATTTCTTTATTGCAAGTAAGCACGTTGAGTACATTTTTGCACGTCAATATATTTTTTGAATTTACATTTACACCACTTTGCAAGGAAAAAGTGCCAACGCTGAGGAGAAAAAGTGGCAAAAAACTCTCAGCAGCACATCTTTTAAAACAATGATAATACAATTATTACTTAATTACTATACAGTACGTAACTATTACTATTGTTAGTAAGTTTATCCCTCATGCGGAACCGGCGACACACACCATGCATGTTCATGCGTATAGCCTTCATAGAAAAACTGAAAATCCACGCACATCCAGCCTTAACTTTAAGGAAAGTAAAACAACCGCTTAAACTTAAGTGCTGTTATTCATAAACCTAGTTAAACCTCACCTTAAATCGTGTTCCTTTTACACTTCATTAAAAAAGGCTAAGATTGAAAACGACAGGGGACTTAAACGGTGGAATAACTTTAAATCACGTTATGAATACGCGCCATAGTGGCTTGGCTCTTTTATATGTAATTATAGGTATACTTACTTATTATTACATATTATATTATTACTTATAAGGTATACTTATAAGTAATAATATAATAGTATCGCGCAACGGATTAGCATCGCGATCCAGCGAGGTAACGCTGCCAGTGTCTTGGGTACTATTCCTGCACCTAATTTTTTTTTAAATAGTTTAGATTAGGTTTTTTAAATATTGAATGGTTCTTTTTATTTTATATTGTACCTTTTTGAAATAAATCTATCTATCTATCTATCCAAAAAAAAAAATTACTTATTATAATATGATATTATAATTATGCTACGATTTTATTGAAAAACTCTCTACGTGTCACGATTATCTCTGAATTATCTAAGTACTTATTGTATGCAATAATTACACAAGCTCTAATAGTTACCTAAAAATCTCTCCAAAACAAAATCCCTCCAATGTTTCCTTGCGAGGTACAGTCGAGAGCACGTCACAAAAACACCTCCGGAAGTCATTAAGAAGTTTTTCCTAGCTTTCCTAGCTCCGCGCGCACCGACAATGACGGATTGCCTGCAAACTACAATGCTTTTTATTAATCCTGTGTTGAATTACACTGCTCAAATCGTGTAGACTTTTGCAGGTGACTGTACTTATAAAGGAAAGCGCTTCGTTTATACATATCATTTGGGCTTTTTGAAAATGGCGGGAAACGACGGTTGCGAAATTATTTGATAATTTTTGTTATAATGTCTAGGTACAGTGGCTATTTTGTGTTTAATATCACGTTAAGTTAATCAGAAAATGTTCGCGAATGACAGTATGGTGAATTTATTGGATAATTTAAGCAAGATCTGAAGTTTCAAGCTTTCATCAAGAGTCCCGCTACAAGCTCGGGAGTGAACGTGACTGTCGAGCTGCTTCGTCCAGAGTGATGACGCTACGGCGTCTCCTCTGGATGAAGACATGAAGACGCGGCTACCCAGGGTGAAGACGCTACTGCGACTCCCCTGGAGGAAGATAGAAGACTATTGAATATATAGAATTTTATGTAACATGACATTGGCAAATGACGAACTGTCGAGTCCATTAATAAAATAAATAAAATAAATACATATCATTGAATTCATTCGACAAATTGAAACTGGGGGTTGTACTCATGATAAATATTAAATTGGTAAGATTTTTAGTAAATAAACTAAAACTCAAACTGTACGATTCCTTGCCTGGCTTCATTCCTATTCGTTCCTGCAATGTAATCGAGTAATCTAATGTATGAATGTGAAATTGTACGGATGTGGAATTGTACGGATGTGGAATTGTACGGATGTGGAATTGTACGAATGTGGAATTGTACGAATGTGGAATTGTACGAATGTGGAATTGTACGAATGTAGAATTGTACGAACGTGGAAATTGTACGAATGTGTCCAAAGCCAATAAAAACTGTAAAAAAAATTAAGTACGTCACAAATCAGACCATTAGGTCAAATTCCAGTGAAAGAAATTGTTGCAAAGCAATACCTAAAAATTTAACGTAGGCACCTTGCAGGAGGAGTACTCCAGTCCCACGGAGGGAGGAAGGATTACACGCCTATTCTTCCCGGACATACGCCAGGCGTATCGAACTATAGGAAGGGTTGGCGTATCATACTGGAAGACCCAGGCGTGGACCGGTCACGGCGGGAATGCGTTCTACCACCACCGCTTCAGGCGCTGTGACGACCCCAGCTGCAAATGTGCCCCGGACATCGATCAGACCATCGAGCACGTTCTCAATGAATGTCCGAGATACGGCGCCAAAAGGCTGAGGCTCGAGTTCGAGGTTGATGATCAAGTCACAACCTCGAACTGGAGCTCCCTCTTGGCAGGAAAAACACTGCCACCAAATTTGTGGAGTTATGTGTGGACATTATGAGGTCAGTGGCTGCACTGAATAAGTGATGAAAGCCATTCACTACTTACTCGACACTTGTCTTGGTAACAATAGGGAAACGTGGACTGGTTTTTGATATGGGTGGTATTATTACTTCTATTAAATTCAAGATCCTCGAAATATAAACATCGAGGGAAATTATTATATATAAACGGATATCACTCACTTATATTGTTAAAGTCGGCAATTAGACCGACAGTTTCGAGTGAATGCGGAGTAGACGCAGTGAGTACATACTGCGTGACAGGACCTAACGGGAGTGGCGGTAACTCCCCGACAAGTGAGATCGATCAACGAATCCAGCTACAGCCATCGAACGCACCGTCGTCGGCGGCGGGACAGCTCGGAGCGCGCGCAGAGAGCGCTCATCCGCAGTGCGCGAAGAAACGTTAACGGCGACGCGGGCGTGGCGCGCTCACCTTGAAAAAGACCGTCGAAATCGGTCGAAACTGTCGGTCTAATTGCCGACTTTAACAATATAAGTGAGTGATATCCGTTTATATATAATAATTTGTAGTAATGGCTCACTATAGTTTTAATTCTAAAATCGAGGGAAATCTTAAGAAGCCCCCCCCCCCCCCCCCCCCCCAAATACCTATTCGAGACCTCCACTCGAGAACCCTATCTAACCATGTCTACCTCATCGGTTCTACAACAGATGTGGCGAGCACATTGTTTCAAAAGAGCACATTAAAACAACTCCGACACCCAATAAGTCTTCACCGAAATTGTATTCGTTATTTTCGAGATTCCACTCATTGTGTTTTGACGCAAATTGTGCAATTTCACTTCGGAATTCCGTGTAACGAGCTACTGAAGTACTATTATATTTTCATTGCGAGAGAATCGACCTTTGCGGAGAGGCTTTAACAAGGCTTCAGAGGTTACGATTTTTTTGGCTGCTTCCCAGTTTTAATTTTAATTTTGACACAATAAGATTAAGTAAATTATTTGAAAATTGTATACCTTATATAAGTAGGTACACATTATGTTATTTAATTCAAAAGTAGGACCATTGGAAGACAGTGACTCTTACATCACAGGGTATCCTAGTGTAAGTGTCAGGGTTCATATTGAATGTAATCTCTGAAATTCTATGAAATATACAAATTTTTCATTTCATTTTTCATTTTCAAGTCTTTAAATACGTAATACCTTACATAAAAAAACTAAAAGCCCTGCACTAAGGTAGAAAATGGTATAATGAAGCTGTCACCAGCAATGCAGTAACAATTCTGTTCGGAGCGTTTTATCGCCTAGTTACAGGATCCGGCCGTATCGGCGAGGCATTAGAGGCTCCAGGAAAAATGGCTACATTCTTCCTACATTATTGGATTTCTTCCCTGCATCTCCTTTCTGGAATTAGATTGCGAAGTTGTATAAGTTTGTGCCGAGTCTGATGTCTGTTCGTGTCCTAGTTCGATGTCTAATCATGTCAGTATGATAAACTTTTGTAAATGGCTTCTTTTGTGAATGAAAATAAAAGAGTTACAATCGACAGCAGATCAATGGTAACACTTGCAGTACGATTTCAAGTCTTACGACGCAAATAATAAGAACTGTCAAAAGTGACAAGTGTTACCATTGATCTGCTGTCGACTGTACAAATAACACACACGTCACTTCCTGAGCAACAGAGTGGTTCAGGCCTGGAACTCACTTCCAGACGACGTTGTCTCTGCCGTCTCAGTTAACGCATTCAAAAACAAATTGGACAGTTATTTAAAAACCACTAACAATAATAATACCACTAAGTGATAGACTTTACATTCACTGTGAAATGGACATAATATCAGCGTTGAGCTTCCTGTCCATAATTAAATAATAAATTAAATGATAAAAAAATTCTAGCCGTGGGCAGGACTTGCACAGTGCGCGAACCGAACGGGGCGCCCGAGTGGCTCAAGGCCCGGACGGGGAGGAGGAAGGTGATGGATAAATGGATGATGAATTGTGGGCTATTACAGCCCACAATGGGGAGTGCTCGGGGCGCCAGTCGGGTCGCGGATGTATCGCAGTTCCCGTGGCTCGGCAACAATGGCACGAGGTGGAACACCCCAGGAAGTTTAGTCGGTATTCCGCCCCTTTAGGGCGGCGAGCCCGACATAATCAATGAGCGTGGTGACACGCTCTTACCAACTGAGCCACTACAGCTAAGAGCGTGTCCCGGAATAACAAAGTCGCAGGTTGAAGTACTGTTTACGGATAGTTTTCAGGTTTGGCAAGGCATAATGCTTAAAAAACTTAATCTGAGTGAAAGAGGTACATTTATAATGTTAGTTAAAGCTACATTTAACTCTTTTTTCGTGTGGTTTAGTGACCAAACCTCTTGGAAGCATTATTGAGGGCGCTTGTAAGCCTCTGGCATTACCTGAAGACGCTGAATGACAACAACAGGAATGATTTTCGAGGCACAAATTCAGAAATCAATAAAATACAAGAGAAACGTACACCATAACAACCCGCTAATGAGAATACCAGATAATCTGATAGCAAAGCTTCCAAAATAGAAGAAATGAGAGACAAAATAATACCCGCTTCTCATGACTAATATACTAGAACACGATCCATGCGATACACAAATCAAAACATAGTGTTTCCATAACACCACCCTGAGGTACTCCAATACATCTTATGTCAACCTTCTCAATGTAAATTACTGAGTATTAAGGTCAAACGCTTTCCCCAAAACAAAAACAGCGTTCCAAAATTTGAGGTGATAAAACTCTGTAATACAAAGCTCGTTTACCCGAAACCCCTGGTTGCGGCGACGCGTCATTATAAATTTACACCGCCCTGACAATTCTGATGCATGCAGGAGGCGCGGACGTGACTACGCAAAATGGCTGACGGCATTAGCTGCTTATAACGAAGCCCCCTTATAACCGAAAAGGAAAAAACTGGGAGGAATTTTCTACATAATTTTAGAAGGACAGCACTACCTATAGTTAGGTGTACAGTAACATTACCTAACACATTTAAATTCCAGATTTTAGCAAACAATAATAATACTGACTCCGTATAGATATATGGAAAAGCAAAGAACTATAAATATAATAGGGTTCTCTTGAAAATGGCGGGAAACGACGATTGCGAAATTATTTGAAAATTTTCCTTTTAATGTCTACAGGGACTATTTTGTGTTTAATATCACGTTAAATTAATCAGAAAATGCTCGCGAATGACAGTACGGTGAAGTTATTGGATTACTTATACTACTATACTACAAGCTCGGGAGTGAACGTGACTGTCGAGCTGCTTCGACCAGAGTGATGACGCTACGGCGTCTCCTCTGGCTGAAGACATGAAGACTCGGCTACCCAGGGTGAAGACGCTACTGCGACTCCCCTGGAGGAAGATAGAAGACTATTGAATATATTGAATTTTCTGTAACATGACATTGGCAAATGACGAACAGTCGAGTCCATAAATAAAATAAAATAATAAATAACTAGACCTAGACGAAGGTAAGTCAGGTTAAGTTCGGTTTGACTCTGCCACAATACACATTTGAATATTTAGAACAGTACACGAAAAGGAAATATGAGCAGTGGTTGCTAACTAGGTGTTCTCAACAGTAGCTAAAACCGTTGCAAACTCTAGGAGTCTAGGACTACTAACTACTACTACTAACACTTGTATGTTTCTTGTTTTTGCTAAATATTTTGTCTTCCCAGCTCGTGGATTAAATTATTGTTTATAATTATTAGTTATGGTTGTCAAAAGCAAGAGTGAGACAGAAGATGCCCCGCTGCGGCGGACTAAAGAGCACGGAACAGTGACTCCATATTTTTATTTTTATTAATTTTGGATGAATTTTGGCAGGGAAATAAAAATACGCCAACACAAATCAGATTTTTTTAAACAAGTTCTCGTATTTATTATACCCTATATTTTGATAGGTATATATTTTGTGTGAATAACTATTTCGGTTTAGACATAATTATCATTTTAAAAGACATCAAAGGGGTATGTTTGCGATTTTTTTCTATCGAGCGAAGTTGGTCCAATCGTGTATCGGTGTTCATCAGTCCCTAAATAGACACCCCAAGATTGCTATATATTTTTTTAAACGTTTAATGTAAATCCGTACATACGAAGCCTTAACTTCAAGGCTTTTTAGGTAACTTATTGTACCATTTTTCGCCAATAATCTGACTTTGACAGGAATTTGAATGCTATTAAAAATCGTTGCGGCTTAGTCCTATGACTGTTAATGGCGTAGTTGTTTTATTTAGCTAAGAAATCTATAGCTAAGATAATTTATCTGCTACAGGCAACTCTGTTTTACTTTTCAGTGTAAACACTTTTAGAATTATAACTGTAGTGAGCCATTCATCATCATCATCACCCCGTATCAGTCCACTGCTGGACGTAGGCCTCTTCCAAAGCGCGCCACTCAACCCTACTCTCGGCCCTCTGCATCCAGTCCCTGCCAACCATCTTGCGAAGATCATCCCTCCATCAGGTCGGGTGGCGTCCCACACTACGTTTACCCGTAAAACTAACACTAAATTAACTAAGTGAGCCATTACTAACACTAAATTATTATACTTTACAAGCATTATTAAGGGTTGCATCAAAGAAAAAATAAATTAAAAAAAGTTGTACTTAAAAAACCATCAAAAGATGTCGTTTTCTCGAAGTTTTTTAAAAGCCAGTAATTATCAAAATACATGACTTGGATTTTTTTTAATATTTTTCTGATAACTGTTATCACTTATCCCATCACGCGTTTCCGGCTTCACGTCGATTTCTGGGACACCCTGTATATAAACGGATTGTTGAAGTCGGAAATTGTAAACACTTGTCAGTAACTAAATTGCATGGGTAACTATAACCCCTATAAAGCCATCAAAGACTAGATTAAGTTTTCAAGGAATCGCTTTAACGACCCTTAATGCTCGCCTTGAAATTATAGAGGAGTGCTTAAATCAGAGCGTTCGAGGAATTTCTAACCGAGAATGAAGACTGAATATTGCTACTCGAAGCGCCAACTATTGAAATACCCGTATAGCGTTTAAGTGCTATTTGAGTTTAGGTTGAGTGAGATAGCTTTTAATAATAATTAATAAATAGGCGTCTGTTATTGAGTGCAGATGCACTCAGAGACAGGTATCGCTAGGTGCATCACGTACCATAATTATTATGGTGGCACTTCATTTGGCTATTCGTATTTGCGTATTTGTCACATGTGTGGTTGGTATTCTTGACAAAATATTCGTCTTATTTGTATGTACAGTCGAAGACAGAGATAAGTACGCAGGGGGCCTCAATAAGGTTGAGATTTTCTCACAAACTACTGGACCGAATTTAATAATTATTTTACAGTTACATAGTTTTAACTTTTATCTATCTAACAGTGAAATAATTCTTGCAATAGGTTAAGTAGTTTTTGAGATAATCTCAACCTTAAAAACTCTCCTGTACACCTTTCTCTGTGTTCCACTGTACGTCAAGTATTTGTCAAATACGAGAAACATCCAATAGCGAATATGAATTGCCAAGTGAACTGCCACCATTGAGGTTAATATGATTGTCAAGAGCAAGAGTGAGACAGAAGATGCCCGCAGCGGCGGAATGAAGACCACGGCATAGTGCCTCCATATTCGTATTTTTTATGAATTTTGTATGCATTTTGGCAGGGAAAATAAAAATTGGACTAGGTGTTAGTAGAACTTAATGATAATGGCTTTATTAGTATACAATTGTTAATTCTAAGTTCAAGGATTTTTATATCGCCACGGGAAAGCGACCACTAAAAAGACATTGCCACATTTCAATGGAGCTTTGCCCCACCTACAAAATTACGTGACCATTTAAGCTGTACCTATCATTTTGTTGGGGACTTATTACAGTATCATTTTCTACTACTTAGTAATCAGTATCATTTTCTACTGCTCTCGCAACTCCTATAGACTAATAACAAAAACAATGAATAAATCGCTTCGATTTCTTACTATTTTCTGAATTCTTAATTAAGCTGTTTTTTCGAATCGCAACTTGTACAAAACTTTAGTTTAAACCAATAATTTTAATGAAAAACGGAGATATTTTTACATTTATTCGTTATCTTGTACAACTTGCGGTTGATGGTGGGGCAGAATCTGGCATTGTCATTTCACAGTGTTCGTACAAAAACCAGTGGGGATTTTTGTTCTTGCAATAATTACTTACTTAGTTAAAAGCTTTACGTAAAGTATCAGTGGAGAAACATTTCCGAAGCCCCATAAATCCAACATTAACTAAAACTGTCGCAGTTCCTTCTTTCTAATACCCGACTTATATTGTACTCCCCTGAAAGGCTTCTGAATTAAAACTGGCGACATTTCAATTTTGTTGCCAGATTGGGGTTTTTTGGGGGGAAATTTTGGGAAAAATTTTGGGAAAAATTTTGGGAAAAATTTTGGCTGTTGGGAAAAATTTGGGGAAGTGGCATTACTAGGGAGAAATTTTCAAGTTGTGACAACATAACAAGATAGAGATAGGGCTTGAAATCCCGTGGCGGATGCTCAAAATTTCAGCCGACTGCTAAAATTCAACTCTGTAAACTTTAAATATAAAATGTAATCATTTGTCTTCTTGACAAGTGATCTTGTCTATTTTTTTTAAAACCTTAAAAATGTTATTATAATATTTCTTCTAAAAAGTTTTGGAATTTTTTTTTTTGTAAAATGTATCAATTTGGGGAAAAAATATTACCTCAGGTAACCCTGCCCCCATGAGAGATGTACTAATCTTGCATTGTTTAATTTCGGGAATAAGTCAACTACATAAGGTTTGCATCTAGTCCAGCATTCCTCTGCTTTCAAAGCTACTAACCAGGTCGAATTGACTGGAATCGAAACGTCGTCAATTCCCCCAAGCTCCGCTCTCGAGGGTTCGTCCATTTGAAATCTCGCCGGCCCTTGAAGGGGCTTAAACAATTAATCGTCTTTTGTGTTTCCTCCAAATGCCTCAGAGCCTTCTGGAGGTAGAAAAGTATTTCCTGTCTGTAATTAACTTTCAGCTTAGCGTTATAAATTGACCAGCATCAATTATTGGATTTGTTTGAGCTTTGCGGCGGGTCTCGTTTTTTGCAGGATTATAATGAATTCTTTGGTGTGATCCACGACATTTTTATGAGACATCGCGGTTTTTTTTTATTTTTTGTCATCAGTCCTTTGGGGGTTCTGTACCTCAAAAACAAAACAAAATATAATAATAATTCGACTACAATAAAATAGCACGTCTTGAGAAGAAAATAACGACGGTTTTATCAAAGTACAAGTTAGAATAACATAATAGCGAGCTATAAAAAGAGGTTTGATTACCAGCATATAGGGTACTTCCCGTTGACCTAGAATCATGAAATTTGGCAAGAAGCTAGGACTTATAGCACAAGTAAAGGCAAAAATCCGAAGACTGTAAATGATAATGCCAGATTCTGCCCCACCATCAACCGCAAGTTGTACAGGATAACGAATAAATGTAAAAATATCTCCGTTTTTATTAAAATTATTGGTTTAAAATAAAGTTTTGTACAAGTTGCGGTTTGATAAAACCGGCTTAATTAAGAATTCAGAAAATAGTAAGAAATCGAAGCGATTTATTCATTGTTTTTGTTATTCTTCTATAGGAGTTGCGAGAGTAGTAGAAAATGATACTGATTATGATTATGCAATATGAAACCTGTAATAAGTCCCCAACAAATTGATAGGTACCTACAGCTTAAATGGTCACGTAGTTTTGTAGGTGGGGCAAAGTTCCATTGAAATGTGGCAATGTCTTTTGAAATTACATCTCCCCAAAAATATTTTTTTTTATTATGTTTTCAGATGATGAACTAATCCGGAGTATATCGATGTATGGACACAAAATTTTGATAATTGCAAATTGGTTTCAAAATCTAGTTTATCTTTTTGTTAGCGCACTTGGTCGGTTTTTCTTTTTTTGTAGTTGCTAATATTCAGCTGGAAGGTAAACCTCAAGAGGGTTAAGCACTGACGCTGTCTTACTTGTATTATATTTAAAGCTCTTCCCTACTAAGCCGAGAGGCTCCGCAAGTTCCAAGGCATTTTCATCTGCGGGGTAATGACCTACTTAAAATCTTTCCTCGTCATTATTTCTCACATCTTTGAACTTTGCGTATTTCCTGCCCGTCACGGTGAGTTTTTTATTTGCGAAATATTCCTTTGCTATAATCATTTTTTCCGTCATATTACAGTTTGTTTAAATGTTGGGTCATCCTGTTTAAATACTTAAGTTTTAGAACTCGAAAATCTACAGTTTTATTAGAGGAGTATTTTATGGAAATATTTAAGGAAAACCATCATTATCATCAGCCCGTATCATCATCATCGCTGCTTCACGTAAGCTGATGGTTCGTGGCCTTCTTTCGAAAATGTCAGGAAAATCTTAAATTATGAACAAATTAAACGATAGAAAATTTCTAGCCGTGAACAGGATTTGAACTGGCGACCTTGTCATTCCGTGACACGCTCTTACCATCTGAGACACCACAGGCCACAGTCCGATCACCGAAATCTTTCATCGTATTATACTAAGTATTACCGTTCTCAAAACGATGAAATCTTACCATGTCATGGCGCGTCGAATAGAGACGTCGCTATAAGAACGTAATAGCACTGTCCCTGACGCACGATATGACATGGTATGATTTGATCGTTTTGAGAACCGTAATAGCCCCAGGTTCAAGTCCTGCCCACGGCTGCAAATGACAATGCCAGATTCTGCCCCACCAACAACCGCAAGATGTACAAGATAGCGAATAAATATAAAAATATCTCAGTGTTTTATTAAAATTATTGGTTTAAAATAAAGTTTTGTACTTACATCTAGCGAGTTGAAAAAAACAGCTTAATTTAGAATTCAGAAAATAGTAAGAAATCGAAGCGAATTATTCATTGTTTTTGTTATTCTTCTATAGGAGTTGCGAGGGTAGTAGAAAATGATACTGATTATGATTATGCAATATGAAACCTGAAATAAGTACCCAACAAAATGATAGGTAGGTACGCCTTAAATGGTCACGTAGTTCTGTAGATGGGGCCAAGCTCCATTGAAATGTGGCAATGTCTTTTTTCATCATAATATTTTCGAAATCTTGTGAAATGATTTAAATAACGAATAAATTGCATGTATTTTCTGTGTTCAATTATATCCCAAATACCACACCAAACAAACACAAAAGCAATCCCAACCCCAACTTGCCTATATCGCGTGTTGTAACTCTACCTCGATTTAATATTGAAACTAGTAATTTTAGACACGGTACATGTTTCAACAACTTCTGTTGTAACCTATAATTTGTTGATATTAAAGAGTTGTGTTCGCCAAACAGATTTCAACATCAATTCAGCTGGAAATAGAAAATATTTCGTAGTCATATCACGCAAAATTGGCAGGGACTGTATACAAAAGAGAGGTGATCCAGCAGTGGATCGATACGGGCTGATGATGACCATGAAACAAATTATGCCTATACACAAATATACCGCATTTAGTTCCTGAAATGGCATTGCCACATTTCAATGAAACCTACAAACCTATGTGACCATTTAAGCTGTACTATCATTTTGTTGGGGACCATGGGCGTGCCCAGGTAGGGGCACGGGGGGGGGGGGGGGGGGGGCTGCCCTGGATAATGTTGAAGTATCTTATCTAGTACTTTTATCTAATGTTATATGTAAATAATCAAGAAAACGAATTTTTTGCCATTTGTTTGCAATACAATATTTTTACAACCCATGGCTCGGACACAGACCTTCCCTTACATCGAGGGAGCTCGGGCCATGATCTACCACGCGGGCCCACTGCGGATTAACGGATATCACATGCCTTAGAATTACACTTGGTTGATGTTACAAATGTGATACCTACTTACATAACGTAGCTACATAAATGCTAAAGCAAAACACCTACATCAATTAACACGAGCTGACTGTTAGACAAAGATTAATTACACCTTCAACTATGATCAAAACGTAATTTGTTCGACCTTAAACCATAGTTTCAACCCCAGACCTAAATATAACCGTGTGACGCTAATCGTACCCCTTTCCGTTCCGAAAACGGGCACAGACCCAAGAATGTGTCTAGAAAATGAATTAAAACAATTAATTCGGTCTTTGCCAAAGACACTTTTCTACTCCTGACAAAATGATATGTGTTCAGAATTTGTATTACGCATTATTCATGCTCGGTGAACAGACATTGCCACATTTCAATGGAGCTTTGCCCCACCTACAAAACTACGTGACCATTTAAGTTCTACCTATCATTTTGTTGGCGACTTATTCCAGGTTTCATATTGCATAATCATAATCAGTATCATTTTCTACTACTCTCGCAACTCCTATAGAAGAATAACAAAAACAAGAATTAATCGCTTCGATTTCTAACTATTTTCAGAATTCTTAATTAAGCTGTTTTTTTTTCGAATCGCAACTTGTACAAAACTTTATTTTAAACCAATAATTTTAATAAAAAACGGAGATATTTTTACATTTATTCGTTATCTTGTACAACTTGCGGTTGATGGTGCGGCAGAATCTGGCATTGTCATTTGAAATTACATCCCACCAAAAAAAATTTTGTTTGTTATTACTAACTTATATTTGCAGATGATCAACTAATCAGGAGTATGTCGATGTATGGGCATAATATTTTGATAATGACAAAGATAAGTTGGTCTCTAAATCTAGTTTATTTTTCGTTAGAGCAAAGTTACGGGGTTAAGTTGCGTTGCACGGAAGCCTCGGGGCGCGAGGCAGACTCGCACTTGGCCTTTATTACAGCTGAGTACATAATGTAGTATAGGTACCTAGTATTAAAATATGCTTAAATTAAATATGTGACTATAAAAATTGAAACTCAATAAAATTAAACGCTTTCACAAAAACACAATCCAATTTTCTATCCGAAAACCCAATAATTCTTTTACAGAAAGGAAATATCGTTTTTTGGGTCTGTTATAAAGAATTTCAGGTAAGACATCAAACGATTTTATTAGATTGAGAAAAAGGACACGATACAAAAGTTGGGGCTGAAACCAACCCTATGGGATTCCAAACATTACGGTCGGGTTGAAACTTTATTACCTGCTATTGAGACCGTCGCGGGGTGTGGTACAATAACGGAAAGAAACGCGATTACGGACATATTGACCGATTTGTTCTCGTTTCGAAAAAATAGTTTCGACCAACTTTCGAAAATTCTTGTTTCGCCCGACATTTTATTCTCGGTTCGCCCAGAATTTGTTTTTATTATTATTTCAATCATTTTATTATCATTTCGCCCTATTTTTTATTCTTGCTACGCCCAACTAACTTTTGTTACGGGTTTGTATTACTTATTTTTATTGCAAAAAAATGAGAAAAAAATGAAAAATGAGTAAAATAATACGTCGTCGGTTATTAGTCCTCATTGAAATATCTGTTTCTAAAGCTTACCTATCTTATTAATTAATACTATACACAGCTTGGTTCGTCTACCAATTACTTTACTGACACTACTTTTGACAGTATCTTGAAAGTTGGGCGAAACGAGAAAAACGTACAATGTTGGTCGAAACAAGAATCTTGGGCGAACCAGTTGGTCGAAACAAGAACAAATCATATTGACCGCCTATTGTATACTAGTTGTTTAAGCTTAGTATATGTATCTGTTTTTGTGCAATAAAGAATATTTATCTTATCTTATATTCTTACTTACTCTGCTGGCTCAGCCACCCGAAGTGGGTATTGGCCTCTGAAACGAGAATACGCCAGTCATTGCGGTTCTGCCCCGTATCGCGCCACGTGTGCCTGCAGTCGGCCCAGGTCCCTCTCGACTTCGTCCCTCCAGCGATACCTAGGATGCCCGACTGGACGTCCCAGGTATGCTCTCTTCACCGCACGATCGTCTCCCATTCTTTCGACGTGGCCGAGCCACCGGAGTCCGGCAGCTTTTGTCTGTCGTTTAAAAAATTCTGAAAAAAATTGCACGGATTCAGAGCGACAAAGAAATGGTATTTTTCTTTTTATTATTATATTTTATTAATGGACTCGACAGTTCGTAATTTGCCAATGTCATGTTACAGAAAATTCAATATATTCAATATTCTTCTATCTTCCTCCCGGGGAGTTGCAGTAGCGTCTTCACCCTGGGCAGCCTCGTCTTCATGTCTTCATCCAGAGGAGTCGTCGTAGCGTCATCACTCTGGACGAAGCAGCTCGACAGTCACGTTCACTCCCGAGCTTGTAGCGGGAACTCTTGATAAAAGCTTGAAACTTCAGATCTTGCATAAATAATCCAAGAACTTCACCGTACTGTCATTCGCGAACATTTTTTGATCAATATAACGTGATATTAAACACAAAATAGTCCCTGTAGATATTAAAAGCAAAATTATCCAATAATTTCGCAACCGTCGTTTCCCGCCATTTTCAAGAGAACCTTCTTTTAGGATGTGAATAATTTTCACACTTTGACAAGATACCGCTTATTAAGGGCCTGACATGGGCCAACTAGCGCCGCCAATCTTTTTATTAAAAAAGCTATGTACATAATCTTTATTAGTATAAATACTATTTTTGAATATACAATACATGACATAATTGCGACAAGCTGAGTAGTAGTTCACAAATATGCCAAAAACGGCCGTTTGCAATTACGCGAACTACATCTTACCGAAATTGAATCACGTTATAAATAAGCATTTATAAAAATAGTATTTAGCCTAATAAAGATTGTGTACGTACATAGCTTTTTTAATAAAATTGATTATACCTATTGGAAAATATTATTTAAGATTGGCGGCGCTAGTTGCCTCATGTCAGGCCCTTAATGAGATAACACGGCATTTTTTTAAAATTTAATGTTTAATAACATTTTTTTTTAAATAGGATATCTACTTTCCCATCTTAGGCGAAACCACGTATGGTTTGTATGCCGATGGGGAGTTCTTATTTATAATATATATATTTTTTGTTAACCTATAAATTGTCCCACTGCTGGCCAAAGGTCTCCCCCCTCCTCTTCCATCCATCCCTGTCCTGAGCCTCTTCCAGCCACCCATCCCTGTATCTAACGACATCGTCTCTCCTACGCCGAGGTCTGCCCCGACGCCGGCGACCGTCCGATGGCACCCATTCTGTGGCAGTCCGGGCCCATCGGTCCGGCTGCATGCGGCACACGTATAATATAATATGTAAGTATATTACACGGAGTCACCAACCCCCACCAGAGGATGCGCGCGGCGTCCTTCCACAGAGAGGCTTCAGCTCCACGAGAGACACAGCTCCCCGACCCCCGGCACCAGCAGCGCGCTGCAGACGCGGGTGGCCGCTCCCTGCACTAAACGGTGTAGTAGCACGCTATACGCTACCGCTCCTCCAACACACCACCAAGATGAATGCCTAAAGGCTATTGCATGAGAATATGCGAGTCGTTCACGGAATTGTCTGTATTGTCTTAACATCTCAAATGATTGCGGGTTCCGGGGTAATGTCGGCGATATTGTATGAAATGTATTTGTAGCTTTGTATATTTAATATTTATCTGATGTAATAGAAACCGAATTATCCGCTAAAGGAGTTAACATTTATAGAATTAAAACTATAGTGAGTCAAAGTCAAATGATTACCTATGCCAGATTCTGCCCCACCAACAACCGCAAGTTGTACAAGATAACGAATAAATGTTATTCAGACCCCCCGTAGGCCTCTGACGTGGCCTAACGACTGCTGTCAAGCGACAGCTTCCGGGACCAACTGCTTAACGTGCTTTCCGAGGCACGAAGGGGCTCAGATGAAAGTGTCATTAGCGGTCACCCATCCAGGTCCTGACCTCGCCCAACTCGCAACTGGACTACGAGCCATTTATATAAGATCAATTTCTCTAAACAAAGAACCTAACTGCAACAGATCGCGTTAAGCCGGCCGAGTTCCAAGGAAGCCCAGCCGTTTGAATACCCTCGTTGGCTCCACGTCGGCACTCGTAGTTTCATGCACCGCTACACTTATGATTTACCGAGCAAACTCCGCTATTTACTTAGCTAACGTTGGCTATTGTTTATTTTCCTTAAGCTTCTTGTTTTTAGTTTCTCTGTTATGAGCCTGGATTATTGTTGTTTGCTTTTACATGTTAGTTATCTGTTTCGGGTAATTATTTTATAATTCAGAACTAGACAGGCTACTTCTCATTAGGACTACCTACTTCTGAAATTTCGGGAATGTTTATTGAAATAAGTACTGTCTTTATGTATATAAACATGTTTATTCATTCATAAGAGATCAATGACATTATAGATGTAGCCCCAAGAATCGTCCTGTATAATCACAGGAGTTGATCTAGGCAATACAACAATTTAGTCAACTTTCCAATTGCCAATCCGTTTACACAAAGACGACTAATAAACCTCTTACAAAACCAAAGGTCTTATAACCGTTTTAACCAACACCACTAGAAATCTGCCCACAGTTAACTAGAAGACTCTGATTACAAAACCTTGCAAAGGCCAGGGCCGCGGGCCACTGAATCACGCAGTATCTCTCATCCCTTTTTGCGGTCGAGAAAATCGTAAAAAGCGTCTGACCTACATTCAAAAAGGACGCTCCTTTTAAAGTTTTTGTGATCCCAGTATGCTATGGTAAAGATGGATCTGGTGAATTAGTCATGGCGTATTTTATGTGTCAGGGAAAACATCATATTGTAGTATAGGCATTTGTGAGACTTCGTATATTTTTTAATGCAGACGGAACCCATAGAGGCGTTATATCAATAACTACTTGACCAATTGTAAAAATTCCTTTATTTATGATGGTAAAAATAAATGTAAAAAGACATTTCAATGGAGCTTTGCCCCACCTACAAAACTACGTGACCATTTAAGCTGTATCTATCATTTTGTTGAGGACTTATTACAGGTTTCATATTGCATAATCATAATCAGTATCATTTTCTACTACTCTCCCAACTCCTATAGAAGAATAACGAAAACAATTAATAAATCGCTTCGATTTTTTACTATTATCTGAATTCTTAATTAAGCTGTTTTTTTCGAATCGCAACTTGTACAAAACTGTTTTTTAAAACCAATAATTTTAATAAAAAACGGAGATATTTTTATATCTATTCATTATCTTGTACAACTTGCGGTTGCTGGTGGGGCAGAATCTGGCATTGTCATTTAAAAAAAACTGTAAAGTACTTTTTCATAATTTCTCAATCTTAGGCAGTTGTCCCACCGCCGGCGATGAGCGAGTAAAGCTATCAACTATAAAACGAGTGGGCATGGGAGTATAGTTTTGTAGCTCAGCTATATGCCGCCGGCGAGTAAGCGAGTAACTATCGGCTATTTTTTCGCGCAAGAAACGTATAATAGATAGTACATTCCGTGTAAACAAAAGAGACGCAGCGATATTCGCTCGGCGAGATAATATTTATAGTTCTTCGCCGGCGAGTGTCGCCTTGTACCCTTCGCTCGGCGATAAAATAGCCTAGCGAGTAGGTACTCGCCGGCGGTGTGAAAAGCCGGCGATGAACTATTAATATATGCGTCTCTTTTGTTTACACGGAATGTACTATCTTTTGTTCGTTTCTTGGGCCAGAAAATAGCCGAGAGTTACTCGCTTATTCGCCGGCGGTGGGACAACTATCTTAAGGGGCTATATGGTTGTCAAAAGCAAGAGTGAGACACAAGATGCCCCGCAGCGGCGGAATGAAGAGCACGGCGCAGTGCCTCGATATTCGTATTTCTATGAATTTTGGCAGGGAAATAAAAATACGCCAACAAAAATCAGTTTTTTTTGAACAAGCTCTTGTATTTATAGTACCCTACATTTTGATATATATTTTGTATGAATAACTATTTCGATTTAGACATAATTTTCATTTTAAAAGACATGACAAATGTTTGCGATTTTTTTTCTATCGAGCGAAGTTTGTCCAATCGTGTATCGGTATTCATCAGTCTCTAAATAGACTCCCCAAGATTATATTATATATATTTTTTTCAGATGTTTAATTTCAGTAGATAGTGCCGTAGCCTTCGTAGAAAAACTGAAAATACGCCCATACGTAGCCTGTGTTAGATCTATGTTAGATCGTGCACAATATATAATATTACATCATTTATCATGTAATATCAAAGGAAATTATCCTATTGTCATTAGAAATAATTTAATTATTAGATAATCACAAAATTCCGTATCTTCATAAACCCTCATAGAATTAGGAACAATGGCTTTTAAGCCTTTCTCTTTATGGGGACAGAAGATAAATTTCATTTAGACGTTACAGTAAAGAATTATCTAGATATGAAAAGATTGCGTGGATTCCAAATATAGCAACAACGCTCTGAAGTTCTGCTATAAGTCCACTTTCTGACTTTCAAGCGTATTAGAGTATTTAGCAAAGCAGCTTTGACTTTCGTTAACGCTGATAGAATAGAAGTATAATGACATTGTCACATTTCAATGGAGCTTTGCCCCACCTTCAAAACTACGTGACCCATTGAAGCTGTACTATCATTTTGTTGGGGACTTATAACAGGTTTCATATTGCATAATCATAATCAGTAGGAGTTGCGAGAGTAGTAGAAAATGATAACAAAGACAATGAATAATTCGCTTCGATTAATTGTTTTTTCGACTCGTTTGATGTACAAAACTTTATTTCAAAACCAATAATTTTAATAAAAAAGGAGATATTTTTACATTTATTCGTTATCTTGTTCATCATAATACGGTTGATGGTGGGGCAGAATCTGGAATTGTCATTTGCTATTTCGTTATCAAAATTGTCATACAATAATGATTTCGCGTCCTCGCAGCATAGCTGTACATCTCTGGTGGAAAAGCAGCCTTAGACCCATTGATCTCCTATAAACAACTAGATACACAAAGGTCTAACTAAAACAATTTAAAAAGACGTCCAAATAAGGGTCCATTGTTAACCTCCAAATAATGTCCAATAAAGCAAATGAGGGTCCATTCATCCGCTTGGACCTTCTTTGCGCTCGGACATTTTTAGAAGGCAGATGTGTATCTAGTTGTTTATAGATCAATGCTTAGATCCTCAATTGTAGTTGGACAATTTAAAACAGAGATGGTTCTCTTGAAAATGTCGGGAAACAACGGTTGCGAAATTATTAGATAATTTTCCTTTTAATGTCTATTTTGTGTTTAATATCACGTTAAATTAATCAGAAAATGTTCGCGAATGACAGTACGGTGAAGTTATTGGATTATTTATGCAAGATCTGAAGTTTCAAGCTTTTATCAAGAGTTCCCGCTACAAGCTCGGGAGTGAACGTGACTGTCGAGCTGCTTCGTCCACAGTGATTGACGCTACGGCGTCTCCTGTGGATGAAGACAAGAAGACGCGGCTACCCGACGCTACGGCGACTCCCCTGGAGGAACTGGAAGATAGAAGACTATTATACATTGAATTTTCTGTAACATCACATTGGCAAATGACGAACTGTCGAGTCCATTAATAAAATAAACAGAGATCTCTTTCGTGACTTTCTTAAACTAAAACACAATTAGTTAGGCATATAATTAAGCTGTTCAGGTAGTTACTTAGCCTACCTAATGGACGGCTAAATTAGTACGTACCTATATGTGCTAGGTAAATGCAAATTAAATGTGTTTAGCGCTAGTAAGTGGCGTGAGGCACACACGAACGGGTTTAGCTGCTTTCAGCATAGATTGATCCGTTTAAGACGATACGTAACAAGTTTGAGGGAAAATTTACCTTAAGACGGGCATCCTCCACTTTCATTTATTGTACAGTATTGTTTCGAGATAAGAGCTCGGTGGCTCAGTGGTTGGGTCAATGGACTTGCAATATGGAGGTCCCAGGTTCGATTCCCAGCTAGGGCAGCCATGTACCAATGAGTTATCCTCGGTTTTTTCGACGGAAAAACTTACGTACATTTACCGAGTGCTCTCAAAAACGGTGAAGGAAAACATCGTGATGAAACCTGCATGTCGTAGAAGAAAAAAAACCTCTAAGGCATGTGAAATCCGCCAACCCGCACTGGGCCCGCGTGGTGGATTATGGCCCGAGCTCCCTCGATGTAAGGGAAGGTCTGTGCCCGAGCAGTGGGGCGATATAAATAGACTGATGATGATGATGATGATGATTGTTTCGAGAATTACTTTAAGGTGGTATTGACGAAGTGGTGTAAAAATAAGTCAAAGCCGTGGGCAGGACTTGAACCTGCGGCCTTGTCATTCCGTGACACCCTGTATAACTACATTTAAGAGAGAAAATACGAATAGAATAATATATATAACAATTCTAACGTAACGTGTCCTCCTTATTTATTCAAAGCAAACATTATTAGCAGTTTACACAATTCCAAAACGATTCATGCTCACAATAAGCCAGCATTCCCATAAATCCGTGACACAATAACAGAATTAACGTCGATTTATCGTCAGACCACGGCCAGGGAGACCGTTAACGAGACCTGAATAACGGGACCGGGGTGACCAGCTCGTCAATCCGTTATGTAGGACAAAATATACGGGAAATCGCTATCTTATTACAGTTTGCGATTTGACAAGGACTAAATGACAATGCCAGATTCTGCCCCACCATCAACCGCAAGTTGCAAGATGGGGTTGTCTCCACCGATACCGGGATCCGTTTGGATTGGAAACGGATCCCGGCAGTTTGTCTCCACCGATACCGGGATCGGTTTCCAACACAAAAAACAGCATAATTAAGAATTCAGAAAATAGTAAAAAATCGAAGCGATTTCTTCATTGTTTTTGTTATTCTTCTATAGGAGTTGCGAGAGTAGTAGAAAATGATACTGATTATGATTATGCAATATGAAACCTGTAATAAGTCCCCAGCAAAATGATAGGAACAGCTTAAATGGTCACGTAGTTTTGTAGGTGGGGCAAAGCTCCATTGAAATGTGGCAATGTCTTTTATTACCATCCTAAAAGAAAAATACTATTTCAAGATTTTGTCTCTCTGAATACGTAGATTTTTTTCAGAATTTTTTCCTACTTAAATTCCGAGAAAAAAAATGTTTTCTGTAAAATTAGGCATTCCGGAGGTACTGTGGCTCTGACGTAATAGGCAAAGAGAATCTAACCTATACAGCCAAGTAATAGATTGTATTTTTGTTAATAACACTTTTTCAATGCTTTCTCCTCGGAATCATATTTGGCGAATCCACAAGAAAAATGTCAATGAACACACTCTTACAAATACCGAAAACATCCGAAACATGGGTATTCACCGATTTTGGAACGACACTATTACAGTAATGCGACGTCATCTTTTTAATTTTCACGATCCTAAATTAATTTTTAAATAATGAAAACGACGGTATTTTAATAAAAGAAAAACATGGGTCCCTTAATTTTACCTATATTTTCATATAAAAATATAATAAAGGGGGGCTCGTAGTCCAGTTGAAAACGATCGTACAAGTTAAACAACGTTAGGCGAGGTCTGTACCTAGATGGGTGACCGCTAGTGACACTTTCATCTGAGCCGCTCCGTGCCTCGGGGCGCACGTTAAGCAGTTGGTCCCGGTTGCTGTCGCTCGGCAGCAGTCGTCAGACCACGTCCAGTCAGAGGCCTACGGGCGGCATGAACAGCTGCGTTACAGTTCTCAAGACATACAAAGTCGCGGGTACAGCCAGTTTATTAATTATTATCATCATCAGCCCGTAACAGTCCACTGCTGGACGTAGGCCTCTCCCAAAGCACAACACTCGACCCGATTCTCGGCCCTTTGCATCCAGTATCTGCCAGCCACCTTTCGAATCGGAACCATCTGAGTTTATGAATAAGTCTACATTATCCAAAAACAGAATAAATACTGAATGAAGTTTTTTTTATTGATGGACTCGACAATTCGTCATTTGCCAATGTCATGTTACAGAAAATTCAACATATTCAATAGTCTTCTATCTTCTTCCAGGGGAGTCACAGTACCGTCTTCACCCTGAGTAGCCGCGTCTTCCTCCAGAGGAGTCGCCGTAGCGTCATCACTCTGGACGAAGCAGCTCGACAGTCACGTTCACTCCCGAGCTTGTAGCGGGAACTCTTGATAAAAGCTTGAAACTTCAGATCTTGCATAAATAATCCAATAACTTCACCCTACTGTCATTCGCGAACATTTTCTGATTAATTTAACGTGATATTAAACATATGTAGACATTAAAAGGAAAATTTACAAATAATTTCGCAACCGTCGTTTCCCGCCATTTTCAAGAGAACACAGAATGAAGTTATAAATATAAGAACGGTGTTATAGAAGAGGAAAAAGTCGCATTCAAAAGAGTATAGCAATAGTTTATGGTTTACAGATATAGAGCGATTAAATGAGAGAACAGTTACGAAAACCTCTCCCGTATGAATCTCACGAAACTATATATAATGCGCCAAACAAAATACTATGTACAGTCATATAGAAAATCTACAAAAACGTATAGTAACAGTGGCCCTGGTAACATCGCCGGCAGCTGAGAAAATTCGTCACAATTCGGCGTCAGTCGTGACGACAATCGGCTAGCGCCGCTTTCATCTCTCTCAGCGGAGCTTCGTATCTTTGTAGCAAAAACCTGCTGAAAAACGCTGTTAGTTCCATTTTACTAATGAATTATTGCTTTTCAGCGCTGGATTTCGAAAACATCCAATTATCTTAATATAAATAATATTAGTTACTTAATGAAATCTTGATTAAATTTATTTTTGCGGAATATTTTCTAGTTGTCCGTAAACCTGGTTACTTGTTATTTTATATCCAAAAGAACGAGAATAATAATATGGTTTAAATTACTGGTGGTGGATTTCAATACATGTGTAATCCACCAATACGCACTGGACACAAATGATGGATCACGGTCAGAGCTTCCTCATTGCTTACAATGAGGAAGCTATGACCGTGATCCATTAGGAAGTCGTGGTCCTTCCCTTAGGAAGGTATGTGCCACAATATTGTGGATATAAAAAGTGGGCGATGAATGATGATATCTCTCTATCATATACCTAATGCATCTCTTCACTTGATTAATTAAGTAATTAAGGTCCACTTGGGTAATTAAGTAGCTATTTATTTCATCCAAATAGCAAAGCATACTCATTGCTGTGTTCCGTATGTAAAAAGTAAAAGAGCCAATATGAATATGGGCACAAAAGACGTTACATCTCTGTCATCCAGGTGGCAACGGTATCTGGAACTCTTCAGAAGTTTTAGGTGTCAAATGCCCTCCACCCAATTTCCATGTAGTACAAAATATAAATATAATATGTGTCTAGAAAAACGGCTTTAAGTAGAGCTTAAAGCGCTCCGATGGCAGCACTGGACCAGGCTGCGCGGGTAGACATGCGCAGAACGGCTTCCTCGTCAAACGCCGTCAGTGACGCGGCGCGCCTTGCCGCACCGCGTAACCGCGCCCTCCAACCGCGCCAAAAGCCCAAATCAGATCAACATTTTCAAATTTGGAACGCGCCAATATCTACCTACGTATGTACCGAACGCGTTTTTAAATAAATCCTTTTTAAAACACTTTTTCACGCGATTGGACTGGTGTATGTGTGTAGTGTTAGGATTTCGTGTGAACTGTGTGTATAAAAGTGCAATGGAGTATACAGTTTTAGTGTGTGTGTTAAGACTTTTAGTGTATGTGATTGTACACGGAGTTTTCTAGATGGTGAGTATTTACTTGACGTTGTATATAATTATGTAAGGTCTAAGGTAAGCTAAGCTAATCGATTTGAAACAAATTCATTATTTCTAATTTACATTAATTTGTCTAACCTAAAACGAAACATACACTAAGTACCCAAAAATATATATTGTATTAAATTATAGTGGTAATTCTATTTTAAAATGACCTATCTGTATACAATGTAATTAAAACTATAACCTGATTATATTAAAGTGAAAAAAAAACTCGCTAAAAACACGGTAACCCAATTTTTCAACTTTGTACGGAAAATAGTCACAAAACTTAGTCATATATTTGGATTAGTTATTACGCTCTACTTAATCCATGTACAAATATTAATTCTGCTACTGTTTGGCTGGTGTTAAGTATTTTTAAAACTCTACTAATTGCTTTTAATAATACTGTCGAGTCACTTGAATGTGGGAATGTATCACGGCATACTGTCTAACCCAACTTCAAAATCTGCTGCGATACTCTATAATGTATTTAATAATAAATAAGAACAATGCTAGTAATAAGGCACGATGGGATTGACATCGTCAATTGTGACAAAAATCCCTAAACTTATAATAAAGAAAAAAAAAAGAATACTGTCAACGTAATATTTGACATTCAATACATAAAAGCTGTTTCCCATAAGTTGTCTACACTTACTAAAAATATCCACCTGCTGCGATACCATTATCACTTCATTAATATTCTCGCTTCATGCATTCGTCTATGGTATACCGCAATACGAGCTCGGTGGCTCAGTGGTTGGGTCAAAGGACTTGCAATACGGAGGTCCCAGGTTCGATTCCCAGCCAGGGCAGCCTACCAATGAGTTATCCTCGGGGTTTTCGACGAAAATACGTACAATTAGCGACTACCTACTCTCAAAACGATGAAGGAAAACATCGTGATGAAACCTGCATGCCGTAGAAGAATAAAAAATCTAAGGCATGTGAAATCCGCCAACTGGGCCCGCGTGGTGGATCATGGTCCGAGCTCCCTCGATGTAAGGGAAGGTCTGTGCCCGAGCAGTGGGGTAATATAAATAGACTGATAATGATGATGATTTTAAAACATCGCGAATTTTCCCTTTTTGATATGTTTCGATTAATTAGATAAAACGGGAATTACCGTGTTAAACATTTATTATTGATGTCTCGATATTTCAACAGCATTGCAGCCATCATGGTCACGAGTAGACCATGATGGCTGCAATGCTGTTGAAATATCGAGACATCAATAATAAATGTTTAACACGGTAATTCCCGTTTTATCTAATTAATATGTATACAAACCGTGAAAGTTTAAAAAGTGATATGTTTCGATTACTTTACCTTATATGATATCGTAACTTTATTTTCCAATTAAAACTAATTCATACTAATGAAATGCTTTAGTAAATAAAGTAAGTCAGATATTTGCTAAAATTCCGCGACGAAAATGTCAACGTTATGGAAATATTGAGATCTCAGGAATTCCAGGCACGGTTTTTTCTCAGTATATATTTACTACGACCACATATTTGATTTGCCGTGCGATCCCGACCGTGCTAACTTATATTAAACTCTGTGTAATGGCCATGACGATGGTTTTTTCACTGTTCATTCGAGGCTTGTAGACTGTGACATGCAATATGGTTTAACGTCGTCACGATTAAAAAATAAGATAATATATAAAATTCAAATCCGGCTCGAAGGACCAATAATAAATTTAAAGATTATTGGGCTATAAATGCCGAGAAGGGCTCGCTGGTGCACTGGTTGGGTCAATGGACTTGCAATGCGGAGGTCCCAGGTTCGATTCCCAACCAGGGCAGCCATGTACCAATGAGTTATTCTCGTTTTTTTTGACGGAAAAACTTATGTACATTTACCGAGTGCTCTCAAAACGATGAAGAAAAACATCGTCATGAAACCTGCATGCCGTAGAAGAAAATATCTACGGCACCAATCCGCACTGGGTCCGCGTGGTGGATCATGGCCCCAGCTCCCTCGATGTAAGGGAACGTCTGTGCACGAACAGTGTGGCAATATAAATAGACTGATGATGAAATGCCGATAAGAAATAATTAAGTAATATAAGTATTTGTTTATTGACAATATAAAAATGTCTTAGTTGATAATTACAGACAATAGATCAATTAAAAAAAGTTTACAAGTATGATGTACAATTAAGCCACAAAAAACAATTCAATACTTACCACACACAAATCATTTTTGTCATAATCTCAAATTAACACGAAAATTTGTAATTATTATTTGTATTCTTACTCGGTTGACCTATCACATTGCCCTAGTTCTCAGATCACATGAAAATACCCTATTTTGGAGTAGGCTAATCACCTGCTTGCCTGCCAAGCGGAATCGCTGAACCAACATCGTGTACATACTTAATATCACGTACGGAACGTGCCATTGAGCCGCCCGAATAATGACGGAGACGGCATCCATTATCTGGAAAAATATGATTTTGTTACAAAAATAACAGTGGGAGAGGTTTTAGGCTCAGTAGAAGATGAAAAACTTGAGTGGGAGTTTGAATAAGAAAACCTAAATCCGATGACTTCAAAACCTTCAAAAACAATCTCAAAAACCATCTTCTTATTAGCGCAAACAATCGCAACGTTGCGGTTGAATCACGATTCGGTTTGGCAGAAAAAAATTCTTTACAGAATCGTGGTGACTCTCTTCTGGTTCGGTGAAAAAATAAGAGTTTGAATAAGAAATCAAATCTATCATTTTTAAATTTGGAAATCTTCTTAACAGGGAAGCCAACTCATATCAAACCGAATAGTAATAACCAATCGTAACCCATTTTTGGGGCAGATGATTCTTGTTGGGTACAGCATACTCCTGCTCTCGCTGAGCGAGCAGTAAATTAAAATAGAAATGTAGATATGGGATAAACTTAGTTTTATTTATAACAGTAATATTTTATGAAATTTTAAAAATAGTCGGAGAAAATTAGAACTTCAACAAATCTAAACGAATTCCAGTGAAAAAGTCATGTGTCACAGCTTTTCTTTTAAAAAAAAACAATGTTTTTTAAAATTTGGGCGGCCAACTACAAGATGCGGCCAAAAGAGACCGCATAGTAACACTGCTTTTAGAAGACACATTCATATCCATCCACCTGTCTCAACGATATCATCAGTCCATCTGAGCGGTTGTATTACAACGGCTGTTGAACTCCTAGGAAACCCCATGCATATCCTATGAGAGTATGAAGCTTTTTCAGCAGAAGCCGAGTCTTAGATGGACACTTAATGCCACCCGAAGATATTAAAAAAAAACTCTCTCGCCTAATCATCATACGATTCCTAAAAGACGTTGGCCTTGGGAGCGAGATATAAAAACAGTTGCAGTAACAGTAAGAACCAACACTGTGATTTCAAAAAAAAAAGAACTGCCCCTACTACTATATCTGATGCATCGCAAGGAATATAGAGTGGAGATAAATAAGTAGACAATCAAAACATAATTCTAAACAAAGGTGACAAGGACAAAACTCCAAAAGCAACCGTAATCAAACCATTACACAGACAAGATGACGAATGACATTGAAACGAACTTAACCTCAATTAATTCATCAGTCCCAATTCCACTAATGGGCTAAGTTTCTGCTATCTGAGTAATAGTAAATGAAAATACGTCACACAACATATCAGTAAACAGAAACCCAATTATATCGGCCCGTGTTCTGAATATATAAACATATTGTATTGAGTTGCTCGCGCCACAAATGTAATTTGGGAACATAACTAGATTATAGTAACTTATTTATGAAAAGAGATTGTGGGGAAGAGACTGGTTGGCAGGAGTAAGGGAGTGGACAACGATAGCCAGAAGCGAAGAGATTGTTGAGGAGCTAGGCTCGCTGGTAAATAAAATACTGAAAAACTGATGAAAACTGAATATAATAACTTAAAATATTAAAATATACTAATCTGTAGGGGCCAGGGACGCAACTGACAATAAAAATAAAAAAGAACAATAGGTTTAAAATATTAAAAATAAACTAAAGGAACCTATATGGCTAGTCGCTAACAGAGATGATTGCTGTTTGGATAAGATAGAGTGAGAAACGAGGAGCTGAAGCCCAATCTTCGTATTGAAGAGGCACTTCAAGAAGAACTTTAGATAGATAGATAAACACTTAGAAGCATACACATAGAAAATAGGTAGTAAGTGAAACAATTTGTACAAATCGCTCAGAGCGATTTCTTCCAGGCAACCAGATAATACTAGTTGCTAGTCAGTACAGCATGGCTCATGTGGTAGTTAAAACAGCTAAGTACTAGTACAAAGAAGATACCAGTTGTAAAGATCTGATGGTCGATCACAAACCATTATCGTCATCGTGTCGAGAACGAATATACAATTTGTATGCGAATTAAGTCAGTACCATCTTTGGAACTTAAAACAGAAGAATAAAGGTTTTTGACGAATTAGTGAAGATATTTAATGTAGTCTGTATTTGATTCATTTAAAATTGTTATGTAACTCTAAACTACTAAGTCACGTAACATTAAAACTGTACAGGTAGGATTTGGTGCTACATTTTTTGTAAACTGGAAAACCGTTATTTTGTAAACATTTACCCAAATCTACAAATAAAGCTGCTGATTCTGCTGTTTACCATAAATGCGACTTAACCTTATTTCACGGCTTAAACCACCGGTCTCTTTCTAACTTAACATTCTGTGAAATCTGTACACTGTCACTAAAGAAACACCATTTAAACCTTCCGTAATCCTCCAATTTCGCAAAAAAAGTACCGATAAAATCAAATCCGAAGCGGCAGTTATTTGCGTTAAAAGCGATACATCCGCCGAGCCCGACAGTCCATTAGTAGAGCGTCGACGCGATAAGTGTCCCCTTTCTCCGCGAAAACGAATAATTCGGCGATACGTCGCTTTACACGACGCTGTATTTCGCAACCCTTTGTTGTGGTATGTCAGATTTGGTTGCTTTACGGAATTGGTAACCAAATCCTTTGGGACACAAGATTTGGTTGTCAATTTGGTAAAACGGCAACCAACATAGACCACTTACCCCATAGACCTCGGCATTCGGCGATACGTCGCTTTACACGATGCCGTGTTTCGCAACCATTTGTTGTGGTATGTCAGATTTGGTTGTTTTACGGAATTGGTAACCAAATCCTTTGGGACACAAGATTTGGTTGTCAATTTGGTAAAACGGCAACCAACACAGACCTCTTACCCAATAGACCTCGGCATTCGGCGATACGTCGCTTTACACGACGCCGTGTTTCGCAACCTTTTGTTGTGGTATGTCAGATTTGGTTGTTTTACGGAATTGGTAACCAAATCGTTGGGGACACAAGATTTGGTTGTCATTTTGGTAAAACGGCAACCAACATAGACCACTTACCCAATAGACCTCGGCATTCGGCGATACGTCGCTTTACAACGTGCCGTGTTTCGCAACCCTTTGTTGTGGTGTGTCAGATTTGGTTGTTTTACGGAATTGGTAACCAAATCCTTTGGGACACAAGATTTGGTTGTCAATTTGGTAAAACGGCAACCAACATAGACCTCTTACCCAATAGACCTCGGCATTCGGCGATACGTCGCTTTACACGATGCCGTATTTCGCAACCCTTTGTTGTGGTATGTCAGATTTGGTTGTTTTACGGAATTGGTTACCAAATCCCTGGGGACACAAGATTTGGTTGTATACAAACAAGTCCTTATGCCTGTCTGTACGTATGGTATTCAGCTATGGGTCTGTACCAGACAAAGCAATATATCTATTATACAACGCTTCCAAAACAAGGTACTTAGAAACATCGTAGATGCGTCCTGGTACGTAACAAACGACGATCTCCACAGGGACCTTAAAGTGGACACAGTCAACCAAATCATAAAATAAATTGCTGAAGCTCACGAACACAGACTTCATCATCATGTGAATGTCGAGACAATCCAGCTCCTCGACAACGCGGACATAGTGAGAAGACTGAACCAGACCATTTGAGTTAGTGTAGTGAAGTGAAATCAATTCGTAGTGATAGTGCGCGAATGTAAGACACGTGAACAAAGTGATCGCCCTTATAGACTCTAAGTAATGTCGTTGGACTAACTCTTAGATATAAGTGTCAATTTATAGAAATTTAGGTCAAAATCAAATTACTTATTAGTCTTATTGTATTTAGGCTAGATCGTAATGTGAATAAAATGTCATATTATGGCACATGGTTGTCAATTTGGTAAAACGGCAACCCACACAGACCACTTACCCCACAGACCTGTAACAGGAGGGCCCGTGTCTGCCCGCACATAACTGTAACCTAGAGATATTATCGACATTTTTCTTAGTTTTGAAGACACTACATGCAGTCTACAAAATCAAATCAAATCAATTTATTGCTTCATGTGGTACATACATGGTGTTACATTTTAATGACTCTCACACGAACCCTGCAAGGGCACTACAACTTAATATACCTACTTAATAATTTTACATTTTATTGTCCATTTTCTCATTCCAATAAAATTCCATAATAGCGCATAAGCCTAGCCATCCAGCGGGGGAACGTCGCCAGCATTCTAGGCACACTCCCACAGGATGGGCAGAGTTTTTTTGAAGTTTTTTACTTATAATTTTTTTATTTTGTTATGAATTTGATAGTTGATAGTTATTTATTAATAAAATTGCATAGTTATTAAAAAAAAAAAAATCCATATAAATTACAATAAATTAATTAATTAACTTAAAATTAAAATAATAATCAATTTTAAATTAGAATAAATAAATTAAATTCGATTGAAGTTAAATCGCAATAAATAGCTTAGTCACAAAGTTACTAGATCTACGTCAATTAATATTTTTAAGTGGATTTATCACAGTCGAAATATTCTTCCAAAGTATAAAAGCCTTTCTGTAAATTCATAATATCCTGAGTCAGTCGAAGTTCAGTTTTAAAATTCTAACATCGCAGCTTCTCCATTTTGCAAGATTTTGTAACTTCTACATAGAGATGTTTTATTCATAAAATAAATATTAAATTGTGTAAACTTCCCCGAAGCAAAAGAATACCTATATAAGCACAATTTTTCCACGTAAAACCGAAATAAGCTTTTTACTTCATAATATGTTTTTACGAAATAGTCCGCGACGGAATTCCAAAGGTACTTATTTATAATTTAATTATCTTATACCTATAATGTTTTTATTCTCCAAAAAAACCGGCCAAGCGCGAGTCTGCCTCGCGCCCCGAGGCTTCCGTGCAAAGCAACTTAGCCGTAACTTTGCTCTAACAAAAAGATAAACTAGATTTAAAAACCAACTTATGTTTGCCATTATCAAAATTTTATGTCCATACATCGAAATACTCCTGATTAGTTCATCATCTGCAAATATAAGTTTGTAATAAGAAGAAAATATATTTTGGGGAGATGTAATTAATAATCAAATGACAATGCCAGATTCTGCTTCACCGTCATCAACCGCATGATGAACGATAACGAATAAATGTAAAAATATCTCAGGTTTTTATTTAAATTATTGGTTTAAAATAAAGTTTTGTACATCAAGCGAGTCGAAAAAAATAGTTTAATTAAGAAATTAAGAAAATAGTAAGAAATCGAAGCGAATTATTCATTGTTTTTGTTATTCTTCTATAGGAGTTGCGAGAGTAGTAGAAAATGATACTGATTATGATTATGCAATATGAAACCTGTAATAAGTCCCTAACAAAATGATAGGTACAGCTTAAATGGTCACGTAGTTTTGTAGGTGGGGCAAAGCTCCATTGAAATGTGGCAATAGATGACTATTTAAACGATGGACATGCATGGTGTGTGTCGCCGGTTCCGCATGAGGGATAAAGTTTAGATCGCCAATAAAAGGAATAATTATGTAGATAATTAATGCTGTTATTCATAAACCTAGTTAAATCTCACTTCCATTAAATCGTGTTGCTATCTCTTTCACATTTCATTAAAAAAAGTTAAGATGGAAAAGGATGGGGGCCTAAACGGTGGCGTAACTTTAAATCACGCTCATGAATTCGCTCCTAAGAAATTAATTGCTTATTATTTTGAAACACCGCTAAAAGTTTTTTGCCAACGCTGAGGAGAAAAAGTGGCAAAAAACTTTCCTTGCAAAGTGGTGTAAGTGTAAATTTAAAAAAAAATACGTGCAAAAACGTACACAACGGAGATTCCTTGTAAAGCGCGCGAAACGACATTAGCTACTTTTTTGTGAAAATTCGAATTAAATAGTTTCCGCGGTATTTAGTGATTACTGATCACGTTAAGTTAATCAGGAGATGTCCGCGAACGTTTCTATTAGTTGGAGTGCTCGAAAGAAGTCGTGTTTGTGAAGTTTTGTGCTATTAGCAAGGTTTCCTTTTGCATAACTTGATGCTTGCGTGGATCATTGAGTTATTTCGTTTAGGGGTTTGGGAGGGTTGTGCGTAGGTTTAGGTTAGGTTATATTCGTATTTAAGTATGTATTTATAAGAATTCAGACATTCTACTAACATCAGACCAGGCTGTATGCCCTAGTTGGCTTTGCCTTTCCCACTGGGAAGAATTTTACAAAAAAAGAAACGTGCACAACGTGCTTACTTGCAATAAAGAGATTTAACTTTGGTATTGTGTTCCATATTTACAACTAGGCATTAATTACAGACTTGTAATCATGTTATGTACATTGTGAAGGCGGTATGCGTATCGATAATCCACTCAAAGCTATCGGATTACTCGAGTCTCAGAACAGCTGTAATAGTACCTGTAAGAGGTAGTATTGATTCAGTTCCATTGTTGGCATTAATTAGATTTCCATTAATGATTGTTGTTTACTATTATATTGCTGTTTGTTTCATTAAAGATTTCCGTTTCTCATATGCAAGACATTATCAATGACATTGTCACATTTCAATGGAGATTTGCCCCACCTACAGAACTACGAGACCATTGAAGCTGTACATATCATTTTGTTCGGGACTTATTACAGGTTTTATATAGTATAATCACAATCAGTAGGAGTTGCGAGAGTAGTAGAAAATGATAACAAAAACAATGAATAATTCGCTTCGATTTCATACTATTTTCTGAATTCTTAATTAGGCTGTTGTGGGCCAGTTTACTACGTGAAAATTTACAAAAGGGAAACTCGCCCGCAGACCAGTTATTTTGTGGGCGAGTTTGCGACTAAGCCGTTTTCATCATGCGGTTGATGGTGGGGCAGAATCTGGCCTTGTTATTTATCTCTACATCTTTATTTAAATGACACATAGCAATTTGAATAACAATACAATATCTGCTTTTGTAAACAATTCAAATTCTGCCTCAAAAAATGTGTGAAACCACCATGTGAAACTTTTACCCAAAGGTCTTCCTTTTACCCACGAAATGTATTAGACAGGGGGCGAGCGTCCATTAATTCTGCGTCATTGTCGTGAAACATCCCCTCACTCCTCTGGGCATGAGGCAAAGAACCTGCGATGGAGTTAGCCATTTTACACCGCAAACTCCGATCTGCAATTTAGCGTCTCAGCCACTCACTTACTTTTCCATTGTTCGAATTTTCAATAGAAGTTGAATATGCAAGACATTCTTTATTGCAATCACGAAATAGGCTAATACAGTTTGAATCACAATTGGCGATCTTATCGCTCAAAGCGATGTCTTCCAGACACCCTTTGGGTTGAGAATTCAACGGATGAATAAGTAGCTTGTTGAGCAATATGAAATACCCCATCATTAACTGATACTTACAAGGTACCTACAACAGCAGATCATTGGTAACACTTGCAGTACGATTTTAAAACTTACGACGCAGATAATAAGAACGTTCCAAAGGCCAAAGTGTTACACTTGATCTGCTGTTAGCTGTATGTACAAGATACGGAAAGGGTATAGGAATCCGAAAAAGGGAATAGAGAGCTCGGTGGCTCAGTGGTTGGGTCAATGGACTTGCAATATGGAGGTCCCAGGTTCGATTCCCAGCCAGGGCAGCCATGTACCAATGAGTTATCCTCGGTTTTTTCGACGGAAAAACTTACGTACATTTACCGAGTGCTCTCAAAACGGTGAAGGAAAACATCGTGATGAAACCTGCATGTTGTAGAAGAAAAAAAATCTAAGGCATGTGAAATCCGCCAACCCGCATTGGGCCCGCGTGGTGGATTATGGCCCGAGCTCCCTCGATGTAAGGGAAGGTTTGTGCCCGAGCAGTGGGGCAATATAAATAGACTGATGATGATGATGATGATAGGAATCCGAAAGGAGGGTGTTATGTATCAAAAACCAAAGAACTTTTGTTCTACGACTTTTAGAATTATTTTTTGACCTTTTTTATACATTTTGTACCAGTCAGCTGATCGATTTGTATTAGAAATGATTTTTTAAATTGTATTAGAAAAATTGTTCAGTTACCGATACTTACCATCGTGGCGGACCCTTGAAACCACCCAATGACACCACCGGTAGTGTCAATGATACCACCAAGTAATAGAGTCCCTAATGAAGTGCATTTGATCCAAAGCAAAATCTCTGAAATGTACCAACACCATCACTTCAGCTCCCTATACACCCAGTATACTTGTCTCTTTCTGACATTAGGAGAGTGAAAGTCACACACAGACAACAAGGGCGGAGATCTGCCTCCATATAAAATATACTTTATGCTCTCTCCATGAAGTGCGGAGAATTTTATTCCTTCATGTATCTAAGGGACAAGGGCCCGAGACACTCGAGCCCTCTTAGCCTTAAAGTACTGACTGATGAATGAATTCTCAGACAAAATGAGAGAAATTTCCCTTTTTTGCAGACTTTAATTGAAATGGATCGATGGATTCAACCATTTTTTGTAGTTGACTTTTGAATTCACTGAATTAAATTGATTGCAAAGTCCGTCTATTGACCTTATTTTATTTAAGCATATGGCGTAAGGATGCAGTAGGAAAATAAAAATAAAAGAAAAAGATCATTGTCTATCCGGACAGTTGTCAGACGTCGACATCCAGTTGCTGCAGCCATTGGGCAGCGTCAGGCGTGAGCTCCCACAGGTCCCTCGGATGTCCCTGGTATGCGCGCAGCGGGCACGTCTCGACTATGTGCCGCATGGTCTGGTCCTCCAGGCCACAGTCGCAGGTGGGTGAATCTCTCCAGCCCCACTTGTGCTTAAGGTACACCTGCCGTGCCCAGTTCTAAAGCGGTTCAAACGACACCTATTACATATATTGATTAGATTTAGTTACATAAATTAGAAGCCGAAAATGTCGAATATTGTTGACATTTGTATGGGACTGCAAATTCTTGACGGAGACCCATACTCGTCCAGAGTGGGCTTATTCTTCACTCGAGATTGTTTCGAGTACAAAAATAAACAAAATAACGAATTCGCGAAACACAAATTTGCTTAGTTTTGTTTGAAAGTTTGCACAAATAGACTATGGCTGATGATGATGAAAACTATAACTTCACAGTATTTCGATTTAATTTTTAAGCATTAAGCTATGCTCTACGAACAAATTAAATGATGAAAAATTTCTAGCAGTGTGGTTTTTGGTAAGGTCGTGTCATGGATTGATAAGGTCGCAGTTCAAGTTCTGACATCTAGAAAATTATCATCATTTAATTCATAGTATTAGAAGATAAATATAACATGTTGTGAAGTAAACAATGTTGAATTATTAGGTAAACATTGATTACATTAAGTCGACACAGAATCTAATTAATTACTCATACTCACACACCTTGAGATTCCAGGAGCAATATCAAAGATAAATGAGCTCACAAACACACATGATGATAACATTGATCTCCTATAAACAACTAGATACACAAAGGTCTTACTAAAACAATTTAAAAAACGTCCAAATAAGGGTCCATTGTTAACGTCCAAATAATGTTCAATAAAGCAAACGAGGGTCCATTCATCCGTTTGGACCTTCTTTGCGCTCGGACATTTTTAGAAGGCAGACTGTGTATCTAGATTGTTTATAGAATATCAATGGATGATAATGATAATTCTTACGTTAACCTTAGTGTTATGTGTTATTCATCTTTGGATGAGTAAGATGGAACGTGATCCTATAAGGGTTCCTTTTTTTTCCTTTTGCTTCTACATGCTTCTACTAAACAAACGATGCACAAAACTAAACACAAACAATCTCTTACAAAGATTTACTGACCACTACGTCGCTAGGACAGTTTTATATCCGACTAAAGTCTACGCTACTTTATTAAATCTTTGAGCGTACCTCAGGGACGTACCATAGGCCCTCATTCTCTCAAAGTACAGCAACTAGATAGTCCACTTGATGGAAATGCGACACGGCATCTACCATGAAATTACTTTCCTTAAAATTTATAGCTTTAGTTTTCTCCTGGGATTCCCGGAGTCTTGAAACTGTTTTGTAGGCTGTAAAATCAGTTATTTTATCACTTTAAACTTTCATTTGTATACATATTAATTAGATAAAACGGGAATTACCGTGTTAAACATTTATTATTGATGTCTCGATATTTCGACAGCATTGCAGCAATCATGAGTATATATTATACAATGTTATATACAAGTATTTTATACTTACAAAATATTATAGCCGTTAAATCACAATATTTTATTTCGTCATTGCACCATTATGCTACCACTTCCAAACGCACTGTTTCTCTACCCGAAGGTTGTCTGGAAGAGATCGCTCTCGGCGATAAGATCGCCTATTCTGTAATAATCGTTTAAGCTAAGTATCTATATCTGTTCTGTGCAATAAATAATATTTATCTTATCTATAAAATTTGTATCATCATGATCACTAGACTGAAGTCGGCAGCTAAATGTTTAACACGGTAATTCCCGTTTCATCTAATTAATAGTTATTTTATCGTCAGCCGAAGTTTTCGATGTTATTAATGAAAATATACCTATTAGTTGCTTGACTTATGGTTTTGATTCATGCACTGCGTTTATTGATCATGTTTCATGTAGTAAATTCTTTCAATTCACTTTCTTAAAGATTTTGAACATTCAACTCAACATCATCTATTTTAAATGGTGTGCTTTTCTCCTCAGCGTTGGCACCTTTTCCTTGTAAATTGGTGTAAATGTAAATAAAATATTTACATGCAAAAGTTTAAATATAAGGAGATTTACGACTCTAATTCTGCCGCAGTTTTATGGTAGCAACGTTCGTATTTGCGTATTTGTCATAATTGCCATGTGTGGTTGGTATGCTTGACAAAATATTCGTCTTATTTGTATGTACGTCAGGTATTTGACAAATACGACAAACATCCAATAGCGAATACGAATAGCCAAGTGAAGCGCCGTCATTACATCATTGAAATCAATTTGGCTATTGTGGTTAGTCACATCATTAGCTCGGTGGCTCAGTGGTTGGGTCAATGGACTTGCAATATGGAGGTCCCAGGTTCGATTCCCAGCTAGGGCAGCCATGTACCAATGAGTTGTCCTCGTTTTTTTTTGACGGAAAAATTTACTTACATCTACCGAGTGCTCTCAAAACGGTGAAGGAAGACATCGTGTGAAACCTGCATGCCGTAGAAGGAAAAAAATCTAAGGCATGTGAAATCCGCCAACGCGCACTGGGCCCGCGTGGTGGATTAAGGCCCGAGCTCCCTCGATGTAAGGGAAGGTCTGTGCCCGAGCAGTGAGGCAATATAAATAGACTGATGATGATGATGATGACATCATTAGCACCAATTACATTTTATTTATGTTCATCCAATCGAAAATAATCATCCTGATTTAGCAGTCCACCTTTATCTTCATCTTTTCAACTAAAAGCTTTATTGTCAGTGAGATGTGTCATAACTATTTCTCAAGCAGGGTGCTCCCTAAGGACATTTTCGTCTGAAGCCGTGGTCATGTTGAGTACAACTTCTTTCTGTGCTCGAATAAAAACGAAATATGAGTAACAAACAATTTTTTCCCTTTGTCGCCGGTTATCTCTTTGTAAGTTATTGTGGATGGCGTCGAAATTATTTCGCTTTCATGTTATTATTTGCTCGTGAATTCTCGAAATAGAAGTTGTTAGGTAATTTCCATCTATATTTACTGTCTCAATTCACGGAACGTTTTAGGCCTCCTTACGTTACAAATTGGGGGAATTATTTCGTAAGAATCATCTACATCTTATCTATCTTTATTAGTAGTTTCAGTTTTGATGAATTCTACTTTAGCACTGACCTATTCCTTAGTCTTGTCTATGTCTCTGAAGAAGAAATTAGACAATATATATGTCATTCTATTTCAGCATTCTATGTATTATATTATGCTCAAGTCTTTTATCTGAATAAAGCCATTAATTTGGTATTATCTTGTGTAATTTCATATATAGCAATTTATTCAGACTTGACTTAAAGACTTGAGCATATAATACATAGAATGCTGAAATAGAATGACAGATATATTGTCTAATTTCTTCTTCAGAGACATAGACAAGACTAAGGAATAGGTCAAGCACTCGCCGTATTTATTTATTAAGGAAAACATACAGCATTAATGATACTTATGAATAGAGACTAAAATTAACACATTAGCCAATAAAGATTTTACTACTACATGATAACGATAACTAAGTATATCAATCAATTGTATGGGTACTGAAAAACTATTGAATATACCAAAATAATAAAGTTATATAATGCTATGTTTTGTCTAAATGTGATATCTGATTTTATGATTTTTTGACTGCCGATACAAAATCGTTATATTTTTCATTAAGCGTATCTATGTGGGTATAATTATTTATAAAGCTTCTTAAAAGACATAGCCACATTTCAATGGAGCTTTGCCCCACCTACAAAACTACGTGACCATTTTATCATTTTGTTGGGGACTTATTACAGGTTTCATATTGCATAATCATAATCAGTATCATTTTCTACTACTCTCGCAACTCCTATAGAATAATAACAAAAACAAAAAATCGCTTCGATTTCTTACTATTTTCTGAATTCTTAATTAAGCTGTTTTTTCGACTCGCATGTTGTACAAAACTTTATTTTAAACCAATAATTTTAATAAAAAACGGAGATATTTTTACATTTATACTTGTTCATCATGCGGTTGATGGTGGGGCAGAATCTGGCATTGTCATTTGTACCGATATCATGTCTATTGGCTAAGTGGTCTGTGAAAGAAACCGACGTACCTACTGTATATAATGATTACCCTCATTCCATTAGTCGGGTACAACGAACAAAATCTAAACAACAAGCCCACGCTTTAGCTTCTAATATATTCCCAAAGTGTTAAAGATGCCTGACATGGAGTCATCCATCACCGTCCTGTTTCCGCTCGCCGTTGAGTGTATAGCTTTCTCTTTCTAGCCATTACTTTGAACCTTGTCTCGAATGCCTTTGAAAATTCCAAGAATATATTCAAGGCTGGATGTCTGAGAGGAATTAGTGTGGGCGTCTCATGTCTATCTATACCTGGGAGAAATTCGTACTGAGAAGGTGAATTCTTAAGGCTTCGTGTGCGCGTATTTTCAGTTTTTCTACGAAGACTTATCTTATCCTGATTGGGTGCCAATGTGGCGGCACTTCGACCCATTGGGATCTTTTGTACTCTCCCCTTTCCTTTATGCTCCCTCCTCCCTAAAGATATAACTCAGTAGGTCCGCTATGCAGCTCATGGGAAGGAGCCTGTAGTCTTCTGGTTCCGGATAGGCCGACCCCAGGAGACTCATTCGCTTCCTAGCCAGTGAGTCACATTCACACAGTAGGTGTTTCATGGACTCCGTTTTGTCACCACGGGCTCTGCAGGTTGGAGATTCAGCTAAACCCATCCTATGCAACTTCTACGAAGGCTACGCCTCAAATTAATTCAATTCCATGTCTTTTAAAATGAAAACTATATCTAAACCGAAATAGTTTCATACAAAATATATAAATACGAGAGCTTGTTTAAAAAAAATCGGAATTTTGTTGGCGTATTTTTATTTCTTTGCCAAAATTCATCCAAAATTCATAAAAATACGAATAGTATGACGAGCACGGCGCAGTGCCTCGATATTCGTATTTTTATGAATTTTGGCAGGGAATTAAAAATACGCCAACAAAAATCAGATTTTTTTAAACAAGCATCAGTATTTATTTTACCATACATTTTGATATATATTTTGTATGAATAACTATTTCGGTTTAGATATAATTTTCATTTTAAATGACATAGAACATACCCCATGTTTGCGATATTTTTCTATCGAGCGAAGTTTGTTCAATCGTGTATCGGTATTCATCAGTCTCTAAATAGACATCCCAAGATTGCTATATATTTTTTTCAGACGTTTAATTTTAGTAGTTAGTGCCGTAGCCTTCGTAGAAAAACTGAAAATACGCACGTAGGTATACAGATGGTCTCGTTATAATACCTATAGATTTTCTCAAAATGTACTTGACCTATTATTAAAAATATATTACAATTACAGTCTACATACTATCCTATCTATAAGTTAAGATTTTTTCTCCAATCAGTCAAGTAATTTATCTCTTTCTTCAAAGAAGGATCATTCAGCTTCATATTTTCTCAAGAACTGTTAGAAACTTACATTCTATTAACACTCTCAAGCCAGTATTAATAGTCTGAACCCGCCCTCAAGATCGAATTCAGCTGATACAGTCTCAATACTATCACAATATCAGGTATGCCAATTAATAAACTAATCTTGAGGGCGTATCACGTGATATCTTTCTCAAGTCGCGGTTCGCCTGCAATCAGCAAATACGTTCTCAAGTGTGAGTTTGACAGTTTCTTGAGAACTGCGTTTTGTTTATTAATACGGCATTACTCACGTGATACCCGATTCCTAAACGCGCACCTAAGTTACGTTTATAAATAAGAACGCCATCTTGAGGTCGTTCTCAAGATTGACTTTTTAGCTGGGAGTGATTTATTAATACTAAATGAAAATGACAATAATTATGAAATATAAAAATCATTTGGAAGCAATTCATCCATTTGGAAACTACGATGCCACGGGAAGAAAACATCACCCTTTTTTTGCTTCGTGGGATAAAATGACCCTTACCAAAATATATGAGGATTTTAATTTGAAATTCTGTATTCTAGAAATACTAGACATAAATCTCAACCGTGGCTTTAGCTGCCATAAAATCCCAATGCACATACGTTAGGAGTTCCCATAAATCATGGCAGGCCATGGGTCGTTACTCTCACATTTCCTACCAATCGATATTTACGATTCCGCAGTTTCCTCCTACTGAAACTTGTACGTGGTGTCGAAGTGGAATTAGAGAGTAGAATATATGTGGTAATACCCTATGACTAAATTCTATGATGAAATACTTATTTATTTATTTTATCAAAGTCAAAGTCAAATTTCTTTATTGCAAGTAAACACGTTGTGTACATTTTTGCACGTCAATTGAATTTACATTTACACCACTTTGCAAGGAAAAGGTGCCAACGCTGAGGAGAAAAAGTGGCAAAAACTCTCAGCAGCACATCTTTTAAAACAATATAATAATAATAAACAATTACTTAATAACTAGGTATTACACAACTATTACTATTGTTAGTAATCTAGACTTTATCCCTCATGCGGAACCGGCGACACACACCATGCATGTTCATCGTTTAAATAGTCATCTATCCTGTAATACGCCTTCTTAACAAGTGTTCCTTTAATGAAATTTTTAAATTTCCTCTCTGTGAGCGTCGTGACACTTTCTGGCAACTTGTTATAAAAGCGAATACAGTGCCCCATGACAGTTCGTCATTTGCCAATGTCATGTTACAGAAAATTCAATAGTAATATATAATAGTCTTCTATCTTCCTACAGAGGAGTCGCAGTAACGTCTTCACCCTGGGTAGCAGCGTCTTCATGTCTTCATCCAGAGGAGACGCCGTAGCGTCATCACTGTGGACGAAGCAGCTCGGCAGTCACGTTCACTCCCGAGCTTGTAGCGGGAACTCTTGATAAAGCTTGAAACTTCAGATCTTGCATAAATTATCCAATATATTCACCATACACAATAGTAGGTGGCGCCACCGTGTGCACATACGGATTCAAATTATGCTTTTAAATTTAAATTGATTTAAATATTTATTGACATTATATTTTCATATATTATAACAATACAGCTGTCGTGTTAGTGTATTAGTGTGGTGTGAATAAAAAACTACGAAGAAAATGGCCCCACCCAAAAATACGGCGATCGAAAGGTTGGTGACCGTTATTACTAATTTGGAAAGTATGGTCGTTGATCTAAAAGGCGAAGTGAAGGATTGTTTTCACATTATAAATGAGCAAAATATGACAATTAAGGACCAAAACCAACGAATAACTGACATACTACACCTAATGCTGGAAATGCAAAACAATAATAACGATAATTCAAAACCTTTGAGTCCTAAATACCGACGTAAATTGAATGATACAATTAACTCACCTTATCAAGATATAGCAACTGGAAGTTATCTGAATCAATCCACTATCACCAATGATCACGACACACAAATCCCGTCCAGACTACGCTTGCAGAGTACGCTAAATGACTCGGGTCCACACGGCATCACTGTGGTACACAACACAAACGACTCACACGACACATCACTACCCAGCCCTGTCCAGGAGGACGAGACCCGGCTCCAGATCGTTACTACAAATGCAGTAGCACCTATACAAGCAGCCACGACCACGAGCAGTCACCACAGGCGCCGCTGGGAGAAAATCGGTCCAGTCGCATCATCGTCAGCGTCGTCGCGTGGGTTGACCGAGAGTACGAAGGATCCCGCATGTTCAGGGCTGCGTCCGAGTGCGAGTCTACGTGCTGCGCCTCCGCGAACTGTCAGCCTTCACCTCTTTAACTTCAGCCAGGAGACTCGTCCAAAAGACATCGTGGATCACTTAATGTCACGACTCGGTCTAGAGATAAGTGACTGTGCCCAGTTGCCCACCAAGGGCGAATATGCTTCATTTAGGCTAGATGTTCCTGCCAATAAGGTGAAATCCGTACGGAATCTAAAACTGTGGCCAGAAGGAGTTTCTATAAGAAACTTTACAGTTATTCCGACAAAAAACTCCAAAGGCCGGCCCTCAAACGCCGTACGGAAATAACCTCAAACTCAGCAACTACCACTTCGAACGCGAACAAATGTAGTATTAATAACTCCAAAACTTTAACTATTATACACCAGAATGTAAGGTCAATTACAAGTAAAACCGGCCTATTAAATATATTATTAAGTAAACACGAGCCCAACGTACTCGCGTGTACCGAGACTTGGTGCCGGCCGGGCGAGATACAGCGCGCGGGACTCTGTGGGCATGAGTTGGCCGCCGCCTACTGCCGCACGCGCAAACAACACGGCGGAGTGGCGCTATACGTACGTAGCGGTACTATGTATAGGCAGCGAAGTGACCTGCAGAGTCTCAGTGTTGAATATCATTGCGAATTTAGCATTATTGAATTGTTAAATTTAAAATTAATTATTGTTTGTAATTACAGGACCGGACTAGGCAATTTTAAAATTTTTCTTGACACGTTAGAATTGTTATTGACTAAATTAATTGACGAAAATAAGAGGTTTATTCTAGTCGGAGACTTAAACGTGGATTATCTTTCTGATAACACTGAACGACTGCGATTGGACGACATGTTAAACAGCTATCAAACTAAAAACATAGTAGATTTCCCTACACGCGTGACGTCAGATTGTACTACGTCGCTGGACTGCGGACTGGTTTCTCAGGGTGATGATAATGTAACAGCAACACCAATTGACACCGCCATAAGCGACCATAACGCACAAATGTTCGTTCTTTGCATAAACACTGAGAAAGCTGACAATTATACACCACAGATCGAACGACGTTTATATACTGACGATTCAATACACAAATTTTACATTGACATGACAAACTTCGATTGGAATTTTATAAATAATGAAAGTATTGACATAAATGATAAATTTAACAGATTAATAAACATATTGACATCATACATTAATATTCATTTTCCTATCAAAAAATTACTTGTAAGAAAAAAAGATCGCACACCATGGGTAAGCGAAGAGCTGTCCCGATACATTAGGAAGTTTGAGGACTTCTGCGAAATGAGAAGGCAATACCCAGGCGACCCTATGATATCTAAATGTATAGCCCATTATTCAGATCTAGTAAAGTCTACTAGCCTGCGTGATCGTCGAGAATTTATTGAACGGCGCCTAACAACAGCGAAAAATCCATCAAAGGAAATGTGGAAAGTAGTAAATGATGAGACCTCAACAAACGCTAAACCTAAAAACATATGTCTCAAAGAGAATAATTGCGATGTCCCACCTAGTAAAGTACCTGACCGTTTTAATAACCATTTCCTAACTATCACTTCAAAACTGGCATTAAATAGCAATAAGGATAGAGCAATTGAATACCTTAAAAACTATCTTTGTAACATAGATGTAGCCAATTTTACACTTCAAAATGTTACGCGTGATGTGACTGATCGTACTTTAAAATCTATGATGAAAACGCCAAACACGCTCGACATTTACGATATTTCAGTTAATATTTTATTATGTATATGGCCAGTCATAGCGGACATCCTTGTTGTACTGGTAAATGAAATGTTCTCAAAAGGAATATACCCAGATACTTTAAAAAGTACGAGAGTATGTCCAGTGTACAAAGGCAAAGGCGAAAAGACACTAGTAGACAACCATAGACCGATCACGATAGTTCCAACCATATCAAAACTGGTCGAATCTATAATATCTAAGCAGTTAATGCAACACTTTGAAAATAACGACCTTTTAACAGACAACCAATACGCTTATAGGAAGCAACGCTCAACGACCTCAGCAGCGCAACAAGTAATAGATGCAATACTAACAGGCATAGATGACAGGTACAAAACAGCGGGTATCTTTTGCGATCTTTCGAAAGCGTTTGATGTAATTCAAAATGATACACTATTACAAAAATTGAACTATTACGGAATACATAATAAGGATCTTAAGCTCTTTGAATCATTTCTTTTGGGTAGAAGACAGACCGTAGAAGTCGTGACGAACGGTAGAAGGATGAAGTCCAACGCTGGTGACGTAACAATTGGAATTCCACAAGGGTCGGCGCTCGGAAACACTCTGTTTCTAGCGTTCATAAACGACTTACCCCATTTTATCACTGACGGTCTAATAGTCTTATTCGCTGATGATACGACAGTAATAGTGTGCGCACGGACTTATGAACAGCTTAATTTAAAAATAAATAAAGTATGTGAAAAACTGCGAGAATGGTTTACGTCTAACGGCCTAATACTGAATGCAATGAAATCAAACGTTATTCTTTTTACTGGCAAAACAGTACAAAGACCCATATGTATAGATAGTCCAATACCTATATGTGAGCAGTGTAGGTTTTTAGGTTTCACCCTGGACCAGAACTTGAACTGGAAAGAGCACATACAGTCACTGTGTGACAGGCTCAGTGGTGCTGCGTACGCATTCCGAAAACTACGGCCATTGGTAACGGACAAAGTTTTAAAACAGACATATTACGCGTATTTCCACTCACTGATGTCGTACGGTATCATGCTTTGGGGTAACTCTACAGACTCGAGTCGCGTTTTTATATTACAGAAAAGAGTGATCCGTATACTAGCTGGTGTGAAGCCAAGACAAACATGCCGGGGACTATTTATCAAGTACGGAATTGTCACAATGTATTCACTATATCTATATGAGATAATAATGTTTGTGCGGCGAAACATGTCCAAATTCGAGCGTTGCACAGGCGGGGGGCGCTCACTCAGAAATGTAGGCAGACTGCAACCGGTATGCCATCGCACCGCAATCGCGACAAAAAACCCGCGCGTAATCGGACCTGCCTTCTATGAGAAACTACCCTCAAGTCTACGCGACGAAAATGACGACGAAGCGTTTGGTCGCCGACTGAAAAGCCTCTTATTGGAGAACGAATATTATTCCATTAAGGAATTCGACACATCAATGTCAAAGTTATAAAACTATGCATCAGCATACTCCTTATTACATATTAATAATTATATTAGGTATTAATCCTAAACTGACGATCAGATTACCAATGTGTATTATGAAAAAATGTAATTTGTCTTAAGAACCATTGTAATTTGAAATAAATAAATCTAATCTAATCTAATCTAATCTATATTCGCGAACATTTTCTGATTAACTACGTTATATTAAACACAAAATAGCCACTGTAGACATTATAACAAAAATTATTATTATATTTATATTTAATTTATATATTATATTTTGTCGTTTCCCGCCATTTTCAAGAGAACCCGATGAAATACTTTTGGTGTACCGAAAAAAATGTCATTGTTTTTTTTTTAATTTATCTGGCATGGCGCAAAGTCATCGACTGAAATGTCTTTGAATTCACATTACAAATATCGTCGGTCTATTTGTATGTACTCACTGCTCGGCCACAGATCTTCCCATACATGGATAAGATAATTCTTTATTGTACAGAATTTAGGTACATTTTGCAGATAGATTTTTGCATAAGATATCATTTTCGCTAAATCCTACCTGTCCAGGCGTATATAACATTATTGCTAAAATAAGACAATCTTCGCTTAACAATGACAATAATAATAAGGGGCTCAAATAATGACCCTTAAATATTGGGAAGTAAAGAAGGGCTACAAAGTTTGACTTTAAAATTTTAGTTTCATCCTTGAGCTGCCATCTAGTTTTAAAGGCGGGTTCTAAAAGAAATTGGATTATTGCATCGCCAATTGTGACCAACTTCAAATCCAATCAATATTCGTTGAATTATTTTAAACCAGATTATTTCAAATATTCTCGCGAGTATTTTATAAATCGATAATTTTAAACAGGATCAAATATTCTCAGTTTGTGCGAGTATTTTATAAATCGATCAGTATCTCTGGCAACACTTAATCCGTAACGAGATATCCGACTTCCTCGAGAATTATTTCAGCCGATCAGATTCTGAACGAGCGATGTAGTGATGTACAAAAATATCGATAGGTATATATTTTAAATCAAATGAAATACATTTATTTGTAAGAATACACATAATATGTCAAAGTCAAATTTCTTTATTGCAAGTAAGCACGTTGTGTACAATGCACGTCAACATATTTTTGGTTTACATTTACACCGCTTTGCAAGGAAAAGGTGCCAACGCTGAGGAGAAAAAGTGGGAAAAAATCTCAGTATGAGATGTTATAAAATTAAAAAATGACATGGTATTCACTATTCCGCCTGCTAAGAGGCGTTTAAATGTTGTATTGAATATATCATATTTCATTTTGATGAGAATAATAATTTCAATAAATTGGGTAGTTAACAACAGTCCTGAAGTTAAGCTAAGTTAAGTGTGATACTCTGGACTTTGGGCCGTTCTTATTATCTGCGTCATAAGAGTTGAATTCGTACTGAAAGTGTTACCATTGATCTGCTGTTGTCCGTACAGTCCATACTATGAGACTAAGCAAGGTCATCTGGAACGATGATGAGTTCACGCCACTCACGTAGAGCGAAACACGGGCGGCGGCAAGTCGTTTATCTACAATGAGTATGTCAGTATCGCAGCAGATGTAATTTTTTAAAAGAAAGTGGAGGCACTCTACTTGAATCAGGCATGCATGAGTATGTCTGTAAAAATATTTCTGACTAGGTGCTATTGAAATAAGTACTTTCCAAGCTGCGACATCGACACCATTCTATCGATAGTTCCCTATCGATATTTTAGGAGCACTTATCTGAAATTATTTGAGATTTAGATCAGACAGAGAATTCGAGGCCATTACCGAAATTCCTTTAGACGATTGCGTTCGGCAAACATTGTTAGTCTAAATTTTATTATTTATTTTGCGTTTATTTTAGTTTCAATCCTTATTATTCTTCTTTTTTGTGTGAAAATGAAAAGAACAGAATTTTGATAAACTCAATTTATTTTGGAATTAAAACTCTAGTGAGCCATTACTACAAATTATTATATATAAACGGATATCACTCACTTATATTGTTAAAGTCGGCAATTAGACCGACAGTTTCGACCGATTTCGACGGTCTTTTTCAAGGCGAGCGCGCCACGCCCGCGTCGCCGTTGACGTTTCTTCGTGCACTGCGGATGAGCGCCCTCTGTGCGCGCTCCGACATAACTTGTCCCGCCGCCGACGACGGTGCGTTCGATGGCTGTAGCTGGATTCGTTGATCGATCTCACTTGTCGGGGAGTTACCGCCACTCACATTAGGTTCCGTCACGCAGTATGTACTCACTACTCAAACTCAATTTAATCAAAACAAAAAATCTAAACCATCGTACAGTCAACAACAGAGATAAGTATTACATTAACACATCTTTTTAAAATCATAATAACACAATTACTTAATAATTAGGTATTACACAACTATTACTATTACTAGTAATCTACATTTTATCCTTCATGCGGAACCGGCGACACACACAATGCATGTTCATCGTTCAAATGCGACATCGCATCGCAGTTTTGTCTACAATATCTATTACTATCGGTCTTAGGTTTATTTAAGCGTTTTCCTGAGAGCTGAGCTGAGGGCTGAGAGCATTTTGGAGGTTCTAGCGGTTTTAAACGTAGCCAGTTGTGGTTAGAAACATAAAATATTATCGCAGGAAGGGATGCTCTCTTCATCCAGCATTGTAGATCAGTTCTTGATGCCCGAAAGCGAGCCCTACATATTAAATATTGATCCAACCTTTTGGCTTGATAGATGATGTGAAAGATTTGACATCATTTGTTACGCTTTCGCTGACATTTATTAAGAACTAGTTGTGTGGCCTGGATTCGCGTGGGTGAAATAGTACGATCGAACATAGATAAAGGTGAGTTTTTAAGGTTGAGATTTACTATTTGCTGCTGAGAGTTTTTTTGTTACTTTTTCTCCTCAGCGTTGGCACCTTTTCCTTGCAAAGTGGTGTAAATGTAAATTCAAAAGTATGTTGACGTGCTAAAATGTACACAACGCGCTTACTTGCTTAGTTATAAAGAAATTTGACTTTGACATCGTAAAAAATTCAAGACTCATATCGAAATTCAATAAAACAATATCTATTTCATATAGTATTTCACATTAGGATCCCAAATATATAACTTTTATTATACAAAAGTAGAAGATGCCTGTAAAAAATTAAATTGAAATTAAAATATTTAATACATGCCCCAAAAAGCTAGTCGGCCATTTTCGCGAGGTTTGTGACGTCACTCTGGATTTTAGGGATGCCCGATTTTTTTGATTTATCGATCTTATGTGGGTTTTGGTAGATACATTGAATTATTAATAATAATTCAAATTTTAATGACACGATAATTAAGTATTTACCAATTAATTGGTTATGAATACATTTGAAGGCTCCGTTACAGCTAGATTTAACCAGGGTAGTACCAGCAGATGATAATCTATGTTATGAGCAAAAAAATCAATGTTTTAATGTCATGTTTTCTCAACATTGAACATCCCTAGTTTAACAGGGCCGCTATGACGTCATGCCACTTGTCATGTCATGTTATGGATAGAGGTTGGAAAGTTACATTTTAAATTAAAGTTTTTGGTGTTTCAAAGGCCTCATAATTTTTTGTACGGTGTAATATTAACTATTTAAGACCAATTTTTTTTGGGTCAAAAGCCTATTGTTGAACCGTTGTAAATTGTTTGTTGTGCAAATAAAAACTCTTCGATGCGTCAATCAGTTAGGGTTTGGTATTTGGAACATATGACCGCTCAAAGGAATGCCAGAGTTAATCCCAAATATGTACGAAAAAACGTTGGCACTTTTAGTTTCCACAGAGACATTTTTAAAAATTCCGTTTCTGCTGGATATTTGCTGCGAGAACTGGTTAAAACTTTGCTTTGGTTTTTGGGAATTCACAAAAAAAACAGATTGTGAAATTCAGGCAAACTAGGTTAATTTGTTTGTAAATAAATCTCCAAGAGAAAAAAAAAACACTTTTTTTACACATACAAACTAAAAACTCTAGGAGAAAAAAACTTCATTTACATAAACAATATATGCCGCAAGGCATTAAGTTCGCCTTTATACAGTTTAATGTGTAAAAAGTTTAATAATAATAATAAAACATTAAAATTTATTTAAAAAATAGTCCAAAATCTTAAAATAGAATATAAAATAAATACACCAAAATTACAGGAAAAAAATACTATTTTAACTACGTTGAGAACATTTTACAGTATAAAATATTTTGAATATTTGAAATGGCCTAATCCGCAAATCTCGACCACGTACCAAATGCAATGAAATCAAATCTTCATCATCAGTCCGCATCAGTCCACTGCTGGACATGTCTCTTCCCAAGCACGTCACTCTACCTGATTTTGAGCTTTTTGCATACAGTCTCTGCCAACCATCTTGTGCAGGTCATCTCTCCATCTGGTTAGGGGTTATCTCATACTATGTAACCCATTTGTGGCCTCCATTCGAGAACTCGTCTGCCTCAAATAAAAATTATCTCCATAATAAAAATCGTCTACGGCGTAGTACCGTAGCAGAGTGCTACAGTGGCGTAGCTTCGTAGCCGTTCTACGTCATTCTGCCATTTGATTTTTTTAGAGAGCCGCCTAATAAATAAATAAACCGCCTAATATAAACAAAAACGAATGATTTTTTTTTATTGATAATTGTTAAAGATACTTCTTGCTGGCAAATCTAAATAAATTAGTTGAGTTCCCGTAAGAAACAATTAAGCCTAATTGTCAGTGATTTCACTCAAAATTATCAATGTGAATAGAATTTAGAGATTTTAGTGCTTATTTTTCTAAAAAGAAACATTAGACGCCCTACTGTACCATTACATCAACGTATTAAGACGAAGCGTCGTCAGAAGTCGGACCGAATCTCCTTAATGGAGGGTCGACGCTGAAATTATTGGCGTTCGAAATTGAACGCCAGGACAGAGACGGATTAGGAGGGGCGCTAAAATAAATAGAAGCACTGATGGGAAAGTAAAGCGACTTGTTTAGGAGAATAATGAGTATTAGAGAGATGCACAGATTAAAACTTACCTCTGTAGCTCCTGATTAAACATAAATTCGTTATTCATAGGTCGATATACACAATTCATTTGGACTTTGAATGAGACTTGCCTCAAGAGCGAATTCAGCTGATTACACTGTCAAGGCGTGATAACCATCTCAAGTATGTCACTTCACTTCACTTTTTAAATTATGGCTTCTACCGTGGCTGGCACAGTAATTTTGCCAGTGTCGAGTACTTAGGTGATGACCAACGAATTGAGAAAATGCACGGTTAAACGAAATAAACCAAAAAAAAAAGGTTAAGTCATCCAATAAAACAGATAGATGTCAGCAAAGTATGTCATTTATTAATAAACCAATCTTGAGGTCGTATCACGTGATGTGTTTCTCAAGTCACGGTAAGCCTGCAGCAATCAGCAAATACGTTCTCAAGTGTGAGTTTGACAACTGAGTTACGGCGTTACTCACGTGATACCCGAATCCTAATTATTAATTAATAGGAATACCATCTTCATGTCCTTTTAAACCTCTCTGTCAACAATATAAAAGAGAGACAATGCCTTGTCTCAATAAAAGCAATAAATAGCGAGCGAACAAGCAGTTCATATTTCCACATGCGGGTGAAAACAATTGCAGAAATGATCAGATTACGAGGCGTATTGTTTGATACAATGCGGGGTGCACACGCGCGGTGTAAGAATTACTATGTACGATTACGAAAATAAAAGAAAGAAGGAAAGAAGGAAGGAAAGAAAGAAAGAAAGAAAGAAAGATAGAAAGCGATAAATATATACTTAGAAGAAAGAAAAGAAAGAAGCTAGTATTCCCATCCTTTCCACGCGGTCTTGCTATTTAAAATCCTATTGCACAAAGCGGCAGGTGATATATCTTAAAAATATTACGCTATGTGAAACCAGATAAAGAAGCTAAGTTATTATAAGCCCTTACACATATATAACAAACTTCTAGTCACAGAAAGCAAAACATTAAACAGAACGATATAACAAATAGAGGAATTAACGCAATTGGTGAGTGTGGACCCAACTCAAACGTCACAAACACATGAAAGATCGAACGGGAACAGCGGGCGCCCGAATTAAAATCAATACGAGCCGTGTCGTGGAAAGTGGGGAACTCTCATTTCCCACATAGCTTGGGAACAAAGCAGTCTACACATAGGTACGAGTTGACGCCATGTATTTATTTCCTCAAGGCTTGGTTTCAGTTCTGAAATTAAACGCCTGAAAAAAATATATTAGCAATCTTGGGGTGTCTATTTAGGGACTGATACACGATTGGACAAACTTCGCTAGATAGAAAAAAAACCGCAAACATGCAATGGGTATGCCATTGCATGTTTTAAAATGAAAATTATGTCTAAAGAAATAACTATTATACCAAAAGTAGGGTATTATAAATATTAGAGACTGTTTAAAAAAATCTGATTTTTGTTTGCGTATTTTCATTTCCCTGCCAAGATTTATAAAAATACAAATATGGAGGCACTGTGAGAAATTGGTGCACTTTGACACAGGTATTATGCCGTAGCCAAATGATGTAACTATTCACTTCACGAATTATCTAGAATACATGATGAATTAATATCTTAATTTAAAATAGGTATCCTGTACCTGTATCTAATCATCCCTTGATGTAAGGGCAGGTCTTGTGCCCAGGCAGTGGGGACATAAAAATCGCCTTATGATGTTTTGACCATCCTTGAAGAGGAAGTCAGGGTTTCCAGTCAAAACATTGACATCTAATCACAGCTGGCAACGATGTGCATTTGATGTTTAATCATTATCTACAGATCAGCCGTATTCGCATTAAATAATCTCGTCGACATTTCACCCGTCCGGCCTGCGGTGTCATGTCGCCGTCACACACACTCTCTGCCGACCCAGATCTGTCTCCCACGATATATGCGGGGACTTAATCGTTTTTAATTAACTTCACTTTACACTGTTGTCCTTTGATCCGTAAAACCGGATAATGAGAGATTTTCTGACGACTGCTAACTCGTATTTGTGAATAACAATCATGGAACCTAATCTTTTTTTAATTGCAAGTAAATACAATGTGCATATTTTTCACGTATTTTTTTAAAATGATACTAACATCACTTTTCAATGATACCAACGCTCGACGATAGAATACGGCAAAAAACTCTCAGCAATATAATATAATTTTCATATTAAAAGACATGGAAGGGGTATGTTTGCGATTTTTTCTATCAATCGAAGTTTGTCCAATCGTGTATCGGTATTCATCAGCCTCTAAATAGACACCCCAAGATTGCTATATATTTTTTCAGACGTTTAATTTTAGTAATAAGTGCCGTAGCCTTCGTAGAAAAACTGAAAATACACGTAGCAAAAATAAAACTATACGTCAACCCGAATATTAAACTACAAAATCCAATAAGTATATCCAAAAATGAACTTATTTCAATATGTACACACGTACTATTTTTGTCTGTTCATTAATAATGGATATGCGGACTTTTCGAGGCTTTCGCTGCTTGCTGAAATTTTAATAGGGTTACAGATTTACTTTAACATTGATTTTAATATCGCTATATGAATGTTATTTGCTTTAAATACAGCTGTATTTAATATTGCCGCTTTTGATTCGATTTTGTTTTAATATTGTATGTGTTGCTGAGAGTTTTTTGCCACTTTTTCTCCTCAGCGTTGGCACCTTTTCCTTGCAAAGTGGTGTAAATGTAAATTCAAAAAATATATTGACGTGCAAAAATGTACTCAACGTGCTTACTTGCAATAAAGAAATTTGACTTTGACTTTATTACGACTTATGGAATTCTCGAGGATGCCAAAAAACAGTGAACTAGTTACGGTCAAAATTAGTTTGTACAGTCGAAGACAGAGATAAGTATACAGGAGGCCTCAATAAGATTGAAATTTTCTCAAAAACTACTGGACCGAATTTAATAATTATTTTACAGTTACATAGTTTTAACTTTTATCTATCAAACAGTGAAATAATTTTTGCAATTGGTCAAGTATTTTTAGGTATTATTTTGTAGGTATTTTTTGAGAAAATCTCAACCTTAAAACTCTAATGTACACCTTTCTCTGTGTTCCACCGTACTAGTCAAATCTAGTTTAATTAAACAGCTAAAACAGTTTTCTTTTTTCACATTAAATTTTATTAAGATAATATTTACCTACTTAATTACACTAACCTGACAATAACAGAAATAATAGACATAAAAATATACAGACATACCAGCTCCATTATTCTACTACCTCTTATTCTACTATTATATTATTCTATCTACTATTCTATATAGGCTATTCGTCTTCTACCTCTTATTCTAGTTAAAACAGTTTTGGTCACATAACTAGTTTTAATTAGTCAAACCTAGTTATAATTAGTTTTAAGTTAAGCTAAACCGCAACTACGTCATAATTATTTTTAACTAAATCGTAAAACGGCTGTGCCTAGTCAAAACTAGTTTTAAAGAACAAGCTAAATTCAATGTTAATCTAAACTGGTTTAAAGTGTAAACTACAATAAATAAATAAAATAACTTCGTTAGCTATCAATTTACATGACGTATTATTAAGAAAATATGACAAATATTGGAATAAACAAACAAATATAATGGTTGCATTTCACTTGACTATTCGTGTTCGCTATTGGATGTTTGTCGTATTTGTCAAATACTTGACGTACATACAAATAAGACGAATGTTTTGTCAAGAATACCAACCACACATGGCAATTATGACAAATACGCAAGCCAAGTGAAGTGCCACCATTAGACATGAATTTTCTAAAGTTATCAAAATTCATACAAGATATACAATTTCATTGCTTCAAGGCACCCCTATTTGAGCGCAAGTCGCACCCCCTCCTGCCACTATTTATGGGTGACTTCAACCCCTATTATCTGCCCCGTTGTCCTCTCCCAACATCCTTATCCCTTTTTATTTTTTTCCAACATAATATAAATGGAAAAGTTATTGCTCGTTCAGTTTTGCCTCGGAAATTAGTTATTTTATTGTTCTTCTAGTTCATTTTACCCGCAGCTCCCCCCTACTGTTTTAGGCTCTATTCAAACCTTACGATAAGGACAGGATGACGGCAACAAAATTGTCGCCGGGATGAAAACTTAAGTAATTTGAAGCGAGCACATTTGTGGCTCGTGTGAATTAAGTTAAGATTTTTTAAATTAGTTTTCTTAATGGACGCAACCAAGTCAAAGTCAAATTTATTTATTACAAGTAAGCACGTTGTGTACATTTTTGCATGTCGACATATTTTTTTTAAATTTACACCATTTCGCAAGGAAAAGGTGCCAACGCTAAGGAGAAAAAGTGGCAAAAAACTCAGCGGCAAAAGGTCATTTGCTATTGTCAAGTTTTTTTAAAATTAATAAATAAACAAACAAGCCTAAACATAAGCCTTAGGCCTCAGATCGCTACCTACTGGACGTTAACGACGAGAGAAAATGGAGCGGGGCGTTGCGTTTCAACTGGCCGCAAGCCGCGTGCAGATCACGCCTGTATGGGAAACACTACTCGCCGGCGGCGGCGGCGGTGAGACAACTGCGTAATGCTTTTTTTTTTAATTTTTGGCGAGTCTACAAGTCTAGATAGTCTGTTCATAATGACTAGAAAAATCGGGCGGAGCATTTTTGCGAACCCCAATTTTCCGGCAATTCCTGGATAACGCTTTTCGGCCAGGATTTTTTATTGGATTTTTATACCTACTTTCAAAAGTGATATTTTAAATACATAATTAAATTAGAAATTAGAGTGAGTAATTTTCCCCTGGAAATTACGGCAAAAACCACATTTTATTAAAAAATATATATGGAAAAATGGTTGGATATTCTGTCGTACACATGCCCCATAAATAACTAGAACTTGTAAAAAAAGGAAATTTGAACACATCAATTTTCCTGTAATTGATACACGTAATTTAAGTTTAACGTTGAAAATTCCTAACTTCCGTTTCTAAAAGTTATTGGATTCTTTGTCACATCCAATCTACATATGGTACTCTATCACTGTGCTAAATTTCATAGACGGATGAATTACTGCTAGGGTCAACTCCTTTAATGTCTGGCCTAATTGTCTACAAGTGAGTTTAAACTAGGATTCTGGCTAACAGCTCCACTACATTATTTATGACCAATCCCCGACCACGGATCTCGGCGTCGAATCGCATCCGTTGTGATTAACGACGCATTCGCTCATCGATGCGGCCCGATTAATGATTCCACCACTTCTCGATACTGAGTAATGGACTCGACAACCGATATTATCGATTGACCGAATTGCACGTTTTTAATATTTAACGGAAGCTATTGAAAATTTTATTCATGCAAAATCAGATTTGTTGATAACAAGTATTTTAACTATACCTCTTCTTTTTAGAATTAAAACTATAGTGAGCCATTACTACAAATTATTATATATAAACGGATATCACTCACTTATATTGTTAAAGTCGGCAATTAGACCGACAGTTTAGTGCGCGAAGAAACGTCAACGGCGACGCGGGCGTGGCGGGCTCACCTTGAAAAAGACCGTCGAAATCGGTCGAAACTGTCGGTCTAATTGCCGACTTTAACAATATAAGTGAGTGATATCCGTTTATATATAATAATACCTCTTCTTCATCGTATTATACATACTTTTTTATTACAGCCTCTTTACAGAATTAAAGCTAAGTACGCTACGGTAACCAAATTAGTCTAGATTTTCTGTGTGCCTCCAGGCAAAGGCCTCCCCCAGTCTTCTCCACTCTTTTTTCTCCAACGCCACCCTTGTCCACGTCTTTCCCACCATTTCTGAAATCTCATCATCCCATCGTCTGTATGGTCTACCTCTAGTCCTTTTACCGTCTCTTGGGTATGGTATACCATGTTGTTATGGTTAGGTTATTATACATACATAGGCCCGTATTAATAAATCACTCTCAGCAGTCAATCTTGAGAACGTTCCTCCAGATGACGTTCCTATATACGTAACTTAGGTGCGCGTTTAGAAATCGGGTATCACGTGAGTAACGCCGTATTAATAAACAAAACTTAGTTCTCAAGAGAACTGTCAAACTCACACTTGAGAACGTATTTACTGATTGCAGGCGAACCGCGACGTTTACTTAAATTCTTACACTTGAGAAAGACATCACGTGATACGCCCTCAAGATTGGTTTATTAATAAATGACATACTTGAGATGGTGATCAGTGATCACGTCTTGAGTGTGTATCAGCTGAATTCGCTCTTGAGGGGCCAGAGCTCAGACTATTAATACGGGCCTTAAAGGGAGTTACGCAACTCCATCTATCGGACAATAATAGTAGTATTCCGACAACCATGTCTAACATTCGGTTAGAAACATGATTTGACGAAGTGGCTCGGGTCTCTTGAAAATTGCGGGAAACGACGCTTGCAATTTTTTTTATTTTTTTTTTATTGTCTCCAGTGGTTATTGTGAGATTAGTATCACGTTAAATTAATCAGAAAATGTTCGCGAGTGACAGTATGGTGTATTTGTTGGATAATTTGAGCAAGATCTGGGGTTTCAAGCTTTTATCAAGAGTTCCCGCTACAAGCTCGGGAGTGAACGTGACTGTCGAGCTGCTTCGTCCAGAGTGATGACGCTACGGCGTCTCCTCTGGATGAAGACATGAAGACGCGGCTACCCAGGGTGAAGACGCTACTGCGACTCCGCTGCAGGAAGATAGAAGACCATTATATATTGAATTTTCTGTAACATGACATTGGCAAATGACGAACTCTCGAGTCCATTAATAAAATAAATAAAATAAAAACGAAGTGGCTCAGTTGGTAAGAGCGTGTCACGGAATGACAAGTCCTGACCACGGCAAGAAATTTTTCATCGTGTCTAAAATTGTTCACCGAACATGGATAATGCGTAATACAAATTATGATTCCTCAGTGTAGTTTTAATTCGAAAATGGTTATAAACATTTTGTGTAAATGCAAGTTTTTAATTGCAAACGATTTTTCATGACGACATAAACATCCGTTAGTATTCATGGAAAGCAATATGACATAATGTAAAATGCAAAAACATTTTCTGTGCTTTCCGTATCATTTACGTCATGGGTTAAAACGTGAAACGTAAAAGGCCAGCGTTTAACTTTCCGCTGTATATTTATAATGCATGCACATTTTTACTTTTTAAAATAAAGCTCGCTCGCGTGACAGGATATTCCAGTTATTTCCGTGAGCAATGTATTTCGTATAACAGTTAATTATTTTCATAGATTATTGTTATGCATGATTGTAGGTTAACAATGTTTTTTATTGTTTTGTAGGAACAAATTAGTAGGGCTTTGTGGTCATCAGTCAATGTTTAAATTCCTTGTCATTTCTTTTCTTATATCTACTTATAATCATGTTAAAAATACACCTATAGTCAGTTTTTGGATATTTAAATTTACATTAGAGATATTAATTGTCAAAGTTGTAATTTTTTTTAACAAACTTAGCGTGGGGTCTTGATAATAAGATTTGTTATTATTATTAAGTAACGAACAGTTACAATACGTTACTAGAGCTAATGTAGATATAGTTAAATAACCTATAGTTATTTAACTTTATTTTTACAAAAAAAAATTGTAATTTTTTTTGTTTGTTTATGTAAATATGTTAATGATTTGTTATTAAATAAATAATTGCAATACCTATAGTTACCTATCAATGTGAAATTATATAATAGCAATAATCATATCTTAACAATAAAAAATTAATCTAATTTTTGTGAAAGATGTGTTACACAGCTGACTTTAGCAATGAAACTTAAACAATGAAAAACTTTTCCTTGATAAGTGGTATACTCATAAATGTATATTAAAAAACTGACCAAGTGCGTGTCGGACTCGCGCCCCGAGGTTTCCGTGCAACGCAACTTTACCCCGTAACTTTGCTCTAACGAAAATATAAACTAGATTTAGAGACTAAATTATCTTTGTCATTATCAAAATATTGTGTCCATACATCGACATACTCCTGATTAGTTGATCATTTGCAAGTATAAGTTTGTAATAAGCAAAAAATTTTTTGGGGGGTAGCTGTAATTTCAAATTTACAGTTTTCGGATTTTTCCCTTTACTTGTGCTATAAGACCTAGCTTCTTGCCAAATTTCATGATACTAGGTCAACGGGAAGTACCCTACATGTTTTGATTTTCTTACATTTTCATACAATTATGCGAGAAAATGCGACATAAACGGCCATATCTGTTGATTGCATTGATGTAGATGTTTGTACCCTGTACTGTTTAATGTCCAATATAATGCATTTAAGTTATTGTATGTATTTATTTTATCCCAGCATTGTTACACCACTGACTCAAAATATTGACTGTTAACTAAATCGAACACCATGTGCCTGCCGCTGTTAACGGGTTAAATGAAAGCGGTCTCTTTGTCCACACGACGGAAAGTACGTTAGGTTCGCTTTCAGGAAATTGCGGTCCCAACCTGCGACCTACAGTCAAACGGACAGTAAACTCGTGTGGAGTTAACTTTAGCCTGCGTTTATTAGTGCAATAGGTATAGAAAAATCTATTATTTTCATAATATTTCATAGAATTACACAGTAAATCCTTCATGGGGATTGTATTCGCTTTCATAACAAGTTGCCAGAAAGTGTCACGACGTTGACAGAGAGGAAATTAAAAAATTTCATTAAAGGAACACTTGTTACGACGGCGTATTACAGGATAGATGACTATTTAAACGATGAACATGCATGGTGTGTAACGTTCCGCATGAGGAATAAAGTGTAGATTACTAACAATAGTAATAGTTGTGTATAACTAGTTATTAAGTAATTGTATTATTATTATTTTAAAAAAATTATTGCGATTTTTATCCGAGATTTTAGTGCGATTAGAGGTTGGGATCAGACTTACAACTGTCAGTAGTCATAAGATCTCACGCTAAGTTTACACTCAAAACGGTCTATAAATCCCGCCCATATATACCTTACACACGTTGCATCGTAACATCTCTGTTTTATGCGCTATTAAATTTATTGTAGGTAATATCCATGCCTTTAATATTATTAATGCCTGGAACATTAACACAGACACAATTACCTTCGTACGGTAATTGCCGAAATTCGAGCAGCAAACTCATCAATTACGTAGTAGCTTAGAGAATACAGGATGGAGACGTTAAGGCTTCGTACGCGCGTACTTTCAGTTTTTCTACGAAGCTACAGCATTAACTACTAAAACTAAACGTTAGAAAAAAAAATATATAGCAATCTTGGGGTTAACTTTAGCCTGCGCTTATTGGTGCAATATGTATAGAAAATTCAGTTATTTTAATAGTTCATAAAATTGTGAAACTTATACCACAAAATATATATATTTTACCTGTCTATTGTAATTAAAAATATAAATGATAGATAAATTAGTGGGACAATTTATAGGTTAACAAAAAAAAAATATCTTGGGGTGTCTATTTAGAGACTGATGAATACCGATCGATACACGATAGGACAAACTTCGCTCGATAAAAAAAAATCGCAAACATACCCCTTCCATGTTTTTTAAAATGAAAATTATATCTAAACCGAAATAGTTATTCATACAAAATATATATCAAAATGTAGGGTACTATAAATACGAGAGCTTGTTTAAAAAAATCAGATTTTTGTTGGCGTATTTTTATTTCCCTGCCAAAATTCATCCAAAATTCATAAAAAACGAATATTGAGGCATCCGCCGTATTTAACAGTTCTATTTGTCACGCGAAAACCACCGCCTAACTTTTTAAGTCGCTTTTATCGCTACGAGACGCAACGAAAATTTCATTGTGTCATTAATTGTCACCAGTTCTGTGCTATTGACTTAGTTTTAATTGTTTGATAATTAATTAACTTACTTATAAATACTTAATAATTTATTAAGAGATTGGCAGTTGATTTTTTAAACCGCCTCTATTCTAAATATTCTAAACGTAGTAGTAACTATTACATTGTTACTGAGAACTCGAGAGTAATATCTCTGCAATAATATTCCCGTTCCCAAAAGCATCGTTGTGTGAAACAGCTTAACTATTGTATTATGTTAAGGTGGTATTTCACGGTGAGAGTCTTCTCTCGCGATACTAGATGAAAGTTTCAATCTTACGCAAAATAATCACTAATGTAAGAACGATATAAATAACTACCACTATTTGTAATGTGATTCTTTCAATTAAAAAACATGACAGTTACCAACCTCAATAATACGCGATTTTTTTTTTAATGTGGTTTAGTGACCAAACCTATTTGTCAGAGTTATTCAGGCCGCCCGTAGGCCTCTGACGCGGCCTAACTACTGCTGCCGAGGGACAACCGTGCTTTCCGAGGCACGGAGGGGCTCAGATGAAAGTGTCACTAGCGGTCACCAATTCAGGTACTGACCTCGCCCAGCTTTGCTTAACTTGAACGATTGTTTTCAACGTGTACTCGCAACTGGACTACGAGCCCCTCTATAATAATATACGATGATACCAATATAGGTAAAATTATATATGTATAATACATATATTCCACATCATTGTCCTCGAATATAACATGAAATGGGAAAAAATAAATACATGGAAATAGCACAGACTATGATTTCCTGGGCTGCGAATAATTCATCACCCTGGGTATCCTCGTCTTCTTGTCTTCATCCAGAGGAGTCGCCGTAGTGTCGTCACTCTGGACGAAGCAGCTCGACAGTCATGTTCACTCCCGAGCTCGTAGCGGGACTCTTAACTATACCGCCAAACTTCAGATCCCGCATGAATCCTTTAATAATTTCACCATACTGTCATTCGTGAACATTTTCTGATTAACTTAACGTGATATTAAACACAAATCAACAACTGTAGACATTAAACTGAAAATTCGCAAACTCCTAATACGTAGAATCTCATTGGTAACAGCAATAAATAATTTATCTCGTTGCCGATACAGGAAATACCATCCCTACCACGATAGTTACTCTCGCGAGAACTATCATGAAGTCTCACCGTGTAACACGACCATTAAGCCGTCAAACATGAGCTTGGGTCTACGAAATTTCGCAACAAACCTTAGATGCGCCTTTGTTGTTTCAGTAAACGTGCTACTGGTTTGTTAAAATATGGATATGTTAATGTAAGTTCCAAGAAAATATTTTGGTTCCTAACCGCTTTAGGAAACTGAAATATTTCTTAGATATTTGTGTAATCATATTTTTTATATAATCATATTTTTGTTGTGGCTTTTGGGTCTGTTACTTCCCATAGCGCATACAAATATGCGCCAAAAAGACATTGCCACATTTAAATGGAGCTTTGCCCCACCTACAAAACTACGTGACCATTTAAGCTGTACCTATCATTTTGTTGTGGACTCATTACAGGTTTCATATTGCATAATCATAATCAGTATCATTTTCTACTACTCTCACAACTCCTATGGAAGAATAACAAAAAACAATGAACAAATCGCATCGATTTTTACTATTTTCTGAATTCTTAATTAAGCTGTTTTTTTCGAATCGCAACTTGTACAAAACTTTATTTTAAACCAATAATTTTAATAAAAAACGGAGATATTTTTAAATTTATTCGTTATCTTGTACAACTTGCGGTTGATGGTGGGGCAGAATCTGGCATTGTCATTTATCGTGTTTAAATTTGTTCACCGAGCATGGATAATGCGTAATACAAATTATGATTCCTCACTGTAGTTTTAATTCGAGTGTATCAGCTGAATTCGCTCTTGAGTTTGATCTCAGACTAATTAATACGGGCCATAGAAACCGCAATCTTTATTGTGCGCGAATGTCGACGCAGCAATGTTTTATGATTAAACTTCTTTGAGTCTATCAAGTAAGATTATATCACGCTCCGAAAGACTTATTTTCGGCAGTAAACCAAAGGGAACACATTAAAAAACTGTCATAAATAAAGGGACACACGCTTCAAAGTCGAATAAAAGCAGTCGTAAAGAGGAACTTCTGGGGACAGATTACTGTGTCAATCGTAGAGAGAGAAGCCTATAGAGGGAATGTGGTTTCTGTCTCACTCTCGAGCGACAAGAACAACATAATATGGATATCGCAAGCGTGAGAGAGAAAGATTCATATATCTTCTGTCCTTATCGGCGTAGCCAGTTTTCGTTATTGAAACTAACTGTCACCGGCACCAAAATGGCAGATCGTTTTTACGTTGCTGTAAATAATGATAAATTATTATTTTAGCAGCATTTTATGTGTTAGATCTCGTGTTTGCAGTCATATATTTGAACAAAAAATGTCGTCTCTCTCTCTCTCTTATATTGCTGTGCCTAAACAAGGTCCATAAAGAACACTGTAACATTTTAATGTTAAGTATGTGAACATCTGTATTATAACTTATGAAATGCAATAAACATATTGAGTATTGAGTATATATTAGATCGAAACATATTGTCGTTATTATATCATCATTGCTAAGGGGGTTTGTTGTGTATTCATATCTATAATTTATAATTTTATTGTGAAAAATACCCTTAATATTTGGTAATAGTATTTCCTAGGCAACACCTGGCTGCCAGAAAGAAAGGGTAAATGTGGGTACGCGGGCTGCGAGTCTTTTGGATACTCAGTGTACGGTGTCAATACTCAAGATGTTACAGAATGATTTTTTATTTATTTATTATGCATTATAGGATGGCGAACCAATGACACAATATTTTGGGCACGTCACTGATCACAGAATTCATTATGTACAGTCGAAGACAGAGATAAGTATACAGGGGGCCTCAATACGGTTGATGTTTTCTCAAGAACTACTTGACAGATTTTAATAATTATTTAACACAGAATTTGAATTACGCATTATCCATGCTCGGTGAATAAATTAGAACATGATGAAAAAATTCTTGCCGTGGGCAGGACTTGAACCTGCGACCTTGTCATTCCGTGACACGCTCTTACCAACTGAGCCATCACAGGCCACGCCGAGCCTACCGAAAATCTTCATCGCTTTATACATACTTAAAGGGTATGTTACGCAACTCCATCTATCGGACAATAGTAGTAGTATTCCGACAACCATGTCTAACATTCGGTTAGAAACATGATTTACGATGATGCGCTCCTATTCAAGTTCAAGTCCTGCCCACGGCAAGAATTTTTTCATCATGTTCTAATTCTTTAACAGTTACATAGTTTTAACTTTTATATATCTAACAGTGAAATAATTATTACAATCGGTGAAGTAGTTTTTCAGAAAATCCCAACCTTAAAAACGATTCTAAAAAAACCTCCTGTACACCTGTACCGTACTACGTAAAAAGTGTATATCGTCACTTGAGAGTGAAAACCTCGTATGGCGTTTTTCCCATGAGTCCATTTTTATCTATTTATGCAAATTAAATTTAGAGTTACGTTATACTAAATTTAAAATATAAAGACTTCCTCCTTAAAATATAAAGAAATCCTCAATAATTTATGATTTTCTTCTATACAAAATTTTTGAGTGGACAATTTTTACTCCTGTAAAATTTCTTCCTGTGCACATAGGTGGTTTTCACTCTCAAGCGACGATATGAGAAACCAGACGAAGACCAAGTTAGTGAAGAATTTATTTCTGTGATTGATTCTTCAATCAAGGAATTTTCAGCGAGATTTTCTCAGTTCAAAGAATTGTCTGAAATACTCAAGTTTATTGTGTACTCTAACGTGACGTCAGTAGATAAACTAAATAGGTCTCAATTCGATTGGTTAGGAATTGAAGAGTTTGAAATGCAGCTGATTAATTTTAAAAAGTGGTCCGATCTAATAATGTGAAAATAACTGCAATAATCACAGAACAGCATGAAATGTTAGTAGGGTAGGGTAGTTTTTGTTTCTGCGACATTATCATTTTCTTCTGAACTGGGGCAGTTGGCTTTCCGTTTTAGGCTAGAATTTAGAGAAGCATTATTAAGGGTTACATCAAAGAAAAAAAATTTAAAAAAGTTAAGATTTGTAATAATTGTAATTAAAAAACCATCAGAGGATGTCGTTTTTCTCGAATTTTTTAAAATGCTAATAATTTTCAAAATACTTGTTTTGGATTTTTTTATATATTTTTCTGATAACTGTTATCACTTGGCCCATCACGCGTTTCCGGCTTGACGTCGATTTCTGGGACACCCTGTATATCTCCAAATATACATATATTTCGGATGCTGCGTCCCCACAACGGGCTTTAGTAATCCTTTTACTGTATATCTATGCTATATTGTTTTGTGATCTCACATCTAAATGACGTCACGAGTTCACGACCCCGATTGAATGTGAAGTGAACGCGTAGCTCGGAGCCAGTAATTTCCCGTTCAGATGTCTATTCCCTGCCTCACAAGTAAACGTAGTATGACAAATGACATGACGTCCGTACCTACACGTTCGCTTGATGGATTGTGGTTTACGTAGTTGGTTGTCTCGCTTTCTCTTTATTGCTGTTTGTATTTACTGTATAGAGACGACGATATCTTCGACGATTATCTCCTTTTTTTTTTGTAAAATTCATCCCATCTTATCTTATCTTATCCTGATTGGGTGCCAATGTGGCGGCACTTCGACCCATTGGGATCTTTTGTGCTCTCCCCTTTCCTTTATGCTCCTTCCTCCTCCCTAAAGATATAACTCAGTAGGTCCGCTATGCAGCTCATGGGAAGGAGCCTGTAGTCTTCTGGTTCCGGATAGGCTGACCCCAGGAGACTCATTCGCTTTCTAGCCAGTGAGTCACATTCACACAGTAGGTGTTTCATGGACTCCGTTTTGTCACCACAGGCTCTGCAGGTTGGAGATACAGCTAACCCCATCCTGTGCAACAGGTCGTTCGTTGCTTGATGTCCCGTTAGTGCCCCAATTATGAGCCGCATCCCATAGGGAAAGGCAAAGCCAACTAGGGCATACAGCCTGGTCTGATGTTAGTAGAATGTCTGAATTCTTATAAATACATACATATATACGAAGATAACCTAACCTAAACCTACGCACAACCCTCCCAAATCCCTAAAGGAAATAACTCAATGATCCACGCAAGCATCAAGTTATGTAAAGAAACCTTGCTAAAGCACAAAACTTCACAAACACGACTTCTTTCGAGCACTCCAACTAATAGAAACGTTCGCGGACATCTACTGATTAACTTAACGTGATCATTATTCACTAAATACCACGGAAACTATTTAATTAGAATTTTCACAAAAAAACAGCTAATGGCGTTTCGCGCGCTTAACAAGGAATCACGATTATCTCCTACAACTATTTATTTATTTTATTAATGGACTCGACAGTTCGTCATTTGCCAAAGTCATGTTACAGAAAATTCAATATTATAATAATACTAACGGTCACCCATCCTGCTTCAGATCTTCCCCAATGTTACTTTAAGTTCATTTTCTGACCGTACTCCTAGTCTACGAATCTCCCCAGAACTCATAAGATTGCTATTACATAACGATATCAAAGCGAGGCAATATCGTCGAGCAACAAACGTTGTTTTGAGACAACAAAGCTCTTTGCTTTAGGCAGAGTTTACACTTAGTTGTGTTTGGGTTCATACTTTTGCTTTGTTTATGAACATATTGAATATTTAACTGATATTGGTTTACATTATTGTATAAGTAGTAGCAGAATCAGAATTATATATCTTTATATAGAAAGAAAGAAAGAAAACAGATTTATTTAACACCACAAATTACAGAAGCAAATTAACAGAAGAAGAACGGTCTCTTGAAAATGGCGGGAAACGACGGTTGCGAAATTATTTAATAATTTTCAGTTTAATGTCTACAGTGGGTGTTTTGTGTTTAATATCACGTTAAATTAATCAGAAAATGTTCGCGAATGACAGTATGGTGAAGTTATTGGAGAATTCAAGCAGGATCTGAAGTTTGGCGCCATGGTCAAGAGTCCCACTACGAGCTCGGGAGTGAACGTGACTGTCGAGCTGCGTCGTCCAGGGTGAAGACGCTACGGCGTCTCCTGTGGATGAAGACAAGAAGACGCGGCTACCCAGGGTGATGACGCTACGGCGACTGCCCCTGGAGGAGGATAGAAGACTATTATACATTGAATTTTCTGTAACATGACATTGGCAAATGACGAACTGTCGAGTCCATTAATAAAATAAATAAATAAACAGAAGAAGAACACATACAAATAGGCCTGACATAACAGGCCACAGCGCTGGTTGTCAGCTGACCTCATAGTGACTGCACGGACGATGGCGACAATGATGGTGTACTCGAGTGTGGTGTGCGAATGTGTATGTGTAAGGGTGTGTATGCATGTGTGTGAGGGTGTGCGTGTGCGTATGTTTGTGCATGTTGTATGTGTGTTTGCAACAGAATGATAAAGAGTGTGCGACGATATGTTGATATCTGATTTTTGAGAGTCGATTAAAAACAATTTTAATTTTATTCTGAAACTATTTGCCGATTATATCGGCATTAGATGCTGTTTATGAGCTGCTGAACGTATTTTGCCACTTTTACTCCTCAGCGTTGGCGCCTTTTCTTTGCAAACGTGACTCTTGAATCTATCTCGAAACTGCAGATCTTCAGTTTGATTATTTTTCGAAAACTCCAACATTCGCGAACATTTTTTCTAAAAGTACCAGGACACTATGACACGCAAGAGTCTCATAAAATGCTGTCCGTAGTTGTGGGGCAAAAGGCCTTTTCCCCTCTCTATAGTATTACTTGGTGGTGTCAGGATATAAATATAATACTCATCGCCCCACCGGTTACATAGGGATTGAAAAATACCCATAACACCACCGGTGGTGCGATTGAGTGGTGTCACGGGTCCGCCACGAAATAATTTTGCAACCGTCATTTTTAAAAGTCTTTCTTGGTTTTCTAAAACATAACATCGACAGAAAATACAAAAAAATCATAGTTCCATATGTAAAAGGCAGCCACCCTGCGAGGTATGGGAGATGGCAAGGAATACTTGATTGGATTGATCTCACCGAATTGCAGCTCCGCTGTCGTCACAAAGATAGGACCACCTGAACCATCCCACAGCCACACTGCCCACATCAATATTCTCTGAGTTACATCAATGAGCACCACATTTCTGACCAATTCGAATCACAATTACCACCACCGGTTGTTCGCGCGAAAGGCGAACCACGAGAGTGAGAATGACAGTTTTGTTGCGTTTTTTAGTAAGGCAAATGCGGCAAAAGATCATACAGCCTTATAGCATTTCCATGGTCATTATCATCTTTTCTAATACCAATTCCATTAGATTTTAGGATTCTTAACACATAGAAGTTGAAGAACGACTCTATCAGCAATTAGACTTTAACCGACGGCAAATTGGTTTGCTAAATACCAAACGCCTATTTGACTAGCCAAAGCGTTTAAGCTTTCAAGGCATGCTAGAAGCTGACATTTCAATCATGCCTAACATAGCCTAATTAGTCATTTGTATTCGCTAGTATAACTAGCATCTGAACTCGGACTTTTAGATAATCAATACGTTGAACTTAGTTAAAAGTTAAGCAACGTTAAGTGCAGTTCAAACAAGGATGAATGATGATGATGACATCACGAATACCTTGTAAAGAAGTTTTTCTATGTGAATTCTTATATTTATAGCCGTATGTTTTGTTTGTATAGTTGGAAATGACTTCAATGGAGCTTTGCCCCACCTACAAAACTATGTGACCATTTAATCTGTACCTATCATTTTGTTGGGGACTCATTACAGGTTTCATATTGCATAAATCAGTATCATTTTCTACTACCCTCGCAACTCCTATAGAAGAATAACAAAAACAATGAATAACTCGCTTAGATTTCTTACTATTTTCTGAATTCTTAATTAAGCTGTTTTTTCGACTCGCAACTTGTACATAACTTTAATTTAAACCAATAATTTTAATAAAAAACGGAGATACTTTTACATTTATATATCTTGTACATCATGCGGTTGATGGTGGGACAGAATCTGGCATTGTCATTTTTCTGTATCCCCCATATTAGTACGCTATTTTGGATAGCTGAGGAATTTTGTCTATTATATTATTTGGATTATTTTTGTCGACAATAGTCTATTTTGTATGGCTGTATAATTTGTTTGTATATTTGTACATTTTTGTCCCCAATAGTCCGCATATTAGTACCCTACCAGCACCCATAAATACCCACAAAGAACCCGTATCTCCAAGTTTTATGTCCAAGTAACAGGAAGCTTTCCTTGGGAGGTCGTTTTACGAGATCTGTTTACATGTTTGTATGTTTGTTTATCAGCATCGAATTTATGGTGCCAATAACTCGGGCACTCGATAAAGGCGGGCCTGCGGGAGCTTTCCCTGTAAATTTTCCCGTATATGCATACAGTTTTGCGAACATAAATACGTTCGGTAAATCGTGGGGTTGGAAATTTCAACGTTATACGTGTGATGTCTGAATTTGAAGCATATTTGTTTATATACATAAAGACAGTACTTATTTCAATAATCATTCCCGAAATTTTAGTAGTAGTCCTAATGAGAAGTAGCCCTAATGAGAAGTAGCCCTAATGAGAAGTAGCCATAATGAGAAGTGGCCATAATGAGAAGTGGCCATAATGAGAAGTAGTCCATTAGCGAGTCGGTTGCCATAATGAGAATTAGCCATAATGCGCCTAAACCATATTTTAATCTGGTTCAATCGATAGCACATCAAGCTTCATCTAACTCAGGTAAAAATATACGAGAGGTATCATTATGTAGAAGCGTTTATTGGCAGATTTTTAATTGATATTTGATCGTTGGTTTGAAGGATCCTTTCACTAACATTACCTCAGTTTGTTAATTTCATAATTTTACTTTCAATCATACTTATTTCCATATTCTATTATATCCATTCCATGATATATTTATTATTTATCATCTTTCTTTGTCTTCATCATCATCAGTCTATTTATATTGCCCCACCCATTGACCTTCCCTTACTCGGCCACGAGGGCCTAGTGCGGATTAGCGGATTACACATGCCTTATAACTGTTTTTCTTCTAGGACATGCAGGTTTCATCGCGATGTTTTCCTTCGCCGTTTTGAGAGCACTCGGTAAATGTACGTAAGTTTTTCCGTCGAAAACTCATTGGTACATGGCTTCCCTGGCTGGGAATCGAACCTAGGACCTTCGTATCGTAAATCCATTGACCCAACCACTGAGCCACCGAGCTCTCTCTTCTTTGTCTTATTTTATCTTTAATCGGGTAATTATGACTACATACGTCAAAGAAGATTTCTCTTCATGATAATTTGAGTAATTAATTATATGGGTAATACACGAACTCTCTTCATTTGTTATCCTCTTCTTTCCTTATCTTATTAATTCATCTTCTGGTACAGTCGAAGACAGAGATAAGTATACAGGGGGTCTCAATAAGGATGAGATTATCTCAAAAACTACTGGACCGAATTTAATATTTCTTTTACAGTTACGTACTTTTCACTTATATCTACCAAAAAGTGAAAGAATTTTTGCAATAGGTCAAATAGTTTTTGAGAAAATTTCAACCTTAAAAACTCTTCTGTACACCTTCCTCTGTTTTAGAATTAAAAGACCGTCGAAATCGATCGAAACTGTCGGTCTAATTGCCGACTTCAACAATATAAGTGACGGTACGGTACGCGACTAAAAGAGATCATGTTATCAATAGTTTAGGTATATGCAAATTAGATGTAGGTATATTCCACGGCATTTTAGCTGAGCCAACTTCAGGCCCAGCTAAATGCTGTTCTCGATCTTTTATAAAATTTAAGTTAATTTAGAATAGGTACGATGGGATTGGCATCGTCACATTATGTGTACAAAAATCCCTAAACAATTATAGATTAAAAAAAATATAAGATAAGATAAGATAAGATAAATACACTTTATTGCACCATAATACAGTATTAATTACATAATTGAGAAGCATGTACAATTTTGGCGGTCTTATCGCTAAAAGCGATTTCTTCCAGACAACCAACTGCAGAGGATATTATAAAAATATAACAGAAAGAGGTAGAAGTGCATAGTATGTAAATATAATAAATAGTAATATCTACGTTAGATAGGTAACACAATTTACGATACTTAAACATGTAAATTATATCTATTATATACCAATATAATATATACTTGTAAGAATATAATACTTTATTAAATACTATTAATAAATATAATATATAAATGTAAATATATATTAATAATAAATATATATATACATACACATACATATAAATAACAGTAGTACTTAAATAAACACACATAACACAGGATATCGACAACAACCAAAGTGAGGTGAGGAAAAAGAAGAGTAAGTATAGGTATCAAAGTGTCAGAAAATGTTCCTTTACCTGTCGTTTGAAAATGGGCAGGGACTCCGCGAATCGTATCGAGACAGGTAGGGAATTCCAAAGTCGGATTGCTTGAGACGTGAAGGATTGTCGATAGAATTTAGTAGAAGAACAAGGAAGGTAAAGAACGAGATTTTCAGAAGAGCGAAGAGGGCGATTATGAGTAGTGCAAAGGTACTGAAAACGCTCCTTTAGATATAAAGGAGTTGAGGGATTGAACAGCACCGAGTAGAGAAGAGCAAGAATGTGAGCATCTTTACGTCGACGAATTGGAAGCCACTTTAATTTGCTACGGAATTCCGAAACGTGATCGTATTTACGTAAGCCAAATATAAACCGTATGCCCAGGTTCTGGAGACGTTCGAGTTTATTTAGGAGATCAACAGTGAGATCAGAGTAGCACGCGTCTGCATAATCCAGGATTGGCAAGAGCAGGGATTGTGCCAGAGCAATCTTAGTGGTAGTCGGTAGGAAATTGCGAAGTCGCCTTAACGATCCAGTGGCAGCAAACATCCTCCTGCTAACCTCGGCCACCTGAGAGTTCCAAGACAACGTTCTATCAAAATAGATGCCAAGGTTTCGAACAGTCTCACTGTACGGTATACGGACACCATCAAATACGACCGGTGCCAATTGATTGAAATCAACCCTAGATATGAAAGAAGAGCTGCCAATAATGATAGTTTGAGTTTTGCTAGGGTTGACTTTAAGACCGAACCGTTTGCTCCAGTCTAAGATTAAATTTAAATCAGAGTTGGTCGTATTTATGGCATCAGTGAGACTGCCGATAGAAGCCTGAGAATATATTTGAAGGTCGTCTGCATACAGGTGGTAGGAAGAAGAAAGTTGACGTGTGATGCTGTCAATGAAGATGGAGAACAAGAGAGGGGATAACACGCCGCCCTGCGGGACACCTGCCGAAGTATTGCACCAGCTAGAGTATGAATCCTCAATCCGGATACGTTGGCGGCGCCCGTACAGGTAGCTATGAAACCAATCAATTACCGTAGGAGATATGTTAAGAAGACCGAGCAGTCCCAGCAGGATCTCAAAATCAACAGTATTAAACGCATTACTGAAGTCCAGTAGCGTCAAGACCGTAAGCTGCTGATTTTCCATACCGAAACGAATGTCGTCGGATATTTTAATGAGTGCTGTAACCGTACTATGGCCTGGTCGGAAACCGGATTGGAAAGGATTGAGCAAATTGTTTCTAGAAAGGAAATAATTCAATTGCGTGTGTACTAGACGTTCCAGGACTTTGGAAAGGAAAGGTAGTATCGAGATAGGACGATAATCGGACATGGAGGAAGGATTAGATTTTTTAGGCAAAGGAATAATCTGCGCATCCTTCCAAAGGGTTGGAAATTTACAGGAAGTGATGGAGTAGTTAAGGATTTTGGTTATGACAGGAGTGAGTATGTCTATCAATGGGACAATCATATTACGGCTTACACTATCACATCCGACGGCATTTGAGGCGATGGAAAGGGTGGTCTTCCGAACATCACTATCAGTAAATTGAGTAAATAAGAATGGTGAGAAATCAGGAGTTGGTAATGATGAAAGAGAATTAAGAGTATTTGTTTTGGTACCGCTATCGAGGGCAGATGACGAAGAGAAGTGTTGATTTAATAACTCGATGTTAAGATCTTTGGGTACACTACTGTTGCGTGCTTTACCAACTCCCATGGTTCTTAGAAATTTCCAAACTTTGGCTGGATCCCCATTTTCTACAGATTGGTGTATATGGCGTCGTTGCGCATCCCTACACGCCGTATTGCAGCGATTCCTCAAAAGATGGTATTTATCTCGGTTTCTGTCCGAAGAGTTTAATTTGAATTTGGCCTTGGCACGATTTCTCTTTTCCATTAAAATTTTAATCTCATCAGTAAGCCATGGCGCAGGAAGATGCTTGACTTTGACCGGACGTACTGGCGCATGCACGTCATACAGTTGCGTCAATAAGGAGTTGAAGACTTCAACTTTCTCATCAACAGATTCAGCTGAATCAATAATGGCCCAGTCAGTCTGGCGGGCACCCTGTTGAAGACGTTCCACTTTCATACCACCAAAATTGCGCTGTAACAGAATTCTGGGTTTGGGTTTTGGGGGACGAATTTTGTAAGAAAGATAAATCAAATCATGATATGAAAAGGCATCAGCAGTGAATTGGCCATGTTTAGCAACATGATTGAGAGATGAAACTATAATTAAGTCAAGAAGGGACGGCGTGCAATTTGGAAAGAAATGCGTGGCTCGCGAAGGGAGAATGTGCATGTTGCTGCCTTTGACCAATGTTTGAAGGCGACGACAACGTGTGTCGTTTCTTAATAAACAAGTATTAAAATCGCCCATAATTATTGTGTGATTATACAAAGGAGAAAGATCTTCTAGGAGTTTTTCGAAAGAAGGGAAATAGTTGATACGCAGATTAGGACTGTAGTAAACTCCAAGAAGCAATTTAGAATGAGATAAGGTAATTTCCAATAATAAATATTCAGCAGTGTTAAGCGGGGGAGGCTGAGCCGAACGACTAATAATAGAGAACGGTATATGGCTACGTAGATAGATGGCAACTCCACCGTAAGAGGAGTTTGTGCGGTCGTTGCGAATCAAGTGGAATCCTGGCAAAGAATATGAAGTAGATGGTAAACAAGGGTGCAAAAAAGACTCTGACACAAGAATTGCATGGATATTTGTATTGTCGAATGTTGTAAGCATGTCAGAGTAATGCGCAGGGATACTCTGAGCATTAATATGGATAACATTAAAGTTTTTTGAGACGTCTGATAACTCAGAGACAAGAGAATCTTCGAGTGACATAGGTATACTGTGGAAGCTGTCGTCGCTGTTCAATACCTCAGATGAAGAAGAAAAGGAAAAGAAATGCTCACTATGATCGGCATCATCAGTGTCGCTATCCTGCATAAATAATAATACTTAGGTACAAAAATATATATAAATAAATAATGCAATATAAAATATTTACTTAATATTATAAACAATAAAAACTATATAAATAAATCTCCACCTGCCAGTAGTTGCAAAGAAATCGTTTACAAGAATAAATTATAGTTCTATTCAGCATTAAGAAAAATAAAAATTGTAATACTAAAAACAGAAGAAAACATAAGAAGAAATGTGAAACATTGATAGAAAATGATAGAAAACAAAAGCAAATTATGACTATTACATAAATAAAGAAATCGATTCCATTTAATAGTCAAAGAAATCGATATTGAGACGATATTGTATCGCTTTCCTACACTAGTTGAGGAAAAAAAAAAAAAAAGCTGTCAGTCAGTCGTGCGTGTGTGTTGTTTTGTTTGTTATGTCAAAGTCATTGTAATAATTTGTGTGTCGGTATATTTAGTATAATACAAATAGTGTAAAATAATTCAAGTTAACTAATGAATGAGGCGGTATTGCAATAAATATAGACATGGAATACCTACAGGGATGGAATAGTTGATAAAATGAAGTGTAAACAAAAAATAACCCTATTAACAACAACACTATCCACGGCTTAATCACGGCCAACCTGTTAGAGTTTACTTCCTGAAAGTAATACCACGCTTCCGTCTCACTATTTTGGGTGGAGAGTTGACAGCTTGGCCACCAGCACGAGTGGCAGCGGACGCAGAGGCCGCGACGGCGCCGGCGGCGGTGTCGACAGGAACGCTATGGAGCTCACTAAGCGCTGCGATCTGCTGCCGCTTGCCGTCGGCCCTGATGACGAACACGGATCCGTTTCTTGTAAAGCACTTTGCTACACCGAACCGCTTGCGTGCCGCCATGAACACAGTATGCCTCGCCTTCGTAAGGAACTCCGACAGTGTTATGCCACTACCTTTGAGGCCAGTCTTGGAGAACCATACCTTGTCCCGGACCGAGACATCCCGAAACTTGATCAGTATCGGCCTGGGGGTATCATCACTACCGCTCATCCTCCCCATACGATGGCTCCTGCTGATGTCGATTGCAGAAATCTCCGACAACTTTAAATGTTTAGCTGCAGCAGATAACACCAACTCGCTTGTATTCTCGTCTGCCCTCTCATCAACACCATGGAGGAGCAGCATTTTACGACGACTTCGCATTTCTTGCCTGTCAATCTCCTGATTCAGCATTTCGACCTGCGCCTGTAAACTGCTCACAGCGGTCACGATGAAAGTTTTGAACACTTTGAATTCCGCTGAAAGTGTCGCAGCTGTTGCCTCTGCCGGGGGTGCACTGTCCAAATTTTCCTCGAACTTGGCCATCCTTGAGTGAAACAGTGCCACCATCTCTGCCATTGATTGTTTTAAGGACTCCATCTTGTGATTTTCTCACTATGTCAGAATGTGCAAGACAAAAGAAGTGACAATGTCTTAAATTTCCCTTGAAAGTGAAGTGATCTAAAGGATTTTGCAACCACTGGTAGGTGACTAATACTAAGTACACATAATATATAGTTAAAACTGTAGAATTATATTTAAATTTTTAAAATAAATAAGAGAGCAAAATTTTGCGTGTTACTATTTTCACGCCTACCCGCCGAAAAAAGTATATATATATATATATATAAGTGAGTGATATCCGTTTATATATAATAACCTTTCTCTGTGTTCCACCGTACGAGTAATTTGGATGAGTAAAAAGTTTTCTGTTCATCCATATTTTCCATAATAATGTAAGCCCTTTTAAAATGATTAGGTATCGAACAATTTTGATAAGACGCACCCCAATAAATAATTCATCTATATGTCTAAGTAATAACAATCGAACTTCAATGGATCGTGCCACGAATACTTGATGAGAGCCCGAAAATCGACGTAATTGTATTTTACGAATAAATGATTCGATTATAACTTGATTTTGGAACGTTTCTTTTGTTATAAAAGCTTTTAGATTGATTCCACATTTCAAATTGAAACATGTTCCTGGGAACAGTATTTCTTTCTTATTAATAACTAGCTGTACCCTTTCTTCTTATGGTGCCGTCTTCTTACGAAGGTTGGCGATCATTATGGCAATCTGCACTCTCGACAACGCAGAGACCTGGTACTCTTGCCGTACCATTGGCGTAAGTTCCTGAGCCATGATATTCTCCTTCTACCTGGCCTTCTTCTGCCCTGGATCTTTCCCTGAAGAATCAGTTGTAGAAGATCGTACTTTTTATTCCTCATTATGTGACCTAGATACTGGAGTTTCCGTTTTTAATGGTCTTAAGAATCTCCACCTCTTTGCCCATTCTCTGGAGCACTGTCTGTACCCCGCAACTTCGTTTCCTTAGAGGAGGAGGATGGAGGAGATCTGGAGGCAGATCTTCCTCTCTGGATCCTTGTTTCGACATCACATACCGCCATGTCTTATAGCCTATGAGCTGTCCGGATATTTCAGCTATCTCCTAGTGAAACTCCCATCAAAATCCCTTCCTTAGTTGTAGCGTGATACTTGCACAAAGTCACAGACAAACTGACAAAAATTCTAAAAATTATTATTTTGGCATCAGTATCGATCCTAAAACACAATACAATTATTATTTTCAAAAAATATCCAATGTACAGGCACAACATTTTTACAGTCTTATTATATGTATAGGTAACTAAACATATACTAGTATATATAGTAACCGTTAACGGAAATTGAGTAGATCTAATCATTGTCGTGGATATTGACGGTGAGACTGACCCACAAGTTCAAAGTCGCTCAGCGAGCTATGGAAAGAGCTATGCTTGGCATTTATCTGTTAGATAGAATAAGAAACGAGTATATTCGCTCGAAGACAAAAATGGTCGACATTGCTCATAGAATCAGTAAACTGAAGTGGCAGTGGGCTGGTCACATCGTCGTAGAACCGATAACCGATGGGGTAGACGAGTTCTCGAATGGAGGCCACGAACGGGTAAACGTAGTGTGGGACGCCCCCCGGCCTTCGCAAGATGGCTGTCAGGGACTGGATGCAGAGGGCCGAGAGTAGGGCTGAGGGGCGCGCTTTGGGAGAGGCCTACGTCCAGCAGTGGACTGATACGGGCTGATAATGATGATGATGAATCATTGTCCTTCTAATCTAGTCGATAGTTCCCTTATACGCAAGGAGTCTCCGATTCGATTTCCGAACCGGACGGAGGCTACCTCAAATACAAGTATTTTTAACTATTTTAGAATTAAAACTATAGGTGCCGTATTTTTAACTACCTACTATCTATAACTACTTATCAAAGCTGGGGTGTTGTGTTTTTCTTTAACCTGGTGGCATTGTACTGGTATGATGTCTGTGAAGTCCTAATCATTCTTATGTTTAGATATTTTCTTGCATATGCTCTATGCGAAACGAAAATATAAATGATAAATGGAGAAAAAATTTCATCACGACCGGGATTCGAACCCGGGACCTCGCCATTCCGTGGCACGCTTTATTTCAACAGATATCACGGTAGCGTGATTTCGTACTCAGATCGTGAATTTTGTCTCCATGTTCTCGTCTTAGGGACGGTAGCGACATCTATCCAGTAATTGTGTAATTACTCAAATTCATGTCTAACATTGCAGTTAGAAATCATGTTTTTAATTAATGACGCGTTCCTTTTTCATATGTATTGATATTTTCTTGCATATGCGCTATGCGCTTTAATCATTCTTGTAGATTTATAAATCTGTGTCTGAGTTCTAAGGAGCTTGCAATCTTTCATGCTCGTTCATGCAAAAGTTATCCTACTATGCTAACAAATGCCTTAGGTTTACTGCAGGGCAAAGTTGCAAAAAGGCCCTCTATTTAAGATAAAACAAAGGTTCCCCATTCCACTCGTTTTACTACCTTTTTATCTGTTGCCTTTTGTTATGGTGCATAATCCTGCTCATTTTTGTTTCAGATAACCCAGTAAATGGTCCGCCAAAGCCGCCTACCTTCACAAAATGGTAGACTTATAGCACGAAGCAACACCGGACAGTACATTGAACGGTGGCGGTGGAAGCGAAAACATGTTCATACTGACCGTTGTCTACTTCATCACGCTTCCAGTACTGACTTCAAGAGTTGTCAGAGGAGACACCACGATGGAGGATAAGTCTCCGCAGCCTATGATTAGCAGTAGAGTAGTTAGGACTAAATATGGTGATATAAGAGGTTTTATAGTGACACCAGAATCTAGATACCTAGAACCTGTTGAGGTTTTTCGTGGTGTTCCTTATGCATCGCCGCCTATGGGGTCACTAAGATTTATGCCTCCAGTATCGGGCGCGCAATGGTCAGGTGTGAAGATTGCTGAGGAGTTCAGTCCGGTGTGCCCACAGGTGCTTCCAGATATAAGGAATGAGACTGCAGTGCTAAAGAGGATATCGAAAGGGAGGCTGGAGTACTTGAAGAGGATATTGCCATTCTTAACGAATCAGTCAGAAGATTGTCTTTACTTGAACATTTATGCACCAGCTCAAGGTAACTATACTTTATATTTCTCTCAATTAGGGACAACCGTGGTTGACATTGCTCATAGCATCAGCAAACTGAAGTGGCAGTGGGCTGGTCACATCTGTCGTAGAGCCGATAACCGATGGGGTAGACGAGTTCTCGAATGAAGGCTACGAACGGGTAAACGTAGTATGGGACGCCCCTCGATCAGATGGAGGATGGATGACATTCGCAAGATGACTGGCAGGGACTGGATGCAGAGGGCCGAGAGTAGGGTTGAGTGGCGCGCTTTGGGAGAGACCTACGTCCAGCAGTGGACTGATACGGGCTGATGATGATGATGAGGGGCAACCTTAGTAACGTATGACTTGAGTGCTCGGCGAACAAATTTAAATGATGAAATATTTCTAGGTCGCAGGTTCAAGTCCTCACAGCTAGAAATTTTTCATAATTTCAGAAATGCATGACATGTTAACTGATGATGATAATGACTCCACATAATCTGCAAATGTTTCGCAATTTGACAACATAATAATGGGAAAAATAAACCATTAAGTTGAGATTATAGATGTTGATCTTGCCTTATCCTTGGAGAAAGATATAGAAACCAGAAAAAATTACAGGTAATATTTAGTTTTATGTTCATATCTACAAGAGAAATAAAAATGACAATGCCATATTCTACCCCACCATCAACAGCAAGTTGTACAAGATAACAAATAAATGTAAAAATATATCCGTTTTTTATTAAAATTATTGATTTAAAATAAAGTTTTGTACAAGTTGCGATTCGAAAAAAAAGCCTAATTAATAATTCAGAAAATAGTAAGAAATCGAAGCGATTTATTCATTGTTTTTGTTATTCTTCTATAGGAGTTGCGAGAGTAATAGAAAATGATACTGATTATGATTATGCAATATGAAACCTGTAATAAGTCCCCAACAAAATGATAGTTACAGCTTAAATGGTCACGTAGTTTTGTAGGTGGGGCAAAGCTCCATTGAAATGTCGAATGGTTCTGCATAATGCTGCGCAAAAACCCAACTCCAATTTCAACACCAAAAGCTAACGAGACAAGGACATACCTTTTACATAACACAGAGCAAAAAAATTGCAAAGATTTTAACAGAAGGGATCTCAAAAAAGATGATTTATAATTCCAGTTAGTAGGGACAAGCGGCCGACGAGCTAATTTTGAAAAGAGTTTTTGTCCTTCCGAGGGAAAATTACATTTATTCCGCTGTTGGGGATTTGGATGGACGAAATTAAAAGTATGAGCGATACTCATGTTTTTATTAAAGTAAATACGAGATGGGTGGAAGAGGAGGGGGGGGGGGGGGGGAGACCTTTGCCCAGCAGTGGGACAATTTATAGGTTAACAAACAAAAAATACGAGATAAAACGTAGCCTATTTTTTTAAGTCTAGACAAGAGTCGGTGCTGACATTTATTTTTACTATACGTAACTTGAAAAGCTATTGTTTGTCGTTTTTAAAATATCTTTTTTACCCATAAAGAACAAAAGACATTGCCACATTTCAATGGAGCTTTGCCCCACATGCAAAACGTGACCATTTAAGCTGTACATATCATTTTGTTGGGGACTTATTACAGGTTTCATATTGCATAATCATAATCAGTATCATTTTCTACTACTCTCGCAACTCCTATAGAATAATAACATGAACAATGAATAAATCGCTTCGATTTCTTACTATTTTCTGAATTCTTAATTAAGCTGTTTTTTCGACTCTACTTTAAACCAATAATTTTAATAAAAATCGGAGATATTTTTACATTTATTCGTTATCTTGTACAACTTGCGGTTGATGGTGGGGCAGAATCTGGCTTTGTCATTTATGGATAAACATTTTATACAAGCTGACACGCTTTTGCAAAACATTTGAAACTAAAATAAATATTTATTTTTACACCGATATAGTCAACTGTTATTTAAGTAATCTGAAGTACAGGAATATATGCCTAACTTGCATGTCAGGCATAATTTTAGAAATAAGTGGGTAGGTATTAAATCTATATGAATGAGAGGTAAAATATGTAGGTACCCGGGATTCTCTTGAAAATGGCGGGAAACGACGGTTGCAAAATTATTTGATAATTTTTGTTTTATTGTCTACTGTGGTTATTTTGAGATTAATATCACGTTAAATTAATCAGAAAATGTTCGCGAGTGACAGTATGGTGAATTTGTTGTATAATTTGAGCAAGATCTGGGGTTTCAAGCTTTTATCAAGAGTTCCCGCTACAAGCTCGGGAGTGAACGTGACTGTCGAGCTGCTTCGTCCAGAGTGATGACGCTACGGCGACTCCTCTGGATGAAGACAAGAAGACGCGGCTACCCAGGGTGAAGACGCTACTGCGACTCCCCTGGAGGAAGATAGAAGACTATTGAATATATTGAATTTTCTGTAACATGACATTGGAAAATGACGAACTGTCGAGTCCATTAATAAAATAAATAAATAAAATGTAGGTACCCTAGGTATCTATGAGAAGGAATAAAGATATTATACGTATGTAATCATTACAGTTACAAACTAGCGTTCAATGTTAATACGAGCAAGTCGAGAAATCCATTATACAATTTTAAAATTAAATCTTGAAAAGCTATTGCCTCTTTCTCAATATCTATGACTAGTTCGACTATTCTGTTATTCAACGACTAGGAATTTGAAGGAATGCTGTTAAATATTTGGTTGACTGGCTACAAATTTCGAAGCCGATAGAGCTTTTGAACATGATACAGTGTCGCTTCAACCGAACATTCACTGACATTCAACGACATTGTTGGTGTTTCATTTTTAGTTTCCTTCTTTATAGGCTTTATCCCAAAAATCTGTGTTTTCTGAATCCCGTAGTTATTTCATTTCGTTTATTAAAGTCAAAGCCAAACTTTATTGCATAAGTAAAAGTCTTGTGTACATTTTTGCAACATATTTTGTTGAATTTACATTTACACCACTTTGCAAGGAAAAACCAACGCTGAGGAGAAAAAGTGGCAAAAAACTCTCAGCAGCACATCTTTTAAAATAATAACAATATAGTTACTTAATAACTAGGGTACGTAATTAAAAAAAAATAAGTAAGTCAATCTATATCGTCTATTTATTATTTATTTTAATTCATCCTTTTAAGGGCCTTCCATGAGCCAACTAGCGCCGCCAATCTTGAAAAAATAATATCTTCCAATTTAATCAATTTTATTAAAAAAGCTATTTACAAAATGTTTATTAGGATGAATACTATTTTTCAATATACAATACATGGCATAATTGCGACAAGCTAAGTTATAGTTCACAAATGTGCCAAAAACGGCAGTTTTTCGCAATTATGCGAACTACAACTTAACGATATGTAATCACGTTATAAATAAGCATTTAAAAATAGTATTTATCGTAATAAACATTTTGTAATAAACATGTTGAAATGAAATGCAATTATTGATATGTGCACTAGAACATCAAAAGTAGCTAGAAGTTCGATTTCAACTATTTATGGGGCAGCAATTCATAATACTTGACGTGTTGTCGACTGTATCACCCATACTTAGAAGACCGTTGTTCATCGCTATTACTCGTACCTCTACTTCATCCGTCAGTTCACCCACGGGATGATCACTCACGTCACTTACCTTACTCTCGTTCATCCAAACAAAGCCTTCTCATATCCCGAAAAACGTCATATTAAAAGCAAGCCCGAAAATCCGTGAAACAAGCACAGTGCACTCGAGCCGTACGTATTACGGTGAAATCCCCAGACATGTCGCGTCTGCCGGGTTTCGGCTGACGTGGCTTTTGTCACAATCGTGTGTAGCCGGTGTAATACTTTTTTTTTTGGTTTTTCGGCTTTTGTTGTGGTAAGGGAGTCTTTAGCGCTTCCATGAATTTCGTTCATGGACAGTATAAATTACGAAATGACAGTGAAAATTCTCAACTACTGTCATAACCGTGGGGGATTCTAAGTATGTGCGTGTCAAGACCGACAAAAATGTACCTACAACCTTTATTTTGACAGTACACATACCTATTTTCTACACAGAATGACAGTGGGACCGCTCCACAAAGAAAACCGCCTACGAACGCCGCGGGAGATGCCGTTGTGTCTTTTTAATGCATCAAAATACTACGTCATACGCCGTACTGTCATTTTCCGAATACTCAAAGTACGGCCTATGCCGCCACTGTCCATGAACGTCAAATCAAATATTTTTATTGTGCATAAAAAATATAGGTTACATAATTGAGTGTGCGCTAAAATCCGCACTAGGCCAGCCTGTCTTACGGACATCAGCGCCCCCTCTCCATGCCTAATACAATTCCGCTAACATCAAAATTAAAACATAGATCACAATGGTACACATGGATGGCATGTGAGCGAGCAATGTATGTTTATATATATAAATATGTAAGTATATGTTGTTGATATATAAAGTTACATATATATTTATAGTACCTAGCGAATCAACAGAGATATATAAATAGATATAACTCGTTCAACAGGTTTGTTGGTACTACTAATTAAACACAGATGGATGGTTGTTCGTATTAGAAAAGATGATGATCATGATGAAAATGCTATAAGGCTGTATGATCTTTTGGCGCATTTGCCTTACCAATAACGCAACAACAACTGTCATTGTCAGTCTCGTCGTTCGTCCCTTCGCGCGAAAACCGGTGGTGGTAATTACCACCAATCACAATTGTGATTCGAATTGGTCAGAAATGTGGTGCTCATTGATGTAACTCAGAGAATATTGGTGTTGGCAGTGTGGCTGTGGGATGGTTTAAGTGGTCTTAGCTTTGTGACGACAGCGGAGCTGCAATTCTGTGAGACCAATCCAATCTAGTATTCCTTGCCATCTCCCATACCTGGTAGGGTGGCTGTTTTTAAAGGCGGCATTAAATAAAAGATATTGCCACATTTCAATGGAGCTTTGCCCCACCTACAAAACTACATGACCATTTAAGCTGTACCTATCATTTTGTTGGGGACTTATTACAGGTTTCATATTGCATAATCATAATCAGTATCATTTTCTACTGCTCTCGCATCTCCTATAGAAGAATAACAAAAACAATGAATAAATCGCTTCGATTTCTTAATATTTTCTGAATTCTTAGGAATTATTTATGCTGTTTTTATCGGCTCGCTTGATGTACAAAACTTTATTTTAAACCAATAATTTTAATTAAAGACGGAGATATTTTTACATTTTATCGTTATCTTGTAAAAATAACTAACGGAGACGTGAAACTAAATCCAGGAATTTATAAATCCATGTTGGAACAAAATGACATTGCCAGATTCTGCCCCACCATCAACCGCAAGTTGGCGGTTGATGGTGGGGCAGAATCTGGCAATGTCATTTGACTTTCAATTTGAGACAAAGATCCAGAGATCTATGTCATTAGGACTTTGAGGACATACCCAAGGCAATCATTATAAGAGACAACTAATATAAGATGAAGCGTTTAATCCGATTATGAATTTATCGTATTTATGTATACCTATACAAAGCAGTCAATAGGTAGTGTGTTTTACTCACATTTACAGACAGTAATGAATTTATTGAGTTGCTGAGAAGCAGTGTAATAGAATGACTGTTAGCAGAAGCAAATGGCGAAATTTGGGGGAGACTTTTGTAAAAGATTAGACTCATGGGGGCTGAGTATGATGATTGTGGGGTTGCTACCGTGTTCCCGTGGTTTCGAGGGTGGTGTGGATGGTGTACTAATAAAAAGTCTTATTGTTAATTCACTGTCTGTTTATTACTTTAATCTTTTACAAATGCAGAAATGTCAGTCTATCAAAATGTGTACGACAACCAAAGGTAGTAACACGCCCAAAGGTAGTAACACGCCCAAAGGGATGGCTAGCTGGGGAACGACTGGCGGGCAGGAGCTCACTCGTTATTCGGCGCATACGCGCGACCAGTCCAAATTAACTTGAGCTCCGTGCCTCCACTCGCTACAATGATGATGAATGAAGTGGTTATCTATACGAACAAAAATCCACAAAAAAACACACATCATAAAAATATACTACGCGAATTTCGAACCCTGATCAGATTATTACAAATAACGATAAATGAATTGACATCATTACAGCTCACATAAACAACGACGAAATTAAATTTAGCGATGAGCGTAATCACTCAGTCACGTCAATTTCCAAAACAATACACGATTGAAATCGAATGAAAAACACAAAACATTTCATTTCGAAATAGCCGAAGATCCCTGTGAAATATTCGTTCCGGATCCTAACGATCAATTAGGCATTTACATATCTTTCGTACCATCACTCGTACCGGCATTACCGGATACCGTTACCGGAATTTCGTGCCATTCTGTGTGCAAAATGTTGATATTACCCTCTCGGTCCCAAACGTCGGAGTCTGGGGGAATGTATGCAATTTCGGTGTACCGTATAAACTGAATTCATGACTGATTTGGACGATAGGTGCAGTTGAAATAATCCTTTGCTGGTCTAGCCGCTAGACAATCGCAACATTCATGTAGCTTTCAACTGCAGGTATGTCTGAAATTAGCTTTGAGCTTTCGGCAATCTGTCGGTAATATGTATGTCGATAGTAAGTATTTTAATAAAAACCGTCAGTCTACGATAAAAATACTGTATAGCGACAATATTGAAGTTTCAAGGTGAAGTGAATGACAATCAAACATTTAATGATGTTACAAAAAAATATTTTAGGCAAAGGCCACTAACGTTAGTGTGCCCAAAGCGCATCAACATTAGTGTTCCCAACAGTCTGTACAAGGGGTTCTAGGTTCGATTCCTAGTTGGGAAGATGCTTGTACATACCAAGATAGAGATAAGTAAAAGGGGAGTAGTAAAAGGGTTTCAAGAAGGTTGTGATTTTCTCAATAACTACTTTACAATTGCAAAAATTCTTTTACTAGTAGATAGTTTATAATATCCACTATGTAATTGTAAAGAATTTTCAAAAATATTTCAAATGTATTTTTTGAAGAAAATCTCAACCTTAATGACTCTATCTATACCTTCTTTGTCTTCGACCGTACCTAAAGTATAATGACTTTTCCTGGTCCTGAGTTTAAATTGTTATCGTTTCTATGTATTAGTGTGATTTCTTATTTATTTATATTATTATTTCAGTATTGTATAGATAGTTAGATACTTAATGTGACTTCCAATACTCATTTCCTGAAATGACATTGCCACATTTCAATGGAGCTTTGCCCCATCTACAAAACTACGTGACCATTTAAGCTGTAGGTACCTATAATTTTGTTGGGGACTTATTACAGGTCTCATATTGCATAATCATAATCAGTATCATTCTCTACTACTCTCGCAACTCCTATAGAAGAATAACAAAAACAATGAATAATTCGCTTCGATTTCTTACTATTTTCCGAATTCTTAATTAAGCTATTTTTTTCGACTCGCAACTTGTACAAAACTTTATTTTAAACCAATAATTTTATTATTATTATGTATCTCTCCAGATTTCACGGGTTTAAGAAAACCCGGTCCTTTGAAAGGCTTGCACGGAGACATAGGTCCAACGCGTAGAGGCCCCTTAGAGAACTTTAATTTGAAGGCATATGTGATACACCTAGCGGGATCCGTCTCTGAGCGCATCTGAATGCACTCAATGACAGGCTTCGTCAGGTGCATAATCTATTGCAGTGATTGGAAATTACAACTTAATTGGGGCTATTGGTTTGGGGGTTGGTGGGTCAGTCAGTCTGGTCTATAGAGCGAGACGTCGGACACCTGCCATGATCACATTGTCTCGAAGTTATGAAAAAATTGGCAGGCGGTGACTCGCCCCTCACTAGATGGGCCCTCAACATGGTCGTCAGAAAGACAACTGAGAGCAACACCGGTGTGAGCGTCTAAGGGGTGTCGAGAGATGTGCTGCAGTTTCACCATTACTGGAATGCCAGAAAGTGGGCTACTCCCGGCTTTATGCCTTTAACACTTTATTATTATTATTTATTCGTTATCTTGTACAGTCGAAGACAGAGATAAGTATACAGGGGACTGAGTAAGGTTGAAATTTTCCCGAATTTAATAATTCTTTTACAGTTACATAGTTTTAACTTTTATCTATCAAACAGTGAAAGAATTTTTCAATAGGTCAAGTAGTTTTTGAGATAATCTCAACCTTAAAAACTCTCCTGTACACCTTTCTCTGTGTTCCACCGTACATCATGCGGTTGATGGTGGAGAATCTGGCATTGTCATTTTGTTCCAACATGGATTTAAGAATTCCTGGATTTAGTTTTACGTCTCCGTTAGTTATTTTTATCTGTATGTCAACTTTAAAGCTTCTGTTCAGGAACACCCATTCCATATACATTGTTTCGATGTTCAGTCACCGATGTTTCTGGGCCATTGCTTTCTACTTCGTTCAAGTTTCCTCTTTCCGTCGAGTCCTTCCTCAAAAATGGCTTTACATTTTTCTTTTGCAGTCAACTGACAATACTTACTTTTGTCTGTTTGTTCCATTGTTGGAAATATCTTCAATAATATTTTATTACCTGACTTGTATTTGGTGACTTTTTAATAAGTTCAAGCGAGGATATCGAAGGAGATTTACACAACATAATTTAATATGTTAGATACAGGGATGGGTGGCTGGAAGAGGCTCAGGACAGGGATGGATGGAAGAGGAGGGGGGAGACCTTTGCCCAGCAGTGGGACAATATATAGGTTAACAAAAAAAAATTAATATGAAGTATGATGGTATGAGAGCTCGGTGGTTCAGTGGTTGCGTCAACGGATTTGCAATACGGAGGTTAAAGGTTCGATTCCCAGCCATGGCAGCCATGTATCAATGAGTTATCATCGGTTTTTTCGACGGAAATTTTTACGTAAAACCGAGTGCTCTCAAAACTGTGGAGTAAAACGTCGTGATGAAACCTGCATGCCGTAGAAGAATATAAAATCGAAGGCATGTGAAATCCGCCAGCTGGGCCCGCGTGGTGGATCATGGCCCGAGCTCCCTCGATGTAAGGGAAGGTCTGTGCTTGAGCAGTGGGGTAATATAAATAGACTGATGATGAGCTATGGAAAGAGCTATGCTTGGAAATTCTCTGTTAGTTTGAATAAGAAACGAGTATATCCGCCAGAAGACAAAAGTGGTTGACATTGCTCATAGAATCAGTAAACTGAAGTGGCAGTGGGCTAGTCACATCTGTCGTAGAACCGATAACCGATGCAGACGGGTTCTCGAATGGAGGCCACGAACGGGTAAACGTAGTGTGGGACGCCCCACGACCAGATGGAGGGATGACCTTCGCAAGGCTGGCAGAGACTAGATGCAGAGGGCCGAGAGTAGGGTTGAGTGGCGCGCTTTGGAAGAGACCTATGTCAAGCAGTGGATACGGGCTGATGGTGATGATAGAACTGAACCAAATAAAAAAAATTCTTTAATTTTTAAATACGTCAGGTGTGTGGGTGCGATCGTAGGCGTATAACATTATGTATCATTTTAATACAGTAAGTGTGGTACATTTTTGTGCTGCTGTGTGTACCTACATATACCTGTTTTGTGTAGTTCGAGCTGTCGCAGCATCATGTAAAATCTACACTTATCCGTGAACAATGTTGTTGGGGATACAGTTACCTTAAATATCTTAAGTTTAAATAATTAAGTAATCCTTACTGTAACCTGTTTTTTGTTCCAACTAAATAAATTGAAAAAAAATAATATATATATATTATTCATATCAAGCAGAACATCTAAAATCTATCTGTGCTTCTTATTTCTTCTTATTCTTTATTTATTTTATGCAATACACTGCCGTTTATTTTTTGTCAATTTCCATTGACCTCGGTTGCCTGGAAGAAATCGCTCTGAGCGATAAGGCCGCCTTTGTACAAATTGTTTACTTGCTGTTTTCTATGTATATGCTTCTTTGTGCAATAAAGTGTTTATCTATCTATCTATTTAAAAGCGAAGTGAAATGGTTCACCAAAAGGAGGTATTTCGCTATCGCCCGCGTTCTTCGGGAATACTGATCCAAATTCCCCCGGGTCTCAGTCGGTATGTGCGCGATGTTCAATAAAACGCTCTCCTGGGTCTACATTTCGCTGTTTATTCCAATTCCCATTGCTATCGACGACAAATCTGATTGCACATTACCATACGTTTCCGTTGAAAATTGAAGAATAGTTCGATGATTAGAACATGAGAAAAAGACATTGCCACATTTCAATGGAGCTTTGCACCACCTACTTACGTGACCATTTAAGCTGTACCTATCATTTTGTTGGGGACTTATTACAGGTTTCATATTGCATAATCATAATCAGTACTTATCATTTTCTACTAATCTCGCAACTCCTATAGAACTACAACTTACCTACATTGAATCATGTTACAAATAAGCATTTAAAAAATAATATTTATAGCAATAAACAATGTGAACGTAGCTTTTTTAATAAAAATGATTTTTTAAAGATTAAAGATATGATTTTTTTAAGATTGGCGGCGCTAGTTGGCTCTAGGAAGGCTGTTAACCGTCACGTTCTAAGCAAGGCCCGGGGCGATTATAAGCGCCGTTGTCGCTGTCTCAATGTCGCCGAATACCCTCTAACAATAACCTCTTTAAACCTATATTTGGTACGCCGCCAGTCCCGTATGTTACGTGAAATGAAATGAGGTCGATCGATACACATTTGTGTACGACTCATTATGACTCTAATCCTCGGGGATTAGCTTTCATAAAATCATATTGAACCCGATAATAATTTAATCATTGTTTTCGAATTTAGTGCTGCTTTGCCATTTATCAAAACAAATAAGCATAAAGTCAAACATTTATTTATTTTAGAATTAAAACTATAGTGAGCCATTACTACAAATTATTATATATAAACGGATAACACTCACTTATATTGTTGAAGTCGGCAATTAGACCGTCAGTTTTGACCGATTTCGACGGTATTTTTCAAGGTGAGCGCGCCACGTCGCCGATGACGTTTCTTCGCGCACTGCGGATCAGCGCCCTCTGGGCGTGTTCCGACATAACTTGTCCCACCGATGACAGTGCGTTCGATGGCTGTAGCTGGATTCGTTGATCGATCTCACTTGTCGGAGAGTTAATGTTATGTTCCCGAGTAATGAATATTATATCGTATTCTCCTTACTCTTCCTTCCTCTAGAGGAGTCGCAGAAGCGTCTTCAAGTCTGGACGAAGTAGCTCAGCAGTCATGTTCATTCCAGCCCTCTTACCATGAACTCTTGATTACTTCAATAATACTTTGTTCGTACCATGACGTCCTTAATACGCTTACTTTTACTTTAAGGTAGTCATGATACGAAATAACAAAGTACATGATACGAAGTAACAATCCCGGTCGTGATGAAAGTTTTTCTCCATTTATCATTTAGATTTTCGTTTCGCATATCGCATATGCAAGAAAATATCAAAAACATATGAAAAAGGAACGCGTCATCAATTTAAAACATGATTTCTAACTGCAATGTTAGACATGAATTTGAGTAATTGCACAATTACTGGATAGATGTCGCTACCAATCAGACGAGAATATGGAGACAAAATTCACGATCTGGATACGAATCACGATGGCTCTGTTGGAATAGAGCGTGCCACGGAACGGCGAAGTCCCGGGTTCGAATCCCAAAGTTTTTCTCCATTTATCATTTAACAAAGTATTATTGAAGTAATCCTGCTATAAGACTTCATGATAGATGGCAGAGTTCTGTAGAGCGATTCTTAAAACTAGCTCGGAACTGCAGATTTTGCATATAATTATTCAAAAAATATTGATTAAAAAGTCGTAGGCAAACGTTAGAGTTCAATAATAAAAAATAATAAAATTAATGTTGGGCATCCAGTAATCCGCTTCGTACCCAGGTGGTGTTCTCCGTCTTTATCTTGGTAGAATTAGGATTGTTTCTATAACCACCACAGGTTGATAATACCAATCAAATTGGCGATCATTATCATGTTTAGTACTCACCTCAACATTATGCTTAGGCACCGGTATATTAGACTCATCAAACCAATGAGGGGTTTCCAAAGTGACAGTTGTAAAGAAAAAAACAAGCTTTTTAAGTTGATAATAGATGGCGTTGCATCGAAGTGCAACATCATCGTAAAAAACACAGCACCACGAAACAAAAATTCAATGTCAGCTGAATAATTTATTAGTATTGGTTTGTTTGTGTAATTTAAACAATACAGTACAAATTAATACTAAGATTGAAATACGAAAAACCCAAGTTACAAGCAATAATAACGCATTTAATGTTGATACCAGACCAGTCAGTGCCATCTACCGGGGCTAGCGGTACTTTCTTTCTTCTTTAAATGTAACCTTGAAACCCACCCACCCGCAAGTTGTACAAGATAACGAATAAATGTAAAAATATCTCCGTTTTTCACAAAAATTATTGGTTTAAAATAAAGTTTTGTACAAGTTGCGATTCGAAAAAAAACAGCTTAATTAAAAATTCAGAAAATAGTAAGAAATCGAAGCGATTTATTCATTGTTTTTGTTATTCTTCTATAGGAGTTGCGAGAGTAGTAGAAAAAGATACTGACTATGATTATGTAATATGAAACCTGTAATAAGTCCCCAACAAAATGATCTACAGCTTAAATGATCACGTAGTTATGTAGGTGGGGCAAATCTCCATTGAAATGTGGCAATGTCTTTTATAGCTACCTTCTTAGGATTATAATCTAACCACGAACTGTGTCCTGACAACCGCCGATAGCGGAATCCTCTTAGATTTATAGATCTATAGGTTGATTTATGCTCCGGGGCCGATCCATCACCCCGGAATAACAGATAGTGTCGGATTTGGTCGGAGGCTTTGTAGGACCGACTCACGTTCGCTAAATGCTCTTTATTGATCCATTGTGATGGCATTTACGAGTTGTGGCGATAATTTTGATTGGATATTGTTGAGACAAGCAGGTGTTTGTAATATGGATTATACATTGTGGGCTATTACAGCCCACAATGGGGAGTGCTCGGGGCACTAGTCGGGTCAAATCAAATCATTTATTTGCCAGAATACATGAAATCTCAGGATGGTAAATTGCATTGTCCAGTACAGTATTCTACTTGTATACAAGCATGCAAAGTTTTCAGTTACATAAGCAATAAAAATGTCAGAAGAAATAAAAATAATTAATGTAAATGTCATGTAGTAAAAATGTCAGTGAGAGGAATTTAAATATCGCGGATGTATCGCAGTTCCCGGGGCTCGGCAAGAATTGCACGAGGTTTTCACTATTTTATCAAATTCAAGGCTACCATGGTATACGATATCATGATTCCTATTGTGAAATTTTTTCACTTTAATAAATGTACTCGCGTACCGTACCACTAATACCAATTTTCCAACCAAGTTGTTACTGCATAGCTGCATAGGGAGTTACACAAACGAAATAGAATTTTATTTATTTATTTTATTAATGGCCTCGACAGTTCGTCATTTGCAAAGTCATGTTACAGAAAATTCAGTATATAAAATATTCTTCTATCTTCCTCCAGGGGAGTCGCAGTGGCGTCTTCACCCTGGGTAGACGCGTCTTCATGTCTTCATCCAGAGGAGACGCCGTAGCGTCGTCACTCTGGACGAAGCAGCTCGACAGTCACGTTCACTCCCGAGCTTGTAGCGGGAACTCTTGATAAAAGCTTGAAACTTCAGATCTTGCATAATTAATCCAATAACTTCACCGTACTGTCATTCGCGAACATTTTCTGATTAATTTCACAACCGTCGTTTCCCGCAATTTTCAAGAGAACCAATTTTATTTTGATTTCGACCACATTGCTATTTTAGAGCACCGAAGGCATGTGCAAGCAAAATTCAATTCAAACAGCATATAAATCAGGGTGGAATTTTGTTATTGATATTTTTCGTATTTTTTTTTGAATTGGCTTTGATATTTTTAGAATGGTTAAAACCTGATGTTTCCAGTTACAGTTGTATTAATAATAGTCGCTGGTATTCAGTTTTATTATATTTCAATAGGAATATTTACCTTTTCATGGAATTGTGACTGAATGTGAATGTTTGTATATCACATTTATATTCATATAAACATAAATAGGTATCGAGTTAATTTAAACAATCTTAATATATTCAAAACTGAAACTTTAAGTGTTGAAAATGACGATGATAATGATTTTAACAACGAACATCTTAATTAGAACATGATGAAAAAATTCTTGAACCTGCGACCTTGTCGCATCATCATCATGTTCTAATTTATTCACCGAGCATGGATAATGCGTAATTCAAATTCTGAATATCTTAATTTATGTAATCATATCACAGATGACTATATTTACAAATAACAGCATTATTTTATGTTTTCTCCGAAATTACCTTTTTATCGACAGGAAGATTCTTCCTCCATTTGCCTACTGATAAAAAAAATACGAAAATACTTGTAAGCAAATCCTTTAAGCAAGTTGATTCTAGGTAAATTAGAGGAAAAACAAATAATTTCTTTTGAATTTCACGGAATGACAAGAATATAATAAAATATAATAAATGTTTATTTGGTAGCCAAACAACACACTTAAATTACAATACAAGTACAATGTAGGTAGGTAATTAGTAAAAGTGAGAAAAAATAACTAAGTTAAGTTACTACATGCATAATGACGTTGAAACAGATAACATGCTAAGTAGGTCGCAGGTTCAAGTCCTGCCCACGGCATGAAATTTTTCATCATGTTTAAATGACTATGCCAGATTCTACCCCACCATCAACCGCAAGTTGTACAAGATAACGAATAAATGTAAAAATATCTCCGTTTTTTTTATTAAAATTATTGGTTTAAAAGAAAGTTTTGTACAAGTTGCAATTCGAAAAAAACAGCTTAATTAAGAATTCAGAAAATAGTAAGAAATCGAAGCGAATTATTCTTGTTTTCGTTATTCTTCTATAGGCGTTGTGAGAGTAGTAGAAAATGATACTGATTATGATTATGCAATATGAAACCTGTAATAAGTCCCCAACAAAATGATAGGTACAGCTTAAATGGTCAAGTAGTTTTGTAGGTGGGGCAAAGCTCCATTGAAATGTGTCAAATTTTGTTCACCGAGCATGGATAATATTCAATACTCAATATATTTATTGCATTCCATAAGTTATAATACAGATGTTCATATACTTAACATTAAAATGTTACAATGTTCTTTAAATTTTTTAAACTGTTTTTAGGCAAGGTTTTTTTTTCTAGGTAGTTTTAAAGTATTTTTAGGTAGTATTATTAGTTTGTTTAGTTTAGTTTAATTTTAACATGTTCTTTATGTTTATTTTCTTAAATCATAATACAAATTCTGAAGTTCTAAATTGACTCTTCTTTCGCGCAATCCAGGGCTGAGTCTTATAAAGATAGACGTGGTCATTTATTCGTGACTATAATGACTTTCCCAAGGCATACATTTATCTTAGTACATCCTCGAGAACAAGGTTTCATTAGTGCGATCCGAGCAAAAACATGACACCATATAAATTTCAGCGCACCCATGAATTTCTCCCAACGAACCTTAGCGACCTACTTCAACTAACCCATTTTAAAGTACCAGCATATAAATATATATCTATCTCTTTCTTAACCCTCATTACCCGGCAGATTTGCAAAGAGATAGGGAACGTTCCCGGGCAGTGTTTATGAAAGGCCCTTCCCGAATGAGTGGTGTAAGTGACGAACGAAAAGACATTGCCACATTTCAATGGAGCTTTGCCCCACCTACAAAACTACGTGACCATTTAAGGCGAGGTGTTGGGACGTTTTTAAGTTTTTCGATGAAGGCTACGGCACTAACTACTGAAATTAAAGGCCTGAAAAAAATATATATCAATCTTGGGGTATCTACCTATTTAGGGACTGATGGCTACCGATACACGATTGGTGAAACTTCGCTCGATAGAAAAAAATCACAAACATACCCCTTTCCTGTCTTTTCACTGAGTAGTGTGTCTAAACTAAAACAGTTATTCATACAAAATATATATCAAAATGTAGGTTATTATAAATAGAGGAGCTTGATCAATTAAAAATCTGTTGTTTGTAACGTTTTTTTATACCAGACAAAATTTAAGAAAAAACACAATTTGTATAAATATAAATGCACGGCGCTACGAGCTTCAGTGCGCCGCTGGGCGCTGTCGAGGTCGGACCTGTATCGATTTTTTCCAAATGTTCCACTTTGGAATACCTTGGAATAGTTGGAATGCTCCCACGATCGTCATAACGTAATAAAATTTAAAATAATACGAGTCGAATTTGGTCACACCTATACTTTAAGATTATTAGGAATGATTGTGCATCGTTTTGAATAAAAAAAAGGAATCATAACCTAAAACAGATATTCCTTAACACAATAGATTTTTCGCGAACCATGTTTTTGAAGTCATCATATTACACGCGACACGAACACCAGTGTCGAGTGTCGTATATTGGGAGCGAGCAGTGGTCTGATAATTGCAGATGAAGACAAGTCGGCTAACATTACAGTGGGGCTATAACATTACGGTTCTCAAAACGGTAATAGGAGGGCTGCACCGATTGCAGGCGCATACGTGGCGGCAGTCGGTGCAGGACCGTCACGACTGGCGTCTTCTCGTTGCGGAGGCCAAAATCCACTTCGGGTCACTGAGCCAGCAGTGTAAGTGAAATGAAATGTTTATTGTTGTTCACAAAAATAGCATAAGACCATAATGTTCCTGGCTCCCAAACTAGGATTCCCTGTGCTATGGGAAGTCAGGTCTTTCGTCCTTAAGACTATTGCAGAGGTACCTCCCCGTCCATAATGTCATCCGGCCTGCTGCCCGCACTATGCCGGAATACAAGCCATAAAATTAAGTTATGCACAAATTTCAATCAAAAGTTGATATTTCATCATCATCATCAGTCTATTTATATTGCCCCACTGCTCGGGCACAGACCTTCCCTTACATTGAGGGAGCTGGGGCCCAGTGCGGGTTGGCGGATTTCACATGCCTTAGATTTTTTTTTCTTCTAGGGCATGCAGGTTTCATCACGATGTTTTCCCTCACCGTTTTGAGAGCACTCGGTAAATGTACGTAAGTTTTTCCGTCGAAAAAACCGAGGATAACTCATTGGTACATGGCTGCCCTGGCTGGGAATCGAACCTGGGACCTCCATATTGCAAGTCCATTGACCCAACCACTGAGCCACCGAGCTCTCACCGAGTTGATATTTATCATAGAATAAAAGCAACTTCCAACCACCCACATGGCGAGAATCGCGACATTCAAAACAGACAGGAGGCCCCTCTGCAACAGTAAGTACCTTAGTACTTATAGTTTTCAGTACACTTCTGTTTCGCAAAACTATCAAGTTCAATGGTGATCCTTTGGGGTAATCCCGTTGTTCCGAACAACGATTCCCTGATCGCCCTCCCTTCATCCCTTAGCCCATCGGTAAACGGCTGAACAAAAACTTGATTTATCCGTTTCTTCCCGATCCATCATGCCCAAGATAAGGAAGCGTAGATATCTAGAGACTTTGGAAATTCTCTTCGGTTCGGGAGTTTTTGTTTTTTCGCAAAGAATTTGAATGCGAGATATTGTGTTTTTTGTTAGAGTTTCTTTGTGATTGGTGTTCATGTGAATGGAAGTGTCTATTGAATTGTAGAGATAGTTGTCTATGATACTTTTGTGTAGGCTACGAGTTACTTTCTTTGAAAGGCACTGATATGTCACTCGTTGATTTAAGAGCCTTCCATGAGCCAACTAGCGCCACCAATTTTTAAAAAGTAATATCTTCCAATATAATCAATTTTATTAAAAAAGCTATTTACAAAATGTTTATTACGATAAATACTATTTTTAAAATGCTTATTTATAACGTGAATCAATTTCGGTAAGTTGTAGTTCACATAATTGCGAAAACTACAACTTAGCTTGTCGCAATTATGCCATGTATTGTATATTGAAAAATAGTATTCATCCTAATAAACATTTTGTAAATAGCTTTTTTAATAAAATTGATTAAATTGGAAGATATTATTTTTTCAAGATTGGCGGCGCTAGTTGGCTCATGGAAGGCCCTTAAATGGAATTCTCGTTTGGATGTTTCTGAAATTACTTTTGGAGTCAGCGAAATCATCCCCTTTCACTTCAAAGGCATCAGCATTTACAGGGTGGCCTTGAATTCAATCGACAATATTAAGTGGATGGTTAGGCTTGTGACATTATATTAATTCTGCACAGCGGTTAAGTAAATTAAACAAGAAATATATAAAAAATCTTAATTAGGCTTTTTTCGACTCGCTAGATGTACAAGACTTTGTTTTAAACTAATAATTTTAATAAAAAACGGACATATTTTTACATTTATTCGTAACGTTATCTTGTACATCTTGCGGTTGATGGTGGGGCAGAATCTGGCATTGTCATTTGATATTAGCGGAGTTGTATTAGGCATGGAGAGGGGGCGCTGATGTCCGTAAGACAGGCTTGCCTTATGCGGATTTTAGCGCACACTCAATTATGTAACCTATATTTTTATGCAGAATAGAAATATTTGAATTTGAATTTTTAAGGATGTGACGTACCTACTTAGTTTTTTAAACTTTAATGAAAACCTTACCAATTTGCTATTTATCATGAGCACAACTTCCAATTTCAATTTGTCGGATGAATTCAAAGACTGTATATCTACTGGTAAGTTTTTTCGACGGAAAAACTTACGTAGATTTACCGAGTGCTCTCAAAACGGTGAAGGAAAAACATCGTGATAAAACCTGAATGCCGTAGAAGAAACAAAAAAATCTACGGCATATGAAATCCGCCAATCCGCACTGGGCCCGCGTGGTGGATCATGGCCCCAGCTCCCTCAATGTAAGGGAAGGTCTGTGCCCGAGCAGTGGGGCAATATAAATAGACTGATGATAGGATGATGATGATGAAATCGAAATCGGTCGGAACTGTCGGTCTAATTGCCGACTTCAACAATATTAGTGAGTGATATCCGTTTATATATGATAATTTTTAATGAAAACCATACCAATTTGGTATTTATTATGAGCACAACTCCCAATTTCAATTTGTCGAATGATTTCAAAGACTATATCTACTGGTATCCTTAGGCTATTGATTTCTTACGTCCACGTCTTGTCTTATTCGTTTTCTTCAATTTATTCATATTTAAAACAGCATTTGTCCCCAATTTTTTAAATTAATTCTACACCGAAACCACGAGTAATATCGCTTACCGCAAAGTGGATCACGCGATGTTGGTAACGCCTTGAAACAAGTTCGCCTCCTATTCGAGGCACCCTATTGGTTCCCAGGCGCTCATAAAAATAATATATCGATATTACACTTCTCCCAAGTCGATAGTCCTTCTGGTAGTAAGTACGAGGAACGTATTAGTTTTCTAATACCCTTCCTAATATCACTTTTATACTTGTACTTCACAATGAGATATAAGTTTGGTGATTATGTTTTGTTTTCGGTGGATACTTATATTGTTTTTGTTGATAATTTGTTAACAGTACCTATAAGTGTATATTTACAACTTTGTTGCTTTTGGTGTAGAGACCCTCGGCCCGTGGGGTCCCGGCGCTTGGTCGTTATATAAAGAGGTTAGCAAACGAGTAGTAGATGCCACTGGTGACCCAAGAGCTGGCAGCTACCTCGCGCAACGGATTAGCATCGCGATCTAGCGAGGTAACGCTGCCAGTGTCTTGGCTACTCTTCCTGCACCTAATTTTTTTTAAAATAGTTTAGATTAGGTTTTTTAAATATTGAATGGTCCTTTTTATTTTATATTGTACCTTTTTGAAATAAACAAAATTACAGTGTATATTGATTATTCTGTGACTATCATGGTCATTGGTACTATTTGTATTCATTAATTCGATTCAGTCATCTATAATAGATTTTTTTAAAGCTTTTACACATCGTGTACAAAAGGCGAGCTTTGCAGCATTATCTACCATTATTTATTTATTTATTTATTTTATTAATGGACTCGACAGTTCGTCATTTGGCAATGTCATGTTACAGAAAATTCAATATACAATAGTCTTCTATCTTCCTCCAGAGGAGTCGCAGTGGCATCTTCACCCTGGGCAGCCGCGTCTTCTTGTCTTCATCCAGAGGAGACGCCGTAGCGTCATCACTTTGGACGAAGCAGCTCGACAGTCACGTTCACTCCCGAGCTTGTAGCGGGAACTCTTGATAAAAGCTTGAAACACCAGATCTTGCTCAAATTATCCAACAAATTCACTATACTGTCACTCGCGAACATTTTCTGATTAATTTAACGTGATATTAAACACAAAATAGTCCCTGTAGACATTAAAAGGAAAATTATCAAATAATTTCGCAACCGTCGTTTCCCGCCATTTTCAAGAGAACCCTCTACCATTATTAGTATGTATCTCTCTAGGTTTCACGGGTTTAAGAAAACCCGGTCCTTTGAAAGGCTTGCACGGAGACATAGGTCCAACGCGTAGTCCATTAGAGAACTTTAATTTCAAGGCATATGTGATGCACCTAGCGGGACCCGTCTCTGAGCGCATCTGACTGCACTCAATGACAGACCCCGTCAGGTGCATAAACTATTGCAGTGATTGGAAATTACAACTTAATTGGGGCTATTGGTTTGGGGTGTTGGTGGGTCAGTCAGTCTGGTCTATAGAGCGAGATGTCGGACAACTGCCATGATCACATTGTCTCGAACTTATGAAAAAATTGGCAGGCGGTGACTCGCCCCTCACTAGATGGGCCCTCAGCATGGTCGTCAGAAAGACAACTGAGAGCAACACCGGTGTGAGCGTCTAAGGGGTGTCGAGAGGTGTGCTGCAGTTTCACCATTACTGAAATACCAGAAAGTGGGCTACTCCCGGCTTTATGCCTTTAACACTTCCACCCATTCGAGCTATATAGATGTAAGTTATAGCTCTAACGACTCCACTCTGGCCGGCTGGCTAAGGCAAGCCAGAGGCGAGAGTCCTGCAGGTGCCCTTGGGAGTTCACTCCGAACAAGCCATTGCGGCAAGCCGGAGACGGGGGCCAGGACCACTCTCTGGAGCATTCGGGTCCGTGGTGTCGTTACGCACCAACAGCTCGCCACAAAGCTATATTATTATTGTTAGTCTTTTTAGGGTTTCGTTCCTCAAGAGAAAAAGGAACCCTTATAGGATAGGATCACTTTGTTGTCCGTATGTCTGTCAAGACCTATATCTCAGAAACGCGTGGACGGGCCAAGTTGAAATTAATAAATACCCAGGTCTGCAAACTCATGCAGCCGTGAAAAAATCAACCTTGTACATCAACGCAATCAAAAGATATGTACATTGTCGGTATGTTCTCGCATATTTGTATGAAAACCAAAACCTATAGGGTACATCCAGTTGACCTAGAATCATCAAATTTGATAAGAAGCTAGGTCTTATACGAAAGGAAAAAAACTGTATAAAAATAACATAAACTCGATAAACATAACCTGCTTCCACAGTCGGATTTAAATAAGAAAGAAAGAAAGAGACATTTATTCATCTGAAACATAATTTAGAACTTAAAAGTAACTTAGTTATAGTAGTACCTATTGTTACAGATGAATAGGAAAGGCCTCAGCGACACGCTGCTTTTCAGGTCTTTCCTACTCTCGTACAGTCTCGCTAATCTCGAAGACCACAAAAAAGAGTAACGTAAATAAAGACTTAAGGTAATTGCAAAAGTTATGACTTCGAATTTAAATACACATTTCCAAACATACAACTATTTTTTTCCAGAAACAACAATACTAAAAGCAAAGAACAAGATAAATTGGGAAAAGAAACTGAAATAGGGAAAGAACAGTAACGATAAAAGTTTCGGAATCAATTTTCAAGCTAGTTGAGTAACAACAGGCGAGGAACTTAACATAGCAATAATGCCGTTATAATGATTATAGGAACGCGATAAAGAACATAGCCATTCGTGTCTTTACACGACATAAAGAAATTAATCTCGTACGAAAGGTGTAATGTTAGGCCACCTCATCTCGGACCCCAATACCCAAGTTCCCGGATTTAACCTGCCTCGGAAATATTGGAGCCAAATAAACAGGTTTCGAACATCACAGGGCCGGTGCGCAGAACTCATGCACAGATGGCACTTCGGGTCGGACCCCCACTGCTCCTGTGGCGAAATCCAGAGCATGTCACACGTCACCGACAACTGTCCGCAATGGTCAATTGAAGGTGGTCTTGTCAAGATCCATAAGGCTGACGAAGACGTGATTGAGTGGCTGGACAGCCTCCCATTCACGGTCTGATCTCCTGTCACGTCGCCGTGACCATACGAAAAATAAATAAATTAGGCCAATGGGTTTGTAGGCCCAAATCTATGCAAAATGTCCAGAATTAACGTAAACAAAGTAAAAGACTGCCACATTTCAATGGATCTTTGCCCCACCTACAAAACTACGGGACCATTTTAGCTGTACCTATCATTTTGTTGGGGACTTATTACAGGTTTCATATTGCATAATCATAATCAGTTTCTACTACTCTCGCAACTCCAATAGAAGAATAACAAAAACAATGAATAAATCGCTTTGATTTCTTACTATTTTACGAATTCTTAATTAAGCTGTTTTTTTCGAATCGCAACTTGTACAAAACTTTATTTTAAACCAATAATTTTAATAAAAAAACGGAGATATTTTTACATTTATTTGTTATCTTGTTCATCATGCGGTTGATGGTGGGGCAGAATCTGGCATAGTCATTTTGGCAGTCATTTTTTTTTAAATAATTTCTGCTAGTTAAAGAATTGTTTTCAAATTAAACCTTATTTGTCTCTTGAAAATCTCATAAATATGTAGACGTTGAGTGGTTAGAAGCCTGTTACTGGATTTATAGAGAGACGGCTTACAGATTTTCTCTACTAACAACGTCGAGAGGCAGCTTTTAATAAATTAATCATCTTGTCAATGCAGCAGGTGTGCTAGTGGTATTATGTTTTCCTTATTATCATTACCTAGTTACATTATAATCTTGGAGATGTTTGTTTCCTCCTGTTTGGTTTGAAGGATGAGTCTATTCTATTCTTTTTTTATTTGAATGGCTTCTACTCTTATTCAAGAGATAATTTCGCCAATGTCAAGTTTTTTAGAGTATTCATGTAAATAGAAAATTAAACAAATAAAAAATCAATCCGCCATTTCAAAATGATGGCGGATCCTCAAGGATGAGTCATATCTCTTTATTGCAAGTGAATACAGTTCGTATATTTTGCCTAACTGCCCCAGAGTAATTTACAAATATATATTTTGGCTATGTATATAGGTAATTACTGTATAATTCTGTGTACACTTGTTCTGCATACTCCAGATCTCGAATCTCTCTCTTACTGGTTTGCTGGTACAGAACTCTATCGTTGAGTTAAGCACCCTTTACAACTTTGTTGCTTTTGGTGTCGAGACCCTCGGCCCGTGGGGTCCCGGCGCTTGGTCGCTTTATAAAGAGCTTAGCAAACGAGTAGTAGATGCCACCGGTGACCCAAGAGCTGGCAGCTACCTCGCTCAACGGATTAGCATCGCGATCCAGCGAGGTAACGCTGCCAGTGTCTTGGATACTCTTCCTATAACTCAAAATTTTATTAATAGTTTAGTTTAGGTTTTTTAAATATTGAAAGTCTCTTTTTTATTTTTTATTGTTCATTCTTAAATAAAATTCAGCACACCTTATATTCCATACATCAAATTTTTATTTAATTTAACGTCTATTTATTTTAAACATACCAAATATGCTGACATAGGAAGAATGTACACGTTTGTGCCCTTTGTGGTTGAGACAGCGGGTCCTTGGGGAGCGGAGGCCAGGGAGTTTGTGCGTGGCATTGGGCGGCGAATGCGGGACCTCGGTCTCGGGCCTCGCTCTGAATCGTTCCTGATGCAAAGGCTGTCCACAGCCATACAGCGCGGTAACGCCGCTGGTATTATGGGCACCTTTGCATCGGGATCGATCAGAGGGGGCTTATTCGATTAAGTTTATTATTATTATTATTATTGTCAGTAATTATTAGATTAAAGTATATTACAATATCGCCAATAAAATATATATTAGTATATTTATTTTATGTACATTACAGAAGGTAATGTTTTTCGGGTGTACGGGGTGGGGGGGATGTATGTATGTGCATTGATGGATTTTGGTATAATGAGGTATCGTTAGAAGATTCGTCTTAATTGCGGGAGTGTCATAGGTTATAAAAAAATATTCAAAAGGGGATAGTTTTTTCAGTCGGTTTTTTGTTTTGTTTTTTGAAATTACATTGATGATTAAATTGAGATCTGACCTGGGATGTATTCTATACACCGCCATACTCAAACCATGGTCATGTCCTATTTTGTATCTAATCAGACCTCTCCATCTTCAGCAGGTGTACGTGATGCAGTAGCCAGGTATCCAGTGCTGGTCTTCGTCCATGGAGAGAGCTACGAATGGAGCTCAGGGAACCCTTACGATGGCACAGTGCTGGCTTCTCATGCTGGCCTGGTAGTTGTCACTATCAATTACAGACTAGGAATATTGGGTAAGTTGATTACAATTACCATTACCTGCAAATGATGGCGAGAGAGGGTGATAGAAGAGTGGAAGGGTTGGTGAGGCCTGTGCCCAGCAGTGGGACATTACAGGCTATTAAATAAAATAAAAAATAATAATTATAATGACTAATATCAATAATGCTAGCTCTACACATCAACAGATTAGTGTAGCTTATCAATACTAATCTGCGGACGATCTGTCGACGTGTAGTGCTAGCTAGCATAAGATACCAAATAACTGACAGTAATATTTGAATTTAGGTTTAGGATTAGATTTTGCGGCCACAACAGAATCACTACTAAACCGAGGCCCAAATCAAGTGTCCTATTTTGTAAACAAAAACTACCCTCCCTCACTAACATTTTAAGCTTTTCTGTGGTTATGGCATAGTTATTTATATATTATTAGATCGGATTACTTTATTTTCACAATGATGAACAGGTTCAATCAATCAGTTCCTTCAGTTTTACATCACAACAGGTAATTAGACGATCATATTTGTTTACAAAATAAGACACTTGATTTGGGCTCCGGTATAGATAATATCTACTGCAGCAGAATACACAAAAATTGAAGATAGTTATAATAAAGTCCGTTTCTCTGTTAGATAGAATAAGAAACGAGTATATCCGCCAGAAGACAAAAGTGGTTGACATTGCTCATAGAATCAGTAAACTGAAGTGGCAGTGGGCTGGTCACATCTGTCGTAGAACCGATAACCGATGGGGTAGACGAGTTCTCGAATGGAGGCCACGAACGGGTAAACGTAGTGTAGGACGCCCCCCGACCAGATGGAGGGATGACCTTCGCAAAATGGCTGGCAGGGACTGGATGCAGAGGGCCGAGAGTAGGGTTGATTGGCGCGCTTTGGGAGAGGCCTACGTCCAGCAGTGGACTGATACGGGCTGATGATGATGATGATAATAAAATCCATACCTTTGTAAAAATAGTTACTCATCCAAACCTAACCTAACCTAACCGTTACCCATTCGAGGAAATATAATCCACAAATAATTTAAATGGTAATCTACACGATATGAGTACAAAATGAAATAGGTCATTGATGTTGTTGAAGATGAAGTTGACTTTAAGGATGCCCCAAGGGAAACAAGAGACGCACAACTAATCCAAAAGTCTAGGTAGATGTCAACAACTATTAATTTATGGTCTACGAATGTTGGATGATTAAAGAAACTAGACATTATTATAGATAGAGGAAACTTAGGGAATTACTCCACAGGGACAAATAAGATGAATATCTCTAAGGCAATAAACGCAATAACAAAGTTGGAAACTTATACAAAAGTTTTGCTTAAGTATATTACATCAGTAAAGTAAAACGTGGGATAATTTATGGAATATTGGCAAGGTCAAAGTCAAAGTCAAATCATTTATTTGCGTGAATGTAGGTACATGTATAATCAGTTGTCATGATACAATAATAAGCCCCTAATACATTCTACCACTCATATGGCATGCAAATATAGAGTATATTACTTGTTTGAATTTAATGTTTAAAATGTAACTGAAATTTCATGTCATATCCATGTTTAATAAAATAATCCTAGCTATAATTTAAAAATTCGTCAACAGAATAGAATCGCTTGTCAAGTAACCACTCATGCAATTTTCTTTTAAAGAGGGGGTTGGGTAGCTCTTTTATTTCATTTGGCAGCTTGTTGTATATCAATACTGCCATACCGTAGACATTTCTTTTGTATATTTTTAGTTTGATCGCAGGTATGCATAACACATTTTGGTGACGAGTGTTCCTATTACTTGTAAATACATCGCTGAGCATTTTGAAATAATGTGGATATCTTTTAACGAAGAGGCAGATTTCTTTTATGTACATACACGGTAGGGGTAGTACTTTAAGTTTTTGGAACAACGGTTTACAGCTGTCCATGAAATGTGCGCCACATATGGCTCGTATACATTTTTTTTGGGTTCTGAATGCCTTTTCGACCTCTACAGAGTTTCCCCAAAGAATAAGCCCATAGCTCAGTACCGACGACACATACCCATAATAAGCGAGCATTGCTGCTTGTTGAGGAGCAACTTGCCTTAGCCTCCTAAGGGGATATACGAATCGGTTCAGCCTACTGCGAACTGACTCAACCTGATCTTTCCAATTGCAATGCTTATCTAGAGTAATACCAAGAAACTTGGTTGATTCGACTTCTTCAAGTTTGACATTATCATGTTCTATATTAAGATTAAGATTTTTAGATTGATACGTTTTAAAATTGATTATTTTAGTTTTATTTACATTTATTTTTAAATTATTATTGTCTAGCCAATTTATTACATCTTTAATTGCGTTATTAATGTCATTTTCAAAATTGTCAATATTATTACATTTTATTAATAGTGTTGTATCGTCGGCGAAAAGAATACAGTCATGAGATGTTATGTCAGGCAAATCATTTATATATAATAAGAAGAGGAGCGGTCCCAGAATACTTCCTTGGGGGACTCCATTCTCATTTATTTTATAGCTCGAGTGAAATGTTAGCTTGTCTAGCTTGATTATTTTTGTGACTTTTGTGCATTGCTTTCTATCCTTTAAATAACTCTCAAACCATTCCTTTGCAACTCCTCGTATTCCATAAGCTTCTATTTTCTTTAAGAGTAGTTTATGATTCACAAAGTCATTAATCTCCTTTAAACAACTAGACACACAAAGGTCTTTCTAAAACAATTTCAAAACGTCCAAATAAGGGTCCATTGTTAACGACCAAATAATGTCCAATAAAACAAATGAGGGTCCATTCATTCGTTTGGACCTTCTTTGCGCTCGGATATTTTTAGAAGGCAGACTATGTATCTAGTTGTTTATAGGAGATCAATGAATGTCGGTGCCAATTTTAGTTATAATGGTAGTATGATATAGAAATGCGAGATCTACCTACATGCAATAAGGCGTATTACAGGATAGATGACTATTTAAACGATGAACATGCATGGTGTGTGTCGCCGGTTCCGCATGAGGGATAAACTTACTAACAATAGTAATAGTTACGTACTGTATAGTTATTAAGTAATCATTGTATTATCATTGTTTTAAAAGATGTGTTGCTGAGAGTTTTTTGCCACTTTTTCTCCTCAGCGTTGGCACCTTTTCCTTGCAAAGTGGTGTAAATGTAAATTCAAAAAATATATTGACTTGCAAAAATGTACTCAATAAAGAAATTTGACTTTGACTTTGACAATGTGACTGAAATTGTTGATATAGATTATGAAGAATAGGAGAAAGAATTGTCACATCACATAAATACATATAAAAAAGTTTATCCTAATGATTGACAATGTCTAACGCATATTTATGAATAGAAGACCATGTAAAGGCTGATTAAAAAGCCAACGACAGCGAAACAGCAGTGGAAGTAGTGGAGACCACGAACGGGCAAGCGTGGTTTGGGTTACTTGACCAGGTTGAGGAGTGACATGGGTAATGTGGCATAAACTGGATGCAAAAAGCCGGAAGAGCATCTTGGAAGATGGAAGGCTCATGATGATAATAGTGATGATCCTGTGGTACATATTTCCTAAATTAAGACTAAAACATATTTAGAAAGTAGCGGAACTGCAGCGGCAGTATCTGTAGTGTATGATACTCTATGAAAGAAGCCGCTGACGCTCCGTTGTTGCGTCCAGTCTATCATCTTTCATACATCCACCGACCACTGCCGCTGCCTGATGAAATAGATATACCACAGGATACTAACATTGTATATTACTATTATCATCATTAGCCTATTTCAATACACTGATACACGTAACCTCTTCCAAGATTTTCGGCTTCTTGCATCCAATGCCAACCAACCACCTTGCCCAAGTCATCCACACCTAGTCGATGGGATTTACCAGTCCGTGGTCTCCATTCGAGAACTCGTCGACCCTATCGGTTATCTGTTCTACAACAGATGTGATCAGTCCACTGCCACTTTTGCTGATCCTATTCTAGGATAATTGTATGCAAACTGCTACTAAAACCCTCACTATTAGAAAGGGAAAACTTCTGCAAATGCCCCACGGGGACAATACATATGCGAGACTAAAAATGCCCCACGGGTCTAATAGTGTGCGAATCCTTTAATGCTCTTTGGGGACAGTAGCGATGAGAACATTGTTTATTTGGACAGATAAATAGATTTTTAACTTGCACGGAATTTTTTAGCTGTGGACTATTTTCATTTATAGCGTGGTTGGGACTCTGAATTTCCGTTACGGAGTTTTTGGGTTCGATCCCTAGGATAGCCATGTATCATTATATAGGTATCTCAATTTTCTGTTTTCCTAGTTTTTCAAAGAAAAAAAACTACATAATATTTGCCGAAAGTAAGTCAGTTAAAGGAATTTCGCTGGAAGGACGAGGTAGAGAAGGACCTGCACCACAGACCACTTACCCCATAGACATGAAATCGGTACAAACTTGCAAGCGTAAAATTCTGTCAAGCGATAGGCGCTATTAGACGAAGCGGGCGGCAGGGGCGTCATATTAAACCCGTTTCGATATCTCAAGATCACGCGTGTCGCGAAGCAATTTTGCGCTCATGTGCAGGCAGAAACGGGCGCCCTCCTGTTACAAGTCTATGGGGTAAGTGGTCTGTGACCTGCACCGACTGCAGGCACATACATGGCGGCAGTCGGTGCAGGACCGTCACGACTGGCGTCTTCTCGTTGCGGAGGCCAAGATCCACTTCGGATCACTGAGCCAGCGGATTAAGTACCTAAGTACTTATAGTTTTCAGTACACTTCTGTTTCGCAAAACTATCAAGTTCAATGGTGATCCTTTGGGGTAATCCCGTTGTTCCAAACAACGATTCCCTGATCGCCCTCCCTTCATCCCTTAGCCCATCGGTAAACGGCTGAACCAAAACAGCCAGTAAGTAAGTAAATTATAAAAAAATCTCAAAAACGTTGAAGGAAAACATAAATGAATAATCCTGCTAAAATCTGAAGGGAGTTTACAAGTCTAGCATGAGCTTGATCTTACTACTCTGTCAAAATTGTGTGTAACCTGACAACTGTAAGACTGAACTCAAAAGACATTGCCACTTTCAATGGAGCTTTGCCCCACCTACAAAACTACGTGAACATTTAAGCTGTACCTATCATTTTGTTGGGGACTTATTACAGGTTTTATATTGCATAATCATAATCAGTATCATTTTCCACTACTCTGGCAACTCCTATAGAAGAATAACAAAAACAATGAATAATTCGCTTCGATTTCTTACTATTTTCTGAAGTCTTAATTAAGCTGTATTTTTCGACTCGCTAGATGTACACAACTTTATTTTAAACCAATAATTTTAATAAAATACAGAGATATTTTTACATTTATTCGTTATCTTGTACATCTAGCGGTTGATGGTGGGGCAGAATCTGGCATTGTCATTTAGATCGCACTTAAAGCTAAAGATGACTAACCTATCATCGAATTTCATATAACCTATCACTGACTGTAAAGTATTTAAAAATACACTGAAGACCTTCTTGTTGGAAAGGTGTTTTTATTCGGTCGGTGAATTTGTAAATAATTAGTTGTAAAATTTTGGATTTGTACGAATAAATTAATAGACAATTGTTTTTCTAATATATATTATTATCATTATGATCACGCGACTAAGTTATTTCCATGATTTTGTATTGTATAATTTAATTCTAACTATAAGGCTTGACTTTAATTTTATGTTAATTGTATTTGATAATCTGATGTCCAACACAATGTATTTATTGTTAAGGATAAATAAACTGAAACTTCATCCTAAGACCTATCTGCACATTTGGCCTTCACAATTTATTGGAGTACTAAGCTATAGGTTTATCTTAAGCCATAAATAATATCGCTAAAGCACTTCGCAAACGGTATTTGGCTCCCTATCTTAATACCTTAATACCTAAGGAAGAAAAGCGAGGAAAAAATAAGCAATAAAGTATTAATCGAGTAAGGACTTGAATTATAGTACTATAAATTTTCCTGAAGAAATATCAGCTTTATTATCGTAAATTACAAGTTTTCGCGACGAAATCTATTCGGGTCACTCTCGGTTACGACAAAATTAATAATTTATTTATAAATTGATGATTGTGTCAAACTGTAATGATTTTCAAATAAAAATTAAATAAAGTCAAATTTCTTTATTGCAAATAAGCACGTTGTGTACATTTTAGCATGTCAACATATTTTTTGAATTTATATTTATACCACTTTGCAGGGAAAATGTGCCAACGCAGAGAATTGTTTTACTAATAAATAGAAACAAATGAATCATGTTTAAAAGTATGTGCATTTATTCATGAAAGAGTTGTGGTAGTTTATGGTTTTGTTTATAAAATAATAAACCCGCTGTTTAACTAACACATTGATTAGATTTAGTGCGTTGTTATAAACACGGAATATAAGTATTCCATAGTTTAAGCATCGACCAGTTCTAACTTAAAACACCAGTCTAAATGTTCAAATAGGTTTATGGCTAAAGGTTTTAAAACAGATAACTTTTAAACTATCTCTCACTGTAAGGTTATAAAATAGAAACAATGTCGATATTATGGGGTTGAGAAAGATAGATAGATTCATTTATTTCAGATTACAATGTCATTTTTACAGTTATGTCAATACTTAAAATACACATTAGTAATTTGATCGTCAAATTTAAAATAACAATAACTATGTATAACAACATCATGCATTGCATAAATTATGATTTTAACATTAATAAGTAAAATTCCTTAAAGGAATACAATTCGATATCCAATAAAAGGTATTTCAGTCGGCGACCAAACGTTTCGTCATCTACTTCACCACGTAAGTCTGCTGGCAGTCTCTCATAGTAAGCGGGCCCTATGATACGAAAATGAAATATTGTTGAATTCAATAAAATGCTTATTTGATTGAAATTGTAATAAACCGTTGTAAGTTAAATCGCTAAATGCTCTTATTTGCTTCGTCTGTATAAATTCTTATTTGATTATCTCTCGTTTCCCTTTATTCTGTTCGTGTGCCTCGAAATTGGATTTATTTTCAGTCGTTTTAATCCAAATACCCTCCGGCAACCATCTTTAACCAAGTAATATTGCCTCACTTACTTCGAGCTCGCGACTTTGTATGCGTGGAATTCTGAAATTATAATAAATTTTACACAATCCAACAGGTATTAAGCGCAGAATTTGTTTTATGCATTATGTATGTATTAAAAAAAGGTATTGAGATATCAATTGGGAAACCTAGTTTAAAAAAAAATCTTATTGATTGACAGGTTTTCACCGTTTTTTAAACTGTCTGTCGTATTTCAGAAATAAAAAGCTCTTCTATACAGTTATGTGTATAACTTAATACTTACGTTGATCTTAAATTTTTCGGCAATCCCTAGAACCCTTCTTTATAGGTAAGATAATGAATTATTTATTACTTAATTTTCCCAATTCACCTACATCTAAACGGGAATCACCCATCTACTTAACGATGTTTGTAAACGTGCCTGTTTTACGATATTATAAGCTGGTTTTACGATCAACTTATGTATTGGACGTTACACGTGGCAAAAATGAGGGTTATCGCTTATGATGTAGTGCCAATCCCTATTATTAGCCATAATCATGCTTAACCATGCCTGAACATGATTAAAGTACAGATTATCCGATCGCTACAAATTCAAGATATTACTCAAACTAAATGTGTGCATGTAAAAACTTGTTAGTATTAAGACACTCGCTTATCCTTTATTTAAGAATAATATTAATGTTATCTCTTTATTCCTTTTCTCTCTTATTAAATACATTTATATATTTTAAGGCGCTGACATGAGCCAACTAGCGCCGCCAATCTTAAAAAAATCATATCTTCCAATATAATCAATTTTATTAAAAAAGCTACGTTCACATTGTTTATTGCTATAAATATTATTTTTTAAATGCTTTTTTGTAACGTGATTCAATGTAGGTAAGTTGTAGTTCACAAATGTGCCAGAAACGGCCGTTTTTCGAAATTATGTGAACTACAACTTACCTACATTGCATCACGTTACAAATAAGCATTTAAAAAATAATATTTATAGCAATAAATAATGTGAACGTAGCTTTTTTAATAAAATTGATTATAATGGAAGATATGATTTTTTTAAGATTGGCGGCGCTAGTTGGCTCTAGGAAGGCTCTTAATAATAAAAAGTAGAAAAATATAAAGGTAAATATAAAAAATAGCCACCCGCCGGCAGCGGGATGCATGCGCATCCAAGCTGCCGGAGGTTAGGATCCCAGAGTGAGGAACCTCCTCACATTGCGTGCCGTGTCTTGCACGTCTTCTGCATCCGGCTCTTGACCCAACTGTCTAGCGAGAGTCTCTTAAGATGTTGGTCGAGACTCTTCGCTATTAAACCGTTCACGGTTACGACTATCGGAACAATTATGGTTGAGTCCACATCCCACATGGCGGTAATCTCGTGAGCCAAGTCTACGTATTTACTTAGCTTTTCCTTTTCGGCCTTCACGAGATTCTCATCATGGAGGATGGTGACATTAGTGTTATTATTATTTGATAACAGGGTGTTGGTCCAAGCCCAAGGGTCACTGCGACCTCAAAGGTCTATTGTGGCCGCGCACCGAGGTCTTATATCTCTCTCCCAAGGCCAACGTCCTTCAGGAATCGTATGATGCACTTGGGTGAGAGAGTCTTAATATCCTCGGGTGGCATTATGTGTCCACCTAAGGCTCGGCTTCTGCTGTGAATGAGTCCTTCACACTCACAGAGGATATTAGGGGGTTTCCTCGGCTTCGCAGCAGAATCTACAGACAGTGGTGTCGGACAGGCCCATTCTGTTAAGATGTTTATTCAGCCTGCAGTGTCCAGTTAAGGCTCGTATAAGTATCATCAACTCCATACTAATATTAGTGTTCATATTGCGGTATGAAATTGTTTTTAACGATCGAGACTTTAATTTATATACGTAAAGGCAGTAGGTAAATAATGGTAAAAACCACTATTCCTCGTGGTCCTACTAGTAATATAAATTAAGGGATCAAACATCTGCATTTTATTTATATCTCTATCTGGCTAACAATAGTACCTAATTCTCTTTGGCATTGCCAGCATGAATGTCCCAAGTTTCCATTCGCTTTCGTATCTCCACTTAAGGGGCTATATGGTTCAAAAGCAAAAGTGAGACACAAGATGCCCCGCAGCGGCGGAGTGAAGAGCACGGCGCAGTGCCTCGATATTCGTATTTTATTGAATTTTGGCAGGGAAATAAAAATACGCCAACAAAAATCAGATGTTTTTAAAACAAGTTCTCGTATTTATAGTATCCTACATTTTGATATATATTTTGTATGAATAACTATTTCGGTTTAGATATAATTTTCATTTTTAAATACATGGAAGCGATGTTTGCGATTTTTTTCTATCGAGCTAAGTTTGTTCAATCGTGTCGTATCAGTCTCAAAATAGACACCCCAAGATTGCTATATATTTTTTTCAGACGTTTATTTTTAGTAGTTAATGCCGTAGCCTTCGTAGAAAAACTTAAAATACGCGCAATACGAAGCCTTAACACGTTTCATACTCCATGTCTCAACGACGTAATTCCAACAGATTTATAAATTGCAACGAGCCCTTTAACCGTCACGTTCTTAGCAAGGCCCGGGGCGATTATAAGCGCCGTTGTCGTCACAAACGGTTTGGTAACAAAGGTGGTTACAGACAGCGGGAGTGCTCCCGAGGCATGCAGCTGCGAAATAAGTCGGACGAAACCTCTTCAGATTTATTTATTTGTTCAAAAATTAAATAAAATACCAAATACAATAAGTTTACGTTTACGATAGAGTGAATGCAAACTTTAATGTTGATTTAATTGTTAAAAGTTTTTGCCACTCTTTCTCCTCAGCGTTGGCGCCTTTTCCTTGCAAAGTGGTGTAAATGTAAATGCAAAAAAAGCACACAACGTGCTTACTTGCAATAAAGAGATTTGACTTTGACTCTATCGTAATCTTAGGTATTTTATCATAATGAATAGCATAATTTTATAATTATATATAAGCTATATTTCTAAGCCTTAGAAAATTATAATGTCATAAATATTGAAATTATTTTTGACATTATTACATTTTGTTACATTGATGTGTTTTCGATGACAGTGTGAAGCACGTTGCGAGGCTTTCGCAATGCATGCCTGTCGATATATTCGCGCTGTCTGATTGCACCTTAAGACATTTACAACTCGAATAATACCGAAATAAACCTGAATTGTCTACGTTAAGTACAAAATTATCCTTAGAGACGGGGATTTTCATGCAAGTTAGGTATTTCACTTTGTTAACTTATATTTTATGAGTATATTCGCCAGAGAAAAAAAAAGTGGTTGACATTGCTCATAGAATAGGTAAACTGAAGTGGCAGTGGGTTGGTCACATCTGTCGTAGAACCGATAACCGATGGGGTAGACGAATTCTCGAATGTAGGCCACGAACGGGTAAACGTAGCGTGGGACGCTCCCCGACCAGATGGGGGGATGACCTTTGCAAGGTAGTTGGCAGTGACTGTATGCAAGGGGCCGAGAATCGGGTTGAGGGGCGTGCTTTGGGAGAGGCCTACGTCCAGCAGTGGACTGATACGGGCTGATGATGATGATGAACTTATATTTATATCCGACAGTCGGAAGAAGGGGGTAATGTTTTCGAGTATCTGTATGTCGGTTCGTATAGTCGAAGTTAGAGATAAGTATGCAGGGGGCCTCAATAAGGTTGAGATTTTCTCAAAAACTATACTAACATAGTTTTAACTTTTATCTATCAAACAGTGAAATAATATTTGCAATAGGTCAAGTAGTTTTTTGAGAAAATCTCAACCTTAAAAACTCTCCTGTACACCTTTCTCTGTGGTCCACCGTACGTAAAGTATACTGGGTACCTAAGGTGTACTTAACACCTAAGGTATAATCACGTCTTGAGAGTGTATCAGCTGAGTTCGCTATTGAGAGGCACAAGCGTGATTAGGCCTCGCGTCTTACGGGTTCCGTTCTATTAAAGTTGAAACTTTTGCATTTATAATATTTATAATATTAGTGAAGGCTGAATTAATACAAACTTTTATGCAAATCTAGATAGAGTTTAATGGAAGCTTTTAGGCTGTTTAAACTTTTCAAAGTTCAAATTAATTTGAATTTCACAAAGTTTTGATAGAAAAGTTCTTGAATCGGTACCGCCTACTAAATTCTTGTTAAACGCTAATTGAGACTTTGTCACTGTAATTTGTTACGTAATACAAATTGTTAGAACCTACAATCCTATCGACGTCAATCCGACTACAATACAGGGTGACCTTGAATTCATTCGACAAAATTAAATGGATGGTTAGGCTTGTGACATACATTAATTCTGCACAGCGTTTAAGTAAATAAATACTTTACTTTATACTTTATTGCATACAAAAATTATTACTTACAAGATAATGTTTACATGATAATGTATGTACATTGGTCGAGCTTATCTCTAATAAAGAGATTTATTCCAGCCTGGCTTGTCCGGGATCGAGAAAATATAATGATACAATAGACATACTTATGTGCACAATATATTACTAATGATAACAAAGTGGGATAAATAAATTTATATGTATAATTACTTAAATTTACTAATTACAAACTTAATTTACTTACTTAATTATAAATAAAACCCTAATTCATTAAACATGAACTACATAAATAAAATAGTTACATAAACTACATAAATAAAATAAATACATAAACTACACAAGTAAAATAATTACATAAACTACATAATAAATAGGTACATATTTATATGTGGCGAATATTAGAGCATGTCACCGATAACTGCCCGCAATGTGAGGGTGGTCTTATCAAGATTCATAAGGCTGACGAGGACGTGATTGAGTAGCTGGACATCCACTCACGGTCTGATCTTCTTCTTCCATACGAAAAATAAATAAATAAATTTCGAATGCCAGAAAAAAATCATAGCCTATGATCATTGATCTCCTATAAACAACTAGATCTCAGAGATCTAGATCAGTCGGCCTTCTAAAAATGTCCGAGCGAAAAGAAGGTCCAATCGGATGAATGGACCCTCGTTTGCTTTATTGGACGTTAACAATGGACCCTTATTTGGACGTTTTTTTAAATTGTTTTAGTAAGACCTTTGTGTATCTAGTTGTTTATAGGATATCAATGTGAATATTTGATATTTCAACGCTTACGACGCAGATAATAAGAACGGTCCAAAGAGTTACATTTGATGTGCTGTTGACTGTACCTATACATGTATGACCATATTCTACTCTAATTTATGCGACATTTATTTACTTGACAGGAAAAACTGCTCCAAATGAAATATATGAAATGGTTTACTTTCAATTTCTTTCAATGCCTATGTTTGAAGAAATTACAATTTTCATAATATTTTCTTTACAAAGGCACAGGTTTCTGTTTAAAATTGCCTATACTGTAGCAACCATGATAAAACAAAGTTGGCATTCTTCGCAAGGCATCCTTTTGTGAGCACCCTGTGTGAACTTGGCGCATTGTTGCCAAATTTCCACATTATGCGACGCATACTTCGTCAACATTACTCGCGTAAATATGCTTATGTAATTTTAAAGCATGTCTTACTTCCTGTGCTTTAGGAAGATGGTTTGTTCCAGAATACCCAAAAATGACAATGCCAGATTCTGCCCCACCATCAACCGCAAGATGTACAAGATAACTAATAAATGTAAAAATATCTCCGTTTTTTATTAAAATTATTGGTTTAAAACAAAGTCTTGTACATCTAGCGAGTCGAAAAAAAATGGCTTAGTCGCAAACTCGCCCACAAAATATCTGGTCCGCGGGCGAGTTTCCCTTTTGTAAATTTTCACGTAGTAAACTGGCCTACAAGCTTTAATGATACTGGGCGAGTTGCTTACGGACGAAAATTACAATAGTAATGTCGCCCAAATGTTGGATTCTATAACTTTTGATAGACACACCGTTGCCAAAATGACAAAGGCTGTCAAGAACTGTCAAAAATGACATGTACTGTCAAAAATGGCAAGAACTGTCAAAAGTCTCAAAAACTAGCCTAGGAATTAAGAATTCAGAAAATAGTAAGAAATCGAAGCGAATTATTCATTGTTTTTGTTATTCTTCTATAGGAGTTGCGAGAGTAGTAGAAAATGATACTGATTATGATTATGTAATATGAAACCTGTAATAAGACCCAACAAAACGATACGATACGAAGAGCAAAGCTCTATTGAAATGTGGCAATGTCATTTAATTTCCATAAAAAAAATTGTTTAAATTTTCGAAAGGACCGAGTTTTTGAATATACAAATAACTAAAGGAGAAAGACCAAATGGCAATGGAGCGCAATTTTTTAATTAAATTAATTTTTTTCTTCTTCAGATAGCTCAAATTAGACACTAAATAGAAGAGATATCGTACTTACAAAGGCTGTACAAATAAGAGAGGCTCTAGCCTCTTCTAAACTCTTTCAGTTATGGCGATCAGACTGCCCACGATAAATCTTGTCGCACTATGCGTCTTGCTCACTCTTACGCAATGTAGCATATGAGTGACTGTGACCATTACGGTTCGTTCGCCAAGATTTATCGTGGGCACTCTGATCGTCATAACTGAAAGAGTTTAGAAGAGAGGCTAGCTCTTCTAAACTCTTTCCGCAAGATTTAGACGCACAAATGAACCATTTCGTCCGTCAAAGAGCTTCTTTATATCTTATATTATATTATTTATATTATATTTAGAAGAGGCTAGCCTCTCTTTCAGTTGAAAGAGTTTAGAAGAGAGGCTAGCCTCTTCTAAACTCTTTCCGCAAGATTTAGACGCACAAATGAACCATTTCGTCCGTCAAAAAGCTTCTTTATATCTTATATTATTTATATTTTATTTAATAATAACACATATACACATATGCTATACATTATATATTTATTTATGTATTATAAATATAATATTCATATATATTTACTATATAAAATTAGATAAGTAGTATAATATAATAATCATTACTTATTCTATTATAAAATATATTATTAGATTAAAGTATTTATAATGTACAATTTATATAGTTCTTGATAATGGTACTCCTCTAGAGATTACAATATCGCCAATAAACTCGACCGTTCTCGTCTCTTTGTCCGTGACATGTAGTTAGCCCTAGCACAGACCTAGGTCTTTTAGGGTTGCTACTGAACGCCCTGTCATAGCTCTATGAAACGCTTACCTGGCTCATAATATATAAATGGTGTTAAACTTAGACTATATATATATGTATGAAACTTGAATAAATAAATAAATTTAGAAGAGGCTAGCCTCTCTTCTAAACTCTTTCAATTGAAAGAGTTTAGAAGAGAGGCTAGCCTCTTCTAAACTCTTTCCGCAAGATTTAGACGCACAAATGAACCATTTCGTCCGTCAAAAAGCTTCTTTATATCTTATATTATTTATATTTTATTTAATAATAACACATATACACATATGCTATACATTATATATTTATTTATGTATTATAAATATAATATTCATATATATTTACTATATAAAATTAGATAAGTAGTATAATATAATAATCATTACTTATTCTATTATAAAATATATTATTAGATTAAAGTATTTATAATGTACAATTTATATAGTTCTTGATAATGGTACTCCTCTAGAGATTACAATATCGCCAATAAACTCGACCGTTCTCGTCTCTTTGTCCGTGACATGTAGTTAGCCCTAGCACAGACCTAGGTCTTTTAGGGTTGCTACTGAACGCCCTGTCATAGCTCTATGAAACGCTTGCCGGGCTCATAATATATAAATGGTGTTAAACTTAGACTATATATATGTATGAAACTTGAATAAATAAATAAATTTAGAAGAGGCTAGCCTCTCTTCTAAACTCTTTCAATTGAAAGAGTTTAGAAGAGAGGCTAGCCTCTTCTAAACTCTTTCCGCAAGATTTAGACGCACAAATGAACCATTTCGTCCGTCAAAGAGCTTCTTTATAATCACAAAATCCTTCTGAGGAGCGTAACTTGGCCTCATTATGCGGCTGTTATCCTTCGATTGTTATGCAAATTCCCGTCCGGCCGTTTATTTAGCATTTAATATATACGTAGGTGGGTAGTCGCTTTTATATTTGAGTTTGACGCTTAGGGTTTTAGCTCTGACGTTACTTTCATTTTTAAAACCTACGCTTGGTTCTCTTGAAAATGACGAGAAACGACGGTTGCGAAATTATTTTATAATTACATTTTGTGTTTAATATCACGTTAAATTAATCAGAAAATGTTCGCCAATGATATTATGGTGAAATTATTGGATGATTCATGCAAGATCTGAAGTTTCGAGCTATTAGCAAGAATCCCGCTACAAGCTCGGGAGTGAACGTGACTGTCGAGCTGCTTCGTCCAGAGTGATGACGCTACGGCGACTCCTCTGGAGAAAAAGAAAACTTTATTTTGAATATTCTGTAACATGATATTGGCAAATGACGAACTGTAGAGTCCATTAATAAAATATATAACTAAATAAACTTACACGTAAAAAGTGTCGGGTTTCTGTCATTGCCACAATAAAGTAATTTGTCGCTTGTGCTTTTAAGAAAATACTGTCTGCCACAACTGACTTTTCGAAGCATCCAGGGCAGAAGAAGGCCAGGTAAAAGAAGAATGGTATGACTCAGGAACTTACGCCAACGGCAAAAAGCTTATTATACAGTTGCGAGTACACGTGGAAGATCGTACAAGTTAAGCAACGTTGGGCGAGGTCAGGACCTGGATGGGTGACCGCTAGTGACACTCTGAGCCCCTCCGTGCCTCGGGGCGCACGTCAAGCAGTTGGTCCCGGTTGTAGTCGCTTGACAGCAGTCGTTAGGCCACGTCAAAAGCACGGACGGTCTGTATAGCTTTGACAAATAGGTTTGGTCACTAAACCACACGAAAAAAGATACAGATTTTTTAAAAACAGAATAGATTATATTTGAACGACGAAAAAAACACATTTTACACATCCTAACTTGCTATGCGTAGTTAAAATATGTCTAAAATACATTTGTAATTCCGTGAACTCTTAATTTCCTCGAAAAAACACTCCACTCGAGACAGACAATAAAAACAAAACGAGAAACGAAAACAATGAAATATAATTCGCGTCAAAATAATCTTCCGGAAGTTACTTCCGATGTTTTCCGGTTTGATGTCGGCCATAACCGGGGACTGCCAGTAAACGGAAAAAAATGTAATTAACCCAGTTTAATTAACTGAAATCTTATCGAATTACTTTTTGTTGGATAAGCCTTTGCCCGTGGAGGATCGTTAGATCTGTGCTAGACTAACAACCTGTTTTACGTATACAGGGGCCTCAATAAGGTTGAGATTTTCTTAAAAACTACTGGACCGAATTTAATAATTATTTTACAGTTACATAGTTTTAACTTATATCTATCTATCTATCTAGTTTTTGAGAAAATCTCAACCTTAAAAACTCTCCTGTACACCTTTCTCTGTGTTCCGCCGTACCTATTTTAGAATCATAACTATATTATTGAAAATAATCCTTAAAACCACAGATAACTTACTCTATAGACATGAAATCGGTACAAATGACATTGCCACATTTCAATTATACTTGACTTTAAATATTATAAGTAATAGAAAATGATAATGAAATAATTTAATTGATATTATAATGATGTAATTAATGACAAAATGAAATGTATAGTGAATAGGTAATATAACTGTAATGCTATACTTTTTTAATGAATAAATAAATGGAGCTTTGCCCCACCTTCAACCACGTGACCATTGAAGCTGTACCTATCATTTTGTTGGGGACTTATTACAGGTTTCATATTGCATAATCATAAGTAGGAGTTGCGAGAGCAGTAGCTAAAATGATAACAAAAATAATGAATAATTCGCTTCGATTTCTTACTATTTTCTGAAATATTAATTAAGCTGTTTTTTTTCGAATCGCAACTTGTACAAAACTTTATTTTAAAGTAATAATTTTAATAAAAAACGGAGATATTTTTACATTTATTCGTTACCTTGTTCATCATACGGTTGATGGTGGGCAGAATCTGGCATTGTCATGCAAGAAAAAATTCTGTCAACGATGAGCGCATAGCGCATATTAAAGAGATGCGTCCATGTCGATAATATCTCAAGGTGTCGCGAAGCAATTTTGCGCTCATGTGCGGGCAGACACGGGTAATCCTAGTACAGAGCTATGGGGTAAGTGGTCTGTGCCTACGAGGAATAAGCCATTAAACAATTCAAAATAAAGGCAATATAGATTCTATTTGGGCTTTACCTATTCCAGTATTGATCGTTTCTGTGTATATCTCTGGAGCAATAGCACATATAATTCTAGATGGGGTATGAGTGGGGTGTCTTATTAAATCCCAGAACCATTTGAATTCAAATTCAAATAAAAAAAAAAATCAGACTTGAGTGTCCATATTGTGTGTTAGTATACATTAAGCTTAATAACTATGTTAGTACTTAAAATAATCTTTCAGTTGCAAAGCAATCTGAAGGCATATGAGTTTTATCCCAATGCCTCCAGATTGCGCAGCATAGTTTATTAGATACAGCATTCAGGATGCCATTGGGACTGTTTCTTACTCTGCGCATCAAGGACGCCACTCTCTTGCGCGCTATGGCATGAAAGCCGTCGATGGCTGCATCTGCAAACATCCCTGATGCACTACGGAACCTAGGGAGCCTCAATAGCATCCTGAACGCGTTATTATATTGGACTCGCAAAGCGTTAATGGCCCGCTGTGTAATTGACCCACAGGCTGCACGTGCAGTATGCCCTGAATAACGTTATTTTAACTTCGTCTGTACAACGTGCAAACCTGCCCAATTCCGACTTCTGATCCAAAAATATATATTTTTTTTGTAAACCTTTAAATTGTCCCACTGCTGGGCAAAGGTCTCCCCCCTCCTCTTCCATCCATCCCTGTCCTGAGCCTCTTCCAGCCACCCAACCCTGTATCTAACGATATCGTCTAACGGGACATCAAGCAACAAACGACCTGTTGCATAGGATGGGTTTAGCTGAATTTCCAACCTGCAGAGCCTGTGGTGACAAAACGGAGTCCATGAAACACCTACTGTGTGAATGGGACTCACTGGCTAGAAAGCGAATGAGTCTTCTGGGGTCGGCCTATCCGGAACCAGAGGACTACAGGCTCCTTCCCATGAGCTGCATAGCGGACCTACTGAGTTATATCTTTAGGGAGGAGGAAGGAGCATAAAGGAAAGGGGAGAACACAAAAGATCCCAATGGGTCGAAGTGCCGCCACATTGGCACACAATCAGGATAAGATAAGAAGAACGATATCGTCTCTCCTACGCCGAGGTCTGCCCCGACGCCGGCAAAAATATCATAAATAAATAAAAATATTGACGAAATCACGTCTTCCTGAAAGAACTGCGTTTCTTAAACAAATAAATATAGCTACGAAACCATTTTATAAACAAACTGAGGTTCGAAGTAAATGGGATTCCGGTGGGAATTTATCGAACAAATTACGAAACGTGACAAAGCATCTGGTTGAAGCTCTTTGTGGTTTGTTGATGTTTTTGTTTCATTACCTTAATTGCTTGGGGTTAAACGTTGCGCTTTCTTGGATTATGGGTTTGGTGTTTATGTTGTGGGAGTTAACACCAAATCATACCTACACTTTTTCTCCTCAAGCAGTGACATAGGTTTGTTCAAAAAGTATCGATATAATCGATAGTTTAGGCGATATATTTTGATCCGATATATCGAAAATTGTATTAAAAACATTGATCTCCTATAAACAACTAGATACACAAAGGTCTTACTAAAACAGTTTTAAAAAACGTCCAAATAAGGGTCCATTGTTAATGTCCAAATAATGTCCAATAAAGCAAATGAGGGTTCATCCGTTTGGACCTTCTTTGCGGCAGACTGTGTATCTAGTTGTTTATAGAGATCAATGATCAAAAACGGTATTTATTTATGTAACTAAAGTCGCTAGAATCCAAAATCGTAAAGTATAGGAACTAACGGAAAAAAGTAACCGTATTGTCTATGACCATTGGTGTGTGCTTATGTGTGTGAGTGTGCGTGCGGCAATCAACCGACTTTCAGTCGTGAGTTCTTTTGTTTTAATGAATATTGTTAAAAATACCTTTGTTGTTATTGAGATGTTTACATAAAAATACTATTAATATTAAGCTCGGCTCAACTAAAACTATTATTTTAAAACCGCCATAAATTTGACCGATATATCGATATTTTTCCTAGTAGAGATTACCTTAAAAAATGCATGCCTAAAATTCCCATTAACTCAAAAATAAAAGGTCATAAATCACGAGGTTTATTTTTTTATCAATGTTACCTATGTTTAAATCGACCAGGACTACTCTAAAAAATGTCATTTTCGACCCCTCGTTAATAGGACCTAATTTGTTGCAAACCACCTCTAGTATCACCCCTTTCAAGGAATGTATCAAAATCCAATCCAATCACCCTGTATAAATACTTAACGTACCAAACCTGCAGTTCGTGTCCAGCGAAGCAATTTGTACCTTTATTAAGCTGCCAAAATTCCACAAGGAGCTATATGACGTGCTAACACGCCAGCTTATCAGCTTGCTGATCTTGTGGAAAGTGAGATAGCTACACTGGAACACGCTATCTAATTAACAGCTGAGCTTACTTGCTTGCCAGTAGCAGGATCTTGAGATAACGTTAATGCAAGTGTTAATATTGAAAGGAACGATGAAAGTGAAAGATAATCTCTTATAAGCTTAAAACATGATTTTGTAGATGTATGGACTGTTTGACTGGATGCAGAAGGCCGAGAAGGTTGAATGGCGTACTTTGAATGAAGCCTACGTCCAGCAGTGGACTGATACGGGCTGATGATGATGATGGATTGTAGAATAATGAGCATGTAAATACAGCTTGCATATATTAGTGCCAACTATGAGTTTGTTGCTTTGGCCGTGGAGACGATGGGTCCGTGGTCGTCCGACACTAAAAAAATTATAAAAGAAATATCCATTCGACTGGTCCTCGCCTCGGGGGACTTCAAAGCTGGGGAGTATTTTGGCCAGCGCCTGAGCCTCGCTATACAGCGGGGCAATGCGGCCAGTGCGCTGGGAACCCTGCCGCGCGGGACGGGCCTAGACGAGGTGTAGTGTTGGCTAGTTTTATTTTTATTTTTTTATATATAATAATAGTAGGTAATTAAATAAATTTATTGTTTTAGTGCTATATATACTTACTTCGAATAAATTACCTTACTTTAAAAAAAAAGCTGTACTTATAAAATATATTATTATCAAAAGTGAGGAATACAACCCGATCAATGACAGGCGTAGCAGACGTGGCCTGCAAATTAGCTGCATTGAAGAGCTGGATGGGTCACGTTTGCCTCATGCAGCCGGACCAATGGGCCCGGACTGTCACAGAATGAGTGCCATTGGACGGTCGCCGGCCTCGGGGCAGACCTTGGCGTAGGTGGAGATACTATCTCAGTATACAGGGTGTAACGTAGAGGGTATATGAAGCTGAAGGGAGGGTGTTCAGTATCGGTAACTGAACAACTTTTGTTCTACGACTTTTCGATTTTTCTTTTCATTTCGGGGACGAAATGTATGAAAAGTCAAAAAATAAATGATGTCAGCTAGTCGATTTGTATGTTTTTTTATTTTTTATTCGAAAAGTCGTAGAACAAAAGTTGTTCAACCGATACTGAACACCCTCCCTTCGGCTTCATATACCCTTTACGTTACACCCTGTATATAGGGATGGGTGTTTGAAGGAGTCTCAGGACATACATGTGTGAAGGAAGACGGGGTAGACCTTTGCCCAGCAGTGGGATGACTTATAGGTTATTAAAAATACATCATTGGTAACGAATTTATTTAGCATGGTACCTATAATTGTGAATATAGTCAATAAGTATAATAAAAGGATACTCTTTAATATATTGTTTCTTCTTCCACAGGTTTCCTAAACCCAAGATCAGACGAATATCCTCGATCGCCTGCTAATTATGGTCTCATGGACCAGATAGCAGCTCTTCATTGGATAAAGGAGAACGTCGCAGTCTTCGGGGGAGACCCGACCAATGTGACGCTGATGGGACATGGAACAGGAGCGGCATGCGTGCACTTTCTGCTCACATCATTAGCTGTGCCTGAAGGTCAGTTTTTTGTTTGTTAAATTATTCCCAGAGGGAAAACCAAAGCCAACTAGGGCATACAGCCTGGTTTTCTTAATAGAATGTCTGAATTCTTATAAATACATATATATATATATATATATATACGAAGATAACCTAACATAAACCTACACACAACCCTCCCAAACCCATAAACGAAATAACTCAACGATCCACGCAATCATCGAGTTATGCAAGGAACTTTGCTAAGAGCACAAAACTTCACGAACACGATTTCTTTCGAGCACTCCAATTAATAGAAACGTTCGCGGACATCTCCTGATTAACTTAACGTGATTAATGATCATTAATGACTAAATACCACGGAAACTATTTAATTAGAATTTTCACAAAAAAGTAGCTAATGTCGTTTCGCGTTCTATTCAAGGAAAGCCTGTAGATTAGTTTCTGCGCTCGGTAGATAACTTATTATTTAATTTATTAATGGACTCGACAGTTCGTCATTTGCCAATGTCATGTTACAGAAAATACAAGATATCATACTCTCGTCTCGTCCTCCAGAGGAGTCGCCGTAGCGTCGTCACTCTGGACGAAGAAGCTCGACAGTCACTTTCCCTCCCGAGCTCATAGTAGGACTCTTGATTTTAGTACGAAACTTCAGATCTTGCATAATTAATTCGCGAATGACAGTAGAACTTATTGAATGATAATAAGTTCTACTGTCATTCGCGAACATTTTCTGATTAATTTAACGTGATATTAAACACCAAAATATCCGCTGTAGACATAAAATCGCAACCGTCGTTCCCGGCCATTCTCAAAAGCCGATAGATAACTTACTAATAGCTAAAGGTGCTCCCTCACCGGGAGCATTCGCGTGTAATGTAACGTTACAGATTCGAGCATTACATCAGTGAGGGAGAAAAACAGCGTCAGTCAGGGAGGTAGTATTGTAATGTAATTCTCAAAGTCGAATCTGCAACGTTACATTACACGAGAATGCTCCCGGTGAGGGAGGGAGCACCTTTATAGTAACTTTTTAAAATATTTAAAATACACAAATCCTAAAAAACGTGAAAACGATTCAACTCCCAAATCAAAACCCGAGTTCATCCGCACTTACTTGACAACAACATAACATTGAACAACAGACAAAATGGCGGCATTCAACCCGACAGCGAGGTAAGGGCAATTTTCCGCTGACGTCATTTTCCCGGGGGTGAGGAATCTTTTATTTGTCGGTCCATTCTCTCACGTTGGGGACGGAGACAAATGCCATCCTGACAAGACGTCTTCTTGAAATGCGTATAAAAGCTGATAATAATTCAGAGAACGTTGGAGGATGATTTGGACGTTTTAAGTCGGTGTGCTTATAATTTCGTGGAACTAGATTAATTGGTAGGTGATTTTTTGACAGAAAACTCGTAAAGCGAAGCCTAAATCAAGTCTGAGAAGGCTCGTAGTCCAGTTAATAATAATAATAATCTTTATTCCACTGAAGCATTGTAACAATAATATTGCTTATATTTATAAGTAAATACTTAGACTTGGCTCACGAGATTACCGCCATGTGGGATGTGGACTCAACCATAATTGTTCCGATAGTCGTAACCGTGAACGGGTTAATAGCGAAAAGTCTCGACCAACACCTTAAGAGACTCTCGCTAGACAGTTGGATCAAGAGCCGGATGCAGAAGGCAGTGCTGCTGGACACGGCACGCATTGTGAGGAGGTTCCTCACTCTGGGATCCTAACCTCCGGCAGCTTGGATGCGCATGCATCCCGCTGCCGGTGGGTGGCTATTTTTTATATTTATATATATTTTCTATTTGTTTTTGATATTTAAATATATTAAATAAGATGAAAAAGAAATAAAGGATAATAATATTGCTTAAAATAAAATACTTGACAGTAGTAATCTTAATACAATACGGTGTGCACTAACCCCCACACTAGGATTCCCTGTGTTGTGGGGGTCTAGTCTTTCCCTGGAGTACAAAAGTTGCGAGTACACGTTGAAAACGTGAGAAAGGTATAGTGGACCATATAGCGGATTAGATAGGAATAAAAAGGATGGATACAATGTCTTGATGCAGAGTATAATTATAAGAAACTAAACAATAGGCGTCGCCAATCATACAAATTAAGCAAGCGATGCTTAATTTGTATGTTCCCAACGTCCCGTAGTGATACGTCCCCCCATTACGGATGTACTAACTTATACGGCAGCCCAAATCAAGTGTCTTATTTTGTAAACAAATATGATCGTCTAACCTGTTCTGCTGTAACACTAAACTGATTGATCGAACCTGTTATTCATTGTGAAAATAAAGTGATCCGATCTATTAACATGAAATTAACTATGTAATAATCATAGAACAGCTTAAGATGTTAGAGGGTAAGGTAGTTTTTGTTTACAAAATAAGACACTTGATTTGGGATGCGGTTATACCTATATTGCTCTACTGTAACATTAAATGTGGATCTGTTTCATTTGGATGTATTTAAAATACTCTGCCTTTTCAAATCTACATATATTCCCCTGTAACAATTGCATCATTACTACGAGAATAACAAATACAAATCCTCTCATTTCCAGTTTAATTAAGTTTTGTCCCTTCGAGAAATTATAGTTTTATCCGTTAATTGTACTGTTTTCGCACCGAAATGGTCGCCCCAATGTGCTTTGCCTTCCAAAGGGCATTTACCTACCCTTAAAATACACCCACATAAACGATCCTATGTAAACAGCTCTGATATTAGCTTTCACTAAGTTTGTACACAAAACATAACACAATCATAGTACCTATGAGCCATGAAAGGTTATGTTGGGTAGTTGAATAATTTATTAGTCTACTAGCTGTACCCCGCAACTAGGATGAAGGGGATGGAGGAGATCAGGAGGCAGATCTTCCTCTCTGGATCATTGTTTCCACATCACATAGCGCCATGGCTTATAGCCTATGAGCTGTCCGGATATTTCAGCTATCTCCTAGTGAAACTCCCATCAAAATCCCTTCAGTAATTATGGCGTGATACTTGCACAAAGTCACAGACAAGAATTCTAAAAATTAGTGTTTTGGCATCAGTATCGATCCTAAAACATATTACAATTATTACTTTCAAAAAATATCCAATGTACAGACACAACTTTTTTACAGTCTTATTATATGTATAGATTTTAGTTAAACGCAAAAGTTATATTTACCAAAAAACCGACGAAGTGCGAGTCGGCCTCGCGCACCGAGGTTTCCGTACAACGCAACTTAACTCTAACGAAAAGATAAACTAGATTTAGAGACCAACTTATCTTTGCCATTATCAAAATATTATGTCCATACATCGACATACTTCTGATTAGTGGATCATCTGCTACTTTACTTGTGCTATAAGACACAGCTTCTTGCCAAATCTCATGATTCTAGGTCAACGGGAAGTACCTTATACGTTTTGGTTTTCTTGCATTTTCATACAAATATGCGAGAAAATGCGACATAAACGGTCATATCTTTTGATTGCGTTGACGTAGAAGTTTGATTTTTTCACGGCTACAGGCCGTATTTTGTATTAATTTCAACTGACAGACAGACAATAAAGTGATCCCATAAGAGTTCCTTTTTCTTCCTTGAGGCACGGAACCCCTAAAAATTTGAACGTCATGTAACTTAGAATTGCCGTACACTTTCGTACATATCGTTAACCGAGTCCATCTTCACAATCTTCAATCATCTACTCTGTTTATAGATGAGACTGTACGTTTAGTACCTATCTTAAGAATACTGCCATCTGTCTGTTAAATAACTTCGATGATTCATCACCATTTAAATGAAACTACACGTTTAGAAAATATGTCTTGTACAAAAACATTTTGTCTCAAAAACTACTTTACAGTTTGTAAATATTCCTGCACTAATAATTTAAAGTGAAAACTGTGTAATTTACAAAAATTTTAAAAAATTTCCAGAAATTTTTGGGAAATTTTTAATTTTAATGGCTTGAGGACCCCTGTATTTTTCTATGTCAAGCTTTACTAATCAACTAATTGCAGACAACGCTTTAAAAATCTCCTAGCACGTTTCTGTTTCCATTTTCACCTTCCCATTTTATCTCCCATACAATCCCGGGGCACCCACAAAAACCAGCAAAACAGGCGCACGTCCTCAGCATTTTTCCTCGAACCAATCTCTTGAAAACCGTCGTTTCGGCAACGGTATGAATATGCAAACTCGTTTATACTGCGAACTCTTCGTTGAGTAGACGAAGTAATTTTCTGCTGTCTTCTACTACAGTTAGACGATCGAGTGTCGTTTGTCATTCGTCACTCGCTTCACTCTTGTTCATTTTAAGATTTTGTTTATTATTAATTATTTATTTATAGGAAGTATATAATTTACAAATAAATTCAAATTAAATCTAAACTATGTAAACCTACCTAACGTGTAAAAATTATAAATAAAAAAACCTGCGCCAAATCCCTCACAATTGGCAAAGTGCCCAAAAGATTTTGTTAATATAGATTTTAGATTTCATTTATTTCATCTTTACATAATTGTCTCACAAAAGTATTATATATTGAATTATTTGCTATTTCTCAAGAATATGCGTACTTCTCGATCGAGATTTAAATTTGATTAACTGTCTATTCTTTTAATCGACAAATCAAATCCCTCAAGCACTAAGTCAGTTGAATCTTCAATCTATTAGTTTCCTCATTCAGGATTCTTTCGATTATTTGTAAGTTTTCTTTGATTTACCATTCTCAAACTAATCGGTCTGTTAAACTTTATCGCCTTACTCTTTAAGTTTTGTTAATACATACTGAATTATTTGCTATTTCTCAAGAATTAGCGTATTTATCGATTAACTGTCTATTATTTTAATCGACAAATCAAATCCCTCAAGCATTAAGTCAGATCTATTACTTTACTCATTCAGGATTCTTTCGATTGTTTGTATTGTAAATTTCTTTAATTCACCAGTTTCAAACTGATCAGTCTCTTAAACTTGTCACTTAATGCTTCGCGCACATTATGCCGGGCCGCAGCGTGTCGGGGCAGCGCAGCAAAATGTTTACTTAGCACATTAGTGACGGGCCGGGACGCAGCGCATTGACGGATTTTGAGTACAGTGTATTACCAGATATCGTAAAATGAACACGGGTGCGCGTGCACTCCAAGCCGCTTGTGTAGAGCGTCGTGTCAATCCGTAATTTGTGAAGTAACGTCACCGGCGACGCGGGCGTGGCGCGCTCACTTTGAAAAAGACCGTCGAAATCGGTCGAAACTGTCGGTCTAATTGTCGATTTCAACAATGTAAGTGAGTGATATCCGTTTATATATAGTAATTTAGAAGATAGTCGCTTACAAAATGAGGAATGGGAAATCAAGGCCGAGATTCATAGATTACATTTGAGCGAGAGCTGAGCATGAGCTCGCTCTTACAATCATATTCCATAGACAGACATATGGTGGCGCGGATGAATTTGACACTCCAAACCGTGTCCGATTGGGGCGAAGACAATCTGGTCAAATTCAACGCTGCTAAAACGCAGGCGTGTCTGTTCACAGCCAAACGGAGTCCTTTTACCCTCACTCCGACTTTCCAGGATGTAACCATACCGATTACCGATGAGCTGAGTCTTCTAGGCATGGACATAAATGGTAGCCTGAACTTTGGACATTCCATCGAGTCTAGAGCGCAAACTGCTGCCAAAAAGCTGGGTATCTTATTTAAGGTCAGACGGTACTTTACGCCGGGACAGCTCTTAAACATTTATCAAGCACAAGTCCGGTCATGCATGGAGTACTGTTGCCACCTGTGGGATGGCTCAGCAAGGTATCAGCTCGCTGCACTTGACTCAGTGGAAAAGCGCGCCAAACGACTCATAGGTGACGAGCTGTTGTTGGCTAATAAACTGCAAAGCCTGGCGCACCGCCGCTCTATTGCCTGCCTATCGGTGTTCTACAGGTTACATTTTGGTGAGTGTGCGATGGAATTGCACGAATTAATTCCTGCGTCCCCATTCCACCTCCGAGCCACCAGGCGTCGGCTGGGGTTCCATCCGCATGTCGTAGATATCCCGGTTGCCCGTACGAAACGTTTTTCTTCATCTTTCATCATACGAACGGCCAGGGAATGGAACGCCCTGCCGGCGTCGGTGTTTCCAGACACTTATAACCTTGGGATCTTTAAGGCAAGAGTGAATAGGCATTTACTACCGGCCTCATCGTCACTTACCATCAGGTGAGATCGGGGCCAAACGCGGGTTTAGTCAAACAATAAAAAAAAAAAAAAAAAAAAAAAAACAGTCGTAAGATAAATAAGTGCTGAAAACTATCAATGAATTTCGACCCTTTTTTGTTTCTCTTAAGAAACAATTGGATAGGAAAAGAAGATGTCGGTAAAGAATTACATAAAAATTATGTTTATCTGTTTGATATCTGTTTATATATAGTAATTTATAGTAATGGAGTGAGCCATTACTTTAAATTACTATACATATATAAACGGTAAATAGTTTTAATTCTAAAAACGACAATCTTCTGTTAATCAGTGGTAATTCTTAGCGGTGTAGCCGCATACCTGATGAAGGGTTGCGAACAAAACAATTTGCGGTCGAGTTGTGTGGTATTCGGAACGCTGCAGGCTTTTTAGCGAGCCGAGAATTAAAAAGCCGAGTGAATGGCAACCTTTGCATTTTTGGACGCTTTTGTCATTCGTCTCGTTCTGTGTTTGCTGAAAAACACGAGTCATTATGATTATTGTGTAATGTAATTGGAGAGTAAATGATAAATGTAGAAAATATATATATATATATATCCTAGAGTGTTGCAAATTTGTTAGGAAAAATAAACAGCTATACTCACCAATGAAAGAAATAAAACGAAATAATAGAAACCTAAATAAATTAAAACTTCCTTTTAATACACTCCACTTGGGTAGAATGGGTCCACATTCAATGGCAATTCAAATTTATAATAATATTCCCAACTATATAAAAAATCAGGAAAAATCACCTGCATTTGAGAATTCTCTTAAAAAATATATAATAAGTATAGCATTTTATAAATTGAGTGAGCTGTTCGAAGACAATTCGACATAGCCAATTATAACTATTTTAATTGTTATGTATCGTTAATAATATAATTGTACCTATTTTTTTAATTTTATTTTAATGAAAAATGAAAATATATTTACTATTTAAGTACCTAAATGTAGCGCCTCTCTGTTGTTGCGGTGCCCCCACGGGGTGCCACATGCATGAACATTTGACCATGTAACATCTTATATACCATGTGGCAAGCACAATAAAGAATTTGAATTTGAAAAATTTCACGACCTGGATACGAACCCGGGACCTCGCCATTCCGTGGCACGCTCTATTCTAACAGAGCCATCGTGATTCGTATCCAGATCGTGAATTTTGTCTCCATATTCTCGTCTGAGGGACGGTAGCGACATCTATCCAGTAATTGTGCAATTACTCAAATTCATGTCTAACATTGCAGTTAGAAATCATGTTTTTAATTGATGACGCGTTCCATTTTCATTCATATGTTTTGATATTTTCTTGCACATGCGCTATGCGAAACGAAAATCTAAATGATAAATGGATAATTTTTTTTCTCATATAAAACATATAATTGGAGAGTCTCGAAAAATGACGATCAGAGTATTTACTTCAGTTTGGTTTTTTATGATAAGTTTCGCTATACTGAGTTTATTTCTATTTTCATTGTCGTTTTATTACATTGGCTGGATTTGTGTGATCTTTGTGAAGGGATCATCTGAGTCGAACCTATCTATGATACTCTTGGGACCTTATTTTCACTCAACTTTTTCCATTCCATTGTGGTTTTCAAATTAGAGAACTCAATGAATTCAATTAAAGTGACAGTTGTAAGAAAAAAAACAAGCTTTTTAAGTTGATAATAGATGGCGTTGCACCGAAGTGCGATATCATCGTAAAAAAACCACAAATATTTTCAATGTCAGCTGAGTTTATATATAATAATTATTTTCTATGTTACTTTTTTTTCGGGGAGTTCCCCGAATTCAACGGTTGAGTGGTTTCGCCAAAATTGTTCCTAAACAATTTCGGATTACGAAGCCTCAGCATATTTAATTAAAGGTATGTTTACTAAACCGCATTTCACGGTAATTACCGTTACGCAAAGAAACTCCATTACTGTACTGGTACCCGTCTTAAAATTTAATCTTTGCTTTGTACATAATGGAAAATAGGAAAATACGCTTTGTCGGGAGAGACGCGTCTGCTACAGTAGAAAACTTCATTTCTATGTTTTTACTTATATATTTTAAACTACTTTTAACTAAGTCCTGGGGCTTCTGTGAGAGATTAAAGGATACCTTTGTGCTCTTAAAAATTTAAAGACGCATTTTAAATAGGTATTTGTATTTTGCTATCCAGATAATTGCACCCAAAAATTCCTATCAATAGTAGTGATTCTCGAGAGTAACTGGTATTTCAAGGTAACGCAAGATGGCTGACAGAGACTGGATGTAGAAAATCTTGGATCATCATCATCAGCACGCATCAGTCCACTGCTGGACGTAGGCCTCTCCCAAAGCACGCCACTCAACCCTACTCTCGGCCCTCTGCATCCAGTCTCTGCCAGCCATCTTGCGAAGGTCATCCCTCCATCTGGTCCGGGGGCGTACCACACTATGTTTACACGTTCGTGGTCTCCATTCGAGAACTCGTCTACCCCATCAGTTATCGGTTCTACTACAGATGTGACCAGCCCACTGACACTTCAGTTTACTGGTTCTATGAGCAATGTGAACCACTTTTGTCTTCTGGCGAATATATTCGTTTCTTATTCTATCTAACAGAGAAATGCCAAGCATAGCTCTTTCCATAGCTCGCTGAGCGACTTTGATTGAACTTGTGGGCCAGTCTCACCGTCAAAGTTCACGTTTCGGCTCAGTAGGTCATCACTGGCAGGATATTTTCTTTTCTCGTGTGGTTTAGTGACCAAACCGAATTTTCATAGTTATTCAGCCCGCCCGTAGGCCTCTGACGTGGCCTAACGACAGCTGCCGAGCGACAGCAACCGGGACCAACTGTTTAACGTGCTTTCCGAGGCATGAAGGGGCTCAGATAAAAATGTCACTAAAGGTCATCCATCCAGTTCCTGACCTCGCCCATTAACTTGTACGATCGTTTTCAACGTGTACTCGCAACTGGACTACGAGCAAAAAAAAAAGTCAAATTTATTTATTGCAAGTAAGCACGTTGAGTACATTTTTGCACGTCAATATATTTTTTGAATTTACATTTACACCACTTTGCAAGGAAAAGGTGCCAACGCTGAGGAGAAAAAGTGGCAAAAAACTCTCAGCCACACATCTTTTAAAACAATGATAATACAATGATTACTTAATAACTATACAGTACGTAACTATTACTATTGTTAGTAAGTTTATCCCTCATGCGGAACCGGCGACACACACCATGCATGTTCATCGTTTAAATAGTCATCTATCCTGTAATACGCCTTCTTAACAAGTGTTCCTTTAATGAAATTTTTAAATTTCCTCTCTGTCAACGTCGTGACACTTTCTGGCAACTTGTTATAAAAGCGAATACAGTGCCCCATGAAGGATTTCAAGTTTCAACATGTTGTGTTGCGATAATTACTGACAAATGACCTCTTGCCGACTTCAGAGTTTACAGAAGCAGTTTTCCCTTCAAACTGTTTAGTTCGACAAACAATATATTCGCTTACTTCACAAAAGCGGAAAGCACAAAGCTTGCAAGAAAGTCTCGAGAAATTGCATCCTGCGCGTTGCATACAAACAGGTAAATTGGAGTAAGTACCCAATTTTGCGTTGCACTCACTTGCGGTAAAGGAAAAGTCGAGTTTCAAACGGAAGTGACGACGGTTCAGAATATTCGCCATAAGTGCAGTTTGTTAGGAAAGCTGCGTTTGAAGCAAGATTCCGTTGTTTCAGAAAAATAATGAGCAACTGCGGGTTTCAAAAGTCTCAGACATGACCTCCCCCTCCATAATCGTTGCCTCAGTGCTGAGGATCGTGACCCTCAACAGCAGGTGCCGTCTTGGCATGTATGAACTGGCGCCAGAAGACACGGTCTTGTGCTCTTCTCATAGCCTCTTCAAAGGGCACGCCGAGGATTCTGCCAACCACATCAGTCCAGCGGGCCACGTAGTCTAGACCCCTCAACTTTGCCGAAGCATAACCTTTTTTTTTTTTTTTTTTTTTCGGGGGGAAAATCATCCAGATATTATGATACCTCCTTGCCACGGGGAGGCGAGGATGGTTATGTCGGACTCTTACCGACTAAAAACCCCTCGGTGTTCCGTCTCGCCGCCCTATGACGGAGTCACGGGGAGACTTGCGAATTACTTCCGCGACTACGCCGGCTGTGTGTCCGGGGGGACCCTTCTCGGGGGTCTTTGACCCCATCCGACTGTTAGCGGTGTGCTGGAACACATGCACGCCAACCAACTCGAGGACCTGTTACCGAGCGTTGGACTACCCCGTGTCCACTCGCCCGGAAGCCCTCATTATGGGGGGAGGTTACGGGCATACGCCAGCCTCCTCCGCCCGACTCTCCTGCGGCGGATTCGTTCGGACAATGGATCAACCTCTCTTGCCCTCTCCGCCGCCTCCTTCTGCCAAATTACTTGTTCACAGAAGGCGACCACCGCGTCCCACGACCCGCCGCTGTCCACCATAGTTTTAACTATGGCCGACAGCGACAGGTCGGCTCCCACTGCCGCGACAAGCGCAGAGCGTTGCTCCGCCCATGCGGGGCATTCAGCTAATGTGTGGTGCGCCGTATCCTCGGCGCACTCACAATGGTGGCATTTCATGGTGGGCTCCCCACCCGCAACGTTACACAGGTATCTCCCGAAACAACCGTGTCCCGAGAGAACCTGCACGAGGCGGAAAGTGAGCACACCATGTCGCCTGTCGACCCATCCTTCCAGGACGGGTCGCACCGCCTCCACGGTTTGTTGGCCGGCACTCGGCTCCTTCAATCTCTCCATCCACTTCCTAAGGAGGGCCTTTTGCGATTCCTGCCGAAGCATAACCTACCTTATACACATAACACAAATAATAATAAATAAAACATCACACCCATGACACATATAGGTACAATACAAGAAATAAGGATAAACTTCCATTTCTAGGATTCAGACTAAGGCCCGTATTAATAAATCACTCTCAGCTCAAAAGTCAATCTTGAGAACGACCTCAAGATGGCGTTCCTATTAATAAACGTAACTTAGGTGCGCGTTTAGGAATTGGGTATCACGCGAGTAACGCCGTATTAACAAACAAACCTCAGTTTTCAAGAGAACTGTCAAACTTACACTTGAGAACGTATGTGCTGATTGCAGGCGAACCGCGACTTAAGAAAGACATCACGTGATACGCCCTCGATATTGGTTTATTAATAAATGATTAAGGGGCGGCGAGCTGTCAAACTCGAGCGCGAGACAGAAGATGTCCCGCAGCGGCGGAGTGAAGAGCACGGCACAGTGACTCCATATTTGTATTTTTATTGATTTTGAATGGATTTTGGCAGGGAAATTAAAATACGCCAATAATAATCAGATTTTTTTAAAACACGCTCTCGTAATTATAGTACCCTACATTTTGATATATATTTCGTAAGAATAACTAATTCGGTTTAGACATAATTTTAAATTTAAATGATATGGAATAGGTATGTTTGCGATTTTTTTCTATCGAGCGAAGTTTGTCCAATCATGTATCGGTATTCATCAGTCCCTAAATAGACACCCCAAGATTGCTATATATTTTTTTCAAACGTCTAATTTTAGTAGTTATTGCCGTAGCCTTCATCGAAAAACTGAAAATACGCGCATACGAGGCCTTAAGGGCCGGCGTACAACGTCACGACGCGGCGCCGTGCCGTTGCATGACGCGGCGTGTTACGACGTCCGCCGGCGCCGGTCACAGGCGGACAACATCCGTGCCGGCGGACGGCGCCGTTCTGTTGTACGCTAGCCCATACTTGTAGATGGTGATCACGTCTTGAGAGTGTATCAGCTGAATTCGCTCTTGAGGGCGGGTTTGAGCCCAGACTATTAATACCGGCCTCAGTAAGGTTACTTCGTAACGGCATATCATTGTCCGAACCACACCACCACTGAACTCTCCAATACACGAACCATCACAATTGTTTGTCATTGTTTTCAAATAATTATATTCATAAGGTGCAAAGGCGATGGGAATTGGTGCATAAAATCCATTGCAAAATAAATTCGTTTGCAAAACAAATTGATGCATTGAATTGAACACTTTGAAACGTTCGCCATAGGTCATATGTTCCCGTAATTCAATCTCAGTTCGTATTTTGCGAAATGAAAAATTGAAACACCGCCTCAATCATATATTGGCTCAGGTTTTGGTGTAGTAATTGAGACAACTGTTGTATTTGAAATTTTGCAACATTCTTGCCTTATCACATACATGCTTATGTTGTAATTTATTGTGTATGATGCTTACTTAAATTATGGGTACTATTTTTGGTTATAAGATGTTTTAATTTTCAGAAGAGATATCGTTGGTTGACGTGATCAAGAGTACCTAGTGTTCCTATGATCTAAATAAATGAGTTATGGGTTAATAAAACCTGGTTTGTATTATTTGGTCATGAATAAAATAACAAAAGCATATTTTTTTTTTACAAAAAAGACAAGAAAACTGTTGCATCATATACAATTTTGGAGGTTCTATCCCTAAAAGAGATTTCTTCTACATAATTAAATATGATGTTAAATCACCGAAGGGGGTTCGTAGGCCAGTTGCGAGTATACGTTGAAAACGATCGTACAACACTGGGCGAGGTCAGTACCTGGATGGGTGACCACTATAGTACGTACGCGTTAAGAAAATAGTGAAAAAAAGAGCACGTCTATCCACGGTTGACAAATTAGATGACTTAGACAAATGTGCCATAAGAAGGCAAGCTCAATAAAAAAAAATTCAACTTTCCTTCTTATGGCACATTTGTCTAAGTCATCTAATTTGTCAACCGTGGATAGACGTGCTCTTTTTTTCACTATATTCTTAACGCGTACGTACTATAGCGACATTTTCATCTGAGCCCCTCCGTGCCTCGAGGCGCATGTTAAGCAGTCGGTCCCGGTTGCTGTCGCTCGGCAGCAGTCGTTAGGCCACGTCAGACTACTGAAAAATAGGTTTGGTCACTTAACCACAGGAAAAAAAAGACCGAAAAGAACATCCGCCGGGTACCCTCGACTTTACACCAAGACTTTCGTCTTAACAATTGCTTGTTACAATTACTAGTCCAAAAGGATGTTCCATAGATAGGAACAAACCACTCATAGTACCTACTCTACGCGTTGCATTAATTTTGTTATTTTATTCATTCAACGCAAAATATGCAGCCACTGTAGCGGGTCAATTATAAATTGGATGTAGGTTTTGATGTATTGCCTAAAATAATAAGCAGATACTACAGAGCAATTCGTGATGCAACATTCCAAAAACAAGGTAAAATGGACTACCGGTACAGTCGACAGTGCTTCAATGATAAAAAGACATTGCCACATTTCAATGGAGCTTTGCCCCACCTACAAAACTACGTGACCATTTAAGCTGTACCTATCATTTTGTTGGGGACTTATTACAGGTTTCATATTGCATAATCATAATCAGTATCATTTTCTACTACTCTCGCAACTCCTGTAGAAGAATAACGAAAACAATGAATAAATCGCTTCAATTTCTTACTATTTAGTATTTTCTGAATTCTTAATTAAGCTGTTTTTTTCGAATCGCAACTTGTACAAAACTTTATTTTAAACCAATAATTTTAATAGAAAACGGAGATATTTTTACATTTATTCGTTATCTTGTACAACTTGCAGTTGATGGTGGGGCATAATCTGGCATAGTCATTTGGACTACGATTTCAAATTCTTATCTTTATCGGACTAAGTAACCACAGGTGGGAAGCGCATATCTTTAGCGATTAAATCTCTAGCGTGAAATAGCACATGTGACTTTAATAATAGTCTTACCGTAGAAATATTTCGGTGGTTCAATTTAGAATCTATTTTCCTGACCAAATTAAATTATCTCCAAAAAGAAATATATAAGATATGCATCTATCCTATACACAGACTGAAGAAATCTTACAATGATCACCTATAAGACATCGATATAGCATAATACAGTTACAAGTTATATAAAGATCTATCGGGGCGGCTCGTGGAGTCCACACGTGACCAAAGTGCTGGCCTTTATTTCGCCCAAAGAATTAGCGTGGCTATTCAGAGGGGAAATGCCGCCAGCATTTTGGGCACGCTGCCGGACAACGGGGATTGGTTGGACTATCTGTAGGTAATGCAAGCCATTCAGATAGTTCAACCGACTTATTTTGTACATATAGTTTTATTTTATTTTAGTTATATTTTAGTAAGTACTTTTATTTTTAGTTTAATATTGTAAGTTTAGTAAGTTAGTTTATATTTTTAGTTATTTTGAATAAAATATTTCCTATAACAAATCAAAAAAAAGTTACAAGTTTAAATACTCTGTAATTCTATATATTACACAAAAGTAATCTATGGATTACGTTGCTGGTTATACAATAAGTACTTCTGTTAATGTTAGTGTGTATGCTATAAGCTAAGTATACACACATTGTATAACTGATTGTTTCCCCAAATAAAATAAATAAAATCAAATATACTTTATTTGCACACAAATGAAAATACATCAGTTACATATAAAACCAAAAATAGCTAGTATACTGACAGGCGCTTAAAATAAAATCCCAGAGTTCTTTTACTTGATGAAGTACCTATTCATAACTAAATTTTTTGTTTCAGGCCTACTCTTCCACAGAGCAGTCCTGATGTCAGGATCAGGGCTCAGTCCATGGTCCCTCGTAGCGGACCCCAATAAATATGCAGCAATAGTAGCCACACACGCTAATTGTTCACCAGGTAATTTTATTAATATTTTTTTGCTCCTAGGGTCTTGTAAACCAGCTGAGAGTATGGTCAGAAAGTGATCATTAAATTGCATGTAATGAATTGCTTTAATTGTTAGCCTATTGACAACGCAGCTCCTGCAAAGGAAAGTATTTTAAGTAGTGGATCCCTATTGTTAGGCATTAGAGCCATGGGAGACCTAGAAAACTCTGCTAATAGTCTTGGCTTGTATGCACATGACGACAAATAATTCAGAACATTTAATTTTGATATTATGCTCATATCCTGGTCATGGCACCACATGTGTAGGTTTGTATCTCAAAACATTAGTGAACATAACAATTCTTCCACAATAAATGTTGGAGATGATATTATTGGCACATACTTCATCATTCATATTAAAAATATAATGCATTGCTTTGCTTTTTTGGTCACATCTGTTGTAGAACCGATAACCGATGAGGTAGACGAGTTCTCCAATGGAGGCCACGAACGGGTAAACGTAGTGTGGGACGCCCCCGACCAGATGGAAGGATGACCTTAGCAAGATGGCTGGCAGGGACTGGATGCAGAGGGCCGAGAGTAGGGTTGAGTGTCACGCTTTGGGAGAGGCCTACGTCCAGCAGTGGACTGATACGGGATGATAATGATTGCTTTGCACTTCGTGACTTTCAAGACCATGATGGTAGTAAAATTAAAGAAAAGGCATCCGGAAGGTTTGACATTGGGCAACATGATGCTGTATTGTAGCCAACTCTTGTATCTAAATACTATTTTTGAGGTATGGACGAATGTCTCGTCCTTAAATGTGATTTTAAAGGAACCAGTTTGTAATTACCAGGATATGTGTGCTATTGTATGCCAGGATATGTGTGCTATAGTATGCCAGTATATTTGTGTGCTATTGTTTGCCAAGATATGTGTGCCATTGTATGCCATGATCGCTAGTGTGCAAACAATGGCACACAAATATACTATAGCACACATATCCTGGCATACAGTAGCACACATATCCTGACATACAATAGCACACTAGCGATCCTGGCATACAATGGCACACATATCCTGACATACAATAATGTCAGGATATGTGTGCTATTGTATGCCAGCATATGTGTGTTTATAGTATGCCAGGATATGTGTGTCATTGTATGCCAGGATCGCTAGTGTGCTATTGTATGTCAGGATATGTGTGCTACTGTATGCCAGGATATGTGTGCTATAGTATGCCAGTATATTTGTGTGCTATTATTTGCCAAGATATGTGTGCCATTGTATGCCAGATCGCTAGTGTGCTATTGTATGCTAGTATCGTAGCATGTGAAAGTCCATCGCCTCTGCCTACCCCTGCGGGGAAAAAAGGGCGTGAGCTTATGAATGAATGAATGCAGTTTGTAATTGAAATAGTAATAAAATGGGCTTAGGTGGCAACTCACCCTCCAAAAATCTCACCTATGGGTGAGATGCCACCTTTCAAAACCGTTAGTGGTCGTTTCAGCACCTGGGTGAGTTGACTATTTCCAAAATGTGATGTGGTCAACTCACCCTGCTCCAAAGGTTAAATGGCCTATACGTATAATTAAACTTCCAATATTTTTGTTGAAACAGAATTGACGCCACCAGCATTACTGCGGTGTTTGCGAGAGCGTCCGCTAGAGGCGCTGCTTTCTGCGCCAGTACAGGCGCCTGACTTTGCCTACGCATTTGGGCCGAGTGTCGACGGTGTCGTTATAGGTAAGCTTCTTCTTCTTTGCCGTGCCCCCTTCCCAGTTTATCTGGGGTCGGGCCTCCTCGTACTTCTGCGCCAGGACAACCTGTCCTGAGTTGTCGACTGTAGGAGTTCTCGAGCCTTCATCTCTCTCTCGATACTGGTCGTTATAGGTAAGCCATTTTTAATAAATAACCAATAATAATAGTTCTCGTTTCATGTCTTCATCGTACCAACGTTTGTGCCAATTCATGGAGACAATCAATTTGAGATCATACCAAAACCAAAAAGCAATATGGTAGGTAAGGGTCGAGTCGCGAATGTATCGCAGTTCCCGTGGCTCGGCAACAATGGCACGAGGTGGAACACCCCAGGAAATTTAGTCGGTATTTCGCCCCTTAAGGGTGGCGAGCCCGACTTAGTCAACACGCTCCCGCGAGCGTGGTGGTACACGTAAACGTGTTTTACTTGGGGAAAAAGGTAAGGTTAAGAAATCGAAGCAGTCAAATTATTATTTTATAATATCTGTGAAATTGAAAAGATTCCTCTTTTATTTAGATTTCAATCAAAGAGCGGCTTGAACCTACGAAGTTTATGACAGTCAATTAATTTCAAAATCACTCAAACCTGTCATCATAATCTGTTTATTTATTTTAGATTAAGATGACAATGTTATAGTTTTTATAGATTTTCGCGTTTCCAGAAAGAAAGTTCAGTAGTTTCGTAGAAAGAAAGATATCCTGGATCGAAACTGATTAGTCACAAGCACGTCACTCATAATACAGTTATCTAAATATTGCTTTAATATTATTGTTCAAATGTATTTATTGCATACCACCATCCAACAAGTTTCTGCTAATGAATAGCTCGCCTCAATACAGGCATAGCCTAGTGAGGAGGGCTATGAAACCGATTGGAATTGTAAATTGCTCATTGTGTAAAATTAATTAGTTTAATAAGACATTAGTGTTGTATATAGTTTGGTAAATAAACGAAATTATTATTATTATTATAATTACTTGATCGAAACTGGTTACCTAGAAGTAAAAATAAAGCCTCCATCGAAACCAGTTACGAAACTCTGGTTACGTAGACGGCCGAAGGGGACATAGCTTATAAGCTCAATCTTGTTAATGACAAGATATTACGCGACTCCAAATACGACTGCGACAAACTTTGTATCAGAGCTAAGAAACCTCAAATATACGAAATAACAACTCGAATTCAAAGTTACATGAACGGAGAAAGTACGTGATACGAATAACACATACAAAATCCTAAAGCAGATAATTTCCACGACTTTCCTATCATCGAAGTGAATATTAAAGATTTTCCTGTTGGCGTTGAATGAAAACCAGTGAATGCGTTACTTGAATCAGCTCTGACAAAAGTTGCTGTTTGAGAGTTTGAAATAGGTATAATTCTATATCAACTTTTCGTTGGTATGAAGAGTAAAACATGGACTTTTAAAACATTTCTATATCTATACATATAATAAGACTGTAAAATAGTTGTGTCTGTACATTGGATATTTTTTGAAAAAAGAAAATTTTTCGCGAGTATGGTGAATTTATTGGATAATTGTAGCAAGATTTGGTTTCAAGCTTTTATCAAGAGTCTCGCTACGAGCTCGGGAGTGAACGTGTCTGTCGAGCTGCTTCGTCCAGAGTGACGCTACGGCGTCTCCTCTGGATGAAGACAAGAAGACGCGGCTACACAGTTTGAAGACGCTACTGCAACTCCTCTGGAGTAAGATAGAAGACTATTATATATTGAAGTTTCTGTAACATGACATTGGCAAATGACGAACTGTCGAGTCCATTAATGAAATAAATAAATCGAACCCTTGGTCGACACAGATAATTCAGTTTAAGTATATTTAATTTATCTCAGTGCTTTTAATTCCAAGTCTAAACTAATCCAGCAGCAACCTAGTCCACTCCACTAACATCCTACGAGCTCTCTTCAACGTTAATCATTACACTCCATTATAGGAACAATAATCGAATAACCCTCCACAAAGGATTATAATCATTGACTATTCATTCAAACATCTCATCCCAATCGATATACTAGACACAGAACTGTCTAACATCTGATGTATTACCACCATAATCCCCAAAAGAGTCCCTATTATTGTCTCCATCTATCACAGCATCAATAAAAGAACTATTCGCCATCAAGAAGACAATTTACGAAGCCACTGTTTCCGTTACCCCAAGAATATTCTTTTGGACATTGTCTGAACTTTGCAATATAATAATAAAACTCATCGATTGGTAGAGATAAGCTCTTGTGTTGGCGACAAAACTCTTTGTAACTTCGTTCCGATGCCGTCGGAATTTGTTACAGGAATTTTCTTTGGGAACAAGGTTCCCACTTCCCAGATATCTATAGGTGTGTTGTTTCAAAGAATATATATTTTGACTAAAGTTCTTCGTTCGATCAGTTCAATAAACTTTGATTGTTCTATATTTCATGTTTCTTGTATCTTATTTCAGTCGTATGTTTCTTAAAGGAACGAATAAGTTTTCTTATTGAGAAATTTGCTAGCACTTCGAAACCTTTCGGTTACTTTGATGTCGTATATCTTACTTCCTTATATACCTGCATATATACCTACTGCATGTATAATGAAATATGTATAGGTAAGTACATATTTTAGGAAACATTTGATAACCTGTAATTCTGATTTGGAATCAAAACATCTCAACATCCTCAAGTCGTCATCATTGAAAGGGTAGTGACCTCTCCTGGTCATCTAACCTTTGATAATGAAGCACCATCTCCATCTGTCATCGGTGACATAGAAATAAACATATACCGCAGCCCAAATCAAGTGTCTTATTTTGTAAACAAATATGATCGTTTAATTACCTGGTTGTGATGTAACACTGAAGGAACTGGTTGATTACGTCAGGGATGTTTACGGAAGCCGGCGTAGATGGATTCCATGCCATCATACGCAAAAGAGTCGCGTCCCTGATGCGACGGGTTCGCGGCAGCCCTAACAGCATCCTGAAGGGCATTGCGGATACCATGGACAGTCCGATTCTGAGCCACTGGGTACACTTACATGTCCCGGGGTCTCGGAGTCGGACCTAAGTCGCATGTATGGCGCATAATACACCTCATGTAAACACTAACATAGTTTTAAGTACTTACTAACACTTATATGGTCTTTGTGACTGCAATAAATCATTTGAATTGAATTGAATTGATTGAACCTGTTCATCATTGTGAACATCAAGTGATCCGATCTAATAATGTGGAAGTAACTATGCAATAAATACAGAACAGCTTATAATGTCAGTAGGGTAGGGTAGTTTTGGTTTACAAAATAAGACACTTGATTTGGGCTACTGTATCGGTGTCGAGATTGATGATCTGTACGGAACTGCCTCCACCATAGTTTCTATAAATTACAAATGTATTATTATTATGAATTAAAGCTGATTTTAGACTTTGTCAATGAATATATAAATCAGAGAAATGAAAACGTCTCTCTCTCTGACAGTTTCAGCAAATTTTTCAAACGGAAACAACTTCATAGGAACGCTTGACTTATTTCTATCGCTGTATAGTTCATAGCTTTGTCAGCACTCTTTACAAGTTTATTCACGTAACAAAAAGAGTACTTCCAGTAATAATGTCAAGGCAAGAAACTAGCCCGTTATAACGCTATCTGAAGGGGTAGCACCTAACTTATTTGTAGTTGCGACAGCTCCGCTGTTGTTTTTACTTTGGCAGCATTCTTTCCGGTTGTCAGCCCGGCCGCGTCCGAGCCGCGTTATTAAATTGTCCCGGGGAAGTTTTCTCATCTCGCCCCCGGAACAGTTAGCTCACTTTGTTGTTGAACAAGGAATTTTTTGATTTCCCAACGATCCTCTTGTTCCGCTTTCTTCTCACTTGTCAATGACAACCATGGTCTGGAATGATAAAATGAATGAATGAATTAATAATCTTTATTTCAGACACAACTATGTTAGTGATTTTACTTATAATAACATTTTTTGGGTGAAGTCACCTGCCGTAGCATGTACCTTCACCCAAAAACGCACTCAGGGGCAGTGCCACCTGTCGACAATTAACTTCAGGAGGCTGTTGGGGCTGCCTCTCACTCTGAACATCAGGGATGCTACTCGCTTGCGCATTATGGCGTAAAAACAATCGGTTCGCGCCTCCGCGAACATCCCTGATGCGCTGCAGTATCTTGGCAACCCCAGCAGCACCCTGAAAGCATTGTTGTATTGGACTCGGAAGGCCCCGTACGACTTCTGCGTGTATCTGGTCCACAGGCTGCAGGTGTACATCGACTGGCAGTATGTCTTGAATAGTGTCACTTTTACGTCTTTAGTACACCGTGCAAACCTGCGGGCCAGCATATTGCACCGCACGGCCAGGGCCCTCCGCTCCCTCTCCATATCTATATCATCTGTGAGATCCTCCGTATAGAGTATAAAAGGAATTAGGTTTCTGGTTACATTTACACAAATTGAACTGATCACATACCCTAATGGGGTACTATTCTGTAATCGTAAACATCCTTAAATGGAAGCCCCAAATCAAGTGTCTTATTTTGTAAACAAAAACTACCCTTCCCCACTAACATTTTAAGCTATTCTGTGGTTATTTCATAGTTATTTGCACATTATTAGATCGGATTACTTTATTTTCACAATGATGAACAAATTCAATCAATCAGTTCCTTCAGTTTTACATCAACCGAAGTCCAAATCAAATGTCTTATTTTGTAAACAAAAACTACCCTTCCCCACTAACATTTTAAGCTTTTCTGTGATTATTTCATAGTTATTATGTACATTATTAGATCGGATTACTTTATTTTCACAATGATGAACAAATTCAATCAATCAGTTCTTTCAGTTTTACATCACAACAGGTAATTAGACGATCATATTTGTTTACAAAATAAGACACTTGATTTGGGCTCCGGTATACATACAATCCTGAAATCACCATTGCAATACTCATTGCTTTCAACGTTGAAGGCAATTTTGTGAGGAAGTTTGCGCTTCCAGAATAACACTCTTATACTGTGGGTACATATTATACTCATTCGTTAAATACACATACAGAAACACATATGTATATCATAAAGAAAATTATTAATGCTCATCGGATAAATAATTTTTTAGAGATACTTCATTTATTCAACCTTAGGAGCTCTAGAGAACACTTGGTTATGTCATACATAATGTAATAATATATAATATAAGGTACAGAATACAAACTAGGTTACGGCTGGATGCACGAACAGAGAATCAGGGCAAAGAACCGACCCACGAGATTTAACAAAATGATCTAATAGCGGCTGTAGAGAGAATCGATCTTGCAACTTCCAGCATGGTAGAAGGCGTTATAATAATTTGATCACAGAGGTTATTCAATTCAACGATGAAGTTACATTTAAGTACGTACTTAATTTTAGTTAAATCTCCGAAACCCCTAAAAGCTAAGGTACATTTTGAAATGTTATGAATTTTTAAAAGGATCCGTTCGGAATGTGAAATACCAGAAATGTTTGAAATGCTGGAAAGTTTTTTCATAAAGGCGAAGGCACGGAACTGGCAACAGCTACATATTTATTAGCTTTCCGTGCTATTTCGAAGAATTTTGCCGTTTTATGAAATAATGATGTCCTCATTTGTATCACGTAGGAAAGTAAATATAGTACATGTTCATAGGAAAATGGTATTTCTGAGATATAATCATAATATAGATTATTTGTGGATCATGTCAGGTTTGAAGATAATAGGAACAAGAAATAGAGTAATAATAGAATTGATTTATGAGATTCTGTGCAAGGGTAAACAAAATAATGATACAATAAAGTACTTACCTATAATATTGTTGACTTGGTAGGTAATATTAAAGTTACGAGACTACTGAAAAAAAATATATAAGTAAATAGATAACTATAAAATTATAATGTTTATTTAATTTTTTTATTAAAATAAAAGTAACTACTATCTAAAAATACATTACTTATAAAATAAATAAAAAAAAACTAAATACTAAAGAACGAACACGTCGTCAAGATCCCCGTTTTGCGGAATGCTGCCCAGGACGCTGGCAGCATTTCCTCGCTGTATCGCAATGCTTAGTCGCTGAGCGAGGTAGCTGCCAGCCCTGGGATCGCCTGAGACATGGACCAATCGGGTAGACAGCTCGTGGATCAGATGTTTAGAGTCTGTCGACCATGGGCCCATTGTTTCTACCGCAAGCGCCGCAAACTCAATGTTTATTTATCGATGTCCGCCAGAAGACAAAAGTGGTTGAAATTGCTCATAGAATCAGTAAACTGAAGTGTCAGTGGACTGGTCATATCTGTCGTAGAACCGTTGGGGGAGACGAGTTCTCGAATGGAGGCCACGAACGGGTAAATGTAGCGTGGGACGCCCCCCAAACAGATGGAGGGATGACCTTCGCAAGATGGCTGGCAGGGACTGGATGCAGAGGGCCGAGAGTAGGGTTGAGTGGAGCGCTATGGGAGAGGCCTGCGTCCAGCAGTGAGCTGATGATGATAATATATCGATGTTGTTCTGAAACTTTTATTTCAGAAGAGTCTACGTTGTACGCTAAAAAACAAACTAGAAAGACTTCTAAACTCATTATTTGGGTTGTAGATGTGATCATGCACCTTCAATCTTCATATAATATACCATCACCTTATTGGATTTCAGAAAGTGCTAAGAGCACACTCTAAGATAGCACAACTTTCAGATACCGGCGACCTTCTCATCAACCCAGAGAACGGGTACGAGTGGGGTGGGCAGACCAGCGCTCGGCTACCAAACGGGAAGCAGGGACAGAATGCCATCAACATCATCAACGCAGTCTTGATGAGGAAGAGTGCTGTCGCGCAACTTACCAAGTATGTATACTTGCCATTCATATCTTAAATTCTTTTGATATAGGTTCAGTCGAAGACAGAGATAAGTATACAGGGGGTCCAAATAATGTTGAGATTTTCTCAAGGACTACTGGACCGATTTTAATAATTCTTTTACAGTTACATAATTTTAACTTTTATCTATCTAACAGTGAAATAATTTTTACAATAGGTCAAGTAGTTTTTGAGAAAATCTCAACCTTAAAATCTCTTCGACCGTACCTAATAATTCTAGCTTTGGATGTTGACAAGTATTTTAATTTAATTAATTTCAAATAGACATAAATCGAATTAAAGAAACATAATTGAGAAGTGGAAGCGTTCGAAATGTGGGTGTATCGAAGAATGCTTTAGATCTCGTGGGTACTGCGAGTCCGAAATGAGACAGTGCTCCAGAGAATGGGCAAGGATGTGGTGATTCTTAAGACCATTAAAACACGGAAACTCCAGTATCTAGGTTACATAATGAGGAATAAAAAGTACGAGCTTCTACAACTGATTCTTCAGGGAAAGATCCAGGGCAGAAGAAGGAGAATATCATGGCTCAGGAACTTACGCCAATGGTACGGCAAGAGTACCAGGTCTCTGTTCCGTGCGTCGTTGTCGAGAGTGCAGAGTGACACAATGATCGCCAACCTTCGTAAGAAGACGGCACCGGAAGAATTGAAATCAAATAAAATGATGAAAAATTTCTAGCTGTGGCAGGATTTGAATCTGCGACCTTGTCATTCCGTGTCATTTAATTTATTCGCCGAGCATGATATAAATCTGAATAATTGAAATCGGTTGAAAAATAAATAATTACAGGCGTTTGAAAGCGTTGAATCTAAAGTAAAAAGTGACGTCCAATGTTCTATTCAATTCCATACAAACTCTAACGATTTGCTAAAAAGAGGCATCTCAAAAATCTCCGACATTAATTTGAAATATTGGAATATCGAAAACTCATTTCAGATACATTTTAAGCATGATCACTTGAGTTGATTTCAATAATAATAAAATTCTGGTCAACATCCTCTTTGCGGATACAAAAAACTTGCATTACCAAGCCTTTCCAGTTGGCATCTCAATGAGACACAACTATAACTCTTAAAACTTCATAACTTCTTTATCCTGTTTGTGAAGTCTTGAAGTATCCCTGACCGTAGCCAGCAGCTTATCTGTTGAATAAACTGGTTTTTGGATGTAAAAACGTAGTTTATTTGTAATAAGATAAGAAACAGTGACGGGATATAAAAATTCGGAAAAACAGTAAACAAAACACAACACATGTCAATCAAGCATAGACAGCTGACATTACAACTAAAAACTCTTTTCTAACACTCCTCCTTAATCTCAGATTGTCTCTGCATGAACTCCACAAGAATATAACCCAATAAAACCATTCAGACCGTCACCACTTACATACTTATCGTAAATAAATCAAGCATTACCTAAGCGGTTATCCTCAGACTATATTCATTTCATTCATACAAAACTTAAATTTGGTTTTATGTAAGGCCTTTGTCAAACCATCTGCAACCATTCTCTCAGTTTGCAAATATTGTAGGTCAATTACGTTAGCTTTGATAGCCTCGCGTACGAAATGATGCTTCACATCGATGTGCTTCGTCCTCTGGTGATGAACTGGGTTTCTTGCTATTTGCATAGCTGATTGACTGTCTGTATACAACTTCACAGTTTTGTATTCAGCAGTAATTTCCCCGTATAAATTCTTCATGAACACACATTCTCTTGTGGCTTCAGCTAATGCAACATATTCCGATTCAGCACTAGAGAGAGCTACGGTTCTTTGTTTTCTGCTCTCCCAGGACACTGCTCCTCCAGCTAGCATAAAAACATACCCAGAAAAAGATTTCCTATCGCTGATATCTCCAGCATAGTCGGCATCTACAAATCCTTTAATATAATCTCCAGTTTTTCTGTATCTCAGTTCAAGATCTTTAGTCCCACATAGGTAGCGCAACACCCGTTTTGCGGCATGCCAATGCACAGCTGAATAGCAACCATTGAACTGACTTAAATAACTGACTGCGTGAGCTATGTCTGGCCGAGTGCTTACGGCCAAATACATGAGTGATCCAATCAATTCTCTATACGGTACATCCTTGATTGGTACAATATCTCCTTTCGTTAGTTTAATACCAACTTCCAGCGGAGTAGCGACCGATTTAGAGTTTGACATCTCAAAAATATTAAGAATCTTCTCAATATAGTCTCTTTGACTTAATGTGATATAGCTTCCCTGTCTTTTAATCCTTATGCTGAGAAATACTTCAACTTCTCCAAGATCCTTCATCTCAAATTTTCTTTTGATTTCTTTCTTAACTGCATCTCTTTCTTGCTCATCATTCCAGAATATTAAGAGATCGTCCACATACACAGCTAAAATGACAATTTTCTCTTTGTTGCTGCGTATGTATACGCAAGGTTCATTCTTTAAACTTTTGAATGATAGTTCCAGCAAAGCATCATGCAGTTTTTCATTCCATGCTCGCGGTGCTTGTTTAAGTCCATAGAGTGCTTTCCTCAAAAAACAGTAATGGTCTTCCTTATTAGGCTCTTCAAACCCTTCAGGTTGCTTCATGTATACTTCATCTTTTAGATCTCCATTTAAGAAAGCTGTGACCACGTCCATATGATCAATCCTCAGATCTCTCTCTGCTGCTATAGCAATCAAAAGACGCAGAGTAGAATGTCGAACTACAGGCGCAAAAGTCTCGTTATAGTCTAAACCTCTCACTTGTGTGAAACCTCTTGCGACTAGTCTTGCCTTATATCTTATCTTTCCCCCCGGTTCTTTTTTGATTTTAAATATCCATTTAGAATCAACAACGTTTCCTTTAGCTTCTTGTACTAAATCCCAAGTTGAATTCTTTTTCAATGCACTAAGTTCTGTTTGAATAGCTTCGTGCCACTTTTCTCCATCTGACCTTCCTAAGGCTTCTTTAACTGTTCTCGGCTCTAAACAAGATTCTTCATTTGCTTTATATACAATATATCCATTAAAATCTCTTGGCTTTCTATTTCTTATGGGATATCTTCTTTCCGTATCGATCTCATCGGATGCATTAGAAATCACCTCTAGATTATCACCTCCTTGAAAGCTACACCCTAATTCTTGTGTTCCTTCTCCTTTTTCAACGCGTTCATTACAGTTCACTCCTAAACTGTCTCCTCCTTGACTTGTGTTCTCTATCTTCTTCGTTTCTGCTTTATTACTCTCTAAATTGAAAATACTTTCGCAATTACTAACGGAGTTTTCCGTTAATGGTACTAGATCAACACGTTTCTCTTGCGTGTCACTGTTGAACAATTGATTCTCAAAGAATATTACATCTCTTGCTTTGAATATCTTAAACGATACTGGATCAATTAATCTATATCCCTTTGACTCTTCACAGTAACCCACGTGAAGCAACTCCTTGCTTTTCGGATCAAACTTCTTACGCTTCTGATCAGGAATATGCATAAACGCTCGGCAACCGAAAACTCGTATCATTGTTAGATCATTTTTCCTGCCCGACCACGCTTCTTCCGGTGTTATTCCTTTTACTGCTATGGTTGGTGATCTATTCTTTAGGTAAACCGCAGTATTTACAGCCTCTGCCCAATACTTTATACCTAAATTCGCTTCCTGCAACATAGTTCTAGCTTTCTCAATAATTGTCCTATTAGCGCGTTCGGCTACGCCATTCTGTTCAGGTGTGTAATCTATAGTTAATTGATGTAGAATTCCACTTCTCTTCGTGAACTCATTCATACGATTATTCACGTATTCTGTGCCGTTATCGGTTCTCAAAATCTTTATCTTCTTTCCCATTTGATGTTCTACAAAACTCTTGAAATCTTTTATTTTGTCATAGACTTCGTTTTTACCTTTAAGGAAATATACGAAGGTTTTACGTGTCTTATCATCAATAAGTGTCATGAAGTATCGATATCCTCCAATAGAATTTTCGCTTATTGGCCCGCATACATCCGAATGCACAAGCTCTAACACCTCATTTGCCCTCGTAGCCCCTAAATTCTTGAACGGCTGTTTTATTTGCTTACCCATTACACAGGGTACGCACTCAACTTTCTTTGTTAAATTACTCGAAGGAAAACTTACCCCTGTTGCCATGACGTCGCGTAGCAGTCTCAAGTTATTAAGACCAAGATGTCCCATTCTCCGATGCCACAAGTAAGTCTCGTTATCAACAGCAGCTGCTCCAAAGACAGCCTCTGTATTGTTAGGATAATAATGTTTCAATTTATAAACACCTCTTTCTTCCTTGCATCCATCAATAACTTTACCTTTCACTACACAGTCACCTGACTTATATATCTCGCAACCCTTTTCCGAGAACACCACCACATTCTCTCTCTTTACTAGGGTACTAACACTCAATAGATTTGCTGTCAAATCTGGTACATACATGGCTCCTTTTACAGTAAAATCTCTACTTTTCACATCACCTACGCCTACTCCATACACTTTACCTCCATTTGCGCATGCAATCTCTACTTTGTTACTATCTACTACATAGTTTTGTAACAAATCTCTTCGGTTTGTCATGTGCGTCGATGCTCCTGAGTCCAGGATCCAGTCCGCGCTTGCTTCTTTCCCAGCAGTTGTCATTGCAGTAAGATAAGCATTGTCTGAAAGTCTCTCCTTGTTTCTAGGATTATCCGGACAATCTTTTGCTTTGTGTAAACCATCGCAAATAAAACATTTTAACTGTTTCTTTTCGAACTGCTGCCTAGTCTTCACTTTTCCTCTCATTATGAGCGCCGTCTCTGGTGTATTCCTCGAACTACTAGTAGAAGGCTCATCCATTTGTAGGAGTTTCGTCTTTACATAGTCTGTTGTGATAGTTATATTGCTATTCTCAATCGCAATTCTCATCGGTGCGTACTCATTCGTGAGCCCTTGCAACATTAGTGCAGCTAGCATCTCGTCGTCAACTTCCTTGCCAATATCTCTAAGCCTTTGAGCTACTGACATAATCTCTGTGACATATTCTCGCGTCGAATTAAACTGCTCTAGTTTAAAACTAACTAGCTTGCTCAATAATCTGCACCTATTGTTTATACCTTTGTCTTCGAACGCTACTCCAAGCGCTTGCCAAGCTTCTTTGGCATTTTTTGCTTGTCGAACATGAATCAAACATTCTGGTTTCACCATTAGGCATATTTTCGCTTTAGCCCTCTGATCCTGCCTTATCGCATCTAACTCATTAGACGGTGTCTCTGATGTGCACTGCCACAAACCCTCATGAATCAAATACATCTCCATTTGAAACTTCCATGTGGAGTAATTACTCTGACCATCTAATCTCTCTATAGACGGTAGGCTACTGTTCCCCATCTCATACCTTTCTCTGGCACCCGTAATATTTTCGTTTTTATCCATCACAATTTTGATCGGCCGTTCCTGGGCCCATAACCTGTTGAATAAACTGGTTTTTGGATGTAAAAACGTAGTTTATTTGTAATAAGATAAGAAACAGTGACGGGATATAAAAATTCGGAAAAACAGTAAACAAAACACAACACATGTCAATCAAGCATAGACAGCTGACATTACAACTAAAAACTCTTTTCTAACATTATCACTTAAAAACAACTGCATCCATAATTCATGCCGTTCTGGACAGTTCGCTTATAAAGTGTACTTTTTCTGCATTATCCTTATTATCAGCTTTTTTGTCATAATGTATTGCAATAATAAGGCTTTTAACATTTGTTTTTAATTTATCATGACCAAGAATAATAATTGCTGTAAATGTTTAAAAATTGGCATTCACCCTCGTTGCCAAAATGCATTACGCATATTTGAATTGGACTTGATTGCAAATATTGCAATCATTGAAATCGGCATCATTTGAATCCAGTAATCGAAATACTAACTTAATATGGTTCAATCAACATAATAATCTTAGCAATATTGGACTTCGCATTTAAATCGCTAATATCTCGAACCGTATGGATAAAAAATTGGAACTCTTAAAGGAAGTCAACTGACGGAAGCTCCAATATTTCGGTCACATTATGCGGAACCCCCGATATAACCTGCTGCAAATAATAATCCAGGGCATGATTTGTGGGAAGAGGAGAGTTGACAGGAGACGACACTCTTGGCTAAAGAATTTACGTGATTGGTTCTGCTGCAGCACCGGCTCCTTGTTCCGGGGGTGAAAATTGTACCTTCGATGAGAAGAGGAACGTTGAGAAGATTTAAATCGGGAATATCTGTCATCATTTTCTATTCTAAAGATTTCCACCGGAATTTCTGTTTAAATCTGAGTAAATAATTGTCATGTTCTTTTATGACAGTTTGTGATTTTAGTTCGTGAGTTACGTAATCTTCGTTAGCATCCCATAACAACGTTCTACATCATCCTTAAACGTATTGCGTACCACACTTACTATGTTATCGAGTATTTTCTAATCCATTGCTTCTTTCTCAGGTACGACATAATGCTCGGCGTCACAAAAGCGGAAGCCTACTTCGCTTTCAGCGGCGACGACGTCCAATACGGCATCGAGGCAGATAGACGGTCGAAGATTCTCAAGTCGTTTGTCAGGAACACTTACAGCTACCATTTGTCCGAGATATTAGCGACTATTATTAATGAGTACACGGACTGGGAGAGGCCTGTGCAGCATCCTATTAATATAAGGTTTGTTTTTGTCTTTGTTATTGTTCTATGCTGGGTTCTATACTATCGCTATCGGGCTCATTGATACTTGTCTGGGGCTTTTTGAAAATGACGGGAACCGACGGTTGCTAAATTATTTAATAATTTTCAGTATAATGTCTACAGTGGGTGTTTTGTGTTTAATATCACGTTAAATTAATCAGAAAATGTTCGCGAATGACAGTATGGTGAAGTTATTGAAGAATTCAAGCAGGATCTGAAGTTTGGCGCCATGGTCAAGATTCCCACTACGAGCTCGGGAGTGAACGTGACTGTCGAGCTGCTTCGTCCGCAGTGATTGACGCTACGGCGTCTCCTCTGGATGAAGACATGAAGACGCGGCTACCCAGCGTGATGACGCTACGGCGACTCCCCTGGAGGAAGATAGAAGACTATTATACATTGAATTTTCTGTAACATGACATTGGCAAATGACGAACTGTCGAGTCCAATAATAAAATAAATAAAATAGATACTTGTCTGGATATAGAGAAGCATTTGATTGTTTATCTATGCTCCAAATTTTGCTGTGGTTGATATGCGCTCATTGCGTAGTATGTGTGGAGTGAAACTGAATAACAGGATTAGGAATGTAGTGATTGGAGAACGGTGTGGTCTAAAAGAAAATGTAGTAAATAGATTTGAGGGTATGTTACATTGGTTTGGCCACTTAGAGCGGATGAGTGAAGGAAGGGTAACGAAAGAAATACACAGAGCGAATGTTGACGGACGAGTCGGCAGAGGGAGACCGAGGAGAACGTGCGGCGACCAAATTGGCGAGGTCAAGAGTCAAGTACGGTCTACTACAAACCGACGAGCATGCATGAAGCGATTGATGAATGTGGAGGATCGCAGCAGATGGAAGTCCATCGTCTCTCCCTACCCCTACGGGAATCAGGCGTGAGTTTATAAATAAATAATAAAATTGGTGTGGTTCTTTTTTATAACCGTTGTGACTTCTTCATACTTACTTACTTTAATAACATACTGGCCTACACCACGAAAAGACCATGACAAAGTAAGATCTGTTACCTGAATAAATTATCATTTATTTACGTTTCAGGAAATTTCATGCATTTATTTGTGAGATTACCAAAAATAATTCAAGATCGATTGCAAAAATTTTGCCCACTTAAAGGCAACGCGTCTAACATTTTCCACAAGAAATAAATAAGATATTATCCCTATTAATCACACCCTTCGGCCGTCTACGAAACCGGACTTTCGACACTGGCTTCGATCGAGGTTTTTAAAATTTATTAAAATACTTGATCGAAGCCAGTTACGTACAAGTACTACAAAAGCCTCGATCGAAGCCAGTTTCGAAACTCCGGTTTCGTAGACGGCCGAAGGGTAATCACATATTATTATTCATTCATCTTTAGTCTCTGAAGATCGTGTCTGGGTTCAAAATCCTTCATTGAACAATCCACCACACTCTATAAGTTTCTCTCCTCAGCCCGTCTCAGGGCCTTGACCACCGATAGGCTTTGATCCACTCAAAGATTTGGTAACATTCCACGCGATCTCTTTCCATCGACAGCAAGTAAATATTATAAATGACATTGCCACATTTCAATAGAGCTTTGCCCCACCTTTGGTCACCTACGTGACCATTGAAGCTCATATATCATTTTGTTAGAGGTTTCATATTGCATAATCATTAACAGTAGGAGTTGCGAGAGCAGTAGAAAATTATAACAAAGACAATTAATAATTCGTTTCGATTTCTTACTATTTTTTACTTTATTTTAAACCAATAATTTTAATAAAAAACCGAGATATTTTTACATTTATCGTTCTTGTTCATCATGCGGTTGATGGTAGGGCAGATTCTGGCAAAAAGATCTTAAGGGCGAAAATCCCGATCTAACCCTTTGAAGTTGATTCCTTGAATCATCTAGAACACCTTCAACACAATGTCCAAGACGTTAACAAAGAACTAATTGTCCCAGGGACGAGACACTGGAAGCGCTGAGCGACGCGCAAGTGGTCGCACCGATGGTTCTGACCGCAGACACGCATTCCGCATTACGGAGGAACTCCTATCTCTACGTGTTCGACTATCAAACGAAATACGGAGACTATCCTCAGGTGAGATTTCAGCTATATAATTGCCTAAAGGCTTATCTGATTCGATTATGGGTGCGTAATGCATGTTCGATCTACAATTGTTCGATGAATGTTTGTTCGAAAGCATGATTTACCGAAGAACTGCTGTTCGACTGAACTCCTGTGCTACGTACTTTTGTTGGAACGCATGACTTATCGAAGAACTGCTGTTCGAAGAACTTTTTTAAATAACCTAACATCGAAGGCTCTGGCTTCAAAAATCCAAGCCTTCTGAACCTAAACATCCGTGTCGGATCTGGTTAGAGATGTACTGGACTGCTTCCCCCGAACGTTCATCTATCAAAAGTTCTTCGAACAGCAGTTCTTCGATAAATCATGCAACAACAAACGTTCGTCGCACAGGAGTTCTTTCGAACTGCAATTCTTCGATTAATCGTTCTGTCGATCAAACATTCATCGAACAATTGTAGTTCGAACTTGCATTACGCACCCTTCGATTATACACCACTGTTATACTGCTGTTACAATTTAGTTGTCTTGTCTGGTACGAATTGGACGCAAAAGGCCGTTGACTGAAGATTTATCAAATAGTTTCAAGTCTGGGCAGGTCAGTTCGGGATTGTAGGTTCTAGGTCAGTACAGTTCTTAGCCTAGGTTCTAGATTTGGTGCGACTTGTAGATTTCCGGAGTAGCCATTAGAAACTAGGTTCAGCTAATAGATAACATAATTTCTGGTACTGAATCAGATATATTTAGCTGGAAGATAAGATAAGATAAATATTCTTTATTGCAAAGTAAAAGGAATTACACAAAAGAAATATGCTAATACAGTTAGTATCACAATTGGCGGTCTTATCGCTTAAAGCGATCTCTTCCAGACAACCTTTGTTTACAGAATTCAGCGGATGAATAGGTAGCTGGAAGTATCAAACTGAAAGTGTATAAAATTCCCTTTTAATAGTAAGCAAATATTGAGCTCGGAGGTGCAGTATTTGTATTACTGGATACAAAGTCCCACGTTAAATACCTGATCAGACACTTCATCATCACCAACAACATCAGTCCGTATCAGTCCACAGTTGGACGTAGGGTTCTCCCAAAGCACGCCACTCGACCCGTTACTCGGTCTTTTGCATCCAGTCTCTGCCAGCCACCTTGCGACGGTCATCCCTCCATCTGGTCGGGGAGCAGTCATTTACCGATGAAGAAAATGACGATGTACGCTGTATGTGGCTCAAAGTCAAATTTATTTATTGCAAGTAAGCACGTTGAGTACATTTTTGCACGTCAATATATTTTTTGAATTTACATTTACACCACTTTTCAAGGAAAAGGTGCCAACGATGAGGAGAAAAAGTGGCAAAAAAACTCTCAGCAGCACATCTTTTAAAACAATGATAATACAATGATTACTTAATAACTATACAGTACGTAACTATTACTATTGTTAGTAAGTTTATCCCTCATGCGGAACCGGCAACACACACCATGCATGTTCATCGTTTAAATAGTCATCTATCCTGTAATACGCCTTCTTAACAAGTGTTCCTTTAATGAAATTTTTAAATTTCCTCTCTTGTCAACGTCGTGACACTTTCTGGCCAATATACAATATCAAATACTAAAATCTACGTAAACAAAGCACTTCAAAAACATTATACGGTTACTTATAACGAGAGTCATATTAAAGTTAGTTACTGCAAGCTTTTAACGATTATGAACCTAATTAAAACAACTAGACGCATACACAATAGTTGTAAATGTACACAATTTTAGTTTGGTGCTCATTCAAGACGAACTTTAATTACGTAGCGAGCAAAATGGAAATGCGGCATATTGTTTTGAATATTGTAACACTCATTTGGCTAAGGGTACGGAGTTTCGGAATTACTAACAAGAGGTGATACCGTTTCATGGGTACTTAACGCTCAATATTGGTTGGTTTGAAATGAAATGAGACGATGTGATTTCAGAATGCTTATTCCTCGATGGTCTCCAATAGTCATTGTTTGGCTTGGACATTATTTCTATTCTACAAATTAAAAAGTATGGTGATGCAATTAACATTTATACCCACTGTACTTCACTAAGTTTGTTGCGGATTTGGGTCGCCGCTTAAGGGACAGTGGTAGTGACCCCCGCTCCGGGTCGTATCTCGTCCAAAGTATCTCCATCGCAATCCAGCGCGGTAAGGCGGCTAGTGTGATGGGGACCTTTCGACGAGACACGACCCGCGACGGCGCCTTTTACATTTTTTTTTTGTATTTTTCATTCAAAAAATGTTTATTCATTTTAAGATTTTTAATAACTATTTATTTATTAACATTTTGATCCATATAAAGAGTTTCGTTTGGTGTATATTTTGAATTTATGGGTTCTACATTTAACTATCAATAAAGTTGTCAACCAATATCTATTTCTAAACCCGAAAAAACTATACAGCGTTGATTTCAAAGTAAACTGTAAGGTACGTACCGCAAGTGTCCTGTTTTTAAATTAAATTAATTTCAATTAAATCAATAACAGACTTGATTCATAATTTAGGACTCTATATCTGCCTTTGTTAGATTAATTTTCGATCAATGCTTCTAAAAATGTCCATCCTTTCAAGCAAAGTGAAAAATTCTAATAACAGTCAAAACTAATTTGGTTCAAGTTTGTCTAAATTATTTTTTACCTCAACAAAGGTACTCAGGACATTGAACCTTAAAGCCTCTAGAATAATATGCATCGACACACTGGCTCCCTCCCATGTGCAGTTCACGAGCAGGGCGGCGGGGGCGGCGGCCGGCGCCGCGGAAAGTCTCAAGCGGCGCAAATATGCGGCTCTCAGCGAGAGCTACATGTTTGCGCCGTTTGGTGTAGAGACCATGGGGCCATGGGGACCAGAGGCGCGGCGACTGGTCAAGGAACTGTCGTCGCGCCTCATTGACTCGTCGGGTGACCAAAGGGCTGGCGCTTACCTCGGCCAGCGTATATCGCTGGCTATACAACGAGGTAACGTCGCCAGCCTTTTGGGCACTCTTCCGCAGGGCAGCGATTTGGCCCCAATTTTTTATTTATAGGTATATATTTATTTGTTTTTAATATTAACTTACTATTGTAACAGTTACCTACCTACTTATTTTTCTCTAGAATTAACCCTAAAATTATACTAAACCTAGCTAACACTAAATACAGACAATTTCATTTGGCTAGACCCTTTACAAAATGAAACCCATTCATACAAAACGGGAGATATTTTTATATGAGAAATCCTTTCTATGAATACCATACATCGTATTTGAATACCGCGCAAACCGGAGGAAATGTTCAAGGTTTAATCTCGAATATGAGATTGAAATGTAGGTTAAATTCTAATATTATGAATTTTGATAACATTGATAATAATATTGATACAGGAATGAATGAACAAGACCCTAAATTAGTTGTAATGAATAAGTGCAAAGAAGTTTCGACTACAGTTGAATAACTCATAATTCATTTAGATCAGATCTTAGAAACACTTGTTAAAGGCCTTCATAGCGCCGCCAACCTAAAAAAAAACAATATCTTCCAATATAATCAATTTTATTAAAAAAAGCTATTTACGAAATGTTTATTACGATAAATACTATTTTTTAAATGCTTATTTATAACGTGATTCAATGTCGGTAAGTTGTAGTTCGCATAATTACGGAAAACGGCCGTTTTTGGCACATTTGTGAACTACAACTTAGCTTGTCGCAATTATGCCATGTATTGTATATTGAAAAAGAGTATTTGTCGTAATAAACATTTTGTAATTTGCTTTTTTAATAAAATTGATTAAATTGGATTTTTTTAAAGATTGGCGTCGCTAGTTGGCTCATGGAAGGCTCTAAAATACATTTAGAATGAAACCCAAACGAAACTAGGTAACCTAAATTTCCATTCACTTCCTCCGTTATATTCTTGACAACCATCAGACAGTTTATTTGATTCTCAACAGCGATTTTCTCAGTGAAGTAAATGACAATGCCAGATTCTGCCCCACCATCAACCGCAAGTTGTACAATATAATGAATAAATGTAAAAATATCTCCGTTTTTTATTAAAATTATTGGTTTAAAATAAAGTTTTGTACAAGTTGCGATTCGAAAAAAACAGCTTCATTACGAATTCCGAAAATAGTAAGAAATCGAAGCGATTTATTCATTGTTTTTGTTATTCTTCTATAGGAGTTGCGAGAGTAGTAGAAAATGATACTGATTATGATTATGCAATATGCAATTGTAGGTGGGGCAAAGCTCCATTGAAATGTGGCAATGTCTTTTCCATTCACTTCCTCCGTTATATTCTTGACAGTTTATTTGATTCTCAACAGCGATTTTCTCAGTGAAGTTAATTTGCAAAACGATTTCTCCGTCTGACCGCGATATTGGCTTACTATCTTGTTAGCTCCGACATCCATCCGAGCGAGGTTTACTTGAGACTTTACAGTATTAATAACAGGCCAGGCTTTGCTAACTAGGTCCTTACCGGTGTAACCTGAACCCTCATTAACTAACTTTTGATTTGGTATGAAGGCTTCTGATATAGTGGTTCTGGAATAATTACTTGGCTCAAAATGAAGTTCGTTGATGGAGTCTAAAATGGTACGGGTGCGGATATTGCGCCAATTAAACGCAAATTATGCGCTTGTGTGATGTTAATCAGGAGGTTTGAGCGGGTAATGAGATACTTTAGTTTAGTAGCCTATGTCGTGTCGGTGTGCCCCTCCTTAATTTTCAGTTATTTCTGTATTTTTTTCGTTCATGGACAGTGGCGGCATATGCCGTACTTTGAGTATTCGGAAAATGACAGTACGGCGTATGACGTAGTATTTTGATGCATTTAAAAAGACACAACGGCATCTCCCGCGGCGTTCGTAGGCGGTTTTCTTTGTGGAGCGGTCCCACTGTCATTCTGTGTAGAAAATAGGTATGTGTACTGTCAAAATAAAGGTTGTAGGTACATTTTTGTCGGTCTTGACACGCACATACTTAGAATCCCCCACGGTTATGACAGTAGTTGAGAATTTTCACTGTCATTTCGTAATTTCTACTGTCCATGAACGTGTACTGTAAGAATTTATGCCAAAAAATTCAAACAGGTGCTTTTTGATTTTGGAAATATTTTTGTTGATTCACCTCTATTCGGATGCAATAATTGTTTGCATCGTGGTACACGACAGTCATGAAGATTTTGTATATTTAGTATATTTCTAGTTTTATATACAGGGTGTAACGTAAAGGGTATATGAAGCCGAAGGGAAGGTGTTCAGTATCGGTAACTGAGCAAGTTTTGTTCTACGACTTTTCGAATAAAAAATAAAAATAAATTAATGTCTCATACAAATTGATCAGCTGACCGGTACGAAATGTATGAAAAGTCAAAAAATAAATTGTTCAGTTACCGATACTGAACACCCTCCCTTCGGCTTCATATACCCTTTACGTTCTCACTTGCAATAAAAATAAAATTTGACTTTGACTTTGATAAAATTTACTTTTTCATTGAAGCCGAGCCGGTATTTAGACCGACAATGCCGACCGATTTCGACGATATCATCAAGTGAATGCGGCGTTCCGTCTTGCACTAACTTGTTGGTCTTGCACTAATTTGCCTCCACAGCTTAAATACCATCTTCAATCTCAAAGTGAAATAGTGGGTCCAGTGTTGCCAGACTTACGAAAAAATCCGTAGATCTACGGATTTTAGGCCTTGTCTACGGATATACTAAAATCAATGACAAATCTACGGAGCCTTAACTAAATTTGCCACCAAACTTAGGTACAAATAAATGATTTTTCTGGGTAAAACGTTAGATCAACTGCAAAAATGATGTATAATCCGACCACGTTTCATTGCATGCAGCTCGAGCAGTAATTTAAGAAGAGAGCACAAAATATACAAAAAAGTATTTTTTTTTTGTGCGAGTTGTAATGTTTGTTATAATTTTTAATTTCTTTTCAACCACATTTTATGGATTTATTCAGTCGGACAGCTTATTAAAAAAATGTCCGTATAGCTACCAATTTTTCAGCCTATATAATTTTGAAAAACGTATCTGGCAACACTGAGTGGGTCACCATAGTTTAAATTCTAAAACCATTCATCGTCCAAAAAATTTGTTTAATATGCATTCTTAAAAGTGTTTTGTCTGTGACAGCGTCAAGGCTGCATACACGGCGAAGAGTTGCCCTACATATTCGGCGCACCGCTCGTCGGCGGCCTGGCCCACTTCCCCCGAAACTATACCAAGGCCGAGGTAGCCCTGTCAGAGTCGGTCATGCTGTACTGGGGAAACTTCGCCAAGACGGGGTAAGGAAATGTTTCGCAGTATCAAGATTTGTATGTCTGCCAAGAGTTGGTAGGATGTCCTGCAAAGTTGTTATCACAACGCCAACGTGCGTTTAAATAAACATAAATACATAAAAATATAATATTCCAGAAAATATATATCACAAATAATTTCTAAACTCTGGTTGATATTGGACGTATTTTTTATTTATTTATAAACTCACGCCTGATTCCCGTAGGGGTAGGCAGAGACGATGGACTTCCATCTGCTGCGATCATGGCACATAACCCTTGCCTCCTCCACATTCATCAATCTCTTCATGCATGCTCGTCGGTTTGTAGTAGACCGTACTTGACCCTTTTTCAAGACCTCGCCAACGGACGTATTCTCAAATCGCCTAATTCGTTATTCAACACATTTAAGCTATATCTTTAGAAATTTTCCTTATCTAAGGATAAATAGTCACATAGCAATGGCTTCAAGTTAATAATTTCCTTACTACTCCTCCCAATTTTGAATGAAATTCGTGAACATATTTATATTCTCAATGCTCACTCTAAAATGAGCAATCAAATAAAAATTTGTTCAATCCAGTAACCTATAACAGCAAATATTTATTGGCGATGCTATAAAATCTAATCTTTTCTGTACAGAAATCCAAATGAAGCTCAGGAAAGCGATCCGATACGAGCAGGCAGACAAGAGAGGGTTCGGATGAAGAACATCGAATGGACGGCGTACGAGGCTGTGCATAAGAAATACTTGAACATCGACATGAAACCAAAGTTAAAGAACCATTATAGAGCTCATAGGTACGTAATTTTAATTGAATATAACCTCCCAGATCTCCACCGTTTCTTTGAGACTAAAGACATACGTCCATTGCGAGGACACCATATGAAAATATACCGCACCAAAACTAAAATCGCTCATCACTTCATCCACGCATGGAACAAACTGTCTGATGATGTGGTATCTGTCCGTCAGTGAACTCTTTTAAAAATCGTCTCGATATGTGGTTAAAAGCAAACATTATATAAAAAAACCAATATGTTAGTGAATCATATGAACATTAGACAACATAAACTGAACTTACCAACGCTGTGATATAGACACACCAGCATTATGCTGCCTGTCTATCAAGTGAATAATAATAATAATGATTATGACGGTATAAGTTAGTAAAGGTTTACTGTGTGAAGTAAGCAAAACTTTCCTTTGTCAACAGATTGTCATTCTGGCTAAACTTAGTACCAGATTTACACCGCCCAGGAGGTGATGACATCCCGCCATCACATCATCAGCTCGAGAATGATGATACTTCCTCACAACCTACTATGAGAACCATTGTGCCACCTTTCAAGAAGACTACAGATGTAATGACTGATACTGGTTCAGCAACTAAAATACCAGCTGTTAACGCTATAAATATTACATCGCCTTTGAATTTCAATATTATTGGACTAAATGCTGTTACTCAAAGTACTGTGGCAAATGGTGAAGTTCATAAACATGACCATTCTACTCCATCAACCCCTGAAGATGGATTCGCTGCTTACTCCACTGCTTTAAGTGTAACCATTGCAATAGGTTGCTCTCTACTTATACTAAACGTTCTGATATTTGCTGGAGTGTATTACCAGAGAGACAAAACGAGAATGAATGGCCAGGATGGCCCAAACGGTTCACATTTGAAGAAGCGAGTTGAAAATGGTCAAATGCCAAATAACATTTGCGGTGATTTAGAAGGTGCTTTAACTTATCAGACGAGTTTGAAGAACGATCCCGCTACAATTTTAAGCCACCATCATACGCATTCTCATCACCAATTGCCGCCGCCAGAGTTTGCGGATTTACCTAGTAATAACGTAGCAGGAATGGCTACCTTACCGAGAGCACCTCCTCCGCCTAAGTTAGGGAAAACCAATATAAATACTCTTGCAAGTGGACAGTTGCAGGAGAATCAGCCGTTGTTATCAGCGCATCAAATGCAAATGATTAACACGAGTACGCTGACAAAGAAGAACACTCAATTGAACGCCAAGTCGAATGTGACTATGGAGGAGTTGAGAGTGTGACGTCAGAGGGCCTGACTGCAACGGGCCGGCAGTTGCAGTGATGTAGCCCACCACGATGAGATCGTGTGACTTGAGCCGGACCTTCTCAAGTGCGTCACAGATTACATATAAACATTGAAACTTTCTGTGCGCGTGTAGAAGGCATTACAAATATTGTGAAGAACAATAGTGAAAATCATATCCGTTTAGAAACAATTGTGGGACAGGAGTGTTTAATTTTAATAGTGGACGATATTAAATTATAGGTATGTAATTTTGATGTAAATTTCATTGTAAATATAGTCTAATTGTAATGATAATGTAAATAATCCAGCAGCTCAGCCGCATATCCATCCTAATTACAATTAATATAATCTTGAGATTAGAAAGGTAAAGTAATGTGATGATTTGATCATAGTACTAAACGGTTGGTCTGCTATTAAATTTAAATAATAGACGACTGAAAATAACGGTTGAAATATTGCAGTAACTGTATAAATAGAAGTTAAAAAATTCGAGACACCAAATTTTTTGTCGCTCAAATATTTTCACTTAATTTGATAGTCCACAGCAATAAAATATTTCTAACAGTTTATGTTTATTATTTTTAAAATGTGTGATGATGCTGATATCTTTATTAGAATTACCACAGAATGTTCACATTTGCTTATAAAATATGTTAAGAATATTGTTTTGTTTTCCAAATAAAGCAAGTTCAAAAACTGTAATCATCTGTATCACTTTTTAAACTTTCACGGTTTGAATACATATTAATTAGATAAAATGGGAATTACCGTGTTAAACATTTATTATTGATGGCTCGATATTTCGACAGCATTGCAGCCATCACGAGTAGACTGAATTTGGCGAGTGTGAGTGCAATGCTGTCGAAATATCGAGTCATCAATAATAAATGTTTAACACGGTAATTCCCGTTTTATCTAATTAATATGTTATCAACTGTTTCAAAGATATAAAAATTTGAGATACTTAAATATAATTTCAAAGATAATAAATGGGCTCAAACGTATTATTGAGTCCATTAGTTAGTTTGTTGCCAAATTAGTATTCAGAGAGAATTTCAATACAAAAAACATGTTTAATTAATATTATTATTGCTATCAGCGGTGTCTTCAGTTTATCTTTAACGAATTATTGTTAATTTCTAACATAGACGGACCAATAGTGTTTTATGTAAATATGTGAATAGTTATAGACAATCGGTATAACAGGTTGTAAAGATTCAATGACACGTTTTTAATTCCAACCATGACTGAAATTAATGTTACTTTTAGCGGTTATTTTATTGAAATGGGACACAGACCACTTACCCCATAGACCTGTAACAGGAGGGCGCCTGTATCTGCCCGCACATGAGCGCAAAATTGCTTCGCGACACGTGTAATCTAGAGATATTATAGACATGGACGCATCTCTTTAATACGGCACCCCTGTCCGGGGCGCTTCGTCTCTATGCGTTCATCGCTGACAGAATTTTTCGCTTGCAAAAGACATTGCCACATTTCAATGGAGCTTTGCCCTACCTACAAAACTACGTGACCATTTAAGCTGTACCTATCATTTTGTTGGGGACTTATTACAGGTTTCATATTGCATAATCATAATCAGTATCATTTTCTACTACTCTCGCAACTCCTATAGAAGAATAACAAAAACAATTAATAAATCGCTTCGATTTCTTACTATTTTGTGAATTCTTAATTAAGCTGTATTTTTCGAATCGCAACTTGTACAAAACTTTATTTTAAACCAATAATTTTAATAAAAAACGGAGATATTTTTACATTTATTCGTTATCTTGTACAACTTGCGGTTGATGGTGGGGCAGAATCTGGCAATGTCATTTGTACCGATTTCATGTCTATTGGGTAAGTGGTCTGTATATTGGGATATATTAAATATTAATTATTATCGTAACAGAAGTTTCAGATATAGACGATGCAACAGTAGTATCGAAAGGGTGAATGCGATTGTATATTATGTCATCGGAAAATTGTAAACATCGTTAGATAAGAATTAAATCTTACAAAATTGTGAACTATCCAAAAAAAATGAACAGGTCAGTATATATACAGGCTGTAACGGAAAGGGTATATGAAGCTGAAGGGATGGTGTTCAGTATCGGTAACTGAACAACTTTTGTTCTACGACTTTTCGATTTTTACGATTTTTTTTTTAATTTTCAGACATTTCGTACCGGTCAGCTGATCGATTTGTATGAGACATTAATTTATTTTTATTTTTTATTCGAAAAGTCGTAGAACAAACGTTGTTCAGTTACCGATACTGAACACCCTCCCTTTGGCTTCATATACCCTTTACGTTACATCCTGTATACTATAACGTACTATATTAAAGAATCAATTCTTTTATGGTCCAATGATAATATATCGTCTAATTATAATCTCGTTAGATAAAAACGGACGCTCAATACAATTTAACGGTGACATAAATATACAGGCTGATTGGAAATTCGATACATTCCTTGAAAGGGATACTAGAGGTGGTTTGCAACAAATTAGGCCCTATTAACGAGGGGTCGAAAATGAGTGGTTTCTGAGTTACGGTAGTTTTAATTTTATTTGACTTGTTCCCAACATAAATTGATGTCAAAAAGAGCATTGAAATAATACTTTTCTGAAAGCTGATATAGTAGAGATTACCTTAAAAAAATGCATGCCTTAAATTCCCATTAACTCAAAAATAAAAGCTCTTAAATCACGAGATTTGAATTGTTGATTGTATAGTGCAGTTCAGCTAGGTACATAATTATGTTTGCACACCTGCATGCAGGTTAAATACTATGACCAACTTTGTCATAAGATCATTTTATATTATGACGCAAAAAAAAATTGAGTTGGAGTTTAAAAAAAATTTCGACTTCTCGTTAATAGGGCCTAATTTGTTGCAAACCACCTCTAGTATCACCCTCTTCAAGGAATGTATCGAACTTCCAATCATTATTATTATTATTTGGTATCACGGTATCTCGCTCCCAAGGCCAACGTCCCTCAGGAACCGTACAATGCACTTGGGTGAGAGAGTCTTGATATCCTCGGGTGGCACCATGTGTCCACCCAAGGCTCGGCTTCTGCTGTGAATGAGCGCTTCACACTCACAGAGGACATGCATGGGGGTTTCCTCGGCTTCGCAGCAGAATCTACAGGCAGTGGTGTCAGACAGGCCCATTCTGTTCAGATGTTTATTCAGCCTGCAGTGTCCAGTTAAGGCTCGTATAAGTATCCTCAACTCCATTCGTGGTCATTTCATCGCGTGCGATGAAAAGTTTTGCGAGTAACCAGTGACAAGTGTTTTGGCGTGCCTCTGGCCAGCCATGGCATTCCAGGTGTTCCTGCTTTGCTCCACGGCCCAAACTTCCATTCATCCTGTATATTCTTGTCTCAATCATTCATAGATTCATAGTCATTTGAAGTTGTTGTATTTCTACAGTTTTATCACTTCTGTTACGATGACGAAGTAATTAATTTTTGAAATCATGTTAATTTCTGTTTAATATATTTCATTATCAAATAACCGTACATCCTTAAAAACTTATGTTATTGTTTCATTTCGTAGAGCAATATAGTTATATTAATGTTTATGTAAAATTACTCAGTTTAATGTTTAACCCTTCTGGGAAGGTTATGTAAGCAAAGGCTTTCAATAATTATTGAGATTTAAAATATATGAGCTAAGGTCGAGATTCGTATGCTATTTTGAGAACGACTTTGGGGTGAGCTGGCTCTTGTAACTGTCAAATGTCTATCGAATTTGATGTTTGTAAGAGCGAGCTCACGATAAGCTTGAGCTCAAAAGTATCTATGAATCTCGCTCTAAGTGAATCATTGGTCTCAATTCCCACCAAGAGGAGGAATGCTCGCGTACTTGATTTAGAACTGTAATTTTTATTGTGTTTAAGTTCAAAATCCTGCACAGACACTCTTCGAATGACTATTATCGCGTTATCCGATTCGCCACTTCTGACGTCATGCGTACAATTTAGTGATTGCTTGCGTCAGTCACATTTGTATTTAAGAGCCTTCCTAGAGCCAACTAGCGCCGCCAATCTTAAAAAAATAATTTCTTCCAAAATAATCAATTTTATTAAAAAAGCTATTTACAAAATGTTTATTACAAATATTATGGCTCTATGAAGGCCCTTAAGTAGCTACTAAATACCATGTTGATTTTCTATACAAAAAAAATATATACATTTTTCGATTAATCGTTCTGTATTTAAAATCTTCCAGAATCGTTTTAAAATTGTCTATTGCTTCTGTATTGTTTTTTTTTACAAAAGTTTATAAGTCTATGCTTACATAACTTTGTTACTTCCATAATTTTGTTGTATTAGTGTATAAAAATTAAAAATTACCTATTTCGTTATACGATTACAATTTTAGAAATTATTTGAAAAAAAAATGCACAAATTTTGTTACCATGTTAGTGTATTTATAGCTAAAATATCGATGCAGTCTGCAAGAGGACTTCATAATAAAATACTTACCTAACTGAGATACAGACTAACGATTTTAATAAAATAAAAATGAAATTGATATTTGGAGTTTTTTCTTTACCCTATATTTATTTATTTATTTATTCATTAAAAAGTATAGCATTACAGTTTATCACCTATGCACTATACATTTCATTTAATTATTAATTAGATTATTAGAATAATAATTCAATTATATGTATTACAGTTATAATATTGTTATCACGTCTCATTATTCCATTAAATAGGTATAATATTTAAAGTCATTTAAATTAAAATATATACAATAATAATAACAAGTACAACACAATAATAAAATGTCAATTATTCGTCATTCATCCATCCTCTCGCAAAACAACAAACATTCCCGGAGTACTGAGTACAGCGGGTCGGCGAACAGCCCCCTTACCTTGAACTCTTATAGCAGGATTGCTTCAATAATACTTTGTTACTTCGTACAATGACGACCTTAAAGTAAGCTCATTAAAGTCGTCATTGTACGAAGTAACAAAGTATTATTGAAGCAATCCTGCTATAAGAGTTAAGGGGGCAGGTCGCAATGCGGTGCCCATGTCGGCAGCGCGTTCAGACGCTCCGGCGCGGCCACGAGGGGCGAGGCGCGGTGCCGGCCTTGCGCGCAGTGCCGGGCGCCAGCATATATATTACCTATATGACAATGCCAGATTCTGCCCCACCATCAACCGCATGATGTAGAAGATAACGAATAGTTGTAAAAATATCTCCGTTTTTTATTAAAATTATTGCTTTAAAAAAAGTTTTGTACATCAAGCGAGTCCAAAAAACAGCTTAATTAAGAATTCAGAAAATAATAAGAAATCGAAGAGAAGTAATGTCTTGTTATTTTGTGTTTAATATCACGTTAAATTAATCAGAAAATGTTCGCGAGTGACAGTATGGTGAATTTATTGGATAATTTGAGCAAGATCTTGAGTTTCAAGCTTTAATCAAGAGTCCCGCTACAAGCTCGGGAGTGAACGTGACTGTCGAGCTGCTTCGTCCAGAGTAATGACGCTACGGCGTCTCCTCTGGATGAAGACATGAAGACGCGGCTGCCCAGGGTGAAGACGCTACTGCGACTCCCCTGGAAGAAGATAGAAGACTATTATTCATTGAATTTTCTGTAACATGACATTGGCAAATGACGAACTGTCGAGTCCATTAATAAAATAAATAAATATTCTCTATGTTCCGAGGAATATCAGCAGCAATTGCTACATAAAGCAACGTAAAAACGCTAATTCATTGTCGTTGATTGAATTTATCTGGGAACATCAATCATTCTCTATCACTTACACTTCCCTAACGGTATCCAGCAGTTCCTTATGTAAGATCGAGGGTCTTTTTGGGAAATCAAACATAAGTTGGTAACTTACCCTCTTACTTATAAAAAACACTAATCAAGCACTGAGCAACATATTAACTAATCATTATTTAAACTCTTGATAAGTGATTAACCTTTTTTTTTTACTTATAAACGTTATTTAAGCAGTGATTAGCTAATCGTCATTTTAAACACCAAAAAATATTTAGGTACGGTAACACTGCTGAATGAATTCAAAATAGAACGAAAATTTGGCCTAAATTGAGGTAATGCCTACTCCAAAGTCCTTAAAAAAGTAATCATCAGTATCAAATGGAATCAGCTGTTCCGAATTCGGTCCGCCATTTTGTTAATTAAGCATACGACGTTGTATAAACTGACAGCTACTTATTCGGTTCTTCAGTAGTTGATTAACTTTAAATAGTGTTTATAAGTAAACATGTTTTTTAAACAATTGTTAAACAATGTATTAATTTTAATCATCGATTATAAGTAAGGCTTGTTATTCTTTACAACTTTGTGGGGAATAATTTTTTTTAGTTTTGTGTAGATTTTATAGTTTGCTATCAAACCTAACTGATTTGTCATTCAAATATACTCAAAAATATAATCCAAAATGAAGATTATGTTTCTATCTTCTTCGGAGTCGCCGTAGCGTCGGCACCCTGGGTAGCCGCGTCTTCTTGTCTTCATCCAGAGGAGTCGCCGTAGCGTCGTCACTCTGGGTAGCCGGGTCTTCCTGTCTTCATCCAGAGGAGTCGCCGTAGCGTCGTCACTCTGGGTAGCCGGGTCTTCTTGTCTTCATCCAGAGGAGTCGCCGTAGCCTCGTCACTCTGGACGAAGCAGCTCGACAGTCACGTTCACTCCCGAGCTCGTAGTGGGACTCTTGACTAAAGCGCCAAACTTCAGATCCTGCATGAATCCTTCAATAATTTCACCATACTGTCATTCGCGACCATTTTCTGATTAATTTAACGTGATATTAAACACAAAACAACCACTGTAGACATTAAACTGAAAATTATCAAATAATTTCCCGTCGTTTCCCGATATTTTCAAAAGCCCTCCAATTCCAAAAGACCTTTAATTAAGTATTTATTGTTTTTGTTGTTTTTAATATGTTTATGTTAAAAGTTGTATAATTTTGTACTTATCTAATTTACATAACTATAATTTGTAATTATACAGGGTGTAACGAAAAAGGTATATGAAGCCGAAGGGAGGGTGTTCAGTATCGGTAACTGAACAACTTTTTTCTACGACTATTCGATTTTCGTGAATTTATTTTTTTACTTTTCATACATATCGGACCGGGCAACTGATCGATTTGTATGAGACATTGATTTATTTTTATTTTTTATTTGAAAAGTCGTAGAACAAAAGTTGTTCAGTTACCGATACTGAACGCCCTCCCTTCGGCTTCATATACCCTTTACGTTACACCCTGTATTTGAACATGTAATAATGAACCTCTTTGCACTATCGTGACAAAAAATATCTCCATTTAAGATAAGATAAGATAAATATTCTTTATTGCAAAAAAATAAAAAGTATTACACAAAAGAAATAGGCTAATACAGTTAGTATTACAATTGGCGGTCTTATCGCTCAAAGCGATCTCTTCCAGACAACCTTTGGGTAGAGAATTCGGCGTATGAATAGGTAGCTTGTTGAGCAATATTAAATACCTATCATTAGCTATTAAATATTAAGTTTAGTTATTTAATATTAAGCATAGCGGATATGCAAGAAAAATTACAATGCCAGATTCTGCCCCACCATCAACCGCAAGATGTACAAGATAACGAATGTAAAAATATCTCCGTTTTTTATTAAAATTATTGGTTTAAAACAAAGTCTTGTACATCTAGGGAGTTGAAAAAAACAGCTTAATTAAGAATTCAGAAAATAGTAAGAAAGCGAAGCGAACTATTCATTGTTCTTATTCTTCTATAGGAGTTGCGAGAGTAGTAGAAAATGATACTGATTATGATTATGCAATATGAAACCTGTAATAAGTCCCCAACAAAATGATAGGTACAGCGGAACACAGAGAAAGGTGTACAGGAGAGTTTTTAAGGTTGAGATTTTCTCAAAAACTACTTGACCTATTGCAAAAATTATTTCACTGTTTGATAGATAAAAGTTAAAACTATGTACTGTAAAAGAATTATTAAATTCGGTCTAGTAGTTTTTGAGAAAATCTCAACCTTATTGAGGCCACCTGTATACTTAACTCTGTCTTCGACTAAATGGTCACGTAGTTTTGTATGTGGGGCAAAGCTCCATTGAAAGGTGGCAATTTCATTTAAATCTGATTATCATCTACAAAGGATAGTACCTATCAGTGCAACGACAGTTATTAAAATACCAACACTCCTTCATTCAAGTCCAAGTTTACTCGACAAGGGGCCACGTCCCATAAATTCTCCTGTTAAGTTGCGACCCAAGCCAAAAGCGAGTAGCGGTACTTAACTACGTATTTCACTTTACACAATTGCTTAGTTTTGCCAAAGTTTCTAGACACAATTGTCTTTTGAAGCTTGAAGAACATTGTTTAATGTTTGCGCAAACATTGTTCTCTATTTTAAACACTGTCTAGTTTCTAGAGGAAATCCTTCGTCGAGACTTGTACGGTGGAACTCGGAGAAAGGTGTACTGGAGAGTTTTTAAGATTGAGATTTTCTCAGAAACTACTTGACCTATTGCAAAAGTTATTTTACTGTTTCACAGATAAAAGTTAAAACTATGTAACTGTAAAAGAATTATTAAATTTGGTCTAGTAGATTTTGAGAAAATCTCAACCTTATTGAGACCCCCTGTATATTTATCGTTAGAGATAAGTACTCGTATACAGGGGTCCTCAATAAGGTTGAGATTTTCTCAAAAACTACTGGACCGAATCTAATAATGCCGTTAGAGTATGTTTGTCAGTACCTTTATTCGAGGAACATTCGAGAAAGGAGAAAGCCCATCTAAGGCCCACCCTTAATAGAGCTGTCTTGTTATCGATACAATACTCAATATTCATCCCATAATTTTCTACCTCTGTTATGATGGCACTTCACTTGGCTATTCGTATTCGCTATTGGGTGTTTGTCGTATTTGCCAAATACTTAATGTACATACAAATAAGACGAATATTTTGTCCAGAATATCAACCACACATGGAATTTGCAATGCACTGGGGATTATTCAATTCATATTTACAAATAAATTGGTTATATATCGACTTTTACTCCATCTTGAGTGTGTCATTTCCTGATTAACTGTAGCTAATGTGAAAAAAAATCCTTTTTTTTTGAGATTGCGCTCTATGGGCTTTTGAAAATGAAATGAAATGAAACACATTTATTTAATACACACAACAAATTAACACTAACTTAGAAAGTAACAATTGTTTTAGTAGCCTGTCTGTACACTAGCTAACTTTGGTTTTATATATATTTTATTATTTGATATCACGGCGTTGGTACACGCCCAGGGGTCACTGCGACCTCAAAGGTCTATTGTGGCAACTGGTTTTATATGTAACTGATGTATTTTCATTTGTGTGCAAATAAAGTATATTTGAATTGAATTGATTTTGAGAACAATACGATAATAGAATGGAGTATACATATATGTATACTCCATTCCAAATTACTTCAATTTGTACCTACCTACCTACTACAAAAGGTACTTATCTATTGCAAAAGTTATTTTACTGTTTCATAGATAAAAGTTAAAACTTTGTGACTGTAAAATAATTATTAAATTAGTAGATTTTGAGAAAATCTCAACCTTATACTAATCTCAACCTTTTAATACCAAGCTACTAAAACATAGTAGCTTGGTATTAAAAGGGCGTAGGGTGGTATTGAACGTTCGCCTTTCTAATCTCAGCGCTCGTCACTTAGTTCACACAACAGAGAGGCTTGCTAACAGAAAATTACATCGTTAGCTGTAATGGAGCGACATTTGTTTACAGCACGCGAACTGCTAAAGTTTCATTAATTCTCATAATAACTAGGGATAGTTGGTCTTCATAAGGAAACGAGTGGATTGTTATCACTGCCTGGAATGCGAGGACGGACATCATCACCATCAGTCTATTTATATTGCCCCACTGCTCGGGCACAGACATTCTCTTACATCGAGGGAGCTCGCGGATTGGCGGATTTCACATGCCTTAGATTCTTCTTCTTCTACGGAATGCAGGTTTCATCACGATGTTTTCCCTTCACCGTTTTGAGAGTCATTGTCATTTCTAAGGTCTATTCTATTTTTATTTGAATCGACTCTTATTCAAGAGATAATTTCGCCAATGTCAATGTTAAGATCTTAAAAAAATCAGAGTGACGTCACGAATCTCGCGAACATGGCCGTCTAGCGTTTTTGACGTGTGGGAAAAACGGGGAAATATTTTAATTTCAATTTTATTTTTTGCAGTTCTCTTCTATTTTTATGTAATAAAAGTGATATATTTTGAATCCTAATGTGAAATACTATATGAAATAAATATTGTTTTATTGAATTTCGATATGAGTCAACTTCCTATTATACAGGGTGTAACGTAAAGGGTATATGAAGCCGAAGGGAGGGTGTTCAGTATCGATAAGTGAACAACTTTTGTTCTACAACTTTTCTAATAGAAAATAAAAATAAATTATTGTCTCATACAATACGATCAGCTGACCGGTACGAAATGTATGAAAAGTCATAAAATCAATTCGCGAAAATCGAAAAGTCGTAGAACAAAAGTTGTTCAGTTACCGATACTGAACACCCTCCCTTCGGCTTCATATACCCTTTACGTTACACCCTGTATTTTAGTAGGTGGCAGCCCTAGTGAGGCAACACATCACACTGAATCAAGCGCTATTAGTGCTGCGTTTAATTAATAGTGTATTTCAATTTCCTTAGCAGTACTGTGACGTCATTCAGATGTCATTCACCTAGGGTAAGTATTCACCGTATTATTATATAGAAACGGATATCACTCACTTCATTTATTCTTCATACACAATATAATGTACAGGCGGACTTAATGCCATGCGGCATTCTCGACCAGTCAACCTTTGGCTTGCGGACAAGGTTAAGGCGGTGCGATGTTTACAAGTAACAAAATCAAAAAAAAAAGACTGTATAGACTTTATGCTGCTGACTGTACAAACCCTAACACGCGATGATTTTTCCATGTCACCCCCGCGTATCCTACAAAAACATGCAAATATTGAGAGGATGAAAGCTTTCACTGCTTTTGTAACCCTTTAATGGCTAAGTAAATACGGAGAGAGCTTCCGTCACTCCGTTGACTTTTCAACCTGTTGAAATGAGAATTTCGTATGACATCTCTAAAAGAAAAATACAGGAGAAAAGTTTCCAATGGAGTGTGTATTTGAATATTTAGCGGGATGTAGGATGTTATAGAACTTTACCAACCGAGACTGAAGATAATAAAATAAAAAGCCTTTTATTTCCATGTCATCATCATCAGTCTACTTATATTGCCCCACTGCTCGGGCACAGACCTTCCCTTACATCGAGGGAGCTGGGGCTGTAATCCACCACGCGGGCCCAGTGCGGGTTGGCGGATTTCACATGCCTTAGATTTTTTTTCTTCTTCTACGACATGCAGGTTTCGTCACGATGTTTTCCTTCACCGTTTTGAGAGCACTCGGTAAATTTACGTAAGTTTTTCCGTCGAAAAAACCGAGGATAACTCATTGGTACATGGTTGCCCTAGCTGGGAATCGAACCTGGGACCTCCATTTTGCAAGTCCATTGACCCAACCACTGAGCCACCGAGCTCTCTCTATTTCCATGTACTATTTACAAATGACATTGCCAGATTTCAATGGAACTTTGCCCCGCCTATACAAAACTGCGTGTACATTGAAGCTGTACCTATCATTTTGTTGGGGACTGATTGCAGATTTCATATTGCATAATCATAAACAGTAAGAGTTGCGAGAGTAGTAGAAAATGATAACAAAAAGAACTTTCTTAATGTTTAACGCTCAGCACTATCTGTTACATTGTCTGATGGTGGGCCCACAATAAAAAAAAATGTCACGTTCCAATGAACGATTAGCGGAAAAACTGAGCAGAAAACGTACAAAAACTTTAAAATTGATTTTCCGATGTGCTACTTGTTCAATACTTTATTTTAAACCAATATTTTTAATAATATTTTTGCAATTATTCGTTATCTTGTACATCTTGCGGTTGATGGTGGGGCAGAATCTGGAATTGTCATTTGTACCGATTTCATGTCTATGGGGTAAGTGGTCTGTGATTGTCCATCTATTCCCCAATAGTGAGGACATAAAAAAGGTAGTGATAACGCGAAAATATCGGGTTACATACAAATCTTACAGATAAACACGTGATGTCAACGACCTTTATTATTATTATTTTTATATATTTATTATTATACATTATGTATATTATAGAATGTAGTCATCATTATTTATCATATAACATTATTTACATTATATTGTAGTATTTAAGTGGTTCTCTTGAAAATGGCGGGAAACGACGGTTGCAAAATTATTTGATAATTTTTGTTTTATTATGTACAGTGGTTATTTTGAGATTAATATCACGTTAAATTAATCAGAAAATGTTCGCGAGTGACAGTATAGTGAATTTGTTGGATAATTTGAGCAAGATCTGGTGTTTCAAGCTTTTATCAAGAGTTCCCGCTACAAGCTCGGGAGTGAACGTGACTGTCGAGCTGCTTCGTCCAGAGTGATGACGCTACGGCGTCTCCCCTGGATGAAGACATGAAGACGCGGCTACCCAGGGTGATGACGCTACTGCGACTCCCCTGGAGGAAGATAGAAGACTATTAATGAATGAATTTTCTGTAACATGACATTGGCAAATGACGAACTGTCGAGTCCATTAATAAAATAAATAAATTTCATTCATTTCATTTATTTAATTCCATGTACAATTATTATTGTGTCGGAAATCAATTAGTAACTAAAATTTCTAATTAACAAGGCTACATATTTAAATATTATACAATGTCAATATCTCAGATTTTATATCTCAAATAGTCATCATCATCATCAGTCTATTTATATCGCCCCACTGCTCGGGCACAGACCTTCCCTTACATCGAGGGAGCTCGGGCCATAATCCACCACGCGGGCCCAGTGCGGGTTGGCGGATTTCACATGCCTTAGATTTTTTTTTCTAATAAATAGTATTTAAGTATTACTTTTATTTTCGCCCGTATTTTTTAGCGGGGTTATTTATCCAAAAAAAAACGACATATAGCCTTGAGCAAAATCCAGTACAATGAATTTAATGAGCCAATCAGAAAACAAAACATGTTGCTCCAATCAGATATTCAAGTATCGTATCCCCCTCTCTAATAAAGCCAATAGGATCATCAGTCTAATGGCACAGATACCAGTCGAGGCAATAAAAGAAAATTACAATACATTCCGTGACAACAGACAGTTATGTACAGGAAAAAACTTGAAAGGTTTGAGTTAATAAGTTTAATAGAGACACCATCTCATATGAATGATGTCCGACAGGGGTTGTCGGCACAGACCACTTATTTTATTTTTATTTTATCTTTATTGAGCAAACTTCACAGCTTATTGCAATTAAATTACAAAATCATTTAATTTTAAATGGATAAAGCCAATAATGAAATTTGACATATTACAATTTATATATATACAATAAGGAAATTATATGAGTACTAAAAGAATAGAAAAAAGACAAAGGGGAGCTGCAGTGTTGTCAAAGTAGGTATGTGTGGTATGATGTGTGTGATGTTGGTTGAGTGTGAGAGAGAGAGGCTGTTAATAACTTACTTTTAAACTGAGTGAATAAGATAAATGGTGATGTTCCTATGTGTTATGTTTGAGTTGTCTTACCTCATAGACCTGTAACGATTTCATGTCTATTGGGTAAGTGGTATGTGGAACGGGATATATGAAATATTAATTATCGTAACAGAAGTTTTAGATATAGACGATGCAACAGTAGTATTGAAAGGGTGAATGCTATTGTAAATTATGTCATCGGAAAATTGTAAACATATGATATGATCGACATGGACGCATCTCTTTAATACGGCATCCATGTCCCCCGCTCAGTCTCTATGCGCTCATCGTTGACAGAATTGTTCGCTTGCAAATATGTACCGATTTCATGTATATTGGGTAAGTGGTCTGTGCTCTAAATAAAGTCGAGCTCGCGTGCCCACCCGCTACATCACCCGCAGCCCCGCTGAGACCGTATGGCCTCGCATGCCTGTACCCCTAGCGCGCGGCAAGCACGACGTTGACAAACTGTAGCCTTCCACACAGTGACTTTTCGTCTAGTCGATAGATTTGTATGACATGGTTCTTTTGGATTACACTATAAGGCGTGTATTCATAAACGTAATTTAAAGTTACGTCATCGTTTCGGCCCTCTGTCCCCTTCTATCTTAACCTTTTTAACGAAGTGTGAAAGGGACGGTGATAGCAACACGATTTAAGTTTAATTAGGTATATTAATAACAGTATAAGTTTCGATTATTAAAAATAAATCTCTACATTCTAAAGTCTAGAAATATGTACTATAGTACGTACGCGTTAAGAAAATAGTGAAAAAAAGAGCACGTCTATCCACGGTTGACAAATTAGATGACTTAGACAAATGTGCCATAAGAAGGAAAGTTCAATAAAATTTCCACTGTCCTTCTTATGGCACATTTGTCTAAGTCATCTAATTAGTCAACCGTGGATAGACGTGCTCTTTTTTTCACTATTATAATATTTAACGCGTACATACTATAGTGAATTATTTTTATAGTTATTTGTGATGTAATTTTTTGAGGTAATAATATACTCAATTAGAGGTACTTTTCTATGAGTCACACCTTCTCTACGTATGACTCTACAGTTACTATGCTTGCAAATAAAGTATGTAAGTGCATTCACTCACAGACGGTGTTTTTGTAGTCCCTCTATTAAAGTGTAACTCAATGGTTGAAAGGAATGGCGGGTTGATCGAACCCGAATTTAATCAACAAAGCCTTAAATGTAGCCGACAAAGTCGTCACAAACGACAAGGTTAATAGACTAAGGAAATGCTTTTGCCTGCGAAGAAACAATTATCGTATAAGAAGTTTATGTTCCGAGATAAGTAAGTACGGTAAGTATATGATATTCGATTGGTCCTAAGAAATTCGATAGTTTCCATACGTCATCATCTTATTTATTTATTTTATTAATGAACTCGACAGTTCGTCATTTGCCAAAATACATAATAGTCTTCTATCTTCCTCCAGAGGAGTCGCCGTAGCGTCTTCACTCTGGATGAAGCAGCTCGATAGTCACGATCACTCCCGAGCTTGTAGCGGGAACTCTTGATAAAAGCTTGAAACTTCAGATCTTGCTCAAATTATCCAATAAATTCACCATACTGTCATCCGCGAACATTTTCTGATTAATTTAACGTGATATTAGAGCGAGAGCTACAAGCTCATGAGTGAACGTGACTGTCGAGCTGCTTCGTCCAGAGTGATGACGCTACGGCGGCTCCTCTGGATGAATACATGAAGACTCGGCTACCCAGGGTGAAGACGCTACTGCGACTCCTCTGGAGGAAGATAGAAGACTATTATATATTGAATTTTCTGTATCATGACATTGGCAAATGACGAACTGTCGAGTCCATTAATAATAATAAGAGTCTCGACCAACACCTTAAGAGACTCTCGCTAGACAGTTGGGTCAAGAGCCGGATGCAGAAGGCTGTGCTGCTGGACACGGCACGCATTGTGAGGAGGTTTCACACTCTGGGATCCTACCCTCCGGCAGCTTGGATGCGCATGCATCCCGCTGCCGGTGGGTGGCTATTTTTTATATTTATATATTTTACTATTTGTTTTTTATTATTAAAATGTATAAATATATTAAATAAGAAAGAAAAGAAATAAAGACAATAATAATAATAATATTTTCTTCATAACTTCGAGACAATGTGATCATGGCAGGTGTCCGACGTCTCGCTCTATAGACCAGACTGACTGACCCACCAACACCCCAAACCAATAGCCCCAATTAAGTTGTAATTTCCAATCACTGCAATAGCTTATGCACCTGACGGGGCCTGTCATTGAGTGCAGTCAGATGCGCTCAGAGACGGGTCCCGCTAGGTGCATCTCATATCCCTTCAAATTAAAGTTCTCTAAGGGGCCTCTACGCGTTGGACCTATGTCTCCGTGCAAGCCTTTCAAAGGACCGGGTTTTCTTAAACCCGTGAAACCTAGAGAGATACATAATAATAATAATGCAGCTTTTTACACTTCGTGATGATGATTTTACCACCGATTAGTAAGTATGCAATCGCAAGTCAATAGTAGTGGCACAAATAGAGAATGTCAATCGACTAACTAAAGCGATTGATCACAACAGATATACACGAATAGACAGGCATGAGCGATCGGTTATTTGGTTAACCGCTGGACTGATTTTGGTCATAATTCCAATAGGCATTTCAGAAACCTATTTGCTCGACATTTAGTCTCCTATTTAGGATAGTATGTAGGATTTAAGACAGTAATGTATGTATTTTCAAAATCATTGGAATCTAAGAGAAGTTATGCATGAGATGAGTTATAGCCGAGATTCATAAACAATTTTGAGCGTTAAACTTGTAGATTTTTTATAAAAACATCTCCGGTTTTTAATTAAAATTATTGATTTAAAATAAAATTTTGTACATCAAGCTAGTCGAAAAAACAGCTTAATTAAGAATTCAGAAAATAGTAAGAAATCGAAGCGAACTATCCATTGTCTGTGTTTGTTATCATTTTCTACAACTCTCGCAACTCGTACTGATTATGGTTATGCAATATGAAACCTAATAAGTCCCCAACAAACAAAATGATAGGTACAGCCATGGGCGTACCCAGGTTCTGGGCCAGGGGCTTATAGAAAGAACGAACGCGCCGCGTAATTTTTACTTGTGTTCTTCATTTTTATCGATAAAAGTACTAAATAAGATACTTAGTAGGGACGTCAACATTATCCATGGGAGGCTGCCCCCCCCCCCCCTCCCCCCTCCCCCCCCCTGCCCCTACCTGGGTACGCCCATGGGTACAGCTTCAAAAAGCTCCATTAAAATGTGGCATTTGTACCGACGTCGCTGGGACAGACAATGAGTTCACCAGTTTTGCCTATTCGTCTCTAACACACAGCAGTATAAACAAAACGATGTTTCACAAACTTTTATGAAAAAAGCGCTGAATTTTCCCCGTCATAGTCACGCTCCTGACATTCGGGCAATAAATCAACCTGTGTGTTAGAGATAACACCACTTTTTTTTTAATCTATAATTGTTTAGGGATTTTTGTACACATAAAGTGACGATGCCAATCCCATCGTACCTATTCTAAATTAACTTAATAATAATAATAAGTCTTTTATTCTGAACTACATAAAATAGTATTTTTGAGGGTTTTGTCACAGTATGTCCCGTAGTTCAGTGTGCCTCTTGGCATAGGCCTCCTCCAACATTTTCCACTGGGATCTGTCTCGTGTTACCCGCCTCCAGTTGTGTCCAACCGCGAGTTTCAGGTCATCTTCCCATCTCGTTTGTTCACGTCCTCTGTTGCGCTTTCCATCTCTGGGATACCAATCAGTCACGATGCTCCATTTGTCTTGGGAGTCTCTGATCATGTGTCCTGTCCATCTCCATTTTTGTTGGTCCATTCGGGTGATAATATATACTACTTTGGTTTTCTCTCTTATTGTGCTACTTCTCACTTTGTCTTGTTTTCTTATCCCTATCATGCTTCTCTCCATGGCTCTAAATTAACTTAAATTTTATAAAAGATCGAGAACAGCATTTTAGCTGGGCCTGAAGTTGGCTCAGTTAAAATGACGTGGAATATACCTACATCTAATTTGCATAAACCTAAACTATTGATAACATGCTCTCTTTTAGTCGCGTACCGGACACATTCCATCACAATATGTTGCAAGTCTTCCTTGGTCCCACAATCTTCGCAGTTGGGAGATTCAACTTTGCGCATTAAGAATGCAAAAGATTTCCATGGAATATGTCCGGACCGCAATATATGTGCCGTAATTATATTCTGTCTACTTATTTTACTTGCAGAAAACCAGGGTATATTAGATAAAACCACTTAATATTCACAGGGTGTTGCTGATCGTTCGGAATCGTGGTGATTGGAGACGGCTTTAAATATGGCTTTAATCGGAAGGGTTATCGTTTTAGTAGCAAATGACAATGCCAGATTCTGCCCCACCATCAACTGCAAGTTGTACAAGATAACAAATAAATGTAAAAGTATCTCCGTTTATTATTAAAATTGTTAGTTTAAATTAAAGTTATGTACAAGTTGCGAGTCGAAAAAAACAGCTTAATTAAGAATTCAGAAAATAGTTAGAAATCGAAGCGAATTATTCATTGTTTTTGTTATTCTTCTATAGGAGTTGCGAGAGTAGTAGAAAATGATACTGATTATGATTATGCAATATGAAACCTGTAATAAGTCCCCAACAAAATGATAGGTGGTACACCTTAAATGGTCACGTAGTTTTGTATATGGGGCAAAGCTCCATTGAAATCTGGCAATGTCATTTCGATAGATTGGATATTGACTTATTCGGTCTAAAACGAGTAAGAACCGAATAGACGAGTTCTTGAATGGAAGTCACGAACGCCGCCCCCGACGAGATGGTGGGATGACCTTCGCAAGGTGGCAGATACTGGATGCAAACGGCCGAGAATCGGCGTGTTGTAGAAGAGGCCTACGTCCAGCAGTGAACTGATACGGATTGATCATCATCATAATCAATCTATTTATATTGCCCCACTGCTCGGGCACAAACCTTCCCTTACATCGAGGGAGCTCGGGCCGATCCACCACGCGGGCCCAGTGCGGATTGGCAGATTTCACATGCCTTAGATTTTTTCTTCTTCTACGGCATTCAGGTTTCATCACGATGTTTGAGAGCACTCGGTAAATGTACATAAGGTTTCCCATCGAAAAAACTGTGGATAACTCAATGGTACAGTCGACAGCAGGTCAATGGTAACACTTGAAGTACGATTTCAAGTCTTACGACGCAAGTAATAAGGACGGTCCAAAGTTCAAAGTGTTACCATTGATCTGCTATCGACTGTACATGGCTGCCTTGGCTGTGAATCGAAACTGGGACCTCCGTATCACAAGTCCGTTGACCCAACCACTGAACCTCCGAGCTCTCGGGTTGATGATAATTAAAAATGGAAATTATCAAATTATATTTAATTCGTGTTCAAGCAGTGACTGAAGTGGACACATGGACGTTCATTACCTTCCAGTCTAGGAATTGAACCTAGAACCCTTTACATAGGGACACTACCCACTAGGCTGGCAAGTCAGCAAATCAAATCATTTTACTTATTTATTTTATTAATGGTCTCGACAGTTCGTCATTTGCCAATGTCATGTTACAGAATATTCAATATATTCAATAGTCTTCTATCTTCCTCCAGGGGAGTCGCAGTAGCGTCTTCACCCTGGGTAGCCGCGTCTTCATGTCTTCATCCTGAGGAGACGCCGTAGCGTCATCACTCTGGACGGAGCAGCTCGACAGTCACGTTCACTCCCGAGCTTGTAGCGGGAACTCTTGACCATGGCGCCAAACTTCAGATCCTGCTTGAATTCTTCAATAACTTCACCATAGTCATTCGCGAACATTTTCTGATTAATTTAACGTGGTATTAAACACAAAATAGTCCATGTAGACATTAAAAGGAAAATTATCAAATAATTTGGCAACCGTCGTTTCCCGCCATTTTCAAGAGAACCAATCAAATCATTTATTTCCAATAAGTTTACATACATAATATTGTTTGTACAATGGCCCCGCACTAGGTAAAACCTGTATCGCTGGAGACCGAGTAGAACAGTTTACCAGTATAGATTTCTAAACCTAGATTGAACCTGTTACCTAATGAATGGTCGTAGTTAACTACTGGAGAGCTCGGTGGCTCAGTGGTTGGGTCAATGGACTTGCAATATGGAGGTCCCAGGTTCGATTCCCAGCTAGGGCAGCCATGTACCAATGAGTTATCCTCGGTTTTTTTTGACGGAAAAACTTACGTACATTTACCGAGTGCTCTCAAAACGGTGAAGGAAAACATCGTGATGAAACCTGCATGCCGTAGAAGAAGAAAAAAATCTAAGGCATGTGAAATCCGCCAACCCGCACTGCCCATGGCCCGAGCTCCCTCGATGTAAGGGAAGCTCTGTGCCCGAGCAGTGGGGCAATATAAATAGACTGATGATGATGATGAGTTAACTACTGGGCAGATCATCTTGCTGTAACTTTAGGCTGTCTGAATAAATATTCCTTTGTCCCTTCGGGATCTCGCGTGTCCTTTTCATCTAATACAAATTAATTAGGATACCTCCATACCTCCGTATATCAAAGTGACATATCTGGAGTAATTAAGGCCGTCGAGCAAGGTGACGCAGTTACGTGTTTATAATGTTACGTTAAGTACTGCGTTACGTATTACGTAGCGTAAGTTACGAGGTAAACTCGTTAATGTTAGTTAATCGTAAGTTATAATTTCAAGTATGCTGTGCCAAAATCCTTATCGCATAATTCTTAATTAACCTTTTATTTTCAACTCGCTAGATGTACAAGATTTGTTTTAAACCAATAATTTTAATAAAAATCGGAGATATTGTTACATTTATTCGTTATCTTGTACATCTAGCGGTTGATGGTGGGACAGAATCTGGCATTGTCATTTGTAAGCGAAAAATTCTGTCAACGATGAGCGCATAGAGAATCTGGCATTTTAATCACTGGTTGCTTCACAATTTATCGGCTACCTATTTAATTTTAATACTCCTAACCAAACAAAATTATGAATCACTCTCTACTGCTTCAAATTCAGCAGAAAAATAGCGACTTCTGTTTGCTTAGGCCTGTTTTCATCAACACTTTCGTTGAAAAACCGTCGCTGCCTTTCAGCGAGATTGATGTATGTGACGTCACATTTACATATTAATATATTACTCGGCTCGCTCGCTGGAACACCGGCCCATTTTTAATAACGCTTCTATTGTGATTTATGGGCGAGGGGAAGTTTCGGGGTTAGCTACCACCTCCTTATTTCGGATACTTTCATTGGTTTTAAGGAATACGCTATACAGCACAGACCACTTACCCCATATACCTGTAACAGGAGCACCCGTGTCTGCCCGCACATGAGCACAAAATTGCTTCGCGACATCGTAACCTAGAGATATTATCGACATGGACTTTTTAATACGGTACCACTGTCCCCCGCTTCGTCTCTATTCGACACAATTTTTTGCTTGCAAATGACAATGCCAGTTTCTGCCCCACCAACAACCGCAAGTTGTACAAGATAACGAATAAATGTAAAAAAATCTCCGTTTTTTATTAAAATTATTGATTTAAAATAAAGTTTTGTACAAGTTGCGATTCGAAAAAAACAGCTTAATTAAGAATTCAGAAAATAGTAAGAAATCGAAGCGATTTATTCATTGTTTTTGTTATTCTTCTATAGGAGTTGCGAGAGTAGTAGAAAATGATACTGATTATGATTATGCAATATGAAACCTGTAATAAGTCCCCAACAAAACGATAGGAACAGCTTAAACGGTCACGTAGTTTTGTAGGTGGGACAAAGCTCCATTGAAAAGTGGCAAAGTCTTTTGTACCGATTTCACGTTTAGTGGTCTGTACTATATAGGCTTCACGCACTGGCTAGAAAGCAAATGAGTCTTCTGGGGTTAGCCCATCCGAAACAAGAAGAGAGCAGACTCTTTCCCATGAGCTGTATCGCTGACCTATTGAGTTACATCTTTAGGGAGGAAGAAGGAGTGTAAGGGGATTGCACAAAAATATTTCAGCGGGTCGAAGTGCAGCCGTAGTATCACCCATACCATCGCATAGTGGTTCCTCAAGCCTCATCACTACAGAAAATCGCGCCATCGACAACGGACGACGACAAAGCATCACACATCATCAGCCCGTATCAGTCTACTGCTGGACGTAGGCCTCTCCCAAAGCACGCCACTCAACCCTACTCTCAGTCTTTTGCATCCAGTCTCTGCCAGCCACTTTGCGAAGGTCATCCTTCGGTGCTACGTTTACCAGTTCGTGGCCTCCATTCGAGAACTCGTCTACCCCATCGGTTATCGGTTCTACGACAGATGTGACCGCTGCCACTTCAGTTTGCTGATTCTATGAGCAATGTCACTTTTGTTTTCTGGCAGATAGGTACACTCGTTTCTTATTCTATCCATCAGAAAATGCCAAGAATAGGTCTTTCCATAGCTCGCTGAGCGACTTTGAACTTGCGAGTCAAATTCACCGTCAATGTCTACTTTTCGGTTCCGTAGGCTCTAGGAACCATTGGGGAACTCTGGTGAAGTTCAACAGAACACAATTTGCGAAGGAGGCCACCATGGGGTTTTAGTCAGTGCGAATCCGACATAACCCGTCGCTACCCCTGAGGCAGCGGGTATGCACAAGCATTTCCCCACGAAAAAAAAGGCTCTACGAACCATTTCTGTCGTTTGGTTGCGCTGCCGACCGTGGTCCAGGTCTCAGCGGAAGACCAGCGCTCCGTCTCGGGCAGAGCACATGCTGAGCTGGGACCTGTTTGGCACTGCTACACGCACCGTAGTTATATATTTCATTATTTTATAAGATTTTCTGTACAATATGTATGTATGTGTGCTGTGTCAAATAAATGGTCATTCATTCATTCATTCATTCCTATTCTTCTCTAATAATCATTAATAACCGATTCTACCTCAACGGATACTATGGAATTCTTGGAGCATTGAATCCTATTAATATTCAAGCACAGCGAGTCCAGCATTATGTCGATAAGGACATTTGCATAGCTGTCTGACTCACAAGGGCCGAGGCGGGTTGCAGTAAAATATATGAGGAGTTCTCACTTATATTATAACACCTGGACTGAATGCTAACTATGAATTTTCGCTAGAAGTATAGAAGCATCTGAATTGGATCTACAATCGGAACACAAATGACAATGCCAGATTCTGCCCCACCATCAACCGCAAGTTGTACAAGATAACGAATAAATGTAAAAATATCTTCGTTTTTTATTAAAATTATTGGTTTAAAATAAAGTTTTGTACAAGTTGCGATTCGAGAAATACAGCTTAATTAAGAATACAGAAATTAGTAAGAAATCGAAGCGATTTATTCATTGTTTTTGTTATTATTCTGTAGGGGTTGCGAGAGTAGTAGAAAATGATACTGATTATGGTTATGCAATATGAAACCTGTAATAAGTCCCCAACAAAATGATAGGTACAGCTTCAATGGTCACGTAGTTCTGAAGGTGGGGCAAAGCTCCATTGAAATGTGGCAATGTCATTGAATATTCATATTATACATACATGCTAAAGATATTGAATACATAGGTATATTTAACGGATACATGTAAAACATGACTAGATTAAACAACAGTGTCAAATTAAAATTAAATCCTTTTAAATAAGGAACGTGTACTTAAATTAAATAATTTTTTACTTAAGTAGGTATAAGATTGTATTTGCACAAACGAAAGCAAATCAAGTGTAACACTTTGTACGGTGGAACACAGAGAAAGGTGTACAGGAGAGTTTTTAAGGTTGAGATTTTCTCAAAAACTACTTGACCTATTGCAAAAATTCTTTCACTGTTTGATAGATAAAAGTGAAGACTATGTAACTGTAAAAGAATTATTAAATTTGGTCCAGTAGTTTTTGAGAAAATCTCAACCTTATTGAGGCCCCCTGTATACTTATCTCTGTCTTCGACTGTACTTTGGACCGTCCTTATTATCTGTCTCATTAGATAGAAATCGTACTGCGAGTGTTGCCATTGATGTGCTGTCGAGTGTGCTACCAGTGTAAAACTAAGAAGTAAGAGAGCTACGCCAACAAACTGCATTACAGTTTGGCGACAGATGTAATATTGCAATTTTGTTAAAAATTCTTAAATAAATTAAAAAAAAAGCTAAATGCCGCCGATATAATATTACACTTTTCCCTGTCCTGCGCCTCCGTCACCTCCTCCCAAGTGAGTCCAACTCTCTTCAGCTCGACCTCCATTTAGTTGATTGGTGACAATTAAAATTGTGTCACTGAGCCACTTCATCATCATCAGTCCATATCAGATCAGTCCTCTGGTCTACATTATTTTCTATGTAGCCTCATCATCATCATCAGCCCGTATCAGTCCACTGCTGGACGTAGACCTCTCCCAAAACACGCCACTCAACCCTACTCTCGGCCCTCTGCATCCAGTCCCTGCCAGCCATCTTGCGAAGGTCATCCCTCCATCTGGTCGCGCGCGTCCCACACTACGTTTACCCGTTCGTGGCCTCCATTCGAGAACTCGTCTACCCCATCGGTTGTCAGTTCTACGACAGATGTGACCAACCCACTGCCACTTCAGTTTACTGATTCTATGAGCAATGTCAACCACTTTTGTCTTCTGCCGGATATACTCGTTTCTTCTATGTAGCCTATCCCTACACAAATGTGGTGTGATTCGGTTCACTGGCTATTACCGACAGGCCAATGTACCAATCGATAGCCAGTCGACTATGAACTAGATATAAATATACCTGGATAGGGTCAGAGAGGACTGACGTCGTAATCTATTTATGAATTGCTGGAATATCTTAACAGGTGATTGGAGATCTGTGCCACGAATAACTTGGTTTGCTTTGAGATGCGCTGCTGAGAGTCTTGATACTTTTAAGAAATAGCACATTATCTTCGGCGGAGATTCGCCATCATTTTGGAATGGCGGATTGACTTTTCTCAACGCAGTCAGCGAACACGAAAGAGGGTAGACCGTTTTGTGTCACCCTTCTGACGTTCAACACTCACCGACTTCAGTCTACTCGTGACCATGATGGCTGTAATGCTGTCGAAATATCGAGACATCAATAATAAATGTTTAGCACGTTAATTCCCGTTTTATCTATTTAATATACCAAACCGAATTTCATAATTCTTTTACAGTTACATAGTTTAAACTTTTATCTATCGAACAGGCAAAAAATTCTTGCAATAGGTCAAGTAGTTTCTGAGATAATCTCAATCTTAAAAACTCTCCTGTACACTTTTCTCCGTACAATTGATTTCTAAAGTTTCCACATCTATCCTCAAGATGCATTAACTGATCACAATACCATACACCTAAGCTGCCATACCACGTCACGTCTCACGACAATTGAATATTAATATTGCAAGCCACTTGGCATGATTGAGACGTTTATAATGTGCACACATTGTGTTGTGATGTGACGTCAGAGCCGTCTGTGCATCGCTAGCCGGGAACATGACGTCGCAAGGTATATTAGACGACAGATGGGTGATGGACATGTAAAGAGGAACATATGGTACGGACAACAGCTCACGGTAACACTTACAGTACGATTTCAACTCTTACGATGCAGATAATAAGAACGGTCCACAGTGGTACTTGATCTGCTTTGATATACAATTCGTCGCTTCGATCAATCTGAAGAAATTATATATACGATATCACATATTATGTATGTGACCATATTCTTACGTAAGTACAGACCTGAACCATGAGCTAAGTTACCACTTGCATCTACCCACAAATTGTAACTTACTAAATATGAAATGTACTAAATAAAAATACCAATTCACCAGGTTCTTTATCTAGTAGAACGTATTTCTCTCTGTCTAGAACAAGTTCAAAAACTACTGGACCGAATTTAGTACATAGTTTTAACTTTTATCTATCTAACAGTGAAAGGATTCTTGCAATAGGTCCATTGATCTATAAACTACTAGATACACAAAGGTCTTACTAGAACAGTTTAAAAAACGTCCAAATAAGGGTCCATTGTTAACGTCCAAATAATGCCCAATAAACCAAATGAGGATCCATTCATCCGTTTGTACCTTCTTTGCGCTCGGACATTTTTAGAAGGCAGACTGTGTATCTAGTTGTTTATAGGAGATCAATGAATAGGTCACATAGTTTTGAGATAATCGCAACCTTAGAAACTCTCCTGTACACTTGTATCTGGTGTTAGACGTCCCTGAATATAGTCATTGCCTCGAATTCCTTTAGCCTCTGGAACTCAGTGGTTGTTGCAGTGTGGCAGTTAACAAGCGAATATATCTCCTGGCGTGAAATAGGTGCAGTGAAAGTGGTGAAGTCAAACGCTTATTGGGTTTCGGGAATTAGCAATAAACCTCTGGCGTCGTGCTTGGGAATTGGTTCAAGCTACAAGCTTTTGTGGGAAGACTCGAGGTCGGATGACATTTCAGCTTGCTATGCTGATCATTTGAACAATATCTACTTACTTTTGTTATCTGGTTAATAAACTCATTATTTATTCTATGCTCCAGAGAAATGCCGTAGCTCGCTGAGCTACTTTGAACTTATAGACTAGCCTCACAGTTATTGTCTGTTGGCAACATCTACACCAAAAACATAAGTAATAAGTATGTGAATTTGTAAAATTTTCCCTCTCTTTAATAAATTCAAATCTACATGCTTTTCTTTCAACATTTAATATTCCACATTTTGTCACGCTATCCCTCGTTTTCCTAGTTTACTTCGAAGCCGCACATGTGGCCTATGTAACAAAGGTTACATAGGCATCTTTAGACAAATTATGGCCTAAACCTGACTTAAATTACTTACAAGTAACTCTCATGATTAGTGAACACATATGACAGTGTGGCCAGTCCACTGACACTTCAGCTTTCTGATTCTTGAACAGAATCAACTACTTTTCTTCTAAATTCATAAAGACATTATATTTTCTTCTTCATATTCGTACTTCTGTGTAATCGCTTCGCTTGTGCCTTAATACCCATCACAACTAGATACTAACACGGTCGACGAAGCGGAAAGGTGCCCGGCATGGTTTCAATTAGTTGCTTGCCTACCCCTTACTGTCTGGCCCCTTGGGAATTGTGGCTCAAACATTGGTCATGGTTCCACATTACTTCTTTCTAGGCGTTCCATTTCATTTTTATTAATTATTAGAGTTAACTTTGAAATGAAATTCAATATCTATTTCATAGTTTCAATTGCTCGCCTGTTTTAAGTATCTGGCCCGTTGAGAATTGTGGCTCAAATACTGGTCATGGTTATCTATTATATCACTTCTATCTAGGCGTCCAGTTTCATTATTAATGAAAGCTTTGAAATTAAATTCAATATCTATTTCATAGTTTCAATTACTTGCTCGCCTGTTTTAATGTCTGGCCTGTTAGGAATTGTGGTTCAAACATTGATAATGGTTATCAATTACATTACTTCTCTCTAGGCGTTAAGTTTCATTATTAATGTAAGCTTTGAAATGAAAATCAATATCTATTTCATTGTTTCAATTACTTGATCGCCTGTTTTAAGTATCTGGCCCTTTGGGAATTGTGGTTCAAACATTTGGTCATGGTTATCTATGGTTATATATGGTTACATAATCTACTTCTACAGGTACGCTTAAATATCGGGTCGGCCGAGATTTGTGTGGTCAAGCTGCCACCTATGCCGCAGCCCAAATCAAGTGTCTTATTTTGTAAACAAATATGATCGTCTAATTACTTTTTGTGATGTAACACTGAAGGAACTGATTGATCGAACCTGTTCATCATTGTGAAAATAAAGTAATCCGATCTAATAATGTCAAAATAACAGAACAGCTTAAAATGTTAGTAGGGTAGGGTAGTTTTTGTTTACAATATAAGACACTTGCTTTGGTTTAAGTCTAAATATCTGAGATATTAAACTGCCATGGATTTTTAAATTAAAACATTCGATACAGTACTTGTTTGTAAATGGTTTAATGAATTTTTAAGCATGAGGTTTCGTTAGATTCGTCTTGATAATAATATCTAATACATTTGTATGTCACAAAACAGGCTTTTAGTTTTTACGTTTTGATATTTTCTTGCATATTAGCTGTGGGAAATGAAATCTATATAATAAATACAAAAAAAATATTTTGGAAAACTAGAAACTAAGTACAGCGCAGTAACAACTTATTTGGACTTAAGTATCAATTACACAAAGAAAGGCTGTATACTGTAAAATGAAAAAAAATCTTAACGACTGGGATTCGAACTAGGGACCTCGACGTCCGAAACAGAGCTACAGTGACACGTACTTGACGTGACGAAATTTTTTCTGCATTTATTATTTTAGGCTGGTTTTTGTCTAATAATTCACTTATATCTCATAAAGCAAATACGCAAACACCAACTAGGTACATATTCAATTCATTTACCATAGTATTTTCTTCCTGTGTATCAACATTTCCGACAAGTGTTTCCTGTTTCTAATTAACACCAACCTATGCCATGAGCTTCTCAGAATTCAATCCTCAATGTACTCATAATGTAGGTATGTGGGGCATAGGGTTGCCACCTTTTTCAAGGCACATATACAGGGTTCATTCGACAAATTGAATTTAGTAGTTGTACTCATGATAAATATTAAATTGGTATTTTTTTAGTACAGTCGACAGCTGGTATATTCCAGGGCTCCGGTACTAGATCCAGCTCCAGCTCAGACTCAAACTCCAGCTCCGACTCGAACTTCAACTCCAGTACAAGATCCAACTCCAGCTACAAATCTACCGAGTTCCTGTTCTGCTTTCTCCGAGTCTACGGTGTCTCGACTGGCTGCCCTGCAGACCCTCGGCACAGAGCAGGCTAGTTCTACCCAATCTACAACCTAGCTAGACTAAAGATCTAGACCGACCAAGTACCCTCGACCCTGAGCACTATTTTTAATAAATTCTAGTTTTAAACTACCTACTCTATTATTTCTAATCTATTCTAAATTACTATATTCTAAATTCTATCTGTCTACGGGAACTAACTTCCGTAACAAACACTTTTTACTTTTGACAGTTCTTATAATTTGCGTCGTAAGACTTGCAGTCGTACTGCAAGTGTTACCATTAATCTGCTGTCGACTGTACCTCAATCAAAACTGCCAAAAAAATTTAACTAAGTATGTACGTCACATCCAGAAATGATGATAATTACCATTAAGTTAAATTTCAGTGAAAGAAATCATTGCAAAAAACTAAAACTACCTTAAAACATAAAAACTTTAAAACACAGAGTAACGATGTACCTACATAAATTTAATATTTTTCTGTAGAGTATGTGCGGAAAGAGAATAGGCGTAGGATTTGAGGGCGCATCTGCGCTTAATTACCGTTTTTGTCACGTTGGCAACACATGTACGTCACTGTAATATCTTGATATTTTGAGAGTTTTAAAAACTGAACTGAGGCTGTGTTAGAATATTAATTAATGTTTTCTGATTAAGGGAAATAACTAACTATAATGTTAGTTCCATTTTACGCCACGCCTATTCTCTTTCCGCACAGACTATAGTTCAATTCATTGTAAATATTTTTTTTTCCCCAAAATTGTTTAATTTACTTAAACGCTGTGCAGAATTACGCAAGCCTAACCATCCACTTAATTTTGTCGAATCAATTCAAGGCCAACCTGTATTTTTTTTTCAAAATTATAGTATCGCCCTTAATATAGTAGGATACTACATTTTATAGTAGGTGGCAACCCTAGTGAGGCAACACATCACACTGAATCAAGCGCTATTAGTGCTGCGTTTAATTAATAGTGTATTTCAATTTCCTTAGCAGTACTGTGACGTCATTCAGATATCATTCACCTAGGGTATTCACCGTATTATTATATAGAAACGGATATCACTCACTTCATTTATTCTTCATACACAATATAATGTACAGGCGGACTTAATGCCATGCGGCATTCTCGACCAGTCAACCTTTGGCTTGCGGACAAGGTTAAGGCGGTGCGATGTTTACAAGAGTTGTAACAAAATAAAAAAATAAAAATTAATTCTACTCTTAACTAAAGTAAATAATTTATTTATTTATATTACATATTACACATAATACATACAATACATGGCATAATTGCGACAAGCTAAGTTGTAGTTCACAAATGTGCCAAAAACGGCAGTTTTTCGCAATTATGCGAACTACAACTTACCGAAACTAAATCACGTTATAAATAAGCATTTAAAAAATAGTATTTATCGTAATAAACATTTTGTAAATAGCTTTTTTAATTAAATTGATTATATTGGAAGATATTATTTTTTTAAGGTTGGCGGCGCTAGTTGGCTCCATGGAAGGCTCTTTATTGAAATAAGCACGTTGTGTACATTTCTGCACGTCAACATTGTTTTAAATGACATTGCCACATTTCAATGGAGCTTTGCCCCACCTACAAAACTACGTGACCATTTAAGCTGTACCTACCATTTTGTTGGGGACTTATTACAGGTTTCATATTGTATAATCAGTATCATTTTCTACTACTCTCGCAACTCCTATAGAAGAATAACAAAAACAATGAATAAATCGCTTCGATTTCTTACTATTTTCTGAATTCTTAATTAAGCTGTTTTTTTCTAACCGCAACTTGTAGGTACAGTCGAAGACAGAGATAAGTGTACAGGGGGCCTCAACAAGGTTGGGATTTTCTCAAAAACTACTGAACCGAATTTAATAATTATTTTACAGTTACATAGTTTTAACTTTTATATATCAAACAGTGAAAGAGTTTTTGCAATAGGTCAAGTAGTTTTTGAGATAATCTCAACCTTAAAAACTCTCCTGTGCACCTTTCTCTGTGTTCCACCGTACATAACTTTATTTTAAACCAATATTTTTTTATGAAACGGAGATATTTTTACATTTATTCGTTATCTTGTACAACTTGCGGTAGATGGTGGGGCAGAATCTGGCATTGTCAATTGTTTACACCATTTTTCAAAAAATCTAAGTTTTTAGTTCAAATCCCGGTCGTGACAAAATTTTCGGCAATTTTAGGTCACAGACCTAATATCTCGGCAACGCAATCAATTTCTATTAAACTTGACATAGGACAAGATGGGAATGTTAAGGCATTAGGTTCGTGAAACATTATTGGATATTTGGGAAGCGGAGTCCCTTTATTATAATTACGGCTAGATCTATAATCTCTAATAGTGTTTGTGTTTCTAATCATCTAAGTAACAGGCGATTTGACGTAGATGAATCAACCAAAGGAATTGCAGAAAATGTTTTATAGGACTTTTGAAAATAGCGGAAAACGACGGTTGCAAAATTATTTGATAAACTTTATTTTAGTGTCTACCAGTGGTTATTTTGTGTTTAATATCACGTCAAATTAATCTTTTATCCAATTAATTGGATAATTTGTGCAAGATCTTTAGTTTCAAGATTTTATCAAGAGTCCCGCTACGAGCTCGGGAGTGAACGTGTCTGTCGAGCTGCTTCGTCCAGAGTGATGACGCTACGGCGACTCCTCTAGAGGAAGAGAAGAGAGTACGATATCTTGTATTTTCTGTAACAAGACATTGGCAAATAACGAACTGTTGAGCCCATTAATAAAAGAAATAATAAGTTATCTACCGAGCGCAGAAACTAACCTTCAGAGTTTCCTTGAAAAGCACGCGAAACGACATTAGCTTATTTCAAGCTTTAATCAAGCTACTAATCCCGCTACGAGCTCGGGAGTGAACGTGACTGTCGAGCTGCTTCGTCCAGAGTGATGACGCTGCGGCGTCTCCTCTGGATGAAGGCAGAAGACTATGAATATTAAATCGGACATTGACGGTGAGACTGGCCCACAAGTTCAAAGTCGCTCAGCGAGCTATGGAAAGAGCTATGCTTGGCATTTCTCTGTTAGATAGAATAAGAAACGAGTATATCCGCCAGAAGACAAAAGTGGTTGACATTGCTCATAGAATCAGTAAACTGAAGTGGCAGTGGGCTGGTCACATCTGTCGTAGAACCGATAACCGATGGGGGAGACGAGTTCTCGAATGGAGGCCACGAACGGGTAAACGTAGTGTGGGACGCCCCCCGACCAGATGGAGGGATGACCTTCGCGAGATGGCTGGCAGGGACTGGATGCAGAGGGCCGAGAGTAGAGGTGAGTGGCGCGCTTTGGGAGAGGCCTACGTCCAGCAGTGGACTGATACGGGTTGATGATGATGATGATGACATTGGCAAATGACGACCTGTCGAGTCCATTAATAAAATAAATAAACAATATAACCCTAGTATCAAAAACCTATAACTTGGACCAAACCTGTAAGTATATAACCCACCTTTACATGAGAAATTCAATCAATCGACGCGAAGCAAAGGCCTGATCCTTAAAAGGGTTGATTGATATTCCTATCTAATGGCCCGGAATTGTTCAATAGAATCAATCTATAGTATATTGTAGTATGGCCGTCTAAATCAGTCTTCGCCTGCGCGGTACAGGGATGCGGGGGAAGGCGACAACGGGGACCGAGAGAGGTGCGGGCGGCAGGCGCATTTCTGTCCCATTTCCCATTCCCAATTTCTGGCACATTTGTGAACTACAACTTACCTACATTGCATCATGTTACAAATAAGCATTTAAAAAATAATATTTATAGCAATAAACAATGTGAACGTAGCTTTTTTAATAAAATTGATTATATTGGAAGATATGATTTTTTAAGATTGGCGGCGCTAGTTGGCTCTAGGAAGGCTCTTAAGGCGCTGTATGGTTGTCAAAAGCAAGAGAGAATTTTGGCAGGGAAATAAAAAAAGATTTTTTAAAACAAGCTCTCGTATTTATAGTGCCCTACATTTTGATATATATTTTGTATGAATAACTATTTCGGTTCAGATATCATTTTCATTTTAAAAGACATGGAAGGGGTATGTTTCCGATTTTTTTCTATCGAGCGAAGTTGGTCCAATCGTGTATCGGTATTCATCAGTCTCTAAATAGAAACCCCAAGATTGCTACATATTTTTTTCAGACGTATAAGTTCAGTAGTTAAGAGCCTTCCGTGAGCCAACTAGCGCCGCTAATCTTAAAAAAATAATATCTTACAATTTACTAAATTTGCTTAAAAAAGCTATTTACAAAATGTTTATTAGGATGAATACTATTTTTCAATATACAATACATGGCATAATTGCGACAAGCTAAGTTGTAGTTCACAAATGTGCCACAAACGGCCGTTTCTCGCAATTATGCGAAATACAACTTACCGAAATTGAATCACGTTATACATAAGCATTTAAAAAATAGTATTTATCGTAATAAACATTTTGTAAATAGCTTTTTTAATAAAATTGATTATATTGGAAGATATTATTTTTTCAAGATTGGCGGCGCTAGTTGGCTCATGGAAGGCTCTTAACTACTGAACTTAAGCCTTCGTAGAAAAACTAAAACATTACATCTGTCGAAGAGTCTCTGCCAAAGAGCTGTAAGAGTGTGAACAAAATAAAAACTGTTGACGGAATCACGTTATTGGCTAGTATCGAGATCAGTGGGCGGTCGACATGGAGGGGGAAAATGCCGCACTCTGTGGAGAGAGCCTAAAGCATATTTGGTATGGGGACAAAGGGGTGAACAAGGGGGGGGGGGGGGGGGGGGGGGTATTATTATTTTAGTCGGATAAAGTCTGCGCCGGTCCCAGTTTCGATCTCCGGCCAGCTCAGTCATGTACGAACAACAGCAGATCAATGAACTTGCAGTACGATTTTAAATCTTACGACACAGATAATAAGAACGGTCCAAAGTCCAAAGTGTGACTCACTTGATCTGCTGTTAGCTGTACCAATGAGTTATCCTCGGATTTACGACGAAAAAACTTACGTACATTTATTGAATGCTCTCAAAATTGTGAAGGAAACCATCGTGAAGAAACGGTCTAAGGCATGTGTATTCCGCCAATGGTGGATCATGGCCCGAGCTCCCTCGATGTAAGAGAAGGTCTTGTGCCCCAGCAGTGGGGACATAAAAATAGACTGATGAGGTATAAGTAATGCAAGAGCATAAAGATAGGTAACTATGTTTATTTGTTATTTAAGTAGATATATCAGTAAAATTTAATTCTACTCCTACATCTACATACAAGCTGTAATTTTTTTGATTTTTTAAAGGTTGACTGGAAGAGATCCCATGCGTGGGATAAGTCCTTTGAACTTATTTTTAAGTTTCTTCTTCTTCTATGTATTTAGTTTTGTAAGGAATAATATGTGAACGACACGAGAAGATGGCAGCATAAAGATTAGAAGGAACATAGAACTTGAGGAGCTGGTGTCTGACCCTAACATCATAGGCGAGATCAAGTCTGCTCGACTTCGCTGGCCACGTCGAGAGGATAATAATAATAAATAAATAAATAAATTTATTTTCAAAAACACCAGCATATAAATGATACAAAAATAAGGTACCTCCTAGTAGGCAAATTAAAAATTCGCCTGTGTCAGGAGGGCCCACTCTTTCTTAGGTCTATTTAACTTAAAACTGGTACATCGGTTCCGAAACAGCAAGCATTGGTAATGAAAAAAGAAAGAAGAAAGAAAATAAAACATGAGTTTAACAAATTAATCTTAACTAAGGCATGCTGAGTGAGTAAAAAATGTGTATGTGTGTGCGCGTGTTCGCGTGTGTGAGTGTGAGTGAGTGTGTGTGTGTGTGTGTGTGTGTGTTAGGGTGGGTGTGCATGGTTGTATGTGTGTCTGAAGTGAGATGTCTAGTGTGAGGCAGGTATAAGGATGAGTGAAGATCGTGCGGCGAAGATAGCTTCTGGGGCGACCGAGCTGCTGACGGCCGGTCGGACGCCCCAGATACCGCTGGAAAGACGAGGTCGGGACCTGCACCGACTGCAGGCACACACGTGGCGGCAGTCGGTGCAGGACTGGCACGACTGGCGCGTTCTCGTTTCAGAGGCCACTGTGCCAGCGGAGTAATTAAGTAAGGAATAAAGTATTTACAAATAAACAAGAGCGGAGTCTTCGATGTAAACTTTTAGGCTTACTCTATAGGGTATTCTTTGCTCCATAGCGGTCGCACTAAGCCACTGGGCGCTGTGTTCGCTTTGGCAATATTCCAATCGAGATTAAAAACAAAATGTTTCCTCCAACCGTCCCATATTTCTGTCCAGTTAATTGAATGTTTGATTGGATTTTTGGAATGGCGCTGTTTTGGGAATAACAACTTTATGTATTACAAAGCTGTAAGAGGAAACAAATAATAATAGAAATATATGTAAGTACAAAAGTCATTCAGATAAATTAGCTTACCTACACAAGTGGTATCAATTGACTTTCGCTCTAGCTAGTAGAATAATCAAATCAAATATACTTTATTTGCACACAAATGAAAATACATCAGTTACATATAGAACCAAAGTTAGCTAGTGTACCTACAGACAGTCGGCCTTATCGCTTTAAACGATTTCTTCCAGGCAACCTTCGGGTGATGGAGATATTGTATCAAAACAGCGTAGCGGGTGCAAACATGTTATATAACAATATAAATGCAATAAAATACCTATCGATAAAATACCTATCTAACCAAAAATAAACTACCTATAAGACATTTTTAATATGAACATTTTTTATTAAAATTTTATTCAATACCTATCCTCTTTGACATTTTTATTATTATTATTTGTTTAGATGGTAGTTATTATTATTGACATTGAATATTAATTTATAATTATTATATTACATAATATTATATTCAGTAGATGGTCTACTAGTCTAGTGTGTAACTGTTAAGCTATTAACAATCGATTTTATTATTATTTTAAATAAGACGATCATCATTACAAATAGGACTACATTACTCTTATGTAAGAAAACTATGTAAAGATGAAATAAATGAAATCTAAATCTATCGTATTCAAAAATGAATACGATACAGGCCTAAGTATTCTACAAGCTAGAGCGAGAACAGACCTTCCTTACATCGAGGGAGCTCAGGCCATAATCCACCATTGGCGGATTACACATGCCTTAGTTTTTTTCTTCTTCATACATACAGGTTTCTTCACGGTTTTAAGAGCAATCGGTAAATGTACGTAAATGTTTCCGTCGAAAAATCCGAGGATAACTCATTGGTACATGGTTGAGCTGACCGGGGTACGAACCTGGGATCTCCGTATCGCAAGTCCAGTGACCGAACCACTGAGCCACCGAGCTCTAGTCATAGTCTAAGGTCGGTATTAATAGTCTGAGCTCAAACCCGCAAGAACGAATTCAGCTGATACACTCTCAAGACGTGTTCACTACCTTAAGTATGTCATTTATTAATACAGCAATCTTGATATCACGTGATATCTTTCTCAAGTCGCGGTTCGTCTGCAATCAGCAAATACGTTCTCAAGTGTGAGTTTGACAGTTCCCTTGAGAACTGAGTTTTGTTTATTAATACGGCGTTACTCACGTGATACCCGATTCCTAAACGCGCACCTAAGTTACCTTTATTAATAGGAACGCCATTTTTAGGTCGTTCTCAAGATTGACTTTTGAGCTGAGAGTGATTTATTAATACGAGCCAACAGCCGTCTTGCGTCGGAGGTTAAAAATTAAACTGTTACTTTCCAATTTCAAAAACTTGTCTCAACTGAATTGCACACGGAGAAAAAGTTTCTCGGCAAAAATTAAAGTAACATTTTGAGTATAACAATGGCGTGGAAACGACAAGATCCGAGACGTTACACGCTTTGTCCTCGGGAGAGAAAAGGCAGTCAGTAAGCACAATGAGTAAGCAAACAACACGAAATTAGATTGGGAATAAGGACCAATGCAGACTGAGATACTGAGATTATTTAATGTACACAAAATAAATAAATATACATCATCATCAGAGTCAAATTTCTTTATGCAAGTAAGCATGCTGAGTACATTATTGCACGTCAATATAGTTTTTGAATTTACATTTACACCACTTTGCAAGGAAAAGGTGCCAACGCTGAGGATAAAAAGTGGCAAAAAACACTTACTTAATAACTAGTTATTACACAACTATTACTATTGTTAGTAATCTACACTCTATTCCTCACGCGGAACCTGCGACACACACCATGCATGTTCATCGTTTAAATAGTCATCTATTCTGTAATAAGCCTTCTTAACAAGTGTTCCTTTAATGAAAATTTTAAATGACCATGCCAGATTCTGCCCCACCATTAACCGCAAGTTGTACAAGATAACGAATAAATGTAAAAATATCTCCGTTTTTTATTAAAATTATTGGTTTAAAATAAAGTTTTGTACAAGTTGCGATTCGAAAAAAACAGCTTAATTAAGAACTCAGATAATAGTAAGAAATCGAAGCGATTTATTCATGGTTTTTGTTATTCTTCTATAGGAGTTGCGAGAGTAGTAGAAAATGATACTGATTATGATTATGCAATATGAAACCTGTAATAAGTCCCCAACAAAATGATAGGTACAGCTTAAATGGTCACGTAGTTTTGTAGGTGGGGCAAAGCTCCATTAAAATGTGGCAGTCTTTTCTTTATTGCAAGTAAGCACGCTGAGTACATTTTTGCACGTTAATATATTTTTTGAATTTACATTTACACCACTTTGCAAGGAAAAGGTGCCAACTCAGCGTTGTCACCTTTTCCTTGCAAAGTGGTGGAGAAAAAGTGGCAAAAAACAGCAGCACATCTTTTAAAATAATGACAATAGGTACAATGACTTAATAACTATTACTATTGTTAGTAAGCGATGAAGATTTTCGGTGGGCGTGGCGTGGCCTGTGGTGGCTCAGTTGGTAAGAGCGTGTCACGGAATGACAAAGTCGCAGGTTCAAGTCCTACCCACGGCAAGAATTTTTTCATCATGTTTTAATTTATTCACCGAGCATGGATAATGCGTAATTCAAATTCTGAAGAAGCTAGTCGGAACAAGACGCTCCAGCTCTGCTTGCTCGGGCATGTACTGTTTAAATTACTGTTACTTATGTAAAATTTTATGTGGCAATAAATTGATTTATTATTTAGAAAAGCAAAGCTCATAAAAATGAAGAGAGCTTCCGTCTGTATAGGCCCTTAAATCTACAAGCTTATTTTTACCGGGACTCACCCCATTGTTACAGTAAATTACCGGTCGCTTCTTTGTCCGGGGAAATTAGTTCCATTCGATTCTCGAAAGGATTGCGCTTCGGGAGAAATCTGAGGGTCTCTGATTTCTTTATTCTTTTCTGAGATAAGATTACGAAGTACCGAGTACACTCGACAGCACGTCAATGGTAACAGTATGATTTATATTCTTATGGCGTAGACAATAAGAACGGTATAAAGTTGAAACGTGTTACATTTAATGTGCTTGCGGCTGCGCCTAGGTAGATGTTGACATTGGCTTTTAGCGATAAGGCCGCCAAAATTGTACATATTGTAATTGTTTGTCTTTTATGTACAATAAAGTGTATTTGAATTTGACATAATAACCTACTCGTATCTTTTATTAAAATAACGTCGTTTTCATTATTTACAAAATTAAGTTGAGATCGTGAAAGTTAAAAAGGGCGTAAGTGACGATGACGTCACATTACTGAAATAGTGTCGTTCCAAAATCGGTGAATACCCATGTTTCGGACGTTTTCGGTATTTGTAAGAGTGTGTTCATTGACATTTTTCTTGTGGACTCGCCAATATGATTTTGACTACCTAGAAAGCATTGAAAAAGTGTTACAAACAAAAATACAATGTATTACTTGGCTTTATGGGTTAGATTCCCTTTGCCTACTACGTCAGAGACACAGATTTCCGTAATGCCTAATTTTACACAAAAAAAAATTCTCGTAATTTATCTACGAAAAAATTCAGAAACAATATTCTACATATTCAGAGAGACAAAATCTTGAAATTGTATTTTTCTTTTAGGATGTTAATAATTTTTAGACCTTGTCAATTAGCTACAGTAACTCGGATTTTCGTTTAAATAAGCAAAAAAATCAAATCCTACTTAAGAGCCTTCCTAGAGCCAACTAGCGCCGCTAATCTTAAAAAAATAATATCTTCCAATATAATCAATTTTATTAAAAAAAGCTACGTTCACATTGTTTATTGCTATAAATATTATTTTTAAATGCTTATTTGTAACGTGATGCAATGTAGGTAAGTTGTAGTTCACATAATTGCGAAAAACGGCCGATTCTGGTACATTTGTGAACTACAACTTAGCTACATTGAATCACGTTACAAATAAGCATTTAAAAAATAATATTTGTGAACGTAGCTTTTTTAATAAAATTGATTATATTGAAAGATATTATTTTTTTAAGATTGGCGGCGCTAGTTGGCTCATGTCAGCGCCTTAAAATAATTTCTCTAGCCAGTCTTTCATATCACAACCTCGCTTCCAATTTTCTTCCATTACATTCTGGCATATCGTTTCCCCTATTACCCCATAACATTGATAACATCGTCGGCTTTCCGCTGAGGGGAAAATAGCGCAGCCTTCACTCTGTAAAATCCCCAAAACTCCTTGGGGACAGTTGAATTCTGTACGAGAACAGAATGTCGCCGGAGATATCAAAGTGTGTGATGGAAATGGACATATTTTCAAATATGTAAACGTTTCGAGTTATTTGACGGTAAAGTCTTTTGGATTTGTGGAAGTGACATGTTATACTAGGATGCTATTATATTATTTTTATAGGGTATAGTTCACGACATCGAAAGTCACTACATCGAAATAGAAATAGAAATAATAGAAATCCTAGAAAATAATAGAAAATACATCGACAGTACACTATATCGATGGTACGCTGCATCGACAGTATACTATATCGATGGTACGCTGCATCGACAGTACACTATATCGATGGTACGCTGCATCGACAGTACACTATGTCGATGGTACGCTGCATCGACAGTACATTATGTCGACGGTACGCTGCATCGACAGTACACTATATCGATGGTACGCTGCATCGACAGTACACTGTATCGGTGGTACGCTGCATCGACAGTACATTATGTCGACGGTACGCTGCATCGACAGTACACTATATCGATGGTACGCTGCATCGACTGCATGTCTAACATTGCAGTTCGAAATCTTGTTTTAATTGATGACGCGTTCCTTTTTTATATGTTTTGATATTTCTCAAAGAATTATAAATGGAGATTTATCCATCCATCCATCCATCCATCCACCGGCCATCATTTTAGAATGGCGGATTGTTTTTTTTTTTCGAATCCCTTATTCACATCGAAAGGCTTATTCCAGGTACACCTTTGCGTCCCACAGTAGGTGTACAAAGGCTAACAAAAAAACTGAAACGCAGATTTAGATCCTTGAAGAGATGGAGACTTCCTCATAAGCAGAAACCTACTGAAATCGGCTACAAGAATATTACGCGAAACCGTTTCGCAATTTATTCCTCAATAAATTGCGAGATTGACAAAACGTTTTTGGCTAAATTGGAAAGTTACGAAATAAGAAACATTTTCGTCGAAATAAGTAAAAACTTTCGCAAAGAAACCTTACGAAACGAAATTGGAAAGTCCAACGCCCAGTTTGGTCGTTAATTTACTGTTAAAATATTTAAGCTTGGTTAAATTAATCGCAGGTTTGTCTTGTTACGTAATCCGCGACAGCTATTGTCATCCATTATATACATTTAAATGTTGAAGAGCTCGGTGGCTCAGTGGTTGGGTCAATGGACTGGCGATACGGAGGTCCCAGGTTCGATTCCCAGCTAGGGCAGCCATGTACTAATGAGTTATCCTCGGTTTTTTCGACGGAAAAACTTACGTACATTTACCGAGTGCTCTCAAAACGGTAAAGGAAAACACCGTGATGAAACCTGCAAGCCGTAGAAGAAAATAATCTAAGGCATGCGAAATCCACCAATCCGCACTGGGCCCACGTGGTGGATCATGGCCCCAGCTCCCTCGGTGTAAGGGAAGGTCTGTCCGAGCAGTGGGGCAATATAAATAGACTGATGATGAAAGTTGCTTCGACCATAATAGGAGCACGATTTGATATCGTAGTTGTAACAACAGCTGTAACCACAGACCACTTACCCCACAGACATGAAATCGGACAATGCCAGATTCTGCCCCACCATCAACCGCAAGTTGTACAAGATAACGAATAAATGTAAAAATATCTCCGTTTTTTAATAAAATTATTGGTTTAAAATAAAGTTTTGTACAAGTTGCGATTCGAAAAAAACCAGTTTAATTAAGAATTCTGAAAATAGTAATAAATCGAAGCGAATTATTCATTGTTTTTGTTATTCTTCTATAGGAGTTGCGAGAGTAGTAGAAAATGATACTGATTATGATTATGCAATATGAAACCTGTAATAAGTCCTCAACAAAACGATAGGCATAGCTTAAATGGTCACGTAGTTTTGTAGGCGGGGCAAAGCTTCATTGAAATGTGGCAATGTCTTTTGCAAGCGAAAAATTTTGTCAAGCGATAGGCGCTATTAGACGAAGCGGGGGGCCATATTAAACCTGTTTCGATATCTCTAGATTACGCGTGTCGCGAAGCAATTTTGCGCTCATGTGCGGGCAGAAACGGGCGCCCTCCTGTTACAGGTCTATGAGGTAAGTGGTCTGTGGTTGTAACGTTAAGGTTTAACGATTTTCAGTTTTTTCTATGAAGGCTAGGTTTTTCTAAGAGTGTATCCGCCAGAAGACAAAAGTGGTTGACATTGCTCATAGAATCAGTAAACTGAAGTGGCAGTGGGTTGGTCACATCTGTCGTAGAACCGATAACCGATGGTAGGCGAGTTCTCGAATGGAGGCCACGAACGGGTAAACGTAGTGTGGGACGCCCCCCGACCAGATGGAGAGATGCCCTTCGCAAGATGGCTGGCAGGGACTGGATGCAGAGGGCCGAGAGTAGGGTTGAGTGGCGCGCTTTGGGAGAGGCATGCGTCCAGCAGTGGACTGATACCGGGCTACGGCACTAACTACAATATTAAATGTCTGACTATCTATTTTGTATGACTAATTGATTTTCATTTTAAAAGATATGAAAGGGGTGAGTTTGCGATTTTTTTCTATAGAGCGAAGTTTGTCCAATCGTGTATCGGTATTCATCAGTTCCCAAATAGATACCCCAAGATTGCTATATATTTTTTCAGACTTTTAATTTTAGTAGTTAGCGCCGTAGTCTTCATAGAAAAACTGAAAATACGCGCATACGAAGCTTTATCAATTACTATACTAATACTAAAATTGAGCTTTCATCGGCAAAGGCATACTGTTCCGCCGAAGTTGAACAAGTGCTGGCTTTGCCTTCCCCTCGGAGTTCTTTGAAACCTCCCATAGAGGGGAGGTGGGTAGCTCCCAAGCTACACTGTTAAATAGTAATTAATTTATGAAGCGAAAAATCATTATCAGGTAATAAAGAGGACAACGCTGCGTTGTCAGGAGATGATGGATGATAACGGGAAACGATATTGATTACAGTTTTATAGACTTATTTTTTATTTTTATTTATTTATTTTATTAATGGACTCGACAGTTCGTCATTTGCCAATGTCATGTTACAGAAAATTCAATGTATAATAGTCTTCTATCTTCCTCCAGGGGAGTCGCCGTAGCGTCATCACCCTGGGTAGCCGCGTCTTCATGTCTTCATCCACAGGAGACGCCGTAGCGTCAATCACTGCGGACGAAGCAGCTCGACAGTCACGTTCACTCCCGAGCTCGTAGTGGGAATCTTGACCATGGCGCCAAACTTCAGATCCTGCTTGAATTCTTCAATAACTTCACCATACTGTCATTCGCGAACATTTTCTGATTAATTTAACGTGATATTAAACACAAAACACCCAGTAGACATTAAACTGAAAATTATTAAATAATTTCGCAACCGTCGTTTCCCGCCATTTTCAAAAAGCCAGTTTTATAGACAGTTTAATGAAATTCAAACGTACAAACATTGATCTCCTATAAACAACTAGATACACAATCTGCCTTCTAAAAATGTCCGAGCGCAAAGAAGGTCCAAACGGATGAATGGAACCTCATTTGCTTTAAATTATTATATATAAACGGATATCACTCACTTATATTGTTAAAGTCGGCAATTAGACCGACAGTTTCGACCGATTTCGACGGTCTTTTTCAAGGTGAGCGCGCCACGCCCGCGTCGCCGTTGACGTTTCTTCGCGCACTGCGGATGAGCGCCCTCTGTGCGCGCTCCGAGATAACTTGTCCCGCCGACGACGACGGTGCGTTCGATGGCTGTAGCTGGATTCGTTGATCGATCTCACTTGTCGGGGAGTTACCGCCACTCACGTTAGGTCCTGTCACGCAGTATGTACTCACTGCGTCTACTCCGCATTCTCATTTGCTTTATTGGACATTATTTGGACGTTAACAATGGACCCTTATTTGGACGTTTTTTAAATTGTTTTAGTAAGACCTTTGTGTATCTAGTTGTTTATAGGAGATCAATGCCTACAAATGAGTTAAGTAATTGGTATGAAAATTAGATAGGTATTTTAGGCTGCTCGGTGGCTCAGTGGTTGGGTCAATGGCTTGCGATACGGAGGTCCCAGGTTCGATTCCAAGCCAGGGCAACCATGTACCAATGAGTTATCCTCGGATTTTTCGACGGAAAAACTTACGTACATTTACCGAGTGCTCTCAAACACCGTGACGGAACCTGCATGCCGTAGAAGAAGAAAAAAATCTAAAGCATGTGATCCGCCAATCTGCACTGGGCTTGCGTGGTGGATCATGGCCCCAGCTCCCTCGATGTAAGGGAAGGTATATGCCCGAGTAGAATGTAAATAGACTGATGATGATGATGATTTTAAAGAAAATATACAAAATCAGAAACATATATTAGAGATACAACTAAAGTTTCATACTTAATACTTATTATGCCCAAAGTGGAAATGGAAACCGATGATACATAGTTCACAAAAAAATAGTAGTAACAATTTGGCACATCAGGGATGGAAATAAAAAAAAAACACCTAAACAGACAGACGGACGGCCGGATGGAAGGCCAGACAACAAAGTTATCCTATAAAGGTAATTTCCCTCTTGAGGAACCCTAAAAAGAAAACCCATATAAGTTTTTAATAATAAAGCATTGCATCGGTTCTCTTGAAAATGGCGGGAAACAACGGTTGCGAAATTATTTGATAATTTTCCTTTTAATGTCTACAGGGACTATTTTGTGTTTAATATCACGTTAAATTAATCAGAAAATGTTCGCGAGTGACAGTATAGTGAATTTGTTGGATAATTTGAGCAAGATCTGGTGTTTCAAGCTTTTATCAAGAGTTCCCGCTACAAGCTCGGGAGTGAACGTGACTGTCGAGCTGCTTCGTCCAGAGTGACGACGCTACGGCGTCTCCTCTGGATGAAGACATGAAGACGCGGCTACCCAGGGTGAAGACGCCACTGCGACTCCCCTGGAGGAAGATAGAAGACTATTGAATACATTGAATTTTCTGTAACATGACATTGGCAAATGACGAACTGTCGAGTCCATTAATAAAATAAATAAATAAAGCATTGCATCAACATTCAAATTGTGTAACTCGAAGCGAAATTGCATTTCATTCGATGACGATAAGGCCCATAATTGCAACTCTCAGTAATTTAATCGCAACAACAATTTGATGGCCTAATCAAGCGCACAGCCAATCATGGCCTAACTACAGGCAACCATTAGATATTATGCATGCATGCGTCTTCGCGTACAGTAATGAACATGCACTGATGATAGATTAGCTTATTATGATCATTGAATTTGAACGAATTAACATGTTTCGGGACTGCTGTTTGGTATTTCTATCTTTATTCTAGTAATTATTATATATAAACGGATATCACTCACTTATATTGTTAAAGTCGGCAATTAGACCGACAGTTTCGACCGATTTCGACGGTCTTTTTCAAGGTGAGCGCGCCACGCCCGCGTCGCCGTTGACGTTTCTTCGCGCACTCAGTTCAGTCAGCAGACTCAGCGCACTTTATTCTAGTGTTTATATTCATCATCAGTCTATTTATATGTCCCCGCTGCTCGGGCACAGACCTTCCCTTATATCGAGGGAGCTGGGGCTATAATCCACCACGCGGGCCCAGTGCGGGTTGGCGGATTTCACATGCCTTAGATTTTTTTTTCTTCTACGACATGCAGGTTTCATCACGATGTTTTCCTTCACCGTTTTGAGAGCACTCGGTAAATGTACGTAAGTTTTTCCGTCGAAAAAAAACGAGGATAACTCATTGGTACATTGCTACCCTAGCTGGGAATCGAACCTGGGACCTCCATATTGCAAGTCCATTGACCCTACCACTGAGCCACCGAGCTCTCTAGCCACCGAGCTCTCTGTGTTTATATTATCGAATCTCAAAGGCTTATGAATGTTTGTTTGAGCAATGTAAATATATATGACTGTGTTAATTAACAGAATTTTTTGAATGATTTGGGCGTACAATAATTACTAGCTCCTGCTAGCGACTTTTTCTGCGTCTAAATTATAGCCTTTTTGCCATTCTGATGTATGAACTATATTATTGTAGAGTTTCTTTAAAATCCATTCAGTAGTTTTTGCGTGAAAGAGCAACCAACATCCATCCATCCATACAAATACTTTCGCGTTTAATATTAACTGGGATAATAATCTATATTCAATCATGCAAACACAAACTTGATGGTTTTTCGGCCTACTTCTGTCGAACCTTCTAGCAACGTTCGCTTTTATCTATTTCGTAATTATTATTTCATTAATTTGCTATAAATACCCAAAACTGGTCGCTTTTGGCCGAAATTCTTAGAAAGTTTTGAGCGGTGGTCGCTCTGACGTTTGACAGTTGTAAGACCGAGCTTTTGATAAGCTAGAGCTCAAAAGTGTCTATGAATATTGGCCTTGGAGCATATTTGCGAGAAAAAACTAGAAGCATGAGACAGAAGATGCCCCGCTGCGGCGTAGTGAAGAGCACGGCATACCGCCTAGATATTTTTATGAATTTTGGATGATTTTTGGCAGAGAAATAAAAATACGCAAACTAAAATTTAATTTTTTTATGTAGGTACTCGTATTTATAGTACCCTACATTTTGATATATATTTTGTATGAATAACTATTTCGGTTTAGACATAATTTTTTTTTTAAAATACATGGAAGGGGTATGTTTGCGATTTTTTTCTATCGAGCGAAGTTTGTCCAATCATGTATCGGTATTCATCAGTCTCTAAATAGATACCCCAAGATTGCTATATATTTTATTCAGACGTTTAATAGTAGTCGGTGCCGTAGCCCTCATAGAAAATCTGAAAACCCACACTCACGCAGTCATAATCAGGATTGAAAAGCGAACGCAGTTGGATCTGCAAAAGCTGAAATGCTGGCAACGTGTTCAATGCCCTATTTTTCCTCATCAGTACCACGTAATTTGGGCATGTCAAGGGGGTCATTAGCCACAATAAACCGACCGAATCAAGGCGTCCATTCACAAGCACATAGCGTGTGTATGGGCACAACATAAAGAATACATGTAATACGTAGGTACAGAAGGTAGACTCCATAGAAACGTGCGAGAAATACCTAACGCACACATCGAGACTACGGAGTCGAAGACAGAGATAAGTATACAGACGGTGGGGCCCTCAGATAAGGTTGAGATTTTCTCAAAAACTACTGGACCGAATTTAAAAATTATTTTACAGTTTCATAGTTTTAACTTTCATCTATCAAACAGTGAAATAATTTTTGCATTAGGTCTAGCAGTTTTTGAGATAATCTCAAACTTAAAAACTCTGTTTTAGACCTTTCTCTGTGTTCCACCGTACAGGCAATCTCAGCCTATTTTGGCATGAATCGAGTCGCGACTGTCTATTTTTATTAGAAACGATGGATGTGTGATTTTTTTCTGTATTCCTCTTTTGTTGTCTCATGTGGTTTAGTGACCAAACTTATTTGTCAGAGTTATTTAGGCTACGCGTATGCTTTTGCCGTGCCCGTGGTCTAACGACTGCTGCCGAGCGACAGTAACCTGGACTGCTTTTCGAGGCATAGAGGGGCTCAGATGGAAATGTCACTAGCGGTCACCCATCCATGTACTGATATCGCCCAACGTTGATTAATTGGTACGATCGTTTTCAATGTGTACTCACAACTGGACTACGGACACCTCTATATTAATTATGGTTGCGAATGATGCTAACGTAACGCGATTCAAATGTAAAAGAATTAAACTTTGAAATAATGCGGCAGCCCTTTTTTTGTTAACGCGGGGGAAATCTTTTAAAAGATACTCGACCTTCTGGAGGGAAGGACGGGTTATGTGGGATTTGTACCCACTAAACCCCCCTCGATGGCCTACCTCGTGCTGTTCGGAAGGCTCCGGGTTCTCCTACGGAACGCACCGGGTGCCGTAGCACTTGCCCGAGGCGAAGATTTATTTATTTATTTTATTAATGGACTCGACAGTTCGTCATTTGCCAATGTCATGTTACAGAAAATTCAATGTATAATAGTTTTCTATCTTCCTCCAGGGGAGTCGCCGTAGCGTCATCACCCTGGGTAGCCGCGTCTTCATGTCTTCATCCACAGGAGACGCCGTAGCGTCAATCACTGTGGACGAAGCAGCTCGACAGTCACGTTCACTCCCGAGCTCGTAGTGGGAATCTTGACCATGGCGCCAAACTTCAGATCCTGCTTGAATTCTCCAATAACTTCACCATACTGTCATTCGCGAACATTTTCTGATTAATTTAACGTGATATTAAACACAAAACACTCACTGTAGACATTAAACTAAAAATTATTAAATAATTTCGCAACCGTCGTTTCCCGCCATTTTCAAAAAGCCCCGAGGCGACGATGTGTGCAATGCGGCAGCCCTAGCGCTACAGCCAAGAATAACGTGAGCTAACCTTCTGTCACATCCTTACTTGTGGTATGGGGTCCATAAATCGCCATGGTGCGAGCATAAAAGTTGATTACCCCGGCCTTGCCGCGAGATTAATGACTTATCGATCGGCAGTAAAGTTCGGATGAAGGTCGAGTCGTGGGTGGAAGATGACTGGAGACATTTCTTTGGGGCCAATTGAAAGCGGCATCTGGCGAATGTAATTCGTACATTTAATACGTAATACAGTACGGTTAAACTATCTACTAGTAAAATATTTTTTTTTATTTGTCTGGTAGTATTTTAGTAGTTAGAAAAAGCCCCAGTAGGTATACAACTTTTGTGAGTACAAATGAGTTTTACTCGAAGGCAAAGTTATATAGGTACATTTACCGAGTGCTCTCAAAAATGGTGAATGAAAATATTGTGATGAAATCTGCATGATAACATAACCAAATAAAATATCGGTACATGAGACATGTGTAATCTACTAATGCGGTGGATCAAGGCCCGATCTCCCTTGATTTATAAAGGAAGATTTTTGGACTCGAGAGTGACATAAAAAGGGAAATCGAAATGACAATGCCAGATTCTGCCCCACCATCAACCGCAAGATGTACAAGATAACGAATAAATGTAAAAATATCTCCGATTTTTATTAAAATTATTGGTTTAAAACAAAGTTTTGTACAAGTTGCGATTCGAAAAAAAAACGAATTCAGAATAGTAAGAAATCGAAGCGAATTATTCATTGTTTTTGTTATTCTTCTATAGGAGTTGCGAGAGTAGTAGAAAATGATACTGATTATGATTATGCAATATGAAACCTGTAAAAAGTCCCCAACAAAATGATTGGTACAGCTTAAATGGTCACGTAATTTTGTAGGTGGGGCAAAGCTCCATTGAAATGTGGCAATGTCTTTTCATGTATCCTAATGTTCTCAAGCGAAAGTTTCGGGAAAAATAATTCGAAACTTACACATAGCCGGGAGCAAACTTAATTTATTTTAGAACGAACGCCCTCTGCTCTTAGTAAGGAGGATATTTGAAGAAAAACCTTCTGTTTTGCATTTTAGTTAAACTAGTTTATTTTCTATCGGTACTAATTGAAAGAATAACATCACAGTGATATGAAAAAGAATCTATTTTTCTTTTACATGTATAAATGGTAGATTAAAACTATTCAAGAATACATTTTCGCCAAAAAATCGTGTTTTTCGCTACCATCGCCTGACACATACACGCGTGGCCTGCGGTCTGCCGCCAGTTGAACCGCATGACCCGCCCCCTTTTCTGTTAGTTTTCGGCAGTGACCTGCGGCCTGGACGTTAACAACCGGAGAAAAGGGGGCGGGGCATGCGGTTCAACTGGCCGCGCGTGTTTGTGTCGGACTTAATGTGTTTCTTATAATTATATTATTGAGAATATTGCAGTAACGCATCTCGTCCACTTGATAAAATGAAAAAAATTACATTAACCCTAGTCTTACTTACATAACTAAATATTTTTGGTGATAGTATAGGTACTTGTCGATTCGACAACTATCAAAGTCAAATTTCTTTATTGCAAGTAAGCACGTTGTGTACATTTTTGCACGTCAACATATTTGTGAATTTACATTTACACCAAAGGCAAGGAAAAGGTGCCAACGCTGAGGAGAAAAAGTAGCAAAAAAACTCTCAGCAGCACATCTTTTAAAATAATGATAGTACAATTACTTAATAACTATATAACTATAACTATTATTAGTAACTTTATCCCTCATGCGGAACCGGCGACACACACTAATTACATACGTACTAACATACTAATTATACACAAATATAATAAATTATTATATATATATCACTCACTTATATTGTTAAAGTCGGCAAATAGACCGACAGTTTCGACCGATTTCGACGGTCTTTTTCAAGGCGAGCGCGCCACTTTCTCCGCGCACTGCGGATGAGCGCCCTCTGTGCGCGCTCCGAGATAACTTGTCCCGCCGCCGACGCCGGTGCGTTCGATGGCTGTAGCTGGATTCGTTGATCGATCTCACTTGTCGGTCAAGTCTACTAAAATCCAAAATACCGCTATTCGCGACGCTACTATTAGCCGGCACTTTGCGAATTAACCATTTGTTTCGTTAAACACTTCTGACAGCGAGTCTCTTTTCCGAAACTATTTTCGGATAATTGGAAAGAAATCGGTGACTACTTTTGTTTTACTTCTTTCTGTGTCCTAGTTAAGGGCCTTACATGAGCCAACTAGCGCCGCCAATCTTAAAAAAATAATATCTTCTCATCAGGTATTTATTTATTGAATATTGTAGGTATGTTTAATTATTGTAATCTTCATTATTAATTTTATAAGTATTATGTTAGTGTTAAATTATATATTGTATGTAGGTATACTATATGTGTATGTATGTATATTATGATATTGTAAATTTGTTTATTTTATATTATGCTCATACTGTATTGAGGTTTATTTGTAAGTATGTTGTTTTGTTATCTATAATAAGTATATTTTAACCTTACGTGGGAATTATTTTTGGTTTAAATTGTGTTATCTTATTATTATTACACCTGCCTCTGCTTTCTCCGCATGCCCAAATGTCAGCTGGTAGATAATGCCGCAAGGCATTAAGCTCGCCTTTTGCACACAATGTGTAAAAGCTTAAATAAATAAAATAAATAAATCTTCCAATTTAATCAATTTTATTAAAAAAGCTATGTACAAAATGTTTATTACGATAAATGCTATTTTTTAAATGTTTATTTATAACGTGATCTGAGCCAGAGCTGCAGCCGAACCAATCACGTAAACTCTTTAGCCAATAGTGTCTCCTGCCAACGCTCCTCTTCCCACAAATCTTGCCCTGGATTCTCAGAGAAATAAGGACGGGAGTTGCCTTACCTATCTTTAGCCGTACATATTTTTCTGCCACTTTTTGGGGGAGGTGAGGTAAACACGTACAGCACACATCTGCACATTGCTGCACACTCGCAACAAAATTTGCCACGTCCATATAAACGCACACGAAAACAATATCGTCACACAAAGACAAAACACGCACACAAATAAACATTTCGTCGTAATTACGCTAATGTCTAGACAACCACAAACGTGAAAATTAGTGATGTGCTATGTACAAAGAACGATTGAATTGAATGGTGAAGGAACGAATGATATTGATATACCAAGTTTGATTATAGATTGTTATTATTTTTGGTCTTTTAAATAGTTTGTACTAGTTTTTCTCGCGGCTTTGCTTACGTGAATTTCGGTTATAGATGTTCTATTCAAAATATATTTTTCCTAGGGAACAGTACTTTTTTCCGGAACACAAAGTATCCATATGCTAATCCAGCCTACATAAATATATAAATCCATAATCCTTGAACGGTCACGGTGTGACCTTTTGATTGATTATAAAAAAAAATACAGTACATTTCCAAATAATATTACAATGAAATTACAATACTTTAGACGTTGGATAAGGTGTATAAAGAAAACATTATGTATTACTTAATAACTTGAAAATTTTGAAGAAAAAAAAATAATTTAAAAAAAATCACATTAACTACGACCCAATTAGAGAGAGAAAGAGTGAGACGAGGAAATAATTTAGAATTTGTTCGTGTTTTCGTACATTTTTTGCAGAAATCATGTCTTTTGTGGGCATAAATTAGGCAAAATAAGTTACAATGACCTAAATAAAAATTACCATGTACTGTATTTTATCATTACAGTATACAGTAAAATAGTCAAAATTACAGTAGATGCATCTGGAAGCACTGCCTATACCATACGTTGTCGTTGTCGACTGGTTGGTTCCGCGGGCATAGAAAAAACCCCACTTGTTTATTTTATAAAGTTAGGTAGTTGTTAGTGTGTAGAAATAGAGACAGGTTTTTTATGTACATTGTAATTTTAATTATTTTATATTTCGATTCTTCTAGTTTCCATTTGCCCTGATCCATCCGCAACAATCCACATCAGTTTAGTTGCCCCAAAAAGAACTGCCGTTTAGGTACTAATCGTAATGAACGTTTCATTGCAATGAAACAATAATAAGTATAAGGAAAATGTATATTTTTTACTTCAAGTTAAACTTCATTCATTTCATTCGCTTCATTCGTTCATTTATTGGTTGGCGTGTCCCATCTCTACTCTAAGCAACCTCGTACCAAGAGATTTTGTATCCTCGTACCAAGAGATTTTCGGCGTTTAGACTTGAAAAACAAAATGAGTTTTAAGATGTTTTAGTAGCATAAATTCATAATTAAATTGCTAATGAATCATCAAAAACACCGTCTTTTCTAAAATTTGATGTTTCTGATCGCCTTTTACATGAAACCACTGCACAGTTAACCATTTTCGGGAGATGTGTTCAGCGATACGTACGAAAGTAAAATGACGGCCGGTCGCAGCAACTAGTTTTTATAAACGGCGATGAACGATTCGTGCATGTACCTCGGCAGAGGGGAACGCCAGCGCTTGCGTACTCCCGTCATTATTTCTCTGAGCCTGGATTATTAACTGCAGCAGGTCATACCGGGGGTTCCGCATAATGTGACCGAAATATTGGAGCTTCCATCGCTTGACTTCCTTTAAGAGTTCCACCATTTTTTTTAGATCAAGACAAACCCGGTTTCCTCCTATAGAGAAAACTAAAATTACTTAAACGAGCGTCCTTCGATTTGGACAGCTATTTTAAATAGTTAAAAAAAAACACAATCTGTCCCAAAATTCGTATCAGCAACTTTCATTGAATGTCAATTTTTGTAAAAGTTGTTGGTACAGAGTTTAGTTAATTGGCGAGGCCGTTAATAGAACGGCTGAGCAAATGTAACAAATTGTACCTCGTCGCGGCACCAGATTAATGCTTTGATAACGTCAACTCGCAAGTTTCTGCTTTACTTCTTGCGACCCAGTTTCAAGCGGGAGATGACTTAACGTTACGCCTGAAAACACCATTAATTTGTTATTATATTTATGATAGATGGGTGTAATTAAGTACAGCAGATTATTGGATTTATACGTAGGTATATTGGTTAGAAATCTCACATCTAAACTCCTCAGTACCTTACTCGATGTCATTCAGGCACATAACGTCTGCTTTTTTATGTTCACTTTCCTTCACCTACTTCCCACACCGCCCACTTTCCTACGCTCAGTTCCCACATCGTCCACTTTCCTACGCTCATTTCCCACACCGTCCACTTTCCTACGCTCATTTCCCACACCGTCCACTTTCCTACGCTCATTTCCCACACCGTCCACTTTCCTACGCTCATCTCCCACACCGTCCACTTTCCTACGCTCATTTCCCACACCGTCCACTTTCCTACGCTTATTTCCCACACCGTCTACTTTCCTACGCTCACTTCCCACACCGTCCACTTTCCTACGCTCATTTCCCACACCGTCCACTTTCCTGCGCTCACTTCCCACACCGTCCACTTTCCTACGCTCATTTCCCACACCGTCCACTTTCCTACACTCACTTCCCACACCGTCCACTTTCCTGCGCTCACTTCCCACACCGTCCACTTTCCTACGCTCATTTCCCACACCGTCCGCTTTCCTACACCTACTTTCCCGTATCTTTCGCTTTCCTACGCCTACTTCCCATAACTTTCGTTTTCCTACGCCCAGTTCTGACCACGTCTATGCCAGCTTCCCTCACCGTCCACATTCACACGCTTGCTTCCCATTCAGTCCACTTTCCTACGCCCGCTTCCACAGACCACTTACCCAATAGACATGAAATCGGTACAAATGACAATGCCAGATTCTGCCCCACCATCTACCGCAAGTTGTACAAGATAACGAATAAATGTAAAAATATCTCCGTTTTTTATTAAAATTATTGGTTTAAAATAATGTTTAGTACAAGTTGCGATTCGAAAAAAACCAGCTTAATTAGGAATTCCGAAAATAGTAAGAAATCGAAGCGATTCATTCATTGTTTTTGTTATTCTTCTATAGGAGTTGCGAGAGTAGTAGAAAATGATACTGAATATGATTATGCAATATGAAACCTGTAATAAGTCCCCAACAAATTGATAGGTACAGCTTAAATGGTCACGTAGTTTTGTAGGTGGGGCAAAGCTCCATTGAAAAGTGGCAATGTCTTTTGCACGCAAAAAAATTCTGTCATTGATGAGCGCGTAGAGACGAAGCTGGAACTGGGGGGGGGGGGGGGGGGGGGGCGTATTAAAAAAATTAGTGAGTATATTTTCTCTCTTCTCAAATGCAGGTGATTTTTCCTAATTTTTTATGTAGTTGGGAATATTATTATTAATTTGAATTGCCATTGAATGTGGACCCGTTCTACCCAAGTGGAGTGTATTAAAAGGAAGTTTTAATTTATTTAGGTTTCTATTATTATTATTTTTTATTATCATTGTCTTTTCTAATTTAATTAATTACATTTCCATTGAATAATAATTTATTCTCATGTCTCATTTAAGTCCATGGATATTTAGTGCGTTCCCAGACGATTAGGTGTACAGTTTGCGCATTAAGTGTAAATAGGCACTAAATGCATTGGGAATACGGCCTAGATTGCAATGTTTTATGTGGGTTGACGTACGTCGTACTGTCGACTATACTTTTGCGACCAAAGGGTTCCGGACCCGATTACCGGCGGACAATGTATTTGTTTAGGGTCACGGGTGCTTGCGACCTCGTACTTACCTGTTTTCTATTGGATATTTCTAAAATAAATAATTAGGAAATTGCTTACCTATTGAGGTTAATTACAAAACACTAATGAATAATTATTTTATATGTTAAATTTAGTTGTGTATACCGAAGCCCAAATCAAGTGTCTTATTTTGTAAACAAAAACTACCTCCCCTACTAACATTTTAAGCTGTTGTGTGATTATTGCATAGTTATTTTAACATTATTAGATCTGAGTACTGTATTTTCACAACGAGGAACAGGTTCGATCAATAAGTTCCTTCATTGTTACATCACAACAGCTAATTAGACGAACATATTTGTTTACAAAATAAGACACTTGATTTGGGCTGCGGTATATGTATGTAAAGATTAGCGACCGCTACGAAATGGGTGCTACGAGAAACTGGGTCTACGCATAAGTGCTACGACGTAGTTCCACTTAGCTACGAGAAATGGTAAGACGCATATGAAGGAAGATTCTGCCAACTTTGATTAACTATTAGTATAATAGAAAGAAAAATGTATCGGATTGACATTGTTTATTGAAAAAGCAATAATTGTCAATCTCATACATTTTTACGTTACGTTAACGACGGTAAATGACTGATACTACGGTTAAAGTCTGACAAATACATAGGCGGCCTGCCCGTGGCCAGTTGAAGGTTGCAGGCCTGAGTATTTGGTATTAATTTCGACTTGATCCGTCCACGCGTTTCTTAGATATAGGTCTTGACAGATAGACAGACAGATGGACATCAAAGTGATCCCATAAAGGTTCCTTTTTTCCTCTTGAGGCACGGAACCCTAATTACCCGTGGACCCACCAGTGGGTTAAAGTAGGGGAGCCACGGATAACATCTCATCTGTGGCGGCTCATCTATTACCCCACAGATGAGGATGTTAAAATAAAACAATACTATAATGTCATTGAAAATTCATGTACCTCAATTTTTCTCTAGTTTTTTACATAGCTAACAGAATCGATGGTTCTGAATGACGCAAACTGGCGTCCATTGCGTTCTTTAGTCATTGCTTATTAATAGTCATGTAACGCGAGAACGCAAACTATATCAATATTGATATTCGCACCACGTTCAACGATATCTAGTCTTATATAATCATATTATATTCTCTCTGTGTATTTTAACACGAAGCAACGAACCGCCGATGGAGATAGCCACATTTACAATGTCATGTCAATTTTTCAATGTCAAGTCAAAGTAAAAGCTCTTTATTGCAAGTAAGCACGTTGTGTACATTTTTGCACATCAACATTTTTTTGAATTTACTTCACTACTATCATAACTATACCTATCTGTTTTGCTTATTTGTACCTTTCTTTTGTGTATGTATTGTAGTGTGTTGCAGAAACGAATAATTGTTTTATCTATCTATCTAACTTTGCAAGGAAAATGTGCTAACGCTGAGGAGAAAAAGTGGCAAAAAGTTTCAGCAACTTTTATCGCGTCTCTGGATGGCAGATGTATTTCCATTGTTTAAAGTTGAACAGAAGTCGAACATATCAACAGTCTCTTTCTGATATGAGAGTGAAAATTAGACTTGCCCCATACCGAATTAGGCTCTCTCCATGAAGCGTTACTTTTTTCCTTCATGATTTAGTTAGACCATTAGAACCTGATACGAGGACTTCTTGTGGGCCACTCGAGAGGGCCTGAGCATTAAGATGTTATCTCAGAGACGAAGGTTGACTGCCAATTAGGCAGCGTGAGAGCCTCGCTAATATATGTTTTACGGCTACTAAGCGTAAGCTTGCTATTAAGAAGCTATTTTGACGACCAAACCTAAACAAAAATGTTGTAAAAGAGTTGGTTAAGTTAGCTCTTTTACAACATTTTAAATATTTTTAACCATCTTAATATAACATTTGTGTTGATAATTAAAAAAAAAACGGCCCAGTGCGAGTCGGACTCGCGCCCGTAAGTTTGCTCTAACGAAAAGATAAACTAGATTTAAAGACCAACTTATCTTTGCCATTATCAAAATATTAAAATGAATAAAAATATTAAAATGAATAAATGTGTTATGTCCATACATCGTCATACTACTGATTAGTTCATCATCGGCAAATATAAGTTTTTTATATTATAAGGTAGTTCTAATTTCTTGCAAGGATTTATTTCAATGGAATATGACCTAACGGTAATTATTATCAATTCTAAGGATGTGACGGAGTTAGTACAATTTTTTTTGCAATTTTGGAATTCAGGTGTACAGGAGAGTTTTTAAGGTTGAGATTTTCTCAAAAACTACTCGGCCTATCGCAAAATTTCTTTCACTGTTTGATTGATAAATGTTAAAACTATGTCCTGTAAAAGAATTATTAAATTCGGTCAAGTAGTTCTTGAGAAAAACTCAGCCTTATTGAAGCCCCCTGTATATGTATATTTCTGTGTGTTTCTCTAAAAATCCATAGCACACGGATCTTTAGTCGACGAGTGTTATGTCTAATAAATGAGCTTGTAAACCTTATAGTATGCTGAACAAGCTGGAGCTCTCGACCCGAAGGTAAACTGACGAAACCGTACACCTAACGATAAGCACTCTTGTAGTGGAGATAGGATACTGTGATGAGAGGAAGCGGTAGCGATCTATTCATCATCATCAGTCTATTTATATGTCCCCGCTGCTCGGCCGGAATAAAAAGTACGATCTTCTACAAGTGATTCTTCAGGACAGAAGAAGGCCAGGTAGAAGGAGAATATCATTGCACAGGACCTTACGCCAATGGTACGGCAAGAGTACCAGGTCTGTGTTTCGTGCGGCGTTGTCGAGAGTGCAGAGTGACATAATGATCGTCAACCTTCATAAGAAGACGGCACCATAAGAAGAAGTGCTCGGCCACAGACCTACCATTACATCGAGGGAGCTCAAGCCATGATCCACCACGCGAGCCCAGTGCGGATTGGCGGATTTCACATGACTTAGATTTTTTTCTACGGCATGCATGTTTCATCACTATGTTTTCCTTCACCGTTTTGAAGGTACGCGGTAAATGTACTTTAAAACTTATCTTTGCCATTATTAAAATATTTTGTCGATACATCGACATTACTCCTGATTAGTTGATCATCTGCAAATATAAGTTTGTAATAATAAAAAAATATTTCTGGAGGGATGTAATTTCAAATTTTCAATTTTCAAATTTTTTCCTTTACCTACTTGTGCTATAAAACCTAGCTTCCTGCCAAATTTCATGATTCTAGGTCAACGAGTGTCACCGACATCGGCAAACGAGTGGCAAAACTGAAATGGGCCTGGGCCGGCTCTGTCGCCGAAACGATGGTCGATGGAATAAGTGCGTTCTAATGTGGAGACCCCGGACGGGTAGAAGAAGCGTGGGCAGACCACCAGCCAGATGGGCCGACGACATCAAAAGGGTTGCTGGCTCGGTGTGGACCAGACAACCTTGGGATCGGGCCACATGGAGGATTCATAGAGAGGCATATGCCCAGGAGTGGGCTGCTGTATGCTGAAGAAGAAGAAGGTCAACGAGAAAGGTTTTGAGTTTTTGCATTTTTACACAAATATTGCGTTAACGTAGAAGGTTGATTTTTTGATGGCTACATGATGTTGCAGACCGGAGTATATGTTATAAATTTTAACTTGATACACCCACGCGTATCTGAGTTATAGGTCTTGACAGACGGACGGACGGACAGGCAGACGGATAACAAAGTGATCCTATAAGGGTTCCTTTTTTCCTTTTGAAGCACGGAACCCTAAAAACGTCTAATGCGTAATCCCATATCGATAAGCCAAACTATGGTTCTCTTGAAAATGGCAGGAAACTACGGTTGCGAAATTTCCTTTTAATGTCTACAGGGGCTATTTTGTGTTTAATATCACGTTAAATTAATCAGAAAATGTTCGCGAATGACAGTACGGTGAAGTTATTGGATTATTTATGCAAGATCTGAAGTTTCAAGCTTTTATCAAGAGTTCCCGCTACAAGCTCGGGAGTGAACGTGACTGTCGAGCTGCTTCGTCCAGAGTGATGACGCTACGGCGTCTCCTCTGGATGAAGACGCGGCTACCCAGGGTAAAGACGCTACTGCGACTCCTCTGGAGGAAGATAGAAGAATATTGAATATATTGAATTTACTGTAACATGACATTGGTAAATAACGAACTGTCGAGTCCATTAATAAAAATAAAAAAGCCAAACTATCCGCTCCGCCGCTAAAAGGCCGCAGCCCAAATCTTAACCCGTCCCGCTAATGGGCAATAACACTGTATACATGGTGTGCCTACACAAGCCACGTTTTACGCCCCGCCTGTGTTTGCTCACTAACACAGAATCAGGACACTCTGTGTAAACAAACACGTCAATTTATCGAGTAGGTGCGAGGAAGATGATTACGCTGAAGCTAAGCTTTTAGCGAGTGACAGTGCAGTGGTGTTGTAATTGTGACTATAGGTACTGTTGTTAATGTTACGATCCTATTTATTTATTTATTTTATTTTTATTTTACATTTTCGGAATACCAACAGCTGTAAAGTACAGTCGATGATTTACAAAAACAATTTTCAACGCAGCCAGTAATAGGTATTCGCAAATAAGTACTTGATATGAAAACCTTATAAGCTAGAGAGTAAAAATAACAAACATACAAATAAACAAAAACCAAAAAAAGATTGAGCGTTATTGTCCGGTAGCATAAGTTGTCGCACCCGCTCGCGCTGCGGGTCCAAAGAATTCGTCTGTGAATATGCGCTTAATGTGGTTGGGCTTGGTGCGGAACAGGTCCAGCTCCTGGCGGCTTGTTTGAAATTTGGATTGCTGGATTGCTATGAGGCTTGTTTGAAAAATTACAATCAATGAATGGTGCTTTTAGACCGAGATTTATAAACAATCACTCCGAGTCACTAGCCTTGTTTAAGACACGGCTTAGAAACCTCTCATTGTAGTCGTGCATCTAATATATTTATGTAATTTATGTAATTATTGATTTTTTAGTACATATGTAGTTTATGTATTATTTATTTAGTGTTAGCACTTACATTGTATAATGTGTCTGCTTATTTAAGTATGTTTATAATATACATTAGCATTTATTGCATTTAGTTTGCCCAGTAACTGTAATTATCAGAGTAACGTGTGGATTCCCTGAGCTATACTACTGTTTGTTGGAAGAGATCGCTCTGAGCGATAATATCTTCCAATATAATCAATTTTATTAAAAAAAGCTGTTTACAAAATGTTTATTAGGATGAATACTATTTTTTCAATATACAATACATGGTATAATTGCGACAAGCTAAGTTGTAGTTCACAAATGTGCCAAAAACGGCCGTTTTTCGCAATTATGCGAACTACAACTTACCGAAATTGAATCACGTTATAAATAAGCATTTAAAAAACAGTATTTTTTATCGTAATAAACATTTTGTAAATAGCTTTTTTAATAAAATTTATTATATTATAATAATAAACTCACTTTAAGGTCGTCATTGTACGAAGTAACAAAGTATTATTGAAGTAATCCTGCTATAAGAGCTCATGGTAAGTAAGAACAATAGTCAACGGGTTCTGGAAGAAAACACAAAGAGGTAATGTGAGACGCTTCCAGACCAGATTCAGAGTTGACCTACGCATGGTACTAAAACCGAGACGCCTTTGGAGAAGCCTGCATCCAATAGTGGACTGATACGTGCTGATGATGAAAATGAAAGAGAATGAGGAACCATATAGGTAGTACAAGAACGACATTGAGAGCTCGGTGGCTCAGTGGTGGGTCAATGGACTTGCAATATGGAGGTCCCAGGTTCGATTCCCAGCTAGGGCAGCCATGTACCAATGAGTTATCCTCGGTTTTTTTCGACGGAAAAACTTACGTACATCTACCGAGTGCTCTCAAAACGGTGAAGGAAAACATCGTGATGAAACCTGAATGCCGTAGAAAAAAAACCAAAGGCATGTGAAATCCGCCAACCCGCACTGGGCCCGCGTGGTGGATTATGGCCCGAGCTCCTTCGATGTAAGGGAAGGTCTGTGCCCGAGCAGTGGGGCAATATAAATAGACTGATGATGATGATGATGAATTTATAGTAAATATTTTTATTTTCCCCCAAATTTTTTAATTATACATGAATTCTTCAAGGCCACCCTGTATATACGAGATTCCACCACGCGGGCCCAGTGCGGGTTGGCGGATTTCACATGCCTTATATTTTTTCTTCTTCTAAGACATGCAGGTTTCATCACGATGTTTTCCTTCACCGTTTTTGAGAGCACTCGGTAAATGTACGTAAGTTTTGTCCGTCGAAAAAACCGAGGATAACTCATTGGTACATGGCTGCCCTAGCTGGGAATCGAACCTGGGACCTCCATATTGCAAGTCCATTGACCCAACCACTGAGCCACCGAGCTCTCTACAATAAATTCAACTACCAAAAAAATAATAATTTGATGTGCATCGTTACTGTGCTTTGAAGTTTTTGCATTTTAAGGTAATTTAAATTTTTTGCAACGATTTCCTTCAATAGAATTTGACCAATTTTGGCCATTTCTAAGGTCATTGTGTGACTTGACTTGTGAGTGTGTCTCATTAGTTTATTTTTGCAGTTTTGATTTACTAAAAAACCTTACCAATTTAATATTTATCATGAGTACAACATCCAGTTTCAATTTGTCGAATGAATTCAAGGACACTAAATATTTGTATAGAATCAGTAAACTGAAGTCGCAGTGGGATGGTCACTGTCATAGAACCGATAACCGATGAGGGAGACGAGTTCTCGAATGGAGGCCACGAACGGGTAAACGTAGTGTGGGACGCCGCCCGACCAGATGGAGGGATGACCTTCGCAAGATGGCTGTCAGGAACTGGATGCAGAGGGCCGAGAGTAGGGTTGAGTGGCGCGCTTTGGGAGAGGCCTGCGTCCAGCAGTGGACTGATACGGGCTGATGATGATATTTGTAATGATTAACTGAGATATATTTTTGATAAATTTCCCTAATTTCCCTGACTCCATGAAACAAAACGAAAGCAGATAATATAGGCAAAGACATCGAAACGACAGTCGTAACTATCCAGCGAGATTATAAAAACATGTCGTAAAAATACATCCCCTGATCGAAATAAATATCAGCGTAATACCAAAAGCAAATCATTAATGACTCCTAATACCACGACATAAGGTATAGGGTTTGATTTCAGAGACGCAAATACAAGTTCGTAACAGACTCGTACGATGAACGTAATGGAGTGAACATAAACTTTTCGCGAACATAACCTTTAAATATAGACATTTGGTTGATAAGGAAATGTTTGAAGAAATGCGTGATAAGTAGACGTCGAATCAATGTATCAATGAACAAATGCATTCTGTAAACAACATAAAGTCTTAAGTTTGAATAAAAACACTACATTATACTGAACTTTGATTTTAATAGTAATTAGGAAAAACACGGCCAAGTGCGAGTCTGCCTCGCGCCCCGAGGCTTCCGCGCAACGCAACTTAACCCCGTAACTTTGCTCTAACGAAATGATAAACTTGATTTAGAAACCGACTTATCTTTGCAATTATCAAAATTTTATGTCCATACATCGATATATTCCTGATCAATTAATCATCTGCACATATAATTTTGTAATAATAATAATTGGATGGATGTAATTTCTAATTTACAATTTTCGAATTTTTTCCTTTACTTGTGCTATAACCAGCTTCTTGCCAAATTTCATGATTCTAGCTCAACGGGAACTACCCTACTTATAGGTTTTGGTTTTCTTGCATGTTCATACAAGTATGCGAGAAAATGCGACATAAACGGCCATATCTTTTGATTGCGTTGACGTAGAATTGTGATTATTTTACAACTGCATGAGATTGCAGACCTGAGTATTTGGTATTAATTTCAACTTGATCCGTCCACGCGTTTCTGAGATATAGGTCTTGACAGAGGGACAACAAAGTGATCCTGTAAGGGTTCCTTTTTTCCGTTTAAGGCACGGAAACCTATAAATGTCTTGAAATCAAGACACACATGAATTCTTATGAACAGCAAACTGCAGTTGATCCTAATACAGTATGACCTGGCAAGGATTAAATGCCGTGTGTCCACGTATACGAGTTTTTATGAGGATCTAAATGGGACACCATTTCCGAAGCTCGAAATTTTTATGATAAAAGTGTCGGAGGTCTGATGACCCCATTGTGAGTAAATGCGGTCGCAGTTTGTGAAGATTGGTGGTCACCCAAGCTATGAAGTGTTATTTTGACATCTGGATTGTTGGTGCGACAAAATTGGCTTGAACTATTAAGGGCCTGATATGAGCCAACTAGTGCCGCCAATCGTGAAAAAATAATATCTTTCAATTTAATCAATTTTATTAAAAAAGCTATTTACAAAATGTTTATTACGATAAATACTATTTACCGTAATAAACATTGCACATCAATTAATTAAACATTTTTTTATCCCCAAATTGTTTAATTTACTTAAACGCTGTTCAGAATTAACCGCAGCCCAAATCAAGTATATTATTTTGTAAACAAATATGATCGTCTAATTACCAGTTGTGATGTAACACTGAAGGAACTGATTGATCGAACCTGTTCATCATCGTGAAAATAAAGTCTAATCCGATCTAATAATGTTAAAATAACTAAGTATGCAATAATCACAGAACAGTTTAAAATGTTAGTAGTGGAGGATAGTTTTTGTTTATTTATTTATTTATCAGATAATCTTACAGCGTTTAAGTAGGTACATAATGAATATTTATATAGATCACACATATTGTAACAAAGAAAAACTACATAAGTCAGCGTAAAGAAAATTACAAAATTAAATACTTACATATTTAAGAAATTACAAAAAAAAAATATGAAAATAATACATATGCCTAATACTTACAATATACGAATGCTTATTACAAATAGAAATGCTTTTACATTTTTTTTTGTTTTTTTTAAAAAGACACTTGATTTAGGCTTCTGGTTTATGTTACAAGTTTAACCATTCATTTAATTTTGTATTTTCAAGGCCACTCTGTAGTCGCCGTTATATCCGTTATATCGCAAGATAGGAATATCTTCTTTTGTTATGTAGATTGAATGGCTCTATTACTGTGTGGCTCGTAAAGGGCAGATATATTACTATTCAAGCCTTTTGGTCGATAAACTTTACCGAATTTAGCAGTAAAATTATTGGGATAGGCTTTGTTACTGCTTACGTAGGGATATGAATTAAGGACGAGCGACCGGAGACAATGATTTGTGAGCACTATAATATCCCTCTACTATGAAAGATTGTCTACTCCATTCCTCACTGTCTGCTGTAACATTTCCCTAGGCTCAGTGGTTGGATGAATGGATTATACATTGTGGGCTAGTACAGCCCACAATGGGGAGTGCTCGGGCGCCAGTCGGGTTGCGGTTGTATCACAGTTTCCCGTGGCAAGAATGGCACGAGGTGGAACACCCCAGGACGTTTAGTCGGTATGCTGCACCTTCAGGGCGGTGAGCCCGACATAACCAACACGCTCCCCCGGTGACACATGATTTGCATGTTTTACCTGGGTTAAAAAAAAAGGCTCAGTGGTTGAGGTACCGCGTTTACGATACGTAGATCCAAGTGTGACCAAACCTATTTGTCAAAGTTATTCAGGCCGCCCGTAGGCCTTTGACGTGGCCTAACGACTGCTGTCAAGCGACAACAACCGGGACCAACTGCTTAACGTGCGCCCCGAGGCACGGAGATCCAAGTATCAATAACACAAACCACTTACTCGATAGACATGAAATCGGTACAAATGACAATGCCAGATTCTGCCCCACCATCAACCGCAAGTTGTAAAAGATAAGGAATAAATGTAAAAATATCTCAGTTTTTTATTAAAATTATTGGTTTAAAAAAGTCTTGTACATCTAGCGAGTCGCAAAAAACAGCTTAATTAAGAATTCAGAAAATAGTAAGAAATCGAAGCGAATTACTCATTGTTTTTGTTATAGAAGAATCTATAGGAGTTGCGAGAGTAGTAGAAATCAACTCAACTCAAATTCTAGGTCAACGGGTAGTTGACCTAGAATTTGAGTTGCCTATAGGTTTTGAGTTTTTGTGTTTTCATACAAATATGCGCCAAAATTCGACATATACGGCCATATCTTTTGATTGCGTTAACGTAGAAGGTTGATTTTTTCACGGCTGCATGAGGTTGCAGACTTGAGCATTTGGCATTAAGTTCAATTTAATGCCTGAGATATAGGTCTTGACAGACGGACAACAAAGTGTTCCTATAAGGGTTCCCTTTTTCCTTTTGAGGCACGGAACCCTAAAAGTAGTTGACAACGCATGGCTAGGTGGTGTGAGAGAGGCGGTGCCAAGCGTACCGGAGTGTACGAGGTGCCGCCGCCTAAGTAAGGGCCCGGGCCCACGGACGCAGTGCGCGAACCGCACGGCGCCCGAGTGGCTCGAGGCTCAGATGGGGAGGAGGAAGGTGAGGGATGAATGGATTATATATTGTGGGCCAGTACAGCCCACAATGGGGAGTGCTCGGGCGCCAGTCGGGTCGCGGTTGTATCACAGTTTCCCGTGGCTCGGCGAGAATGGCACGAGGTGGAACACCCCAGGACGTTTAGTCGGTATGCTGCCCCTTCAGGGCGGTGAGCCCGACATAACCAACACGCTCCCCCGGGCGTGGTGACACATGATTTGCATGTTTTACCTGGGTTAAAAAAAAAAAGGTGGTGTGAGAGCAAAGAACAATCTCTTTGAGTTCAAATTGAAAAATTGAAACAGAAAACCGTTCACATTTCCAATAGTTTCTGACGAACCGAAGAAGCCTTCCCAATCTAAGTTACAAATCTTCGTGAACAAAGGTAGCGTTGATTAAAGTACATTATAATTTGGAATACTGACACTGTAGGCCTACAACATTGACTGACTGAGCCCTTTGAGGAAACGACTCCTCAAAGGAGCAATTAGGCACGGTGAACGCCTCTCATCAGAGTTAGTTATGGCTCAGAAGCGGTAAGTTGTTGACGCGGAAATTAACAGGTGTCATGTGATACTCAACTTCAAGCCTTGAAAAGGTTTCGAAGTTTTGATTACGTTTTAACCATTCGATTTTGAACTTTGAAAGTTTAACGCTTTCTTTAGATATTCATTCGATAGAATATTTGTTTATTTTTGGACTCGACATTTTAAGAAAGAAAGAAAGAAACAGATTTATTTATCACTACATACTATACACTACTAATAATAATATATACTAATAATATTGTGCAAAATAATAATAGATAGGTACTTACATAAACATCAAATCAATAATAGATACTTAATTTAAAACAACAACTCTTTTTTTTTTAAACAATTAGGTACACTAATAATTAGGTTAAAAAGGAAAGAAATTACTACACTGGTGCTCTGTGCGTCAGGTACAACCCATAGATAAGAAGAACAGTTCGTCATTTGCCAATGTCATGTTACAGAATATTCAAAATTTCACATCGTCTTCTCTTCATCCAGGGGAGTCGCCGTAGCGTCGTCACTCTGGACGAAGCAGCTCGACAGTCACGTTCACTCCCGAGCTTGTAGTGGGACTCTTGACTATAGCGCCAAACTTCAGATCCTGCATGAATCCTCCAATAATATCACCATACTGTCATTCGCGCACATTTTCTGGTTAATTTAACGTGATATTAAACACAAAAGAACCGCTGTAGACATTAAACTGAAAATTATCAAATAATTTCGTAAGCGTCGTTTCCCATCATTTTCAAGAGAACCTTGCGTTAAGGTTTAATTTAATTATTCTTCTTGTGTATTGTGCATTGTTTGTGTGTATCAAATAAACGTTGTCTTATCTTAAACGATTTAAACGATGAACATGCATGGTGTGTGTCGCCGGTTCCGCATGAGGGATAAACTTACTAACAATAGTAATAGTTACGTACTGTATAGTTATTAAGTAATCATTGTATTATCATTGTTTTAAAAGATGTGTTGCTGAGAGTTTATTGCCACTTTTTCTCCTCAGCGTTGGCACCTTTTCCTTGCAAAGTGGTGTAAATGTAAATTCAAAAAATATATTGACGTGCAAAAATGTACTCAACGTGCTTACTTGCAATAAAGAAATTTGACTTTGACTTATCTTATCTTAAGGTTGACACACTTTATAAAAACCAAAAACCAAGAGTCCCACTGCGAGCTCGGGAGTGAACATGACTGTCGAGCTGCTTCATCCAGAGTGACGACACTGTACTTGACATGTCTTCTGTACATGATATTGGCAAATGACGTACTGTCTAGACCATTAATAAAATAAACAAATAAAACCTTAACGCATACTCCAATTGACTTTCACTAAGTAATAATAACGGTCTTCCCAAAAGTTGCGTCCAATTAACAGTCGGTGTTTGTATAAACCGGCGGATTTAAACAGCCCGGATGATCGCCCAGTAATTGAATGTTGCACCGTCTGTACAACGTTGTATTAAATTTAATTGGCCTAATCAGTTTTTAGCACCAGGTTTGGACGAAATGAGGCGCAATATTGTTGAGAGGCAAATTGACGGAAGATTTACGGTTGAGATATTTAAGGCTATTCTATTCTGAGAGGATAAGGTAAATTAATGTAAAAGGCAGCCACCTTACGAGGTATGGTCTCTGGGAGATGGCAAGGAATACTAGATTGGATTGATCTCACCGAATTGCAGCTCCGCTGTCTTCACAAAGATAGGACCACCTGAACCATTCCACAGCCACACTGCCGTCAATAATCTCTGAGTTACATCAATGAGCACCACATCTTTGACCAATTCGAATCACAATTACCACCACCGGTTTTTCGCGCGAAAGGCGAACCACGAGAGTCAGTATGACAGTTGTTGTTGCGTTTTTTAGTAAGGCAAATGCGCCAAAAGATCATACAGCCTTATAGCATTTCCATCGTCATATTTTCTAATACCAATTCCATTAGATTTTAGGATTCTTAACATTAATTTAGTTGAATTTAACATGTTTCGCTGTTGACGTAATTGACATTGCCACATTTCAATGGAGCTTTGCCCCACCTACAAAACTACGTGACCATTTAAGCCGTACCTATCATTTTGTAGGGGACTTATTACAGGTTTCATATTGCATAATCATAATCAGTATCATTTTCTACTACTCTCGCAACTCCTCTATAGTAAGAAATCAAAGCGAATTATTCATTGTTTTTGTTATTCTTATAGAAGAATAATTTTCTGAATTCTTAATTAAGCTGCTTTTTCGACTCGCAACTTGTACAAAACTTTAATTTAAACCAATAATTTTATTAAAAAACGGAGATACTTTGCATTTATTCGTTATCTTGTACAACTTGCGGTTGATGGTGGGGCAGAATCTGGCATTGTCATTTGTACCAATTTCAAGTCTATTGGGTAAGTGGTTTGTGTTAATGCCCCATTATTGGCAAAACATAATCACACTGTAATTATTGACTCCCATGGGAAGCTATGAATATAATTAGTGAACTGGTAATACAGTAAGACAGGCGCCGTCCGCCGTCCACCGGCGCCGTCCGCCGTCCACCGGCGCCGTCCGCCGTCCACCGGCGCCGTCCGCCGTCCACCGGCGCCGTCCGCCGTCCACCGGCGCCGTCCGCCGTCCACCGGCGCCGTCCGCCGTCCACCGGCGCCGTCCATCGTCCACCGGCACCGTCTACGGCGCCGTCCGCCGTCCACCGGCGCCGTCCGCCGTCGACCGGCGCCGGTGGGCGGCACGGCACGGCGCCGCGCCGTGACGTTGTGCGCCAGCCCTTATTTGGACGTTTTTTAAATTGTTTTAGTAAGACCTTTGTGTATCTAGTTGTTTATAGGAGATCAATGGCGGCCGCCCTCGTGGGCTCTTCTCGGGGGACCCCTATACATCATTGTCATTGGCAGTATGTTATGACTTAAACTGAAATGTAACTTATTCACGTTCATGGACAGTGGCGGCATATGCCGTACTTTGAGTATTCGGAAAATGACAGTACGGCGTATGACGTAGTATTTTGATGCATTTAAAAAGACACAACGGCATCTCCCGCGGCGTTCGTAGGCGGTTTTCTTTGTGGAGCGGTCCCACTGTCATTCTGTGTAGAAAATAGGTATGTGTACTGTCAAAATAAAGGTTGTAGGTACATTTTTGTCGGTCTTGACACGCACATACTTAGAATCCCCCACGGTTATAACAGTAGTTGAGAATTTTCACTGTCATTTCGTAATTTCTACTGTCCATGAACGTGCTGTGGATTTTGTTATGACAAAAAAAGTGCCTCGGAACACAGTGTAATAGAAACCAATTCAAGGACACACTGTATATCCCAGATACAATAATCCTCGTCTATAATTAATTCGACGCAACTATGATGAGAACTGATAGCTGCGAGAATGCCGCGAAAGCCTCCGTAATGCTGGTTCATTGTTCATTAGCGTTGACATAATGACTTATGTACAGCAATGGATATGAAACCGCAGCGATAATTACGCAACTGCCGGATTGAATAGGTAATGTTTTTCTATAAGGCTTCCTTGCATCAGTCATGATTTTCTAATATTTATTTATTTATTTTATTAATGGACTCGACAGTTCGTCATTTGCCAATGTCATGTTACAGAAAATTCAATATGTAATAGTCTTCTATCTTCCTCCAGGGGAGTCGCAGTAGCGTCTTCACCCTGGGCAGCCGCGTCTTCTTGTCTTCATCCAGAGGAGTCGCCGTAGCGTCATCACTCTGGACGAAGCAGCTCGACAGTCACGTTCACTCCCGAGCTTGTAGCGGGAACTCTTGATAAAAGCTTGAAACCCCAGATCTTGCTCAAATTATCCAACAAATTCACCATACTGTCACTCGCGAACATTTTCTGATTAATTTAACGTGATATTGATCTCAAAATAACCACTGTAGACAATAAAACAAAAATTATCAAATAATTTTGCAACCGTCGTTTCCCGCCATTTTCAAGAGAACCGATTTTCTAATAATTCATTCAAACACTAACTTTATTATGGTTGAAGCATTGATCTCCTATAAACAACTAGATACACGTCTGCCTTCTAAAAATGTCCGAGCGCAAAGAAGGTCCAAACGGAGAATGGACCCTCATTTGCTTTATTGGACATTATTTGGACGTTAACAATGGACCCTTATTTGGACGTTTATTAAATTGTTTTAGTAAGACCTTTGTGTATCTAGTTGTTTATAGGAGATCAATGGGTTGAAGCCAGTATTTAGACCACTGTTACGCACCGCCGACGGTGCAAGACGAGACTTACCACACTAATATTTATTTAACATGAGCATTGATTCAAATTACCGAGCTAATATTTATTTAACATCCGCATGCAAGGTCCGGCTATTAGTTTACCCCTTGAAGCAGAGAAAGCACTATGGAGTGAGCCATCTTTACCTACATCGCAGACACCGCTCTTGCATGACTTTCGCGTCTCTGGAACTCATTTGTTTTTCCATTGTTTGAATTTTTAATAGAAGTCACCATACAAATATACTTTCATCGTCAGCCTATTTGTATGTCACAACTAAGCACAAGACTTTCTCTTACATTGAGGGAGCTCGGGCCATGATACATCAAGCAGCCCAATGCGGATTCGCAGATTACACATAATTTAGATTTTTTTCTATGGCATGCAGGTTTCATCATGGTGTTTTCCTTCACCGCTTTGAGAGCACTCGGTATATGTAAATTATTCCTTCGAAAAAAAACCGAGGAGAATCATTGGTACAGTTGAAGACAGAGATATAGGGACCCTAAATAAGGTCGAGGTTTTCTCACAAACTACTGGACAGAATTTAATAATTCTTTTACAGTTACATAGTTTTAACTTTTATCTATCAAACAGTGAAAGAATCTTTGCAATAGGTCAAGTAGTTTTTAGAAAACCTCAACCTTAAAAACTCTCCTGTACACCTTTCTCTGTGTTCCACCGTACACATCAAACACAGAGCACCCCCACATCAAAGCACATCCAGTGTAACACTTTAGGCATTGGACCGTTCTTATTATCTGCGTCGTAAGAGTTGAAATCGTTCTGCTAGAGTTACCATTGAAAACCTTTTGTCCGGTCGAAGACAAATAAAGGTGTACAGGAAAGTTTTTAAGGTTGAGATTTTCTGAAAAACTACTTGACCTATTGTAAAAATTCTTTCACTGTTAGATAGATAAAAGTTAAAACTATGTAACTGTAAAATAATTATTAAGATCGGTCCAGTAGTTCTTGAGAAAATATCAACCTTATTAAGACTCCTTGTATTTATCTCTGTCATCGACATGGCTGACTTTTAGGAGGTCATGGTACGAATATTAGTCGTTTAGAAGTCCTGCATCGGAACTGCCCGGAAATTGCGCGGATTTAAAAAAGATGATGGTAGAGGCCCTAGCCGGGGATCGTAAGTCCAGTGACCCAACTACTGTCTGAAATATACTTTGGGCTCTCTCTATTCGCTGCGAATTTTTTTCATTCATGGTTCTCCCTGTGTATTACCCACAGACCACTTACCCCTTAGACATGAAATTGGTACATTCAAGCGAAAAATTATGTCAAGCAATAGGTGCTATTAGACGAAACGCGGGGCAGGGGTGCCATTTTAAACCTGTTTCGATATCTCTGAATTATTTATTTATTTTATTAATGGACTCGACTGTTCGTCATTTGCCAATGTCATGTTACAGAAAATTCAATATATTCAATAGTCTTCTATCTTCCTCCAGGGGAGTCGCAGTAGCGTCTTCACCCTGGGTAGAACCGTCTTCATATCTTCATCCAGAGGAGACGCCGTAGCGTCATCACTCTGGACGAAGCAGCTCGACAGTCATGTTCACTCCCGAGCTTGTTGCGGGAACTCTTGATAAAAGCTTGAAACTTCAGATCTTGCATAAATAATCCAATAACTTCACCGTACTGTCATTCGCGAACATTTTCTGATTAATCGCGTGTCGCGAAGCTATTTTGCGCTCATGTGCAGGCAGAAACGGGCGCCCTCCTGTTACAGGTCTATGGGGTAAGTGGTCTGTGGTATTACCCGAATCCCTTCCTGCCCCAAACAAAAGGTACGCGGGGTAAACAATACTTGCAACTTTTCGGCTTAAATAAACGTAACCCCTTGAATAATGGAGCTAGTGATATGGTAATTTGAACGGTCAATAGTTTCCGTATCGTTTACAGGTCGAAGGGGAATGTTAGGGGAATAGAGGGTTCCTGCAATTAATTTGGTAGATAATTATTTTATGGTGACGCGGGCGTAGACATTCACTTGATAAAGATAATCGAAATCACAAATGAAAAAAAAATCTGTCTCAGCTTAGTCTAGGTTAGATTGTTGTCGCTTGACAGCAATCGTTAGGCCACGTCAAAGGCCTACGGGCGGCCGGAATAACTTTGACAAATAGGTTTGGTCACTAAACCACACGAGAAAAGAACTTAGTCTAGAGATACAATGTTGCCGGGGTTCTCCTGTTATGACTCGCTTGATGTACAAAACTTTATTTTAAACAATTAATTTTAATAAAAAACTGAGATATTTTTACATTTATTCGTTATCTTGTACATCATGCGGTTGATGGTGGGGCAGAATCTGGCATTGTCATTTCCAAGCGATAAATTCTGTCAACGATGAGCGTGTAGAGCGAAGTCCATGTCAATAATTAATATCTCTAGATTCAAGGACACCCTGCATACGTTACCTTTGTGTCATCATCATCAGTCTATTTATATTGCCCCACTGCTCGGGCACAGATCTTCCCTTACATCAAGGGAGCTCGGGCCATGATCCACCACGCGGGCCCACTGCGAGTTGGCGGATTTCACATGCCTTAGAATTTTTTCTTCTTCTACGGCGTGTAGGTTTCATCCCGATGTTTTCCTTCACCGTTTTGAGAACACTCGGTAAATGTACGTAAGTTATTCCGTCGAAAAACCGTCGATAACTCATTGGTAAATGGCTGCCCTGGCTGGGAATCGAACCTGGGACCTCCGTATTGCAAGTCCATTGACCCAACCACTGAACCACGAGCTCTCCTTTGTTTCAGGCCAAATTAAGCTGAATATTTTCTGGTACTAAAACAGCTTAGCAAGAAACTCGCCAGCTACCGCCCGCCACCATTATGAGGGTAATACCACTAAGCCTACTCTTAAATCTCACTGCCTAGATAAACTTAATTACTAAATAAACCCAAGCCACCTGTACCACGCGCTTAGATAAAAATACTATAGATGCAAGGTGAGTGCACTGAAAATTGTATCTAATAAGCTATAAGTAAGTATGATAATATCATAAGATATTATTAAGATTTTTCATCAGAAATGTGATTAGAGCTCTCCAAAGACGGTAGCCTGATTTCTGTGCAAGGGTGTCCTGGGTTATATTCCTAGTAAGGAAGGTCAAGTCAGTGGTTAATGGACTTGCGACACGTCCCAGGTTCGATTCCCATCTAGGGCAGCCATGTACCAATGAGTTATCCTCGGTTTTTCGACAGAAAAACTTACGTACATTTACCGAGTGCTCTCAAAACGGCCTCAACTCCCTCGATGTAAGGGAAGATGTGTGTCCGAACAGTAGGGCAATATAAATAGACGGATGATGATGCTCAAAGTGGCTGGCAGAGACTGGACGCAAAAGGCCGAGAATCGGTTTGGCGTGATTTGGGAGAAGCATATGTCTAGCACTGCCGTGGTAAGAGCAAACGTAGACGCGAACCTCACGTGAACGGCGATTTTTACCTAGTTTTTTTAGTACAATTATTTTCAGGACCTTTCATCTATAGTATTTTTAATCTAAGACCCACGGGTAACTTCAGGCATAAAAAGGCAGAAACACTAAAAGATAGTGCCCTGTTCGTAACAATTACTTTTAACTTGTGTTCTTAAGACAAACTAGTTAATTAGCCAAAGTAGACTTCGTTTAACTTATTTTGTACATTGGCTCCATTCTGAGTTAAAAACAAAGATATTTTCTTAATTAAATGTAGACTAGTCCTACACAAATGTTTTGTTTTAATTGGATGGTACTGAATGTTAATTAAATTTATGTATCTACCTATTTGACTAAAGGGAAACAGTAATACTGTGACTGTTAAAACAGAAGCTGTATCTATGTACGTAATTTATATAATATTAGCAAGAACTCCTAGATTTGGTCATAAGTCAAAGTTTTATTATTAAGGTCCGAGCACATTTTGCCGGGCCGCAGCGTGTCGGGGCGGAGCGCAAAAATCCGCTCAAATCGTTTTAATACAATTTGTATGAACTATCGCACACTATCGCAAACATATCGCAAGCGGATTGGAGTGCACGCGCACCCGTGTTCATTTTACGATATCTGGTAGTACACTGTAGGTACTCAAAATCCGTCAATGCGCTGCGACCCTAATAGTGATAACGAATAAATGTATAAATATCTCAGTTTTTTATTAAAATTATTGGTTTAAAATAAAGTTTTGTACAAGTTGCGATTCGAAAAAAACAGCTTAATTAAGAATTCAGAAAATAGTAAGAAATCGAAGAGATTTATTCATTGTTTCTGTTATTCTTCTATAGGAGTTGCGAGAGTAGTAGAAAATACTGATTATGATTATGCAATATGAAACCTGTAATAAGTCTCCAACAAAATGATAGGTACAGCTTAAATGGTCACGTAGTTTTGTAGGTGGGGCAAAGCTCCATTGAAATGTCTCTTGACTTGACTTTGACTTTAGCAAAACACAGCAATATATCAAATATATCTTTAAAAGTATTCCCCTAGGCATTGTTGAAGTTTGAGATATTAAAATCCAATACAGAAAATACAACAGAGGAACGCGAGCCATTTGCAATTTGTCTCCAAGGATTCCGTTTCCCATCAGCGAGCAGCACGCTTAATGCCCTTGTTTTTTCCCGGAATATGCAAGCCACTCCAATACGTCGGTACGAGTTATGCATGAATTGTCAGCGCCAATGATGGAGTGCGACCACGACGTACGAATTTACAATGGATATGCCGTCAACTGGTTCTTCTTCTTCTTCTTCTTGACGCGGGCTATTTTCCGCACTTGGCCGCATGAGTGGCAGCCATTATTAGAAAAGGTGCAAAACCGCACTAGTTGAGCCAGCCCAGCTCCCTCCAGAACGCCAGCAGCCTGCGGATGCCACATGCGGCCTGGGGGAGGGACCCTGGGTTGTTCAGGATCTGGGCTCGTTGTTCTGCCAGCCCTCCGCACTGCAACAGTACGTGGGCAGGTGTTTCCTCAGCCTCTAAGCATCCCCTGCAAATTGGACTGTCTGTTATACCCATATTGAACAGGTGTTTATTTAGTGGACAGTGGCCTGTGATTGTACCTATCACAATGCGCAAGTCGTTTCTACCTAAGCGCATTAGACTCTTACTGAGACGGGGATTTGGAAGCGGTATCGCCGCCTTTGTCTGTTCGCAGTCAGTTCTGTCACACCAGGTAGTGTTGTGTTTGCTGGAGGTTCGTTTACGCAGCCGTCAACTGCTTAAAATGGACGTTTAATTGAACGACGCCATTCAACCAAGTGAATGCTCATACTCATACTCATTTATTCGGCCTTAGGTACACTATGGAACACTTGGTTACGTCACGTTTCTTACATATTATATGTTTGTACACATTGATTAATTATATATCAAATCACATGGCTGGGTGATGTGAGCGCAAAGAGCAGCACAGTAACACTGCTCTTAAACCTAGTTCATAACATTTAAATTTGCAATTGTCACAATTGCAAGTTTCACCTAGTTTATATACTATAATAGCAGCTGTAAAGAGGCTTCGTCATTCAGTGTATACAATTAGGGAAATTATTGTGAAATGGCTGAACACAACGTTCAACACTACAGCTAGCTTCGGCGGTGTGAACAATCGGCGATGAACTATTAATATATGCGTCTCTTTTGTATACACGGAATGTACTATCTTTTGTACGTTTCTTGGGTGAGAAAATAGCAGAGAGTTACTCGCTTACTCGCCGGCTGTGGAACAACTGCCTAAAGACAAGCTTAATTAGAACTCAGAGCTTTTTCGAAGAAGAATTTACCGAATAAGTCAAAGTCAAATTTCTTTATTGCAAGTAAGCACGTTGTGTATATTCTTGCACGTCAAGATATTTCTGAATTTACATTTACATCACTTTGCAATTAAAAAGGTGCCAACGCTGAGGAGAAAAAGTGGCAAAAAACTCTCAGCAGCACATCTTTTAAAATAATGGTAACACAATTACTTAATAACTAGGTACGGTGGAACACAGAGAAAGTTGTATAAGAGAGTTTTTAAGATTGAGATCATCTCAAAAACTATTTGACCTAATGCAAAAATTCTTTCACTGTTGGATAGATTAAAGTTAAAGCTATGTAACTATAAAATAATTATTAAATTCGGTCCAGTAGTTTTTGAGATAATCTCAACCTTATTGAGGCCCCCTGTATACTTATCGCTGTCTTCGACCTATTACACCACTATTACCATTATTAGTAATCTAAACTCTATCCTTCATGCAGAACCGGCGACACACACTGTTGATGAGTGGGCTCAGGTCTGGTTGTGATTGAAATTTGTATCAATGTGTTTCGATGCTTTATTCTTGTCTTTTACAATTTTTACTTTATTTTAATAAATTTGGATGATGGATCGGAGCCACTGTTCTTGTGAGTCTGTTGTATCGACGTGTCCTTGTTTTCTCCTCTACGTTCAACAGATGGCGCACCTAGTCCTTAACACACACCAAACAAAAATGCTGAAGTTTCACATATAACTTCACCATCCGCAGACTCAGGCCACCTTCTCCTAAAAACATCAAGTTTCCCGCCAGCGTTTGCCCCAAATTCCTCCTACGACCGTGACCTCCCCCCCCCTCCCACTGTAACTCCTTTTTGAAAAGGATCAACAGTGGCGTACTATTGGACCGTCATACAGTCCTACGACCGTGACCGTAAAATACCGCATCCGTTGACTATCACGCCACAAAGACGGTCCCAGTCGTTCGCGTCCGATTTGTCATGCCGAGCCGGGGCCGAGCCGAGGCCGAGGCGGAGACGAGGTGAAATGGAGCGTGTGATTCCGGTACGACTGCTCACGTGTAATGTGACACCTCTAATGTGTGCTCCTATGTAGTTATGGTTTGGTGGTTGACAGGTGAGGCCTGCTTTAGGAGGATTGGAGATGGTGCTTGGTAGATTGTGTCAAGTGTCACGACGTTGACAGAGAGGAAATTTAAAAATTTCATTAAAGGAACACTTGTTAAGAAGGCGTATTACAGGATAGATGACTATTTAAACGATGAACAAGCACGGTGTGTGTCGCCGGTTCCGCATGAGGGATAAACTTACTAACAATACAATAGTAATAGTTACGTACTGTATAGTTACATTGTATTATCATTGTTTTAAAAGATGTGTTGCTGAGAGTTTTTTGCCACTTTTTCTCCTCAGCGTTGGCACCTTTTCCTTGCAAAGTGGTGTAAATGTAAATTCAAAAAATATATTGACGTGCAAAAATGTACTCAACGTGCTTACTTGCAATAAAGAAATTTGACTTTGACTTTGATTAAGATTGATAGATAGATAGATAGATAAACACTTTATTGCACAAAGAAGCATATACATAGAAAACAGAGAATAACAATTTGTACAAAGGCGGCCTTATCGCTCAGAGCGATTTCTTCCCCGCAACCGAGGTCAATGGAAATTACCAAAAAATAAACGGCAGTGTATTGAATGACATAAATAAAGAATAAGAAGAAATAAGAAGCACATACACCAATATAAATAATAACAGTATGATACACATACAAGCAATATTACTTACTTAACATTGCTGTGGTCTTTGAATTTTATTCGTCTTCGGTTGTCTGGACAAAAATCGCTCTGGCCGCCTTTGTGCAAATTGTTTCACTTACTACCTGTTTTCCATATGTAGGCGTTCTTTGTGCAGTCGTTATGTATCGTGTACTCAACTGGCCCCTCGAGCCAATAGATATACTAAGATAGATGTAATAAGAGAGATGTGGATATATCGTAGACTCCTGAAGATATCGTGGCGGGACAAGGTGACAAATGTTGAGGTGTTGAACCGTATAGATAAAAAGTTGGAACTTTTAAAGGAGGTCAAGCGACGGAAGCTCCAATATTTCGGTCATATTATGCGGAACCCCCGATATAACCTGCTGCAATTAATCATCCAGGGCAAAATTTGTGGAAAGAGGAGCCTTGGCAGGAGAAGACACTCTTGGCTGAAGAATTTGCGTGATTGGTTCGGCTGCAGCACCGGCTCCTTGTTCCGGGCAGCCGTTCAGAGGGTGAAAATTGCCATGATGTTGTCCAACCTTCGATGAGAAGAGGAACGTTGAGAAGAAGAAGATGTAATACTTTGTTTCTAACCAAGATACACAGTTTTGCAAGTAGTTAGTTTTGAGAAAATTCCAAATTTAATGAGCACTAACGAGTATGACAGTTTTATTGAAATTATTTGTTGCTGCAACCATATTATAGTTTTAATCGAGTTTCGCTCCATCTTCAACTTACTAGCAAGATTAAAAAGTACAGAAACTATTTCAATATTCAGCCGTGTCGCCTGTGTAAGCTGTAGCTCATAAAATGCACGCTATAAGTGAAACTTCATGAAGCATGAAAGTCTTTGACATTTTATTCACGAGTGCGATACGGGAACCTCCGCGACTTCGCATTTTTCATGAGCTTTATGTTTGATGTATCGAGATTGGACGCCTTTACACGAGACGATACGATACCGATCGAGATGTCGACTGCTTTGCCGACATTGGCACGATACCGATCGAGATGTCGACTGCTTTGCCGACATTGGCACGATACCGATCGAGATGTCGACTGCTTTGCCGACATTGACATATTCATTCATTTATGAAAATATCATGTACGTACGCAAAAATATATCTCTATTTCCAAAAATCAGTGACACACATAGTTATAATACAAGAAATAGAGATAAACTTGCATTTCCTGGATTCAGACTACGTAAGGTTAGTACATCCTTCATGGGGCACTGTATTCGCTTTTATAACAAGTTGCCAGAAACTGACACGACGTTGACAGAGAGGAAATTTAAAAATTTCATTAAAGGAACACTTGTTAAGAAGGCGTATTACAGGATATATGACTATTTGAACGATGAACATGCATGGTGTGTGTCGCCGATTCGGCATGAGGGATAAACTTACTAACAATAGTAATAGTTACGTACTGTATAGAGCGCTCGGTGGCTCAGTGGTTGGGTCAATGGACTTGCAATATGGAGGTCCCAGGTTCGATTCCCAGCTGGGGCAGCCATGTACCAATGAGTTATCCTCGGTTTTTTCGACGGAAAAACTTACGTACATTTACCGAGTGCTCTCTAAACGGTGAAGGAAAACATCGTGATGAAACCTGCATGTCGTAGAAGAAAAAAAAAAATCTACAGCATGTGAAATCCGCCAATCCGCACTGGGCCCGCGTGGTGGATTATGGCCCGAGCTCCCTCGATGTAAGGGAAGGTCTGTGCCCGAGCAGTGGGGCAATATAAATAGACTGATGATGATGATGATGATGTATAGTTATTAAGTAATCATTGTATTATCATTGTTTTAAAAGATGTGTTGCTGAGAGTTTTTTTGCCACTTTTTCTCCTCAGCGTTGACACCTTTTCCTTGCAAAGTGGTGTAAATGTAAATTCAAAAAATATATTGACGTGCAAAAGAGTACTTAACGTGCTTACTTGCAATAAAGAAATTTGACTTTGACTTACCGACTGAGATGCTGACTGCTTTGCCGACATGATCCATGATCTTTTCAAGGTTGATTTCTCAAAAAACTCCTTCACGATTATACAAATTATTTCACTAGTAGATGTACACGCTATGTAATTGTAAAAGAATCATTCGAGACAATACAAAAAAGTTTATCTTTTAGTGAGGAACAAAACTTAAAACTAAGGGCTAGCGTACAACGTCACGGCGCGGCGTCCGTCCGCCGTGTACCGCGCCTGTGGACGGCGCCGCGCCGTGGCGTTGTACGTAGACCCTAATATCGACGACAAGATAATTCACTATTGTGAAGTATTGTGAAATACCACTGACATCCACAGATTTTTTGGTTGTCGTATCGTGCATCGAAAACCGCCCACTATGTGCGATAGCCACGGTCGCTTGGCTCGATGAATAGGAAATGCTGGTGTAAAAACATGTCGAGCATTTGTCAACATGTCAACGATATTGCGGGGAAGAAATCCTTCCAGATGCCGCTCCAGATTTTGACCCTCCATTTTAGATATTTTTGATTAATTCAAATTCAAACGTTTTATTGCAATCACAAAGACCATATAAGTAGTTAAGATATGTTAGTGTTCATAGGTTCATGCGAAAGAAGATCGCATCGCCGCTGGCCAGAGTGCGGGGTAGTACCAACAGCATACTGAGCGTAATTGCCGACAAGTACGACAGCCCGATTATGCGTCACTGGGCGCGCGTGTTGGTGGCCTTTGGTAACATACTTGGCCTACCAACGACGCGTCTATAATAAAATAAATAAATAAAATAAAAAAGCCTTTATTGACTCTACATTCTACATCTTATAAGTCGTCATATTAATTTAATCTTACATTTTATAATAATTGTCCATTCTGAGTTCTTAAGATAAAATTGATAAAAATAATTTGATAATTCTTGTTGTCATACATAATAAATTTCCTTTAAATAGCGATAGTCATGATAAAATAATAAATAAATAACTGCAATAATTGTAAAATAAAATTAAAATATTGGTATAGCGAGAGTCCCCGATTGCCGGGTATAGGCCTCCTCCAAGTTGGCCCACTCGTCTCTATGCTGCGCCCTCCGCGTCCAGAGCGCGGAGGGCGCCGCGTCTATAGTGATGTATATTACAATAAACCTACCCAAGACAAATGTACTAACTTAGCTTTTAAGAAAATTATTACTAACACAAATGGACCTAGTTGTCTGAATAATTAAATATTATTACTAATATATATAGCTCGATTACCACTCACTCACTCACTGATTGACCGTCCCGTTTAGTCTGAAGGAGTTCCCGGAGGTGAAAGTGATGTAGGGGGGAGTTGTATAGTTTAGTGATTGGACCAGAGGAAAACTATAGGGAAGTGAAAAAAACAAAATGGCGGCGGGTCACGTGATGCCATCTCCGCCATTTTCCAACCGATTTCGTTCAAATTTGGAACGCGTGTCACATGGTTCACCTACTTTGTGATGAAATTGAAAAACAAAAGAAAAACAAAATGGCGGCGGAAATATAGCCGATTGAAAATTTGGACATTTCAGACCAAACTTTGACGAATTAGCTGGCCTAGCACGAGCGCATGAGGAATATCCAACCAATTCCACTTCGTAGCATATATGATGTAGTATACCAGAAAATTGTCATTTTTGGGAAAAACAAAATGGCGGACGAGCAGTAAACCATAATATTTTCTCCATAAATTTTCCTATACGAAACGAAAGGATTACTGGCGTGCGGTAAATATCTATCAGTAACTATAGCGAGGCCGAAGGCCGAGCTCCGCGTAGGGCGAAGCCCGAAGCGATAGAACACCGCGAGGCCGTAGGCCGAGCTCCGCGTAGGGCGAAGCCCGAAGCGTCCCCTTGCCAAGCAGAAACAACTCCCCACCTTCCAAGTAACTTTTGCGAGGCCGAAGGCCGAGCCGGCCTGCGAGGCCATAGGCCGAGCTCCGCGTAGGGCGAAGCCCGAAGCGTCCCCTTGCCAAGCAGCTACCTACCTTCTAAGTAACTTTTGCGAGGCCGAAGGCCGAGCCGGGCTGCGAGGCCATAGGCCGAGCTCCGCGTAGGGCGAAGCCCGAAGCGATAGAACACCGCGAGGCCGTAGGCCGAGCTCCGCGTAGGGCGAAGCCCGAAGCGTCCCCTTGCCAAGCAGAAAAAAACTACCTACCTTCCAAGTAACTTTTGCGAGGCCGAAGGCCGAGCCGGGCTGCGAGGCCATAGGCCGAGCTCCGCGTAGGGCGAAGCCCGGAGCGTCCCCACGCTACTACTACGATAATGTTTATTTAGTTGCGGCGCCTACAACACGAAAACAAAGCAGTCTCGCGGGCCGCGCGCGGCCCGCGCACCATGCAACACCTAGTTATTATATTATAGGTGGTGTACACAGACCACTTACCCAATAGACATGAAATCGGTACAAAGCAAGCGAAAAATTCTGTCAACGATGAGCGCATAGAGACGAAGCGGGGGACAGGGGTGCCGTATTAAAGAGATGCGTCCATGTCGATAATATAAATAAATAAATAAAAAGGACTTTATTCGCAATTATGCCACGTATTGAATATTGAAAAATAGTATTTATCGTAATAAACATTTCGTAAACAGTTTTTTTTAATAAAATTGATTATATTGGAAGATATTATTTTTTTAAGATTGGCGTCGCTAGTTGGCTCTATGAAGGCCCTACGTACTTAGGTGCGCGTTTAGGAATCGTGTATCACGCGAGTAACGCCGTATTAATAAACAAAACTCAGTTCTCAAGAGAACTGTCAAACTCACACTTGAGAACGTATTTGCTGATTGCAGGCGAATCGCTACCTGAGAAAGACATCACGTGATACGCCCTCAAGATTGGTTTATTAACAAATGACATACTTGAGATGGTGATCACGTCTTGAGAGTGTACAGTCGAAGACATAGATAAGTATACAGGGGGCCTCAATTTTCTCAAAAACTACTGGACAGAATTTAATAATTATTTTACAGTTACAAAGTTTTAACTTTTATCTATCAAACAGTGAAATAATTTTTGCAATAGATCAAGTAGTTTTTGAAAAAATCTCAACCTTAAAAACTCTCCTGTACACCTTTCTCTGTCTTCCACCGTACCAGCTGAATTCGCTCATGAGGGTTTGAGCTCAGACTATTACGGACCTAAGACACGAGAAGAATTTAGATTTACAAAAATTTCCATAAAGTTTTCAGGTATAGATCGATTTGTTCAGCTTTGCATTTACTCAATTTACATGCCACTCTCACCCTTACGAACTACATAACAAACTATATGATATATTATCGTTTACATAACCCTTCGATTCTTCGTAACGACAAAACGTCCTTTTAGGGTCGCGAGGGATAAACTGGTCTTGTTCGAAATTTCAACCCTACCTACCCTTGAAGCATTGGAAATAGTATCTCTTTTTCTTTTTCGTAACAGTTTTGTGTAATCTGACGATGTAACTTTCTGATTTCGAAATGTCTTGCCTTCCTAGAGCCAACTAGCGCCGCCAATCTTTAAAAAATCATATCCTCCAATATAATCAATTTTATTAAAAAAAAGCTACGTTCACATTGTTTATTGCTATAAATATTATTTTTTAAATGCTTATTTGTAACGTGATGCAATGTAGGTAAGTTGTAGTTCACATAATTGCGAAAAACGTCAGTTTCTGGCACATTTGTGAACTACAACTTACCTACATTGAATCACGTTACAAATAAGCATTTAAAAAGTAATATTTATAGCAATAAACAATGTGAACGTAGCTTTTTTAATAAAATTGATTATATTGGAAGATATGATTTTTTTAAGATTGGCGGCGCTAGTTGGCTCATGTCAGCGCCTTAAGTTGTTTCGTTTATTCAGTAAATGTAAAAATGAATAATAATAATCTGCTATACCAAAACTATGAGCCCTTCCACTGAACAGTGTCTGGATAATTTTAGAATTATAACTATCCGGAGACGTGTGCTAAGAAACGTCACCGGCGACGCGGGCGTGACGCGCTCATTTAAGAAAGACCGTCGAAATCGGTCGAAACTATATCGGTCTAATTGCCGACTTCAACAATATAAGTGAGTGATATCCGTTTATTTATAATTTGTCTGGATAATTATTATGTTACACGTAGGAATTTATTCCTTCTTATTTATTTTATTAATGGACTCGACAGTTCGTCATTTGCCAGAAAATTCAATATATTCAATAGTGTTCTATCTTCCTCCAGGGGAGTTGCAGTAGCGTCTTCACCCTGGGTAGCCGCGTCTTCATGTCTTCATCCAGAGGAGACGCCGTAGCGTCATCACTCTGGACGAAGCAGCTCGACAGTCACGTTCACTCCCGAGCTTGTAGCGGGAACTCTTTTTTAAAGCTTGAAACTTCAGATCTTGCATAAATAATCCAATAACTTCACCGTACTGTCATTCGCGAACATTTCTGATTAATTTAACGCGATATTAAACACAAAATAGTCCCTGTAGACGTTAAAAGGAAAATTATCAAATAATATCGCAACCGTCGTTTCCCGCCATTTTCAAGAGAACCATATTCCTTCTTTAAGCAGTTCGCAAACATTACGAGTTTCCAGACGAGTTGAAAAAACATTAGTCATATTCAAAATAACATAAATGTACTTAAGTAAATATAAACCTAATAGCACAATAACAATTCAAAAGCGAATAAACACCAACCGACCATTGCTAGCAACTCCCATGTTCAATTTACACAATATAGCAATGAAATTAACAGCGACAGCAAAAGTTTTGGAACGAACTCGTGGAGAGTGGTTACGTTCCAAAACAACATTGCACTCTACATTGTATACAGGACCTTCTCTAGCTGAAAAGCATGCAAAGCTTTGATTAGATACTCATCTCTGTTTGTTTGTTATTGTCGTAGAGGACTTAAAATGAATAAATGGTATGGTTCTGTTGTGACTGCTAGAAAACAATTATTTTGTCATTTGTTTGCAATACATAGAATTTATATAAAAACATCTACCCCCGGCTCAGAACCTGGGTACGCCCATGAGCAGCGCTACTAGCGGCGGCGGCGTCTGAACTCTCTTAAACCTTTGACAATTTAACGGTTTTTATAACTCTATGGTAATACTTGCTAACGTAGGTAGCCAGATCACCAAACTATTAAACGCACGAATCGCGACCAACAGTGGAGGTAGGTTTTTATTGTTTTCATAAAACGCACGAAACGCGACCAACTTAGTTGTTTACTCAAAAACACCGACGCACGAACCGCGACCAATTCGCCTAATTTAATCATATACCTAAACACCAATGTCACTTGCATTGTACTTGGAATAAGAGTGAGCAAGACGTTTAGCGAGGATTCAATTTGGCGTGAGATGCTTAGGGATCCCCACAATAGAGTGGTGTTCCACCGTCGGCGAGTAAGCGAGTAAATCCCAGCTATTTTCTCGCCCAAGAGACGTACAAAAGATACTATATTCATAAATGATACTATAGTCACCCTAGTATAGTTCAAAGGGAAGATAGCACTAGGCTATCTTAATTCCAGCTCGTTATCATACCGAATATCAGGTATATAATCTGGCAGGGAAGAGGTGCATGTCGAGTCACAGCGCTGCACACCTCGGTGTCAGCTCAGCTGAAACATGCACCTTTTGCCACACCACTTAGCATAACTATATTGATTATAACTTACTACTTGATTGATTTTTTGTAAGCTTATGTAATTGATGTGTGGCAATAAACATATTTTCTATTCTATTCTATTCTACATGTAAACAAAAGAGATGCATATATTAATAGTTCATCGCCGACTGTACACACCGCCGGCGAGCATCGCTCAGCAACACTCGCCCACTCGCTGAGCTACACTGACGAGTGAAGCGAGTAATCGCCCGTCGCTCAGCGACACTCGCTGATAGCCGAGCTACATACCTATGCTCACCACTCGCTGCTCGCCCACTCATTTTATAGTTGATAGCTTTACTCGCTACTCGCTCATCGCCTGTCACCCCGTGTATTACAGCGACCTCGTTGCGACCCGGTCCAACTTCAGAGCTTTTAAGCGCTTCTGCCATAGTTATTATTGGCACTATTACAGAAGGTAGCCTTCTGCTACGGCTCATAGCGCACAGCAGTGAGCAACAACTTCTTCATACTCTATTCTTCTTTCTTTGCTTTAAATAGCCGAGGCGTGACTATGTAACGTACGGCATTTCAGCCCCATTGTGTCGCTTAAACCCGTCACTGTATGACGGTCCAATAGTACGCCACTGTTGATCCTTTTCAAAAAGGAGTTACAGTGGGAGAGGGGGAAAAAAAAAAAACTCGCTCATCGTCGGGCGGTCGGACAACTGCCTAAGAATAAATAATATTGGCTAAAAAGATTCTAACATAATTTCAATAAAAATGTTGGTACAGTCGGCGACAGAGATAAGCATACAGGGGCCCTCAATAAGGTTGAGATTTTCTCAAAAACTACTGGACCGAACTTAATAATTCTTTTACAGTTACATAGTTTTCACTTTTATCTATCACACAGTGAAAGAATTTTTGCAATAGGTCAAGTAGTTTTTGAGAAAATCTCAACCTTATAAACTCTCCTGTACACCTATCTCTGTGTTCCACCGTACTACTGGAAGTACGACTAGTAGTACCATAGTAATTATAAATAACTACCCATACCACCTATAATGTACAACAACAATATAGCACCGCGATAGCAAATCTTCTCGATAAAATATCGTCTCAAATCGCTAAATTGAAACTTACATTCATCCAGTTAACTTGCCGGGCGAATCTGGAACGCACCGGTTCCTACAACTAGTTTTATCTGGTGTAAACTGGCGAGATTAAGTTTTGGGAAGTTGGGAACTCGATATCGGGAGTCGAATGAGATGCCCCAATTTTGCTGCGATGTTCGGCGCTATGGAGACATTGTTCTGGAGAGAGTATTTCGTTATTTACGAGTATTTCTGATACGTCATTGACCACAATTATGCGGGTTACTTCTCAGACTGAGTGACCGGTAAGGACCCATTAGGCAAAAAGTTTGCTGCTGACTGTCAAAAAACCGTACTGTGCATTGTATGTAGGCTCCATCTAAAATTTATATGGGAGGCAAACACTCAGCCCGCGAACTATTTGCCTAATGTTCCACAGTTTTAATAATAATATAATATTAGCCGTTATTCCCAAAATATGGACATTGATAATATCATAATAATAATGATGTCACCATCCCCCATGATGAGAATCTCGTGAAAGCCGAAAAGGAAAAGCTAAGTAAATACTTAGACTTGGCTCACGAGATTACCGCCATGTGGGATGTGGACTCAACCATAATTGTTCCGATAGTCGTAACCGTGAACGGTTTAATAGCGAAGAGTCTCGACCAAAACCTTAAGAGACTCTCGCTAGACAGTTGGGTCAAGGGCCGGATACAGAAGGCAGAGCTGCTGGACACGGCACGCATTGTGAGGAGGTTCCTCACTCTGGGCTCCTAACCTCCGGCAGCTTGGATGCGCATGCATCCCGCTGCCGGCGGGTGGCTAATTATGAAATTAAAAAAAATAGTTATTCGGGCGCCCAAGTTTGGACATCCTCCATACTTTTCCAATCTTGGCGATCTTTCGCCAGTCTAGTCCATGTGTGACCAGCCACCTGCACTATGTCATCACAACACCGTCTCTTCGGTCTACTCGGAGCATCTCTAGGGTACCAGTGTTTTATTGTACGGTGGAACACAGAGAAAGGTGTACAGGAGAGTTTTTATGGTTTAGATTTTCTCAAAAACTACTTGACCCATTGCAAAAATTTAACTGTAAAATAATTATTAAATTCGGTCCAGTAGTTTTTGAGAAAATCTAAACCTTATTGAGGCCCCATGTATACTTATCTCTGGGTTTCGACTAAATAATAAATTCTTTGACGAAACATCTGGTAAAATCTTAACCTGACCACCAATACGAGAACTCTAGCATGTTTTGCAACGGTGCTACGAGTTTCAGAAACTATCTCACTCAGTTTAAATTGATATTGTATTCACCATCCGCGGTTTATAAATACGATACTCGAACCGAACAAAGTGTTGAGCCCAGCCAAGCCCACAGGACTAGTTACCCGTTATCTAAATAGCGAAACTTGAATTATTAATTGAACGTAAACGAATTATTGTCTTAGTTGGAGATTCTCTTGGCATTCCATCTCTGTCTTTGAAGTTTGAAAACGTTCTCACTTAATAGGTTCTTGAGAGAAATGGTGGTTGAGCTTAATAATGATTCACGACGTTTATTGTTGGACGTGCAAATGAGTATTTTTAGGGTTTATCAATATCGATATAGTTTGCGTTCTCGCGTTACATGACTATTAATAAGCAATGACTAAAGAACGCAATGGACGCCTGTTTGCGTAATTCTGAACCATCGATTCTGTTAACTATGTAAAAAAATGAGGTACATCAATTTACAGAAATATCGCGGCGCTTGGTCGAGGCATTGCGTGACCAAAAGGCTGGCAGCTACTTCGCACAACGTATCAGCCTCGCGATACAGCGGGGCAACGCTGCTTATAGTGGGGGACCTGGGGCAGGTTTTTTATCTTTAATTTTAATTTTTTATTATTAGTTTGTTATTATTAGTTGAATGTTGAAAAATAAATTTAGATATTTTCAATGACATTATTGTATTGTCTTATTTTAACATCCTCATCTGTGGGGTAATAGCCGCCACAGATTAGATATGTTACTCGTGGTACTTTAACCCACTGGTGGGTCCACAGGTAATTAGGGTTCCGTGCCTCAAGAGGAAAAAAGGTACCCTTATAGGATCACTTTGATGTCCGTCCGTCCGTCTGTCTGTCCGTCTGTCAAGACCTATATCTTAGAAACACGTGAACGGATAAAGTTGAAATTAATACCAAATACTCAGGTCTGCAACCTCATGCAGCCATGAAAATAATCAACCTTCTACGTCAGTGCGAGTCGGATTCGAGAACCGAGGCTTTCGTGCGACGTAACTTAACCAGAACTTTGCTGTAACGAAAAGATAAACTAGATTTAGTGACCAACTTATCTTTGCCATTATCAAAATATATTGTCCATACATCGACATATTCCTGATTAGTTGATCATCTGCAAATATAAGGGGATATGTAATTTCAAATTTACAGTTTTCGTATTTTTTTCCTTTATTTGTGCTATAAGACCTAGCTTCTTGCCAAATTTCATGATTCTAGGTCAACGGGAAGTACCCTATAGGTTTTGGTTTTCTTGCATTTTCATACAAATATGCGAGAAAATGTGACATAAACGGCCATATCTTTTGATTGCGATGAAGTAGAAGTTTGAATTTTTCACGGATGCATGCAGTTGAAGACCTGAGCATTTCTAATTTCAACTTGATCCGTTAACGCGTTTCTGAGATATAGGTCTTGACAGACAGACAGACAGACAGACAGACGGGCAACAAAGTTGTATACTTAAGTGTATTGTTAGTTTACTGACGTGATCAAGTGTACCGAAGTGTTCCTACGATCTTAATAAATGAGTATGAGTGTTTAACACCTAGTTTAAACTGACCTAAATCTACCCAGTGCAATATTCGCTGATACAAAATCCACTCAAACCCAGCTACCGGGAGCAACTCGGTCTGGGTAATTCGAAAAGAACTGAATACATTACGCCAGGCGCTGTGAATAATGCAGGTGCTGGAGCACGCTTCGTCGCCGTGTACCAGTGCTTCCAGATCAAAAAAGTAAAATTACAGTAGTACCAGCTAAAAATTACAGTAGATTCCAAAAATATGCTTAGTAGATTCCCAAATGATATTATAGAGAAATTATAGTATATACTTTAGACGTCGATTAAGCTATAATATTGAAAGAAAACATTCCGTATTATTTTAATAACTGTAACGAGCTCTATAAGTAGGTGTCGCTACGTGCACCGCGAGAGGTAAGCCTGCGTGAGGTTGCGCGATGTACGGTCCTTTCTTATAGGAAAACACAGTCGGTAGAGCATAAGGTTTATTTCGGTCAGAGCGTAGGTTGCTAGCTTAGAACAAAGGTACTATGAACTAGATTGCGCGTGCGTCGCGATGCGGTGGTCGAAGCGTGACTGGCTGACGCAGCCCTTGGGCCTTTCAGACGCCAGGGGTTGCTGTGCGGGGCGCTACGGTGTAGAGAAATCGCCCGTGCCCCGTTAGGCAAGTACTGTTCCAAGAAGGACGCTACTACCTGCCTTTCGGCCCCTGATGTGGATGCGCGAAAGTTTAACTGCATGCGTTACATAACTTATTAAGTTTGGAGTAGGTGGAGAGACGATATCATTAGATACAGGGATGGGTGGCTGGAAGAGGCTCAGGACAGGGATGGATGGAAGAGGAGGGGGGACCTTTGCCCAGCAGTGGGACAATTTATAGGTTCACAAAAAAAAATTAGGGCAAGAAAAATTAATTAAAGATTATTTCACACACAAGGAAATAATTAGGAATTTATTATTTTTACGGTAAAACAGTCAAAATTACAGCAGATCTGCTGTAATTATAGTGCATCTGGAAGCACTGCCGTGTATGCCGTAGGTATCGTGTTTCTTTAGCATACAACATGGATAACGAAATGTTAGCGGTGAAATTGTATACAAACCAGAATGCATTTTCAATCTTTGTAAAACAATACATGAAACGTGCTCAAACCCCTATCTAGGTACAAAATAAGTCAACGTTTAAATCAGATAGATGGTGTTTCTTTATCGTACAAAATAATTCTTCTTCTTTTTTCTTCCTTCATTCTTTCATCACACTGACACACAAACACCTTTCTTTTGGATTTGTTAACATTGATATCCTGTTGTTTATAGGAGATCAATGTTTGTGTTTCTTGTGGCTCGCCACAAATTATAATGATTTCTAGGTAGAAAGCAACATATCGACGAACATCGAAAAAATTTGGAAAAGATAAAGATAAAACTTATAAATAACGGGTTTTTATAATTAGATTTGGTTCCTAATTCGCAGAAACTTGTCATTACAATTAGGTATCATTCCATCTTTGAATATAATTTAATGCTTTCAAAGCTATAGAAAGTGAGAAAGTGATTCGAGCGATAAGTATCGGAAAGTATACCCTGATGGACACTGGACCAGCTGAGAGATATCACACCTTTGAGAGCGATTTATCGTAAATGGACTCTAATATACGTCCCTCTTCTGATGCCAGAGGTAGTTTTATAATTCATTTTGAGCTTGTAAATGTTCTAGATAAAATAATGCACCGAATATTTACAACAAAGAATAAATTTTAAAAACCCCAAATGTGGATCACTTCTACCTTAATAAAAATATGTATACGTAATTAATACAATGTTTAAAGTAGGTATGTAAAATTTTTGAGCAATGCAACTTAAATGACATTATGAATATTAATTATGCAATACTAGCTTCACGTGCGTTATAAATTAGAAAGTACCAAGCAAACAACAAAATCAGTATTCTAGTTCTAGTTTTTTGTATAATCGGACATAATAAGCGATATAATAAGCGATATATGAATATAATTACAACCAGGTTATAATTTCCTGGTCATGGCACCATTATGTAACGTATCATTTGTCATTATGTAACGTGAATGACGTTTGACGTCATTGTAGCAAATTGTCAGTTTAGGAACCTAAACTGGATCGCTATAAGAGGCTCACCTCTTAACTTAAGTAACCCCGCTGGTCTCTTTTGGTGCTGCATGCCGCATCTAGTACCACTGTCTTATTTGTTTTTAATTGTTGAAATGTATTCATGATGTATGTATTGTGGTGTCAAATAAAAAATAAGTGCTGCGTGAATGTTTGTTATGTTATGTGAGAATGATGAATGAATGAATGCGGCTGGATTTCTGTATTGTGGTGTGATATAGTGCTATCTGTGTGTGTATATCATGTTCATACTATGTGACTGTTGTTGACATTTTCATTATTGTTATCCTACAAATTAATTTAATAATATGTAACTATAATTTATGAAATGTATAGTGCATTAGTTGCTTCATTGCGTATAGTGATTTTGTCGTTTTGCCTCTGATTGTCGCCTTACAATACGCAATGAAGCTCAAATGGCAGTGGGCAGGACACCTAGCCAGACTCGAAGACCAGAGGTGGACGATCGCCGCGACTAGATGGCCAGGACCCGAGGGGAAAAGACGAGTGGGCAGACCGAGGAAGAGATGGACAGATGAAATTCTGGCCACAGCGGGACAAGACTGGATTGAAGTAGCACAGGACAGAGACGACTGGCGAAACCTGGAGGAGGCCTTCACCCACAAGGGGTCCTTAGAAATATAAACTAAGCAACAAAAAAATGCATGACATGTAATATTATTATTGTTATACTAATTTATGCTAAATGAAATGTAATATATATTAATTTTATGTAAACAAAGAATAATTTTGACATACTTATAAAAAAACATACAAATGACTAAACGAAACAATTGTAATACGCATGCTCAAATTTTTTCAATGTAATAAGGATAATAAAGGCTTTTTTATTTTTATTTATTTATAGTGCATTAGTTTAAGACTGTAATGCTATACATTTAAATGAAATAATAAATAAATAAAATAAACGTTTCTTTCTTTCAAAAGAATCAAATTAAAACCACAGCTATATTCAAATTAGTGAAAAGTATTTCGTTTTACTAGACCAGAAGCTGTAACTTTAAGTGCTATAGAAGCTAAGTCCAAGTATTATTGTCCTCGAGGGAGGCAGGACGTCGGACCTCTGTGAGTTAGCATGCCCCGGGGGCCACTGTGCTGACACAAATGGGATTTATTTTAAAACATTCTGTCTTGGAACATCTTCAGCGCACGCGATAGTGCATTTACTGCAGGTAAATGTTACGCGGGGTAATGTGTGTTGTCGGTTTATAATGTTGTTCTTGTCGGGGGCTTTCACCATTTGATAATATTATGGAAGATTTTGGAATTAAAACTATAGTGAGGTATTATTGCAAATTATTATTAATATATTTTTCTCTCTCTCTCGTGTGGTTTAGTGACCAAAACCTATTTGTCAAAGTTATTTAGACCGCCCGTAGGCCTTTGACGTGGCCTAACGACTGCTGTCAAGCGACAACAACCGGGACCAACTGCTTAACGTGATTTCCGAAGCACGGAGGGGCTCAAATGAAAGTGTCACTAGTAGTCACCCATCCAGGTCCTGACCTCGTCCAACGTAGTTTAACTTGTACGATAGTTTTCAACGTGCCTACGAGCCCCTTATATAAACGGATATCAGTCACTTATAAGATAAGATAAATATTCTTTATTGCAAAGTAAAAGGAATTACACAAAAGAAATATGCTAATACAGTTAGTATCACAATTGGCGGTCTTATCGCTTAAAGCGATCTCTTCCAGACGACCTTTGTTTAGAGAATTCAGCGGATGAATAGGTAGTACTTATAAGATAAGACAAATAAGATAAATATTCTTTATTGCAAAAAAATAAAAAAAGTATTACACAACAGAAATAGGCTAATACGGTTAGTATTACAATTGGCGGTCTTATCGCTCAAAGCGATCTCTTTCAGACAACCTTTGTATTATTGAAGCCGGCAATTAGACCGACAGTTTCCACCGATTTCGACGGTCTTTGTCAAGGTGAACGCGACACGTAACTGTGGCTATGTAGAAACATTTAGTAAATGAACTCACGGAAAACTTAAACGAAGAACTAAACGAAGAACTCCCAACAACTTTGTGCTGGCAATTCGCCGCCATTCTACACCGAAGTTCCAAATTTCTCACATGCAATAAACTCCACGTGCAAAGCTCTGCAACAAAAGCTGTAAAATAAAGCTTAGTCTATATTTCCGAGATGAGATCGAGCTTTTACGATTTGAAGTAAATGCGAGCTCGTATTTGGGAGTTATGAATTATTGATAGCTTACGAATATATGCTTGAGAGCTTTTTATGTTATTAACTTAGATTTCTACTTGTTGCTTCATTCGACTTAACCTTTGAAGGATAATCTTGCTTTTGTAGCTTTTGGGTCACTGGACTTATGATACTAAAGTCCCAGTTCTACTGTATCAATAAATGACAATGCCAGATTCTGCCCGACCATCAACCGCAAGATGTACAAGATAACGAATAAATGTAAAAATATCTCCGTTTTTTATTTAATGAACTATTGGTTTGAAACAAAGTCTTGCTCATCTAGCGAGTCGAAAAAAACAGCCTAAATAAGAATTCAGGAAATAGTAAGAAATCGAAGCGAATTATTCATTGTTTTTGTTATTCTTCTATAGGAGTTGCGAGAGTAGTAGAAAATGATACTGATTATGATTATGCAATATGAAACCTGTAATAAGTCCACAACAAAATGATAAGTACCGTAGTTTTGTTGGTGGGGCAAAGCTCCATTGAAATGTGGCAATGTCTTTTCCTCGAATTTCTTGAAGTAAAACTTAAGAATTCATAATATACTGAATTTACCGCCTACAAGATGGCTGCCAGAGACTGGATGCAAAATGCTGGGCGTAGGGTTGAGTGGCGTGCTTTGGAAGAGGCTTACGCCCAGCAGTGAACTGATACGGGCTGATGATAATGCTGATTTACTGAATCTCAAAACTGCGAATGAAAATAACTGAGGGAAACTTGAGCTGAAAATTCTATATATTTTATATGTATCACCATTTTTAAAAGACATGGAAAGGGTATGTATATTCATCAGTCTCTAAATAGACACCCCAAGATTGCTATATATTTTTTCCAGGCGTTTAATTTTGGTTAGTGCCGTAGCCTTCGTAGAAAAACTGATAATCCACGTACACCCAACCTTAAGTAGAAGTGAGACAAGTGAGATCGATCAACGAATCCAGCTACAGCCATCGAACGCACCGTCGTCGGCGGCGGGACAAGTTATCTCGAAGCGCGCACAGAGGGCGCTCATCCGCAGTGCGCGAAGAAACGTCGACGGCGACGCGACGTAAAACGCGACGAAAAAGACCGTCGAAATCGGTCGAAACTGTCGGTCTAATTGCCGACTTTAACAATATAAGTGAGTGATATCCGTTTATATATAATAATTGTTAAGTAGAAGCTAGATATCCCAACCAGTAGGGATCGGGTGTATAATGCACGTACGGACAACAGCAAATCAGTGGTAACATTGCAGTTCGAATTCAACTCTTATGACACAGATAATAAGAACGGCTCAAATTGTTACACTTGATCTGCTGTTAGCTGTACTATAACACGTAAACTGTTGTAGCAAGCACAGTTGAGAAGAAATAATGGTTCGACTCTAAAAATACAAAGTAAATCTCGGTTTACGATTTAATTCTGGACTGTACTTTTAGTTTGGTGACCTAGATAGGCGTTAGATAAAGACTAGACTGGATTTACTGTGACAATGATATCTCAATTTTATGGCACTATATCGCAACAATTCTTTTCCACTGTTGCTCTTGCCTTATATTGTAACGTATATGGCCTATATACAGATAAAAGTTTACAGGAGAGTTTTTATGGTTGAGATTATCTCAAAGACTACTTGACCTATTGCGAGAATTACTTCACTGTTATTATTTATTTATTTATTTTATTAATGGGCTCGACAGTTCACCATTGTCATGTTACAGAATATTCAAAATATCATATCGTCTTTTCTTCATCCAGAGGAGTCGCCGTAGCGACGTCACTCTGGACGAAGCAGCTCGAGAGTCACGTTCACTCCCGAGCTCGTAGCGGGACTCTTGACTATAGCGCCAAACTTCAGATCCTGCTTGAATCCTCCAATAATTTCACCATACTGTCATTCGCGACATTTTCTGATTAATTTAACGTGATATTAAACACAAAACAACAATTGTAGACATTAAACTGAAAAATCGCAAACGTGGTATCCATCCCGCCATTTTCAAAAGGCCCTCTTCCACTGTTAGATAGACAAAAGTTAAAACTATGTACTTAATAGTAAAATAATTATTAAATTCGGTCCAGTAGTTTTTGAGAAAATATCAACCTTATTGGCCCCTACATACTTTTCTATATATTTGTGTTTAACATTACCATGAAATGTTATGTATTGCAATATCATTAAAATAACAGCCAAAGGCATTGACTTTAGGTAACGCTAGTAGAATAGAAAGAAAAATTTAATTATTTTCAAAACAAAAAAACCCGACTATAAAAAAACATATAGACAAACATATAGCAGATATAAATCGATCTTAACACTCCTCTTTTATGTCGGGAGTTTAAATAGCTTGATGATATTAATTAGATAAAACGGGAATTACCGTGTTAAACATTTATTATTGATGTCTCGATATTTCGACAGCATTGCAGCCATCATGGTCACGACTAATGCTGTCGAAATATCAAGACATCAATAATAAATGTTTAACACGGTAATTCCCGTTTTATCTAATTAATATGTATACAAACCGTGAAAGTTTAAAAAGTGATAGCTTGATGATGATGAATGTTACAAATCGCAGCCAAAAAGGCCTCGTCGGACCAAACAGAATCATTAGTCCTAATTATTTGTCATCCTTAAATCTTTATATACAAAATATCCACCATTTTACGTCTAACTTCCTCGCAATTCTGGTTAATAATTCGCTTTATCTCTCTTACCCCGTAAAGAACTCATTACTCTGTCATTTCAAATTTTAATTTAACTTTTGTTGTGGAGAACTCTGAATTTGCAACTCATGTCGTTGTCATAAAATGCAAACGGCCCGAAATATATGTAATAAACTTATGTAATTACAATTTATTACGGTGGGTATTCGTGAGTTATGGATTCCGAGCGTTGAGCGGGTTTGGTTGACAATTCTCTAGTTTAACTTTTAATTAGTTCTAGTACAGCCGACAGCATTCTATAGACAACAGAAAACAAAGGTCTCGCATCCCGAAATCCCGTATCTATGGTGAATCAGAATCAGACCCGAAATTAGAAGAATTAGACTCAGACAATAACTACTTTAAGGCTGGGTGTGCGTGAATTTTCAGGTTATCTATGAAGGCTACGGCACTAAATGTCTGAAAAAATTAATACAATCTTGGGGTGTCTATTTAGAGACTGATGAATACCGATACACGATTGAACAAACTTCGCTCGATAGAAAAAAAATCGCAAACACTTTCTATGACTTTTAAAATCAAATTACCTACGTATGTCTAAACCGAAATAGTTATTCATACAATATATATATCAAAATGTAGGGTATTATAAATAAGAGAGCTGCTTTAAAAAATCTGATTTATATTGTCGTATTTTTAATTTCTGATTTTACCTATCCTTAATCGCGTGAAATATCCGTGAATGTTTCTATTTTAGTTCTCGAAAGATGGCGTTTTTGTGAAGTCAATTGCGCGGAGTGACTCAGGGGTGCATTCTTTATCCGTTGTTATAGTTGCTTCAAACAACTCCTCTTATCAAAGTTGTGTATGTATAATGTTACATTTACCTAAATATTGGCAAATGACAATATTATTATATATAAACAGATACTTACACACTTACATTGTTGAAGTCGGTAATCGAGTAGACGCAGTGAGTACATACTGCGTGACGGGGCCTAATGTGAGTGGCGGTGACTCCCCGACAAGTGAGATCGATCAACGAATCCAGCTACAGCCATCGAACGCACCGTCGTCGTCGGGACAAGTTATTTAGGAGGGCGCTGATCCGTAGTGCGCGAAGAAACGTCTCCGGCGACGCGGGCGTGGCGCGCTCAAGTTGAGAAAGACCGTCGAAATCGGTCGAAACTGTAGGTTACCGGCTTCAACAATATAAGTGAGTGATATCCGTTTATATATAATACTTTGTAGTAATGGCTCACTATAGTTTTAATTCTAAAATGACAATATTGTGGAGTTCAAAATCAAATACATAGAACTGTTTCAAGTTTCAATAGCCATTTATTTCTTCCAAATATAATTACAATTCATTTACTTTAGTATATTATTTTATGTCATCTAATTTTAAATAATATTGTATATAAGTACCTAGTTAGTTCACATTATATTATATTTTTATCACTTAGTATGTCATAGTCATATTTATTTATTTTAAACTTTGGAAGACCCTTTTAGGGTATAGGCCTCCTCCAGATCTATCCATGCATTTCTGTCTTGTGCAGTGTCCATCCAAGTGCTGCCCGCTTCGACCTTTAGCTCATCATCCCATCTCGCGTATGGTCGACCTCGTTTTCGTTTATTATTACATAGAACTGTACCTGCACCCAATTTATATTTCAAACTACATTGCACTACTAACATACATTACGATCGTTGCAAGCCGGACTTTGACAAATGCTCGCCCATAATTCGTACCATCTCTTCCGATGCTACCACCACAACCAGATCTGAGGTTCCCCCCTCGGAACTCCTTGAAACAGAATATTAAGAGGAAAATCCATGAAATGCGCTGGTTCAAGATAATTTGGTAGGAGGTACTATCATACCGGTAAACGTGCTAAGTCAGGGGCTACTTATCTGCGCTATTACTCTCTACTAAGTGAAAGGTATTTGCATTCAGCATGTGGGTTGGAATTTGAAGGCGGCTCTGATTATTATTGATGGTTTTGGGATTTGAAATTGTGAATTAGTTTCGTAACAGAAACTACCTATTTATAGGAGTAAAGAAGATATTTCATGTTATTAGAACATTGATCTCCTATAAACAATTAGATACACAGTCTGCCTTCTAAAAATATCCGAGCGCAAAGAAGGTCCAAACAGATGAATGGTCTCATTTGCTTTATTGGACATTATTTGGACGTTAACAATGGACCCTTATTTGGACGTTTTTTAAATTGTTTTAGTAAGACCTTTGTGTATCTAGTTGTTTATAGGAGATCAATGTATTAGAAGCTGTTATCTCATATTGAAATCTGATCTAATAGTAACTAAAAGTTTTTAAAGAACACGAATAATTTTTTTTTATAAATAATGAAGTTTACTATAACGAAATGGATAATTAAATGATAAATGAAGACAAAAATTTCATCACCACCGGGATTCGAACCAAGGACCTCGTTATTCCGTGACGACTTTGGAGAAGATTTCGACGACCTGAGTACGATATCACGGTGGCTCTGTTGGAATAGAGTGTGCCACGGAACGGCGAGGTCCCTTGTTCGAATCCCGGTCGTGATGAAAATTTTTTCGATTTAGTTCCTACAAGTGTGCTTTTATTATTTTTTACATAATTTTTTGGTTAACCTATAAATCATCCCACTGCTGGGCAAAGGTCTCCTTCCTCCTCTTCTATCCATCCCTATCATGAGCCTGTTGTTCACCGCAAATTGCACCTTAAAGAAGTGTTTAAGAACCTCACAAAGACGTGGCAATCCAAGGACATAAACATTGGCGATAAAAGGCTAACCAATCTTCGTTTCGCAAATGACGTCGTTCTGTTCTCTTCTAACCCAATCGCGCTTCAAGTCAAGCTGCAGGAGCTCAGCGCTCAAGATGAACATGTTCAAAACCCAATTAATGATTTTAACATAATTACTGTTAAAAAATTCTCTGTTAGTCTGTTGTCATTTAGACTTGACAAGAAATAAGGATAAACTTGCATTTCCAGGATTCAGACTACGTAAGGTTAGTACATCCTTCATGGGGCACTGTATTCGCTTTTATAACAAGTTGCCAGAAAGTATCACGACGTTGAAAGAGAGGAAATTTAAAAATTTCAATAAAGGAACACTTGTTAAGAAGGAGGCGTATTACAGGATAGATGACTATTTAAACGATGAACATGCAAGGTGTGTGTCGCCGGTTCCGCATGAGGGATAAAGTCTAGATTACTAACAATAGTAATCGTTGTGTAATACCTAGTTAATTATTGAGTAATTGTGTTATTATTATTTTAAAAGATGTGCTGCTGATTATTTATGCTACTTTTTCTCCTCAGCGTTGGCAACTTTTCCTTACAAAGTCTTTAAATGTAAATTCAAAAATATGTTGAGGTGCAAAAATGAATAAATAATGATAATGAAATTTGACTTTGACTTTGTTAGAATTATCAAAATATTAAAAGGAGACAACTTCAGTCAGTACCGGAAATAAGGTACCATTCCATGATCAGATCATATCGACGAAATCTTCATCCATATTGCAACAGAACCTCCATATTTCTATGAAAAAGTCCCACTCTAGACTAAAGTCACAGCTAACGTCGGCATTAATCTTGAAAACATATCCTACATCAAACTCTGACCACAGTTAGTAATATAGGTAAGTACTACACCGAAACTTCACGTACGAAATAACATACTTGAAACTAAATTCTAACTGAAATTACAGAATACGCAAAACGCTCGAATAAACAGGCAACATTTGATTCGCGTTCAACGTTACACAAACGAACTTAATTTACCTAGTTGTGGTTTGAACGAACTAGATGTTCAATTTGCTTATAGCTGGCAAAGAGAAACCTCCCAATCCCAAGAGGTATGGCGTCAGATGACATTTAAGTACTAGAGAAACATGAGCACCTACATACATTCCACTTTCAGTATTTAATATAAATGCGCAGGGATGTTGCGAATATTCGCATCCGCATCCGCGTAAATGCGGAGCTTCCGCATGGATTTGGACATCTGCATCCGCATCCGCTATAATCAGAAGCGGATGTAATGCGGATGCGAATGTAAAAAAGCACTAAAAAAAGAGTCAATTGTGGACGAAAATCCTCTTGAAGGGTGGAGTGTTCATCGAGAGGAATTTAAGATATTATCACCGATATCACCAAGATTTTTATCCATTCAACCAGGCAGTGTTCTTAATGAACAATTATTTAGTAACGCGGGTTTAATTTACGAACCTCTGCGTAACCGGCTTGAATAAAGCGGCAATATTACTTTTTATTAAATATAATGCTCCTATTTTTAACTTCATTTACTAATTCTAATTAATAAAAATGTTATAAAATACTATATTATCATTATCTTAATTCTTCATTCATATACTTTTTTATATAAGATCTTAAACATCCGCATCCGCGGATGTGAGTCTTCAAAAATCCGCATTCACATCCGCGGATGTGAAAAAATCGGCATCCGCAACATCCCTGTAAATGCGATTGAAAGGATGTTTGTTGTTACTACTGACACTTATGTAACGAAAGCTAATTTTAAGGTTTTCATAAGAAGAGTAAGAGTAGAATCAATGCTATAGAAATTCTGGTGTAATAAATAATATAATAATCATAAATCATGTTTCTAACCGAATGTTAGAGATGGTTGTCGGAATACTACTACTATAGATGGAATTGCGTAACATACCCTTTAAGTATGTATAAAGCGATGAAGATTTTCGGTAGGCGTGGCGTGGCCTGTGGTGGCTCAGTTGGTAAGAGCGGGTCACGGAATGACAAGGTCGCAGGTTCAAGTCCTGCCCACGGTAAGAATTTTTTCATCATGTTCTAATTTATTCACCGAGCATGGATAATGCGTAATTCAAATTCTGAATATAATAATGAATAATAAAGGATAATGAATGAACTGAAAAGCTAAAAAAAGTTTATCCTGCTAGTTCTGGCGTTTAGAGCGAATGGATGGATGATGCGTTGTTTCTGTCCTTTTGAAAGACGAAGCTTTCAAAAGGACACAAACGACGTCCACTACAAATTCAGGGGTACGTTTGAAGAATTTAAGATTGCAGTAGATACCCATTGTCTCTTTTTATCACTACAGGAAGGAATGAGTACCTATATAGGTTTGTTACTAAACACATCGTATATTGCAGTAACAACTTCTAGGCATATGAAGCAACATCACTTCGTCCTGATTTAATGCACTTAAAAACAGTTTCACAAGTTCAGAACAGCGTTCGAAGCAATCTATGACTTTCCTAAGTGGCCGATGTTGAAGCAACATCGGCCACTTAGGAAAGTCATAGATTGTATTGAGCACGAACTCAGCGTGTTTTCTATTCTATTATAATCAATCAAGTAGTAAGTACAAACGAAATCACTAAAAATATAAACTAACTTACAATATTAAACTAAAAATAAAAGTACTAACTAAAATATAACTAAACTAAACTAAAACTATATGTACAAAATAGGTCGGTTGAACTATCCGAATGGCTTGCATTACAGATAGTTCAACCGATCCCCGCTGTCCGGCAGCGTGCCCAAAATGCTGGCGGCATTTCCCCTCTGAATAGCCAAGCTAATTCTTTAGGCGAAATACAGGCCAGCACTTTGGTCACGTGTGGACACCACGAGCCGCCCCGACAGATCTTTATAGATCTCCATGGCTCCCGGCCCCCACGGACCCAGCGGCACAAATATTTTCATAAGATATATAAGATTTTTTGTAAGCTTATGTAATTGGTGTATGGCAATACACATATTCTGTTATATATAATAGTTTTGAGTATACTCAAAACTGTCTACAGTTTTCACAACTCACAACCATCGCAGGTCGCCCCGAAATCAGCCCTCCGAGAGGTCCATCCCTCCCGGAGGTCCCGTAATTGACAAATTGCGAGCCTACCGCATCCGTCGTTGCCAGAGATTATTGTATCATGTTACCTGTTACAGCTACGTCCACGTTTACGTAATTAACTGGTCGACTAGCTGTTTCCGCGTTTTGTCATTGTCAGCGAATGCAAAGGCTTGACAGGTTATTTTTGGGGAATTTGTTAGGTTGATAGTGCAAGAGATGGCAGGATTATTTAATAATAATAACTCCACTCTGGCTTGCCTTAGCCAGCCGGCCAGAGTGAAGTCGTTAGAGCTATAACTTAGATCTATATAGCTCGAAGGGGTGGAAGTGTTAAAGGCATAAAGCCGGGAGTAGTCCACTTTCTGGCATTCCAGTAATGGTGAAACTGCAGCACACCTCTCGACACCCCTTAGCCGCTCACACCGGTGTTGCTCTCAGTTGTCTTTCTGACGACCATGTTGAGGGCCCATCTAGTGAGGGGCGAGTCACCGCCTGCCAATTTTTTCATAACTTCGAGACAATGTGATCATGGCAGGTGTCCGACGTCTCGCTCTATAGACCAGACTGACTGACCCACCAACACCCCAAACCAATAGCCCCAATTAAGTTGTAATTTCCAATCAATAGTTTATGCACCTGACGGGGTCTGTCATTGAGTGCAGTCAGATGCGCTCAGAGACGGGTCCCGCTAGGTGCATCACATATCTCTTCAAATTAAAGTTCTCTAAGGGGCCTCTACGCGTTGGACCTATGTCTCCGTGCAAGCCTTTCAAAGGACCGGGTTTTCTTAAACCCGTGAAACCTAGAGAGATACATAAATAATAATAATTTATTTGGTATCGAAATAAAAAAAATTCAGTTACATCTAAAATACATGCGTACTTAATAAAATTAATTCAGCAATTTTTTGTTTGTTTAGTAAGTAAGTTGTGAGCTCTAGTTCCCACACTAGGATTCCCTGTGTTGTGGGAGCTAGTCTCTTCCGGTGTGTAACCTAATGGAGATATATTAAGTTTAAAAATTTGCACGTAGTTGTTGGTATAGATGGATAGATTATTAGAAATTGTTGAGTATCTAGCTGAAATTTTATACTTAAATCAAAGAGTACACTAAAAGTATAAAAAAAAATCTCCATTTATCATGTAGATTTTCGTTTCGCATAGCGCATAGGCAAGAAAATATCAAAATATGAAAAAGGAACGCGTTACCAACATTGATCTCCTATAAATCACTAGATACACAAAAATCTTACTATAACAATTTAAATAACGTCCAAATAAGGGTCCATTGTTAACGTCCAAATAATGTCCAATAAAGCAAATGATGGTCCATTCATCCGTTTGGGCCTTCTTTGCGCTCGGACATTTTTAGAAGGCAGACTGTGTATCTAGTTGTTTATAGGAGATCAATGATTTATCATGTAGATTTTCGTTTCGCATAGCGCATAGACAAGAAAATATCAAAACATGAAAAAGGAACGCGTTACAAATTAAAAACATGATTTCTAACTGCAATGTTAGACATTTTATTCAATTACTTTTTAGTGTACGTACAAGTAGACTAATGATATATGTGAGTGAGTGAATTGTTTTTGTAACCTCATTAGAGTGTTGATACTATTTTTTAAATGCTTACTTATAACGTGATTCAATGTCGGTAAGTAGTTCGGATAATTGCGAAAAACTGCCGTTATTGGTACATTTGTGAACTACAACTTAGCTTGTCGCAATTATGCCATGTATTGTATATTGAAAAATAGTATTTATCGTAATAAACATTTTGTAAATAGATTTTTTAATCAAATTGATTATATTGGAAGATATTATTTTTTAAGATTGGCGGCGCTAGTTGGCTCTATGAAGGCTCTTTTGTAATGACTTTGTAGAAATAATAAGACAGACATCAATTGTGAATAATGAAACTGACTATCATCAATGTAAACAAACAGAAAGTGTTAATTAAAACAAAAACGTTTCCCAGCGTTAATAACGAGTACCCTTCGTAAATATTAATAAGGATAAAGAAACACGATCGAATCAAATGAAATGGCAAACATAAAACAGCGGACGAAACTCAATTTTGTTGCCAAATGAGTCGAAATTCGTTAGGGACTGTAATTATTATAACATTCGCGTATTGCAAGAGTTTTTTTTATGCATGAAATGAATTATTTAATATCAAATTATCTAATATCAAATTGTATCTCAAATCTATTACTGAGAAATTGTAGGTTTTTTATTTATTTATTTTTTATGTGTACATACATATTTAATGTGCAATGTGTCACTTAAGATAAAAAAAAAATCGATATATTATTAACCTAGAGATATTATCAACATGGACGCATCTCTTTAATACGGCACCCCGCACCCCGCTTTGTCTCTATGCGCTCATTGTTGATAGAATTTTTCGCTCGCAAATGACATTGCCACATTTCAATGGAGCTTTGCCCCACCTACAAAACTACGAGACCATTGAAGCTGTACCTATCATTTTGTTGGGGACTTTTTACAGGTTGTATATAGCATAATCACAATCAGTAGGAGTTGCAAGAGTAGTAGAAAATGATAACAAAAACAATGAATAATTCGCTTCGATTTCTTACTATTTTCTGAATGCTTAATTAAGCTGTTTTTTCGACTCGCAACTTGTGCAAAACTTTATTTTAAACCAATAATTTTAATAAAAAACTGAGATAGATATTTTTACGATTTCATGTATATTGGGTTTGTGTTAGTGCCTATTAATTTTACAAGCTGTGAAGACTAACCTCACCGCTCCTCTCACCTTTGCTGTAAGCCAGACTGAAGCTAAACTGACCCGACTTGAGAAGCAGTATTTATTAAGTTCCCTAGACTCAATTGGGTTGTACTAATGAACGAGTGCGAGTGGGCCGCACTCATTAAAACTAATGAGGGGAGCACGCTCTCACTGACTAAGTGATTTGGATGTGGCATTATGTCGTTATTATGTATTTATTTTATTAATGGACTCGACAGTTCGTCATTTGCCAATGTCATGTTACAGAAAATTCCATATATAATAGTCTTCTATCTTCCTCCAGGGGAGTCGCAGTAGCGTCTTCACCCTGGGTAGCCGCGTCTTCTTGTCTTCATCCAGAGGAGACGCCGTAGCGTCATCACTCTGGTCGAAGCAGCTCGACAGTCACGTTCACTCCCGAGCTCGTAGTGGGAATCTTGACCATGGCGCCAAACTTCAGATCCTGCTTGAATTCTCCAATAACTTCACCATATTGTCATTCGCGAACATTTTCTGATTAATTTAACGTGATATTAAACACAAAACACTCACTGTAGACATTAAACTGAAAATTATTAAATAATTTCGCAACCGTCGTTTCCCGCCATTTTCAAAAAGCCATCGATGGCAGGATATGTAAGATAGAGCAGTTGGCTTGGCAGCTATTCTCAAAACAATGAAATCGGACCATGTCATGACGCATTGAACAAAGACACCGCTATACTAGCGCCATAGTACTGTCCCTGTCACGCATGATTTCCACACATCAGTTACAGTGGGAGAGGAAAGAGAAGACGGATAGTCTACTTTGGAACATCTGATAAGGGACTAGGGAACACTTGGTTATGTCAAACATAATGTAATAATTTACAATAATATAAGGTACAGAATACAAACTAGGTTATGGATGGATGTACGAACAGAGAAACAGCGGGGTTACTCTCACCTCTTATAGCGATCCAGTTTAGGTTCCTAAACTGACAATGGGCTGCAATGACGTCAAACGTCATTGTAGCAAATAGCGATTCGGTTCAGTTTAGGAACCTAAACTGGATCGCTATAAGAGGTGAGAGTAACCCTGTTGCAGGGTTAAGCTCACCTCTTCATCATCATCATCATCATCAGCCCGTATCAGTCCACTGCTGGACGTAGGCCTCTCCCAAAGCGCGCCAATCAACCCTACTCTCGGCCCTCTGCATCCAGTCCCTGCCAGCCATTTTGCGAAGGTCATCCCTCCATCTGGTCGGGGGGCGTCCCACACTACGTTTACCCGTTCGTGGCCTCCATTCGAGAACTCGTCTACCCCATCGGTTATCGGTTCTACGACAGATGTGACCAGCCCACTGCCACTTCAGTTTACTGATTCTATGAACAATGTCAACCACTTTTGTCTTCTGGCGGATATACTCGTTTCTTATTCTATCTAACAGAGAAATTCCAAGCATAGCTCTTTCCATAGCTCGCTGAGCGACCTTGAACCTGTGGGCCAGTCTCACCGTCAATGTCCACGTTTCGGCTCCGTAGGTCATCACTGGCAGGACGCACTGGTTGAAGACCTTAGTTTTTAGGCATTGTGGTATTGAAGACGAGAAGATATGACGTAGCTTCCCAAACGCTGCCCAGCCCAGCTGAATTCTCCTGTCACTCTCTTTCTCGAAGTTGTTCTTACCCAGCTGTAGAGTTTGTCCTAAGTAGACATATTTCTGAACAACTTCGAGGACCGTGGCATCGACTACTACTGGTTCCGGGACGACCAGATCATTGAACATGATCTTGGTCTTATCCAAATTCATCCCGAGCCCGACACGGCGAGAAGCAGCATTAAGGCTATCCAGCATTGCCTGCAGATCCTGCAGCGACTCAGCCATGACCACTATATCGTCGGCAAACCGAAGGTGTGAAATGTACTCGCCATTTACATTGATGCCACGTCCATTCCAGTCCAGTGTTTTGAAGACATCTTCCAGCGCGTTTGTGAAGAGTTTCGGTGATATAACATCTCCCTGTCTCACACCTCTACGCAACTGGATAGATCTTGTTTGCTGGTTCTGGATTTGGACGGTCATAGTGGCGGCGTCATACAGGCATCTCAGCACCTCTATGTACCGCCAGTCTACTTGGCATCGCTGCAAGGACTGCAGAACAGCCCAGGTTTCGATAGAGTCAAATGCTTTCTCATAGTCCACAAATGCAAGACACAGGGGCCGATTGTATTCCTCTGTCTTTTGTATAATCTGCCTCACTGTGTGGATGTGGTCTATGGTGCCATATCCTCCGCGAAACCCGGCCTGCTCCGGGGGCTGGAAGTCGTCAAATCTCCGTCCAAGACGATTCGTAATGACTCTCGAAAACAGCTTGTATACATGACTCAGGAGTGAGATCACCTCTTATAGCAGGGCAAAGAACCGACCCATGGGATACAATATCATATATCATATAACAAAATGATCTAATTGCGGCTGTAAAGAGGCATAATTTCCATATAGTTCCTGTGGAATTGGAATATCCCCATTCCTTCCACACTTGCAGACGCAACGTTAAAAGCAACGTCATTTGAGCGCAATGTTTGAGCGATTAACGAGCCCTCACGGCTCTTTTTCGCTTTTCCTACCAAAGCAATGTTTTCTATCGCTGCCTATTCGACTGTATCAATTTGGATTTTTTTTCAATCTCTGAGCTTTTTAATCAGTTTAACGCATTCGTCATGTTTCCATGACTCGATATATTTGATATTAAATTTTGCATTCGCCTGATTTGGATTGAAAGTGACTCTTTTACTCTGTACTTGATTTCATTCGACAAATTGAAATTGGAACTTGTACTCATGATAAATATTTACTTAAGCAGTTGCACGTTAACGTGATTTCCGAGGCACGGAGGGGCTCAGGAGAAAATGTCACTAGCGGTCACCCATCCAGGTACTGACCTCGACCAACGTTGCTTAACTTGTACGATCGTTTTCAACGTGTACTCGCAACTGGACTGCAAACCCCTCAGTGTAATGTCAGATGGACAAGATTGACAAGAGAGACCTTTTGTAAAACATGCAAATCATGTGTCACCACGCCCGGGGGAGCGTGTTGGTTATGTCGGGCTCACCGCCCTGAAGGGGCAGCATACCGACTAAACGTCCTGGGGTGCTCCACCTCGTGCCATTCTTGCCGAGCCACGGGAAACTGTGATACATCCGCGACCAGACTGGCGCCCGAGCACTCCCCATTGTGGGCTGTACTAGCCCACAATGTATAATCCATTCATCCATCACCTTCCTCCTCCCCGTCTGAGCCTCGAGCCACTCGGGCGCCAGACCTACTAGTTGGATCCAAGGGTATCAAACTGCAAAAGATTCCGAATCCATCTATCACTCCATCGCATACATTCAACTCCAGCTACTTTTTTCTATATCTCCATCTTTAGAAATACATTCCTATCCTATTCTCTCAAATCCCTTTAAAACATGACTCTGTAAGAGATTCCGTACAAACACGCGTTCGCGCATTTTCCTAAGGAAACTCTCAACAAAAGGAAGAAAAATCCGTAATAAGTGAATTGTTATCCCAACGCCGATCTCTTTGAACACACGCAAGGGACCGCCTGTCTGTAATTACGCTATCGGGTTGAAGAACTTTTATTTTTTTGAAGGGATGATGCGCTGAAATGATAAGAAAGATTTTGGACAATCTAATGCTGTAATGGGACGATGGATTTCAAAACATAAAAGTCTCACGATGGTAGCACCTTCCAGAGTAAGACTTTGGTCTTTGGACCATTCTTACTGTCTGCATCGTACGTTAAAAAAAAGTATTTTCCAAATCTGTCCAAGAGTCTTCGAGTAATCGGGGAACATACAAGATTTTTTTTTGGAGAGATGTAATTTAAAAGACATTGCCACATTTCAATGGAGCTTTGCCCCACCTACAAAACTACGTGATCATTTAAGCTGTACCTATCATTTTGTTGGGGACTTACTACAGGTTTCATATTGCATAATCATAATCAGTATCATTTTCTACTACTCTCGCAACTCTTATAGAAAAAAAAACAAAAACAATGAATAAATCGCTTCGATTTCTTACTATTTTCTGAATTCTTAATTAAGCTGGGTTTTTTTCGAATCGCAACTTGTACAAAACCTTATTTTAAACCAATAATTTTAATAAAAAAACGGAGATATTTTTACATTAATTCTTTATCTTGTACAACTTGCGGTTGAGGGCAGAATCTGGCATTGTCATTTTACAGTTTTCGGGTTTTTTCCTTTACTTGTGCTGTAAGACCTAGCTTCTTGCAAAATTTCTTGATTCTATGTCAACGGGAAGTACCCTATAGGTTTTGGTTTTCTTGCATTTTCATACAATTATGCGAGAATATAAACGGTCATATCTTTTGTTTGCGTTTACGCAGAAGTTTGATTTTTTAACGACTGCATGAAGTTGCAGAACTGAGTATTTGGTATTAATTTCAACTTGATCCATCGTCGCGTTTCTGAGATATAGGTCTTGACAGACAGACGGACAACAAAATGATCCTATAAGGTTTCCTGTTTTCCTATTGAGTCACGGTACCCTAAAAAGTAATGAAAAGGCAACGGTAACGACCGTGGTTATAATGTATGAAACTCTATTTTATCTTTTCTTGTACAGTCGACGACAGAGATAAGTATACAGGGGGCCTCAATAAGGTTGCGATTTTCTCAAAAACTACTGGACCGATTTTAGTAATTGTTTTACAGTTACGTAGTTTTCACTTTTATCTATCAAACAGTGAAAGAATTTTTGCAATAGGTAAAGTAGTTTTTGAGATAATCTCAACCTTAAAAACTCTCCTGTACACCTTTCTCTGTGTTCCACCATAGCATGCCTTGTTCTCGTAACAGTCTAATAGTTCGTCAAAGACAATATAGGCAAGTATTGTCTTTGGTTCTAACTAATGCTGGTTACTTTCACGTCGATAGGCAAGACTCGGAAATCTCTCGGATGTAGGCAAACAATTTCCTGGTCCGCATGAATTGTATAGCCACACCACCATCTTACGTTGACCCGCGGCTTCCTTATTTCTTACCTATTATTATCACTTCCCCATGGTTCAAGTTACACTGATATCTGCTGGCAAAGTTATTGATGCGTACGGTAAACTGGGTTTAGTGAGAACTGTGCTAGAAGGTTGTGCCAAATTGGTAGACAAGTTAAGTTTGTAAATAATGAATGTAACCGGATATTACTGGCTCGCACCGGTTATGCTGCGGAATTACAAATAGCTCTAAGAAAATTGCGAGGAGTTCTTAAACAATATTATGTTACAATTTTATATATCGTTAAAAATTAGGGCTAAGTGAGGTAAAATGTACATTATTGCTTTCGCACTATATCCCTTACTGACAGGGATTTAAGTGCTACGGTAGCACAGATACTTAGTATATTTTGATCAAAATACTTATAACTAGCTGTACCCCGCAAATTCGTTTGCGTAGAGGAGGATGATGGAGGAGATCAGGAGACAGATCTTCCTCGCTGGATCCTTGTTTCCACATCACATACCGCCATGACTTGTAGCCTATGAGCTGTCCGGATATTTCAGCTATCTCCTAGTGAAACTCCCATCAAAATCCCTTCAGTAGTTATGGCGTGACACTTGCACAAAGTCACAGACAAAAATTCTAAAAATTAGTGTTTTGGCATCAGTATCGATCCTAAAACACATTACAATTATACTTTTCAAAAAATATCCAATGTACAGACAACTTTTTTACAGTCTTATTATGTGTAAATATATATTAATAAAAGTGTACATGAGAGTTTTTAAGGTTGAGATTTTCTCAAAAACTACTTGACCTATTGCAATAATTATTTCAGTGTTAGATAGACAAAAGTTAAAACTAAGTAACAGTAAAAGAATTATTGTAATTGGACCAGTAGTTTTTGAGAAAATCTCAACCTTATTGACCGCATACCTACTTATTTTTGTTTTCGATTTTATGATGGTATACCCTGCTGTCCAATCATTTATTTTCTCGATAATAGCTCCCTTAGAATGTAACTGCGTCATAAAAGTTAAGACAAATTCGAGTCCATTATATATATAACAAACGTTTTAATAAAGTTACATTCTATGGCAATCAAAATAGTGATGTTATGATTGAAATATCGATATTGTATCGGTATTTATATTGAACTAGACGTGTTCCAGCGACTTTGTACGCGTTGTAATTTGTTTCCCCAGACAAAAAGTAAGAAGCCTATGTCAGTATACTCAGGCATAATGTAGCATTCTAATAGTGAAAGAATTTTTAAAAAGACATTGCCACATTTCAATGGAGCTTTGCCCCACCTACAAAACTACGAGACCATTGAAGCTGTACTATCATTTTGTTGGGGACTTATTACAGGTTTTATATAGCATAATCATAAACAGTAGGAGTTACGAGAGTAATAGAAGATGATAACAAAAACAATGAATAATTCGCTTCGATTTCATACTATTTTCTGAATTCTTAATTAAACTGTTTTTTTCGAATCGCAACTTGTACAAAACTTTATTTTAAACCAATAATTTTAATAAAAAACGGATATATTTTTACATTTATTCGTTATCTTGTACAACTTGCGGTTGATGGTGGGGCAGAATCTGGCATTGTCATTTGTCCAGCTCTTGTAGCAATCGACCGATCGATCGACGCAACGCCCGCGGAGCTGTCAAAGTGACATTAAAACAAAGCGTTTGACATTAGCGGCGTTGCGTCGATCGCTAACGCGACAGCTGTACAGTTAAACTAGATCTGTCATCGAGAAAATAAATGATTGGAAGGAGTAAAGTACGTTTATGATATTCATTTAGGTCTAAATTGTTAGGTACTTTAGGCTGCACCCACTCTCTCTACAAGTCTCATTGATGATGCTATTTTTAACTCGCCTAAAAGGCAAAGGGTTCCTGATCCATTAGTCAAGTTACACAAAACAATTTAATTGCACAAAGTCCAGCTTTAATGTTTAAAATTGTAACGGGATCATTTATTTGCTTAATCAAAACCCAATCCTATTAATTACGGAAAGTGGGGGTCTAATAGGGTTGCACCGTGTCACTTTAGCCCGGGCCACGGGACTCTTTCTAAAGTGATCCTTGGTCGATGGGAATTTCGGAAAAAATTCGGTCTAATACAAGTATATTCTGGTTTATTATAAATGAGCATTATTTTGTTATTTTTATTATTTATATTTTTAATTGAATGAATTTATATTTAATATTGAAATTGGTTAATTTTAATTTTTATATTGTTGAATAATTTTTATTATATTTTGACATGAAAAAGTATTCATAAGGATCTATTTTCAGAATAAATATTAAAGTTTGAAGTTCAGAGTCTCGACAGAGGTACGGTGGAAGACAGAGAAAGGTGTACAGGAGAGTTTTTAAGGTTGAGATTTTCTCAAAAACTACTTGAAATATTGCAATAATTATTTCACTGTTTGATAGATAAAAGTTAAAACTATGTAACTGTAAATTAATTATTAAATTCAGTCCAGTAGTTTTTGAGAAAATCTCAACCTTATTGAGGCCCCCTGTATACTTATCTCTGTCTTCGACTGTACCAAGCAAGTAAACAGTACATTTTTTATTGTTCTAAAAATCTCTTGGGGAAGAGACTGGGTTATGTTAAGGGCCTGACATGAGCTAACACTAGCGCCGCAAATGTTATAAAAAATAATATTCCAATATAATCCATTTTTTTTATCCATTTTTTCGGACGGTTGCCGGCGTCGGGGCAGACCTCGGCGTAGGTGGAGAGACGATATCGTTAGATACAGGGATGGGTGGCTGGAAGAGGTTCAGGACAGGGATGGATGGAAGAGGAGGGGGAGACCTTTGCCCAGCAGTGGGACAATTTATAGGTTTACAAAACAAAAAATTAATTTTATTAAAAAGCTACTTAGAAAATCTTTATTAGGACAAGTACTATTTTTCAATATACAATACATATCATAATTGCGACAGACTGAGTTGTCCAATATATCAAAAACGGCCGTTTTTCGCAATTATGCGACCTACAACTTAGCGAACTTGAATCACGTTGATAATAAGCATTTATAAAATTATGGATAAGTTACATTTTTTACCCACTTTTTATAAACTCTTCGGCAGCTAGTGATCTTCACAAGGGTTCGTAAATCCTGAAAGAGAAATCTTACGGAACACCCCAGTGCTCTACATTTTATGACCAAAAAACAATCGTATATATTTTTTGTAATAATTATACGCCACTTCCGTAATAATCCCGGGATTACAGATATCTCAACCCTATCAAGGCCGAAGGCCAACTTCGAGACGTTCAAGAAATTATTGCCCAAGTTTCCATCGATATAACGTTATTTAATTTCGCATATAACTCAGTTTTATAAATTGGGAAACTTTCCCGCGGCAAGGTCGGGGATCGAAGGGCCTAGAATTTGGGCAACTTGATACCCTGTGGCACTCCACAAACTCTATTAAATTAATCTTCTCCTACTGTACTGTACTCATAGGACCGGCGTACAACGTCACGGCGCGGCGCCGTGTCGTCGCATGGCTTCGCATGCCCCGTCTACCGGTGCACGATGTCGGCCGGCGCCGGTCACAGGCGGACAGCATTCGTGCCGACGGACGGCGCCGTTCACTGGCGCGGTACACGGCGTCGTCCACCGGCGCCGTTCTGTTGTATGCTAGCCCTAAGGGGGTTCCCCCCAAAAATTTAAATCACACTCATGTCACTAAAAACTTACCTACTCCAAATTGTAAAACTGCATTGACTTTACAGCCGCTATTAGATCATTTTGTTATATCCCGTAGATCGGTTCTTTGCCCTGTTTTATTGTTATTTATTTATTTTATTAATGGACTCGACAGTTCGTCTTTTGCCAATGTCATGTTACAGAAAATTCAATATATAATAGTCTTCTATCTTCCTCCAGAGGAGTCGCAGTAGCGTCTTCATCGTGGGTAGCCGCGTCTTCTTGTCTTCATCCAGAGGAGACGCCGCAGCGTCATCACTCTGGACGAAACAGCCCGACAGACACGTTCACTCCCGAGCTTGTAGCGGGAACTCTTGATAAAAGCTTAAAACTTCAGATCTTGCTACAATTATCCAATAAATTCACCATACTGTCATTCGCGAACATTTTCTGATTAACTTAACGTGATTGTATGGTGATGTCCATACATTTATGCTAATGATATGAGGTATATCTGAGGTGAGGTATATCTGTAGGATATACTACCTCAATGACGACTGCCTGACGTCTGCTACCTAAACCACCGTTCTGCTAATTAAACGACCGTTCAGGTTGAATGCCTTTATTGCACTGCTCTTTTAATGATACATATTTGGCAAGTTATTGTTATATAATTCATGTATGCTTGCTCATACAGTGATATTATTTTTGCAACTGTCGTTTCCCGCTATTTTCAAGATGTTGTATTGTCGTTTTTCTTTTTATACAAACCAAGTAAGTTTCGTGCATTGATGAAATGGGATCTTTAAATGAGGTGTAAAAGTTGACTCCATAAACTTAAATTGTCATTGTAATGAAGCTCAAAAGAATGGTCCCCGAAGACGAATTCCGTGGTAATATTTCATTTCGACAATTGTAATAGAGACCGGTGGCCGTCAAACTTTTCTGATAAGTCGGACCGCGATGCCTGCCCGCTGATGATACGGAGCTTCCTATTGTTTCATTCTTAGAGGAAAAATTTAATTAAGATGCAAAGGACTATTGTCTTCGAATCGTAGTTTTAGTTACTCGATTCAGTCTAGCAGAGATGCAGAATTTTGAGCGCAAGTCTTGCGTCTACGCTCTTACAAACGTCAAATTCTATAGACGTTTGATAGTTCTAAGAGCGAGGTCACACTAAATTGATAATTAAATAAATAAAAATACTAAAAGACATTGCCACATTTCAATGGAGCATTGCCCCACCTACAGAACTACATGACCATTTAAGCTGTACCTATCATTTTGTTGGGGACTTATTACAGGTTTTATATTGCATAATCATAATCAGTAATATTTTCTACTACTCTCGCAACTCCTATAGAAGAATAACAAAAACTATGAATAAATCGCTTCGATTTCTTACTATTTTCTGAATTCTTAATTAAGTTGTTTTTTTCGAATCGCAACTTGTACAAAACTTTATTTTAAACCAATAATTTTAATAAAAAATCGGAGATCTTTTAACGTTTATTCGTTATCTTGTACAACTTGCGGTTGATGGTGGGGCAGAATCTGGCATTGAACTACGTCAGAGCCACAGTACTTCCGGAATGCCTAATTTTACAGAAAACATTTTTTTTCTCGGAACTTATGTAAGTACGATATTTTTTTTTTTTAAATTCTTGAAATTGTATGTTTCTTTTAGGATATTAATATCTTTTAGACCTTGTCCATTGATCTACTTTAAACAACTAGATACGCAGTCTGCCTTCTAAAAATGTCCGAGCGCAAAGAAGGTCCAAACGGATGAATGAACCCTCATTTGCTTTATTGGACATTATTTAGACGTTAACAATGTACCCTTATTTGGACGTTTTTAAAATTGTTTTAGTAAGACCTTTGTGTATCTAGTTGTTTATAGGAGATCAATAACCTTGTCAATTCTATTTATAACGTAAAAATCCTAATGCCGCAAGTTCTTCTTCGTAAGTTTCTTTCACGTAATGTGATTTTATTCCGTGGTAATGTCACAATACGCTATGCACGGCTTGTATTGTATGTGAAGCGAATTGTGATTTGCATTTATAGTGGGTATTTCGAATTGCACATAAAAAAGGATTTCTCTCAACATCAAGTTATTTGTATGCGAATTACGAGAGTAAAGTTGGCGTGCCTTACGTGGGTTTTTATTATTATTTATTTATAAAAATATTACACAGCATTACAGTTAACACCAATGCGCTGTGTAATTCATAATAATAACTTAGTCTACTTATAGATAATAATAATAATATAAAATTCAGTTACATTAAAATATTAAATTATAAAAGGTTAAAAGCTGAAATCTTAGAGGTCATCATCATCAGTCTATTTATATTGCCCCACTGCTCGGACACAGACCTTCCCTTACATCGAGGGAGCTGGGGCCATGATCCACCACGCGACACTTAGATTAGCGGATTTCACATGCCTTAGAATTTTTTTTTCTTCTACGGCATCCTGGTTTCATCACGATATTTTCTTCACCCTTACCCTACGTAAGTTTTTCCGTCGAGAAAACCGAGGAAAACTCATTGGTACAGTCGAAGACAGAGATAAGTATACAGGGGGCCTCAATAAGGTTGAGTTTTTCTAAAAAACTACTGGACCGAATTTAATAATTCTTTTGCAGTTAAATAGTTTTAACTTTTATCTATCTAACAGTGAAAGAATTTTTGCAATAGGTCAAGTAGTTTTTGAGAAAATCTCAACCTTAAAAACTCTCCTGTACACCTTTATTTGTGTTCCACCGTACATGGCTGCCCTGGCTGGGAATCTAACCGCGGCCTAAGTCTAGAGACACATTATGCGGAACTGTACGCGACGGAATTCACAAACCTCAAGTCAAAAACAGAACTTCTGCTTATAGCTGTAACGCTGCTTTCAGTCTGGCAGGAATGAGTCCGGCGTCGAAACAAAAGCGGGTCACCGCTACAGGCTAAAAGCAGCGTTACAGCTATAAGCAGAAGTTCTGTTTTTGACTTGAGGTTTGTGAATTCCGTCGCGTACTTTCCGCATAATGCGTCTCTAGACTTAGTAATACGTAAAAAAACATATACTTGAAAAACATTATCAATCCTTTCGTTAGTCGCGTAACCTTATCATCATCAATCCTCATATTTCACACGAGCGTAAAAACACGCGACCGCTAAACGCCATGCGGTTATCAGTGACAGGGTTTAAATGAACCGTCGTACTGAGGGCGGCAGGCACACGTTTAGTTATTAAAATGGTAATTATGTGCACTCTCGCTGTGGGAGCCGCCGCAGACGTTGTCATTAATGTATAGCGTTCTAATTTCGTTCGTGTAAAAGTTTTTGGCATTAGATAGACGTTCCTCTCGATTGTATAAATAGGCGGGTCGTTAAAAGTTACTTAATTATTTCATAATTCTAATTTTACCAATGAGTTATCTTCGGTTTTTTCGACGGAAAAACTTACGTACATTTACCGAGTACTCTCAAAACGGTGAAGGAAAACATCGTGATGAAACCGGCATGCCTTAGAAAAAGACCGCGTGGTGAATCATGGCCCGAGCCCCCTCGATATAAGGGAAGGTCTGTACCCGTGAAGTGGAGACTGACAGTTGCGCTTATGTATAGGATTAGACTTTAAGAGCCTTCCTAGAGCTATAATACCGTGCTTTAAGAGCCTTCCTAGAGCTATAATAGTAACGTGATTCAATGTAGGTAAGTTTTAGTTCACAAATGTGCCAGAAACGGCCGTTTTTCGCAATTATGTGAACTACAACTTACCTACATTGAATCACGTTACAAATAAGCATTTAAAAAATAATATTTATAGCAATAAACAATGTGAACGTAGCTTTTTTAATAAAATTGATTATATTGGAAGATATGATTTTTTTAAGATTGGCGGCGCTAGTTGGCTCATGTCAGCGCCTTAACCACAACATAAACCTATTATCGCATATAATCTAAAATATACCTATGTCGGTTCTCTTGAAAATGGCGGGAAACGACGGTTGCGAAATTATTTGATAATTTTCCTTTTAATGTCTACAGGGCCTATTTTGTGTTTAATATCACGTTAAATTAATCAGAAAATGTTCGCGAATGACAGTACGGTGAAGTTAATTAATTATTTATGCAAGATCTGAAGTTTCAAGCTTTTATCAAGAGTTCCCGCTACAAGCTCGGGAGTGAACGTGACTGTCGAGCTGCTTCGTCCAGAGTGATGACGCTACGGCGACTCCTCTGGATGAAGGTAGAAGACTATTGAATATATTGACTTTTCTGTAACATGACATTGGCAAATGACGAAATGTCGAGTCCATTAATAAAATAAATAAATAAAAATAAAACCTATGTCGTCACGGCTCCAGAGTCTCATCTCGTGACTTGAATCAAACGGAAAGTCATCTCGATATTCCACATTCCTTCTATCACCACATCTACTGTACAAACGTAATACCGAGCAGCACAGGGCCGGCTGCAGGTTACTGGACCCCCCACGGCTTAATTACTTACGTTCATGGACAGTGGCGGCATAGGCCGTACTTTGAGTATTCGGAAAATGACAGTACGGCGTATGACGTAGTATTTTGATGCATTTAAAAAGACACAACGGCATCTCCCGCGGCGTTCGTAGGCGGTTTTCTTTGTGGAGCGGTCCCACTTTCATTCTGTGTAGAAAATAGGTATGTGTACTGTCAAAATAAAGGTTGTAGGTACATTTTTGTCGGTCTTGACACGCACATACTTAGAATCCCCCACGGTTATGACAGTAGTTGAGAATTTTCACTGTCATTTCGTAATTTCTACTGTCCATGAACGTGTTAAAACTCTGCCAGCTGACGACTAACTAACCATGGTTTCTGGTCAGATGTATTAAGTCCCTCCAACTAAAACAAATGCAGGTTACATTCAATTCAATCTATTTAAGGGGTGGTAGCATTTCTAAGGTCGATATTCAGAGAAAATTATACTTCGCTCAAGTTCTACATTTTCTCTAAATTTCCGCCATTATCATAGCATTGTGTGACATGAGGCATTACATCTTAGCTACAGCTACATCTTCAGCTTTTCTTCAATTTTGAACGCAAGCGTAAAGTGTAAAAGCGTAATAATAACATTTCAGTACCATTAATAATTACAAAATACTCGTATATCATTATTTTAAATTATTGAAGATATTACAATTAAGTTAATTCAATTTAAGACTATGTGAGCTCTAATTCCCACGCTAGGATTTCCTGTGTTGTGGGAGCTAGTCTCTTCCAGGATGTATAATATATATTTGATTTGAAATTGTGATCAAAACATAAGCGTAAAAAACATATAAAAGGAAAACATGCAATTTTGACATGTGGTGACTGTGTGTGTGTTTGTGTGTGTATGTATGATAGTGTATGTGTCTATTCAATTTGACAATTGTAAGAGCAAGCTCAATCTCGCGCTGAAATTAGTCTTTGAATGTCGGCCTGAGTTCCCGGAGCAGCAACATCGAAATCGATCATTTACGATTAGATGACAGGCGAGCTTGTGTTTCGTTCCTGATGAAACAAAAGAAGTTTGATACTCCAAAGTTGTGACCCCCATGCCTGCACACTGTTACGCTTGGGTGGGTTCCTGGACACAGTGGCATTGCGGGCAACGAAGCAGCAGAGGAGATGGCAAGGCGAGGCGCTGAGGGTCCCGCTATAGGCCCGGAGCCTATACTCGGCATTCCCAGAAGCGCCTCGAGGTGCGTGCTGAAAGCTTGGGCCGTGGAGCAAAGCAGGAACACCTGGAATGTCATGGCTGGCCAGAGGCACGCAAAAACACTTGTCACTGGTTACTCGCAAAACTTTTCATCGCACGCGATGAAATTACCACGAATGGAGTTGAGGATACTTATACGAGCCTTAACTGGACACTGCAGGCTGAATAAACATCTGAACAGAATGGGCCTACCTTACACCACTGCCTGTGGATTCTGCTGCGAAGCCGAGGAAACCCCCATGCATGTCCTCTGTGAGTGTGAAGCGCTCATTCACAGCAGAAGCCGAGCCTTGGGTGGACACATGGTGCCACCCGAGGATATCAAGACTCTCTCACCCAAGTGCATTGTACGGTTCCTGAGGGACGTTGGCCTTGGGAGCGAGATATAAGAACTCGGTGCGCGGCCACAATAGACCTTTGAGGTCGCAGTGACCCTTGGGCGTGTACCAACACCGTGATATTAAATAATAATAATAATGCCCCCCATGCCGCACGCCTAAACCCATCCCTGGCTGAAGAAATAGAAAATATTCACCTGATTCAATTCCGCGGAACCCCGGAGCCGATATAAAATTGTTGCTCCTGCGTCGGCTTCTAATAAATCCGCTTATCTCGTCCCATCCCCTTTACGTACAGATTTGTCGTCCATTGAAATGACAAGTAAACTTTCTCCTAATCTGAGATTGAGAATATTCTCCAAAATCTTCGTATTGGGAAAGTCAGAACATGTAGATGATGTAAACCTATTCAGAAGGTATTATCCAGATCCAACACAAAAGGATATGTGACAATTTAATACCTTTTTTTTTAACCCAGGTAAAACATGCAAATCATGTGGCACCACGCCCGGGGGAGCGTGTTGGTTATGTCGGGCTCACCGCCCTGAAGGGTCAGCATACCGACTAAACGTCCTGGGGTGTTCCACCTCGTGCCATTCTTGCTGAGCCACGGGAAACTGTGATACAACCGCGAGCCGACTGGCGCCCGAGCACTCCCCATTGCGGGCTGTACTAGCCCACAATGTATAATCCATTCATCCCTCACCTTCCTCCTCCCCGTCTGAGCCTACATATCTGTCTTAAAAACTTGGTCCTTACTTATATCACTTTTTAAACAATCGCGACGATGGTTTTCTGTTGTCAAAAACTTGGAATCCAGTTATCGACTTATGTAAACGAGGCACAAAGGCGAGTGCGTGCAAACGAGCGGACATAATTAGTTCTTTTTTTCAAAATGGCAAATATCAACAACTTTTCTCAACGCAGTCAGCGAAGACGAAAGAGGGTAGATCGTTTTGTATCACCTTTCTGACGTTCAACACTCACCGACTTCAGTCTACTCGTGACCATGATGGCTGCAATGCTGTCGAAATATAGAGACATCAATAATAAATGTTTAACGCGGTAATTCCCGTTGTATCTAATTAAACCACTGACACAATACAGTGGGTCTGCTTTTGCCCTTCTGCCTCTTTGTCTATCGAGCCATGTAATCATACAGTATTAAAATGTATGATCACAACATTTTACAATGCATGACGTAAAAAAGTGTTCCCTGTGTACCTAAGGTTAAAATAAATGAGTATGAGTATGAGTAATATGGTCCTTACTTAGTTCAAAACAGTTATCCAAATACAAAGATTTAGACTACACTGGTGTCACTAATAGATCAATCAAGTAATACCACAGTAGTAGCTGTTGGTCACAGAGCACTGTGCTGTTGGTATTGTCCTTGTCGTGTGGTTTAGTGAGCAAAGTCAGAGTTGACCACGCGAAGGCTTTTGACACGATGATTCACGATCGAAACGGAAGGCAGGAAGCAGTTTAGATGAAAAGCCACCATCGGTTACCCATTCTGACCTTATACGATTACTTTGTCTCAGTATGTGCTCAACAGGACTACGTTCGAGCCTCTCTATAAATGCCTAACAGTCTACAAACCCCGGAAGACAAGTGTCCCCAAATAAAAGACGCCCTTATCCTAAGCGTCACGTTACGATGCCGATGCGGTGACTCACTAATGGAGACGCCGAGTATTTTGCATAATGAGCTCTGTACACGATTAGGTTTTAACGATGATGACTTCCTTCTTAACAGTGATGGCAAAAACAGGATGAAAACCAAGACCAAAGATAATAATGAATTTATTTGATATATAGACCAATCCGGGCCCAATACATAAATAACGTAGTAGCAACTAAAGCAACCTTAAAAATGTTTAAAAAGAGCATGTCCTGTACTGGTGCTATTATATACAATCACCTACCTCGGGAAATCAAGGAACTAACAGGAATAGAATTTAAAAATAAGTTGAAAACTGTTTTTATACACTGCAAGAATATTTAAATTACAAATTTTAACAATTAATATATGAGATATTATTGACATACCTACATAAATGTATAATATTAAAATATTGAAACTTGTAAATGTATTACTAACCAATTAATGTATTATTAAGTATCTATTGCATGCCCACAAAACGGGTAGGTTATGTATGAACATGTAATAATTTAACACCTACTTTGTATCCCGTAACCGATTGCAATAAAGACGCTTTGACTTTGACTTTATTTTTCAGTAGCAGGTGCGATGGACTTATGGAGTATACATTGTGGGCTAGTACAGCCCACAATGGGGACTGCTCGGGCGCCAGTCGGGTCGCGGTTGTATCACAGTTTCCCGTGGCTCGGCAAGAATGGCACGAGGTGGAACACCCCAGGACGTTTAGTCGGTATGCTGCCCCTTCAGGGCGGTGAGCCCGACATAACCAACACGCTCCCCCGGGCGTGGTGACACATGATCTTGCATGTTTTACCTGGGTAAAAAAAAGGTGCGATGGACATCTGCTGAAATCCTGGCAAACAACCCTCACTTCCTCCATATTCATCAAGGGTTTGATATGTAGTTTAATGTAGTTTAGTGCGACGCACGCTGGTGCGAAATAAATCTTGAATCTTCTTCTAGATCGAAAACTCATTGGATCGAAAACCGCTGTAGCGAATAACGGTGTTTTTTTGTGCATGCCAGCTAGAATAACCCAATAATCGTCACACAGACCACTTACCCCATAGACCTGTAACAGGAGGGCGCCCGTTTCTGCCCGCACATGAGCGCAAAATTGCTTCGCGACACGCGTAACCTTGAGATATCGACACGGATTTAATATGGCGCCCCTGCCGTTTCGCCTATTGCGCTCGCTTGCAAATGACTATGCCAGATTCTGCCCCACCATCAACCGCAAGTTGTGCAAGATAACGAATAAATGTAAAAATATCTCCGATTTTTATTGAAATTATTGGTTTAAAATAAAGTTTTGTACAAGTTGCGATTCGAAAAAAACAGCTTAATTAAGAATTCAGAAAATAGTAAGAAATCGAAGCGAATTATTCATTGTTATTGTTATTCTTCTATATGCGTTGCGAGAGTAGTAGAAAATGATACTGATTATGATTATGCAATATGAAACCTGTATAAGTCCCCAACAAAATTATAGGGTACAGCTTAAATGGTCACATAGTTTTGTAGGTGGGGCAAAGCTCCATTGAAATGTGGCAATGTCTTTTGGTCTGGATGACTTTGGTACGAACGACCATCACTATTGCCAAAATTATATGCCATCATCGCCCATTTGGAACCAAACTTTATCCCTGTCCCGTAACGTTCAGCTTCCATCGCTCTCTGGCCCTCTTAGAGGATCCAGGACCTCATTGGTATTCTTCCTGCCTACATAGGCGTCATGCTTGGTAGACAAAATAATGTATTCCGCGTAGATCCTGTGCGAATACCATCGGATCGTTGACACTGTATGTGTGGTAACGACTGTTGTTAATGAAGCTGATTGCAGTGTCGGTGGAAAGTGGAATGCTGTAATCGAACGCTTCGTATCGTGAAGTTCTCGAAGGAAGACAATCTTTATTTCAAAGTCAAATTTATTTATTGCAAGTAAGCACGTTGTGTACATTTTTGCACGTCAACGTATTTTTGAATGGAAAAGGTGCCTTTTCCTTGCAAAGTGGTGTAAAAGTAAATTCAAAAATACGTTGACGTGCAAAAATGTACACAACGTGCTTACGCTGAGGAGAAAAAGTGGCAAAAAACTCTATATTTAATATTTAACCTATTCGTACGCCGAATTCTCTACCCAAAGGTTGTCTGGAAGAGATCGATTTGAGCGATAAGACCGCGAATTGTAACACTAACTGTATTAGCCTATTTCTTTTGTGTAATTCTTTCTTATTTTTTGGAATAAAGAATATTTATCTTATCTTATCTTTATCAATAATTCTCTGGGGGTCATCGCTGACAGGTGGGGTTGTCTGAATGGATGCAAAGGAAGAGAATCGGGTTGTGTATCGTGCCTTGGGATAGTAATGTGTCCAACAGTGGACTGATAAAGGATGATGATGATAGGATAAATATCTGTCAAATAAATGTCTGGTAAATAAAAGACTTGATTTCAAGACATCAGGTGGTATTACAGAGATAGATATTACATTCAAATATGATACTATGGTAAACTTAATAAAAAAAATTACAAAATTTAGGTGTTGTTCGTGGCAATTACAGTGCGCGAGGCGTAAGCTCGGGTTTACATTTGTGTGAGTGATAGCGGTACAAAAGGTGAAGTTTGTATTTTGTTGCGTTTGTATTGGACGCGTCGCGCCTCAGGCCGAATATCACTCTACACTATCTGTGTGCACTCACACAAATGCAAACCTGAGCTTACGCCTCGCGCACTGTACAATGGCAGAATGAGAAGTTGTTTATAGGAGATCAATGATTGTCAATTACAATTCAAAATAGTAAATCACGTGGTCAAAACAACAGTTGAAACAATTACAACACCAAACTGTTTTCTCAGTGTTCTCGAAGATTAAAAAATGAGCTAAGAGTTCGTCGTGCGGCGGTGATTGGCTGCGATTTTTTGCGCCTCTCTTCCCAAGTCGGTAAAGTTTTCATTTTTTTCCGGCCTCGGATGAGAACGTATTTAATTAAAAGTTTAGTTCCAACATTTTATCTCATAAGGATATATCAATAGTTTTATTTATTAATTTATTTTATTAATGGACTCGACAGTTCGTCATTTGCCAATGTCATGTTTCAGAAAATTCAATATCTAATAGTCTTCTATCTTCCTCCAGGGGAGTCGCAGTAGCGTCTTCACCCTGGGTAGCCGCGTCTTCATGTCTTCATCCAGAGGAGTCGCCGTAGCGTCATCACTCTGGACGAAGCAGCTCGACAGTCACGTTCACCCGAGCTTGTAGCGGGACTCTTGATAAAAGCTTGAAACCCCAGATCTTGCTCAAATTATACAACAAATTCACCATACTGTCACTCGCGAACATTTTCTGATTAATTTAACGTGATATTAATCTCAAAATAACCACAGTAGACAATAAAACAAAAATTATCAAATAATTTTGCAACCGTCGTTTCCCGCCATTTTCAAGAGACCATAGTTTTATTTTCACGTATTATTTTCAACTTGATCCGTCCACGCGTTCAGTCTGTCTTCTTTCACAGAGTTTAATATATTACAACCACTGCCGCTACGGTTGTCTATCCGCTACTTTTTAAAGTGATACATTTATGTGCCTTATTGATTCATATGTCGGCCACAAAACCTAATAATATCAGACACTATGCCACTATTTATTCGCCTATTAACCTGTGGCACCCACGGTATACCAAAAATATAAATAAATAAACATTCCCAATAGGCAATATTCGATAAAAGCAATCGAGATAGCAGCCGGGGGTCCGAACCGACACACTTTATTGCCCTACAAGTTTAGGAGGGTTAAATTTATCGTGAGGTCTGACCCTACCTGAATGTAAAGGGATTTTTTAGGGTTAAAAAAATGGCTAACAATTTGGTGTGGTGGTTCCAGGTTTGGGTGATAGTGGGTTTTATGTTAGTGGAGATTGACTGCTCATTCATTTACTGTCTTCTCCAGCAAAGATATTTCAGCGCGTCTCATCGATGGTGACCAGAGGGCTGGCGGCAGCTACTTCGGCCAACACATCAGCCTGGTTATAGCACTAGTAAAGGAAAAAATTCGATAATTCTAAATGACATTGCAACATTTCAATGGAGCTTTGCCCCACCTACAAAACTACGTGAACATTGAAGCTGTACCCCATCATTTTGTTGGAGACTTATTACAGATTTCATATTGCATAATCAGTAGGAGTTGCGAGAGTAGTAGAAAATAATAACTAAAACAATGAATATTTCGCTTCGATTTCTTACTATTTTCTGAATTCTTAATTCAGCTGTTTTTTCGACTCTGTGCAAAACTTTATTTTAAACCAATAATTTTAATAAAAAAAGGAGATATTTTCACATTTATTCGTTATCTTGTTCATCGTACCTTGATAGTGGGGCAGAATCTGGCATTGTCATTTCAAATTACGTCTCCTAAAAATCGTCACCATTCTACCATAGATCAATGGCCTACCTTATAGGAGGTCGCATACTTACCGAGATAAAATCAAGTTAACGGCACGATCTATCGCCGACGATAGGTCCCGGGGGATGCGGGCGCCGGCAAACGAGGTCATTATGAGTCAGCACTCGCTCGCTTTATTGTTTGTTTAATTTCTAGCCGAGACTTTAGTCTATGGCACAGATTCATAGATAACTTTCAGCACAAGCTTAGCTCGTCTTAGAAGGCTTTTGAAAATGGCGGGAAATGACGGTTGAAGAATTATTTGTTAATTTTCATTTAAATGTCTACAGTGGTTTATTTATTTATTCTATTAATGGAATCGACTGATCGTCATTTGCCAATGTCATGTTACAGAAAATTCAATATATTCAATAGTCTTCTATCTTCCTCCAGAGGAGTCGCCGTAGCGTCATCACTCTGGACGAAGCAGCTCGACAGTCACGTTCACTCTCGAGCTTGTAGCGGGAACTCTTGATAAAAGCTTGAACTTCAGATCTTGCATAAATAATCCAATAACTTCACCGTACTGTCATTCGCGAACATTTTCTGATTAATTTAACGTGATATTAAACACAAAATAACCACTGTAGACATTAAAATAAAAATTATCAAGTAATTTTGCAACCGTCGTTTCCCGCCATTTTCAAGAGAACCTCTACAGTGGTTGTTTTGTGTTTAATCTCACGTTAAATTAATCAGAAAATGTTCGCGAATGACAGTATGGTGAAATTATTGGAGGATTCAGGCAGGATCTGAAGTTTAAGGCTATAGTCAAGAGTCCCGCTACAAGCTCGGGAGTGAACGTGACTGTCGAGCTGCTTCGTTCAGAGTGACGACGCCACGGCGACTCCTCTGGAGGAAGAGAGTGGACTATGATATTTTGAATGCTCTATAACATGCATGACATTGAAAAATGACGAATTGTCGAGTCCATTATTAAACTAAATAAATAGCTCGCTCTTACGACTGTCACGTCATGTATTGTGGCTGTGACGTCATACTGAGGTAGCGTCATACAAACTTCATACTAAAGACCGTTTTGCTAAAAGGTGATGGAGCATCCCCCCCACCACTATCTTCGGTATTAACTGAGATATCGAAAACCTGATTTGACAGTTCTCTTAAGCATTAATATGAGAGTTTAGTTGAGTTGATTCGCCAATGTCAAGTAATTTAGATTCAAGTAAATTGAAACAAATAGAATAAAAAGAAACAATCCGCCATTCAAAAATCTCCAGAAGATGAACTACAAAAGATGAATTTACAGAACAATTCCTATTTTATTATATATAAACGGATATCACTCACTTATATTGTTAAAGTGGGCGCGCTCACCTTGAAAAAGACCGTCGAAATCGGTCGAAACTGTCGGTCTAATTGCCGACTTTAACAATATAAGTGAGTGATATCTATTCGACTGGTCCTCGCCTCGGGGGACTTCAGAGCTGGTGAGTATTTTGCCCAGCGCCTGAGCCTCGCTATACAGCGGGGCAATGCGGCCAGTGCGCTGGGCACCCTGCCGCGCGGGACGGGCCGAGACGAGGTGTAGTGTTGGCTAGATATATTTTTATATATATAATAATAGTAATTAAATTTTATTGTTTTAGTGCTATATATCCGTTTATATATAATTATTTCTAGTAATGGCTCACTATAGTTTTAATTCTATAATTCCTATTTTGCTAGATATTTGTTGAATGATAGGAATCTACCTATCCATCATATTTGTATCAACGGGGTTGTCTCCACCGATCCCGGGATCCGTTTGGATTGGAAACGGATCCCGGCAGTTTGTCTCCACCGATACCGGGATCGGTTTCCAACACAAAAATCAATTAATGGTTTTACCCACCGATCCCGGTATCCGTGGCTACAAGAAATAAATTATATTAATTGTGGAAACGGATCACGGTTTACAAGAGATAAGAAAGAAATTATCAGGCATCTATTATGCCGTCATGTTTTATTTGAATTTAAGACCAGCCACTTCTAAACTCCGAATGTTAAATAGATAAAAACAAATGATTGAACGGAAGAGGGGGCTGTTAAAACGTTTCCTTCTTTAATTTATACATTCAAAGAGAACCTAACAAGAGGGCACTCGGAAACTTCTAAACAGGAACGTCGCGTCGCCGTGGAAAGTATTGAGATTTGACGCCATTCAAATTATAGGAGACTGTCTTGAAAAAATCTGCCAGAATTGAATCTAACTCGATTCAATTATGAATGGCACGCTAATTTGCAAGAATGCAAGAATATTTTGACACAGAGAGAGCTATTCACTTCATGAGCTGGAAAATAACTAACATGAGGGAGAAATGAATTTTAATGATATTGTTATCTATTGAAATATTTGACATTTTTATTATCCTGAAGCATCCTGAAGGGCATTGCAGATACCATGGACAGTCCGATTCTGAGCCACTGGGTACACTGACATGTCCCGGGGTCTCGGAGTCAGACCTAAGTCGCATGTCATAGCGCGTAGTACACCTCGTGTAAACACTAACATAGTTTTAAGTACTTACTAACACTTATATGGTCTTTGTGACTGCAATAAATCATTTGAATTGAATTATTATTTATTGGTATAATAATACTTATAATGTAATGTTTGGTTTGTAATAATTGTTATTGTCATAGTTTGATTAAGTATATATATTTTGTATTGTATGACTAAGTGTGATATATGTACCAAAAGATGAATAAATGAATTGAATTGTTTGTCATAGAACATGTTAGAGTCATTTCTTTATAGAGCTTTTGTATTTAAAATTACCATAGAAATCTTCCTCCTCCTCCCTAATCGTTGCCTCAGTGCTAATGATCGTGACCCTCAACAGCAGGTACCGTCTTGGCATGTCATACAGATGAATGGCGCCAGAAGACACGGTCTTGTGCTCTTCTCACAGCCTCTTCAAAGGGCACGCCGAGGATTCTGCCAACCGCATCAGTCCAGCGAGCTAGACCCTTCCACTTTGCCGAGCAGTATAGGTTCAAGTTGGAAGGGTCCATTCTTATGATATGACGGAAATACCGCACATTTCGGGTAACCGTTGCCGATGGTAATCTTAAAGAGGCCATGAAGCGAAATTCGTATAGGGATACTTTTTTTGGTTTTTGTATTTTGTGGTTTCAAGTCAGTCTCTTGTAAATTACGCCGTCGCATCAACTTGTTTTCAATTCATCAAAGGACTCCGGTCAGACGGAGTTCGGGAGAGTGCTCAAATATTCCTCAGGAGTTGCCAACTTCCAAGACTACTATTTCACGACCTTTTTATTTTTTCTAACTTTGTTTGCCTTTTAATTAGGTTCGTAATCCTAATATTTGTTTACTTTAACGAGAGTTTCTTAAAATACAATCAAATAATTGAAGCTTCTCTTTCGTTGTTTCTTCGTTAATACTTCTTCTGAATTTGCTAATTATATAATTGATGTTCAAGGATATGGATAATCGGTTACTTTAGCACGTGTTACTGTTATTATCCGTTAAATTGTCAACACTTATTCGCTAAAAAGGTACCTATTTAAATATACACGTAAACTATTAGTTATTGGTCAAATACAATTATTATTATTTACTCAGAATTTGAATTACGTTTTATCCATGCCGTCCTGCCCACAACGGCGTCTGGGAGTGAGTTCCAGGCCTAAACAACCCTGTTGCTCAGGATGTGACGTACGACATTGGTGCTGAAGGTCATAATATCAGGAAAGTAGCTATCAAAGCAAACACCGAAATTAAAGAAATATAAGATTAAGCAAAATAGGTATTTATAATAAATGCCGGTTCTCTTGTAAATGGCGGGAAACGACGGTTGCAAAATTACTTGGAATTTTTTATTTTAATGTCTACAGTGGTTATTTTGTGTTAATATCACGTTAAGTTAATCAGAAAATGTTCGCGAGTGCTATGGTGATTTTGTTGGATAATTTTAGCAAGATCTGGGGTTTCAAGCTTTTATCAAGAGTTCCCGCTACAAGCTCGGGAGTGAACGTGACTGTCGAGCTGCTTCGTCCAGAGTGATGACGCTACGGCGACTCCTCTGGATGAAGACATGAAGACGCGGCTACCCAGGGTGAAGACGCTACTGCGACTCCTCTGGCGGAAGATAGAAGACTATTATATATTGAATTTTCTGTAACATGACATTGGCAAATGACGAACTGTCGAGTCCATTAATAAAATAAATAAAATAAACTTCTACTGAATTTGCTAATTCTTTAATTGATGTTCAAGGATATGGATAATCGGTTACTTCAGCACGTGTTACTGTTAATATCAGTTAAATTGTCTTCACTTAATCGCTAAAAAGGTACCTATTTAAATATATTCGTAAACTATTAGTTATTGGTCAAATACAATTATTATTATTTACTCAGAATTTTAATTACGCATTATCCATGCTCGGTGAATAAATTAGAACATGATGAAAAAATTCTTGCCGTGGGCAGGACGGAAGATAGTAGCCGCCAATCTTGAAAAAATAATATCTTCCAATTTAATCAATTTTATTAAAAAAGCTATTTACAAAATGTTTATTACGATAAATACTATTTTTTAAATGCTTATTTATAACGTGATTCAATTTCGGTAAATTGTAGTTCGCATAATTGCGAAAAACGGCCGTTTTTGGCACATTTGTGAACTACAACTTAGCTTGTCGCAATTATGCCATGTATTGTATATTGAAAAATAGAATTCATCCTAATAGACATTTTGTAAATAGGTTTTTTAATAAAATTGACTAAATTGGAAGATATTATTTTTTCAAGATTGGCGGCGCTAGTTGGCTCATGTAATTTGGCAAGAAGCTAGTACTGGAAGGTACTTGTAGTAAAGGAAAAGATCCTTTTTTTTAAGTTCTATCACGTAATTTTTTTTTGTTGTAATTACAAACTTATATTTGCAGTTGACGCCTGGTATGTCGATGTATAACGTAAAGATAAGTTTGTCCCTAAAACTAAACCCTTAAGTAAAATAAATAAATAAAATAATAAACCTTGCATGAGAGGAAATTCAAATACCATCAAAGCCGGTACACAGGCGACGAGGAAACTTTAAAAATTAAATTCCCGACTTTTAATCTATGCCCTAGTGTTCACAAAGAGAGCCATTATTACGACTAAAGGGCGCATTGTCCGGATAATTTCCTTCACAGCCAAGCGTGGCTGGCGACATGTTAATTAAACTGCAGCGGAATGAAAAGGGACGGAAAATGCAATTAGAAGAGATGCAAATGCTGTGCGATTGTCCGAAAATTTTAAGAGCCTTCATAGAGCCAACAGGCGCCGCCAATCTTAAAAAAATAATATCTTCCAATATAATCAATTTTATTAAAAAAGCTATTTACAAAATATTTATTACGATAAATACTATTTTTTAAATGCTTATTTATAAAGTGATTCAATTTCGGCAAGTTGTAGTTCGCATAATTGCGAAAAACAGCCGTTTTTGGCACATTTGTGAACTACAACTTAGCTTGTCGCAATTATGCCATGTATTGTATATTGAAAAATAGTATTCAACCTAATAAACATTTTGTAAATAGCTTTTTTAATAAAATTGATTATATTGGAAGATATTATTTTTTTTAAATTGGCGGCGCTAGTTGGCTCATATCAGGCCCTTAAGAGCCTTCATAGAGCCAACTAGCGCCGCCAATCTTATGCGAACTACAACTTACCGAAATTGAATCACGTTATAAATAAGCATTTAAAAATAGTATTTATCGTAATAAACATTTTGTAAATAGCTTTTTTTAATAAAATTGATTATATTGGTAGATATTTTTTTTTTAATTGGCGGCGCTAGTTGGCTCTATGAAGCTTAACAATGGTAAGTAATGACAGCAGCCTCCTCGAGGCGTTTTGAACTTTGCAGTCGAATTCTTCTACCCTAGTATTCGTGTCGGTGATTATTATTATTATTTGGTATCACGGTGATGGTACACGCCCAAGGGTCACTGCGACCTCAAAGGTCTATTGTGGCCGCGCACCGAGTTCTTATATCTCCCTCCCAAGGCCAACGTCCCTCAGGAACCGTACAATGCACTTGGGTGAGAGAGTCTTTGATATCCTCGGGTGGCACCATGTGTCCACCCAAGGCTCGGCTTCTGCTGTGAATGAGCGCTTCACACTCACAGAGGACATGCATGGGGGTTTCCTCGGCTTCGCAGCAGAATCTACAGGCAGTGGTGTCAGACAGGCCCATTCTGTTCAGATGTTTATTCAGCCTGCAGTGTCCAGTTAAGGCTTGTAGACGACGACGCCCGCTGCTCATAGCGTTTTTTGATTTTATATAAATTTAATTTTAAAGTAGGTAGGGGCTTTAAGTATGTAACCGTGTATTATATCGTTACTCAAAAACCGTCTGTTTTATTACCCATAGTCGTAAGATTTAGCATTGTTTTATCATAGCTAACTATAAGTACTGTTGTGACCGTATTAAAATGATTGAAGTAACTGCCGTATTATTACCTCTAAAGTAAGGTTTCATTGTAACCAAAATAGCATAAGCAACAATAGAATAAGTAAAACAATAAAAAAGTACAACCTAATTTAGCACTCATTCTCCCATAATTTTAAGAATTTGCCATTGTAAAGCTTAATAACTAGAACATAACTGTACCTATATGCTTCCTTCCAATTCCATCCTATAGAAATAAGTACTAGCTAAGTATATAATAAGTACATAGGCCAGGTATATAGGCCAGGTAAATAGGCATTTAAGAAAAACGCACTGTGGCGTAGTGAAAATTACCAATAAAAATGTCGAGATGAGATAGACCGGCGCGGCTCTCTATACGGTCATTCATAAAATCAATATCTTAAAATTAAACAAAAATAATTCATTCCTCGTGTGTCAACATTTGACCTGCAAAGCCGAGCTGCCTCAACCGACTGAAAATCTACATCTGCGTTTCATTCTATATACAATACAGTCCACGAGTCATCGATAATAAGGCTCGTATAAGTATCCTCAACTCCATTCGTGGTAATTTCATGAACTGAATTACCTAGGATCACAGAAACCTTTATTACGAAGGGTATAAATATCCCAAGATCAAAAGGCACTCATAATATTTCTGAGAAAAGCATTAGAGAAGCTCATTTTGAAACTAAAGAAGAGTTATCTAAGCCCTTGAATGAAAATAACGAGTCGGAGATATATATATGAGACTTTTAGAGTCTACACTTTTAAGCTTACCATCAGGTGAGACAGGTTAAACGCGGGGTTAGTCCAATATCACCCTAGCTGGCGGTACGATACCAGGCCGTTCAACGAGCAAATCGAGCTGGTCCTCGTTTCACCTGGAAGGAGACGTTGTAATCCCGCGAACCCACAGCAGAGAGCAAGTGCCGCACTTAAAGCTAGGTCAGAAAGGACGGAATCTTACTTGGGATAAGCTGATGACGCTGGCACACCAAAAGTCTCCCGATCCTTGTCAATTCCTCGCACGCACAGCACTAAACAGGTTGACACAAGAGTCCATGACGTCCTACACAGGCTCTAATCACGAAATACTCGACTTTCGTCTACTTTTTAACCACGATTAACAGGAGCAAAGTTTTGCCGTGCTTGACGCGGCGGCCATCATTTGAGTAGTAGTTTGTTCAGCGCAACTCTGGCGCTGGTGTCGCGTCGGGCGCGACCAAGTTTGAATTTCAAAACGGGAGTGGAAAGTTCATGGATAGGATATTTCTAGAAGGATAAGCAGCACCACTAGCATTGCCAATTACATTTTATAAATTAGTCAACCAATTTACTGCATAAAGATTAAACAAGCAGAAATTAATTATGGAAAAAAACAAAAAACGACCGCCAAAAATTTAAGCCGCTCTGATTAAATTTTTAAAACCATGTCACTCGTACAATCAAGACGAATCTAACGCCTCATATGTTAAAATCCATCTGCCACAGCCGCCGTAGCGTCATCACTCTGGACGAAGCGGCTCGACAGTCACGTTCACTCCAGTCCCGAGCTCGTAGTGGGACTCTTGACTCTATGACTCACGGTCAAGAGCGCTATGGCGGCAAACTTCAGATCCTGCATGAATCCTCCATTAATGTCACCATACTGTCATTCGCGAACATTTTCTGGTTAATTTAACGTGATATTAAACACATAACAACCACTTTATTCAACTCAAAATGATCAAATAATTTCGCATCGTTTTCCGCTATTTTCAAACGCCCTAAAAAGGATCTTATAATGTAAAAGAGCATCAAGAAGAAATCGATGCATATTGACAGCGGTAGTGTGGGGTTTATTGGAAAAGTTGTGCAGAAAGTCGAGGTATTTCACGGCACATTACTCCTCCAGAGAGCAGAAGCGACGGCCACCGCCTGCAATTATTGTGAGCGCGTCATGCGTGAATATTGACGCAATACAAACATGGACCGGTTTATTTGCAGTCTTGTGGAAAATGTGACGCCGGACTTTTGAATTGTTATTGCATTCTATTTTTTGTACAACTGTGGTCGGCAACGCATTAGGAACCTTTGGTATTGCATGTGTCTCTAAGCGACGATCGAAAAAGATTACATAATATACTATTGTTCTTGTTATCACTCTTTTACAGACATTGGCAAATGATAATTATGGTCGAATACATTATTTAAAATGGGCTGTGCTGTGACCCTCGCTCCGCGTCCTACCGTTTTTTTTACCCAGGTAAACATACCAAACCATGTACCACCACGCCCGGGGGAGCGTGTTGATTATATCGGGATCCCCGCCCTGAAGGGGCGGAATACCGACTAAACGTCTTGGGGTGTTCCACCTCGTGCCATTCTTGCCGAGCCACGGGAACTGCGATACATCCGCGAGCCGACTGTGGGCTGTACTAGCCCACTGTAATGTATGTAATCCATTCATCCATCACCTTCCTCCACCCCGTCCGAGCCTCGAGCGGGCGCCGTGCGGTTCGCGCACTGCTCCTGGTCCTACCTGGTGCAAAGACTGGCCATAGCCATACAGCGCGGCAACGCCTTTGCACCGGGTATGACAAGGGGCGGGTTCGATTTTCAAAGTTTACACGGATGCTTAGTTTTAAGGTTTTCATTGACATTTGTAATTTTGACATCGTAATTATTTAAGTTGAATAAAGTTTTAAATGCGTCATTTAAAATGACCTTGTATTATCTTCAAAAGCATAACGCTGTATATTACGCTTCCCACAGCAAGTGTCTTTATTTGTAAACAAGTATTATCATCTAATTGCCTGTTGTGGTGTGGCAAAGAAGGAACTGATTGAATGAATCTGTTCATCATTATGAAAATAAACTTGCTTTGAGATGAGGTTTACGTTTAGGTAGATGACGATTAGACAGACATGTAGGTATTACACGATCACGAATCGACCGTTTCATTTGCACTCGAAGCAAACAACAGAACTGTCTACTCTATTACCTGCTCTGTAACGAACCCTCGGCGTTCCAGTAACACGCGAAATTGGGTATCTGAGCCACTCGGTCACAGATTAATTAACGGTGGAGAGGCGCCGCCGGTTTGACGAGGCGCGAAATACCCGCAGCATCGCTGCCCACTCGAGCTGTTAACTTTTCCAATATCTCCGCTCTGCTGCGGCCCGCTTGATATGTGGAGAGTGCGCTTTCGCCTGTGGTGTAACTCATGAGCGATAGGCCAGCTGCCAAACTCGACCGCTAGACACAATATGTCCCGCAGCGGCGGAGAGAAGAGCCCGGCACAGTGACTCCATATTTGTATTTTTATTAATTTTGGATGAATTTTCGCGGGAAATAAAAATACACCAACATAAGTCAGATTTTTTTAAAACAAGCTCTCGTATTTATAGAACCCTACATTTTGATACATATTTTGTATGAATAACTATTTCGGTTATGACATAATTTTGATTTTGGTGTATAAGGTATCGTTAGGTTCGTCTTGATTACGGGAATGTCACAGGGTATAAAAATTATTCAAAAGGGGGTATTTTTTTGCATTCGTTTTTATGTTTTGTTTCTTGAAATAATTTCTACTTTAATTTATAATTACAAAATAAACATTGTTGATCAACTGTGAAAATAATGTGTCTGTCTGTAAATTAATTTCTTTCTGACTTAATTGCATGATATCTGCGGTATTAATTGAAATATCCAAAAAAATATTATTACGAAATTTCGTCATCAAATTCAAATACCAATTAATTTATACTCTTTGACAGCTAAGTAAATAATTCTTTGACAGTTAGTTTTAACTTTTATCTATCTAAAAGTGAAAGAATTATTGCAATAGGTCAAGTAGTTTTATTATTATTATTCACTTGATAGACAGGCAGCATAATGCTGGTGTGTCTATATCACAGTGTTGGTAAGTTCAGTCTATGTTGTCTAATGTTCACATGATTCACTACACATATTGCTTCATAACTATGTGAGATAATCTCAACCTTAAAAACTCTCATGTAAGGTGTACACTGTGTTCCGTACTTACGTGCTTATTTTGGCTTTCAACGGAAAACTAACGTAACGTACAAAGTCTGTAACTTGTACCACACTCCTCCGAAGCCGGGTATTTATTAAGTGAGCTTTAAAAATCCTCCCGAACAAAGGGTTTGGGATTAAGAGATCCTTTGATTACACCCGCTTTTGTGTTTGATTGTACCGTGCTGTTATCGAGTTTAGTTTATGAGTTATTTTATTAGACTGTACTTGACCTCATCATTATCATCAGTCTATTTATATTGCCCCACTGCTCGGGCACAGACCTTCCCTTACATCGAGGGAGCTGGGGCCATGATCCACCACGCGGGCCCACTGCGGATTGGCGGATTTCACATGCCTTAGATTTTTTCTTCTTCTAGGGCATGCAGGTTTCATCACGATGTATCCTTCACCGTTTTGAGAGCACTCGGTAAATGTACGTAAGTTTCTCCGTCGAAAAAACCGAGGATAACTCATTAGTACATGGCTGCCCTAGCTGGGAATCGAACCTGGGACCTCCTTATCGCAAGTCTGTTGACCCAACCACTGAGCCACCGAGCTCTACTTGACCTAATAGGTCAAAAAGTTAACTGAGTTGATTCTTGTGGTTCAAAGATGCGGTTCTGAGAGCTTTTTGGCCATTTGTCTCATCAGCGCTGGGACCTTTGTTTATAAAATAAGATAAATATTCTTTATTGCAAAAAAGAAAAGAATTACACAAAAGAAATAGGCTAATATAGTTAATATTACAATTAGCGGTCTTATCGCTCAAAGCGATCTCTACCAGACAACCTTTGGGTAGAGAATGCAGCGTATGAATAGGTAGCTTGTTGAGCAATAATAAATATCTATCACTAACGGTACTTACGTTAAGTACCTACCTACATAAATAAAAATAAAAAGTAACAATCTTTCATATTACAAATATTACTTACTGATAATTATAATAATACGACTAATTTAATATTTGTTTATTTACTTTATTCACAGACCACATACCGCATTAGACGCATCTCTTTAATACGGCACCCCTGTCCCCCGCTTCGTCTCTATGCGCTCATCGTTGACATAATTTTTCGCGTGCAAATGACATTGCCACATTTCAATGGAGCTTTGCCCCACCTCCAAAACTACGTGACCATTTAAGCTGTACCTATCATTTTGTTGGGGACTTATTACAGGTTTCATATTACATAATCACAATCAGTAGGAGTTGCGAGAGTAGTAGAAAATGATAACAAAGACAATGAATAATTCACTTAGATTTCTTACTATTTTCTGAATTCTTAACTAAGTTGTTTTTTCTGAATTCTGAAAAAAATTCTACGTATTCAGAGAGACAAAGTCTTCAAATATTTTTCTTTTACGATGTAAATAATTTTAGACCTTGTCAATTTGGCCAATATTACCATCGCATAAAGTGCTCCTATATTCAACTTGACGAGTTTTCGACATACATACGTCGTGCCTATCTTACTCCCGGACTCGTGCTTAATGGAGAGTTATCTAAGTTACCAAACTTAGGTCTCTAAGTTACGTGAAGTTACCTAGGTCGAGGTGCAAGTTTCCAGTCTAGACTTTCGAAATCCTATCTCAAGGAGATAGCGAGTTGTAGGCTGTAATATTCTAGTCTAGTTCGAGCTAACGAAGCAATCTGCGTTGTAGTCCGCTAGTTCACAGGTTGAATAGGATTTGCGAATTGGATTAGTCAAAATGGAGGCGATAATAAAAAAATAATATTTTTTTTTCTTTCTCAACTAGTCTAGGGATACACTGTTGCCGGGGCTCTCCTGTTAAGTACCAGGTACCTGTGTTAGGAGGCCCCGCTCTTCCACCTTACGGTCATTCTAAAGACAGAGTTGAATATTCTTAGAGTTAGAGATTATTAAATTATATAATTAAAAATATGCAAATAATAAATGTTCATATTCCACCTGGAGCTGGCATGATATCCAATGGAGTGTAGATGTCGTGGTCATATCGTTAAATTGAGCATTTCATGAAATCGTTGATCATTTCATGAAATGGTGACATTTCACGAAATCGTCAAGTTGTGCTGGGCATATCGTTTAAACGTCAACGTTCGTCGATTTGTCCAATCATGTTTGGTCAGATCATTAAAGTTTTTTGGTAAATTGCGGTCAATTTTTGCGTGACTGTCATAAAATTCACACGGTTTCGTATAGTAACACTTTTCCAAGATTCCAACACACTTTCTTCATCATCAGTCTATTTATATCGCCCCACTGCTCGGGCACAGACCTTCCCTTACATCGAGGGAGCTCGGGCCATAATCCACCACGCGGGCCCAGTGCGGGTTGGCGGATTTCACATGCCTTAGAGTTTTTTTTTTCTTCTTCTACGACATGCAGGTTTCATCACGATGTTTTCCTTCACCGTTTTGAGAGCACTCGGTAAATGTACGTAAGTTTTTCCGTCGAAAAAACCGAGGATAACTCATTGGTACATGGCTGCCCTAGCTGGGAATCGAACCTGGGACCTCCATATTGCAAGTCCATTGACCCAACCACTGAGCCACCGAGCTCCGAGCAATTTCTACTGTCCATGAACGTGTTAAACGTCTGAAAAAAATGTATAGCAATCTTGGGATGTCTATTTAGACACTGATGAATACCAAATAAACGCCGCGCCGTGACGTTGTGCGTCAGCCCTTAGTTGTAGTTCTCAAATATCCCAAAATTACGTTTTTCGCAATTATGCGAACTACAAATTAGCGAAATTGAATCATGTTGATAATAGAGTCTATATTATAGACTATTTTACTATTTATTTATTTTATTAATGGACTCGACAGTTCGTCATTTGCCAATGTCATGTTACAGAAAATTCAATGTATAATAGTCTTCTATTTTCCTCCAGGGGAGTCGCCGTAGCGTCATCACCCTGGGTAGCCGCGTCTTCTTGTCTTCATCCACAGGAGACGCCGTAGCGTCAATCACTGTGGACGAAGCAGCTCGACAGTCACGTTCACTCCCGAGCTCGTAGTGGGAATCTTGACCATGGCGCCAAACTTTAGATCCTGCTTGAATTCTCCAATAACTTCACCATACTGTCATTCGCGAACATTTTCTGATTAATTTAACGTGATATTAAACACAAAACACCCACTGTAGACATTAAACTGAAAATTATTAAATAATTTCGCAACCGTCGTTTGCCGCCATTTTCAAAAAGCCACGGTCATACTATAAATGCAAAACCAGTTTAAACATGTAGTCGAAATTCAGTTCTCCGCGCGGTCATTTCATGTTTGTGTTGCCACAACTTACAGTTTCTCCAGGCAAACATTGTTTAAGATTTTACGTCTACATTGTAAGTTTCTGTATACCTACTCGTAGTACAGATGACGCAGTCAACTGGTTGAAATAGACGTTTGATTTAACGGCTAGGCTACTTGAATACATATATTTAATCACATGTCTAGTTTTATAGTTGAATTGTGGTTATTAAAACATTTAACATCACAGCTGATTGAAAAGGCACTGTATGTAACATTGTATTAATAATAGGTAAATATCAACAAGTCGATAATAACTTTTTATTCCTTCCGTTAGGTACGGATAACAGCAGATCAATGGTAACATTTACAGTACGATTTCAAATGTTACGACTCAGAAAATAAGAACGATTCAAAGTGTACTGTTAGCTACTGTACATGATGTTTCCCTATACAAAATTTACATTCAGCCAGCTTACCGTCGTTTAGCTGTACTGCTGAACATTATATTCAGCCATTCAGCTAATCGACATTTAGACATGTGGTTGAATGATGTAGTTCAATTAAAGGGCTAGCCGCTCAGTTAAACGCCTTTTTTTAAAACAGTTGGCTGCGACATAAACATTGTATGCGAGGTCGGTCTCAATAGTACCGCTTTTGAGAGAATGAATTTTACATTGCTTCCTCAGTTCCTACGTCCAATGTTGCGGGTTCCGACGACTGAGTCCAGGAAATCAGACCCGTGTTGTTTTTTTTGGGAAATTCATGTCATCTCTGAGCATATAGGTACTCTTATCTGCCGCGGAACGCATGGCACCGTTGACGCCTGATGCTATTAATAGCAAAAGTAGAATGCTTTTGCTATAATTATTAAGGTAGGCGTTTTTGTATTCTCATATATTTATTTTATAATCTGAGACAATTGACATATTTACTACTTCGCAGATAGGAAGAGGATGGAACACTAAAGTAAGTGTTATTTTCTTTAAAAAGAAAAGTTAAAAATTGTTTGAACCGCTTGCAATAATTTCATTGAAGCCAGCAATACTTCGTCAGTGGATTTAAAAGTTAAAAGTTTTTTTAAAGCACAGCCCAAATCAAGTGTCTTATTTTAGAAGCAAAAATTACCCTACCCTACTAAAGTTTTAAGCTGTTCTGTGATTATTGCATAGTTATTTTCCCATTATTAGATCGGATCACTTTATTTTCACAACGATGAACAGGTACGATCAATCAGTTCCTTCAGTGTTACATCACAACAGGTAATTAGACGATATTTGTTTGCAAAATAAGACTTGATTTGGGCTGCGGTATAGGTACTTTGCCGTCATACCTATGGCAAAATAAAACTGAAAGAAATATTTGTGACGAACTGTGTTTCGAATGGGGTCCAATCTAGAAAAAAAATCATCTGAGAAAAACAATTCAACTACGAAAACGAAATCTTACCTCATGTTATGATAAAAATAATATTAAACCGAGCATAACAAAGATTCTGTCACAACCAACGGCAAATTCAATACAAAACCTCTTCTGAAATACGAGAACAAAACGGTTGTATTTAACGTGGGTATTTCGTATTTCAGTTGAAATCGGATCTCCGGCGTCGTGCCAAAGACACGAAGCCTGGCCTCTCACAGTAAATACAGAATTACGATGGCTCTGTTGGAATAGAGCGAGCCACGGAATGGCGAGGTCCCGGGTTCGAATCCCGGTCGTGATGAATTTTTTTCTTTCTCCATTTATCATTTAAATACAGAATTGATTGAATAAGGTTCACAACTCCGCATAGTTGTGAACCTTATCAGATAGAGCTTTTGACAACAATAGAAAATTTAAATAATTTTCGTTAGTTTTACAAAATAGACGTGCTTAGAGTCACTAGACCGTACGTAACCTAGATATCAATTGATCCTATAACACCCCTAAAAATAACCCTAAAATAACAGAGCGTCAGGCATTTAAAAATCTTAAGGAATTATACAATAGGAAAAACTTTTTTTTTTTAATAAAGTGCCATAATATGACATCTAGCCTAAATACAATAAGAATAATAAGTAATTTGATTTTGACCTATATTTCTATAAATTGACACTTATAGCTAAGAGCTAGTCCAACGACATTACTTAGAGTCTATTAAGGCGATCACTTTGTTCACGTGTCTTACATTCGCGCACTATCACTACGAATTGTTTTCACTACACTACACTAACTCAAAAGGTTTGGTTCTTTTAAGTCTTCTCACTATGTCCGTGTTGTATAGGAATAACATAGAACAACTAGTACTTTGTAATCAACAGCACAAAAACAACGTTTAAAACATGAAATTGCATTTCAAGCAACTTTTCCCTGTAAATTTTCCATGCACTAATGAAGCAACTAGATTTCGTGTTGCTGTGACGAAGTTTCCTACGTCCAATTTGTTGTCAGTTGTGTAAGTGATAAGTTTATGGAAAAAAATGACAATGCCAGATTCTGCCCCACCATCAACCGCAAATTGTACAAGATAACGAATAAATGTAGAAATATCTCCGTTTTTTATTAAAATTATTGGTTTAAAATAGAGTTTTGTACAAGTTGCGATTCGAACAAAACAGCTTAATTAAGAATTCAGAAAATAGTAAGAAATCGAAGCGATTTTATTATTATTTTTTTATTCTTCTATAGGAGTTGCGAGAGTAGTAGAAAATGATACAGATTATGATTATGCAATATGAAACCTGTAATAACTCCCCAACAAAATGATAGGTACAGCTTAAATGGGCACGTAGTTTTGTAGGTGGCAAAGCTCCATTGAAAATGACAGTTCCTTGACCAGTCGCCGCGCCTCTGGTCCCCATGGCCCCATGGTATCTACACCAAACGGCGCAAACATATCGCTGAGAGCCGCATATTTGCGGCGTTTGAGGCTTTCCGCGGCGCCGGCCGCCGCCCCCGCAGTTTTTAGTTTGCTTGAACTACAGTAGGGAATCTAACGTACACACAAACTCTACTTAATGAGGTTACTGAAAGTTGCAACATAGTGTTACAAAGTAAAGTCAAAGTCACATTTCTTTATTGCAAGTAAGCACGTTGAGTACATTTTTGCACGTCAATATATTTTTTGAATTTACATTTACACCACTTTGCAAGGAAAAGGTGCCAACGCTGAGGAGAAAAAGTGGCAAAAAACTCTCAGCAACACATCTTTTAAAACAATGATAATACAATGATTACTTAATAACTATACAGTACGTAACTATTACTATTGTTAGTAAGTTTATCCCTCATGCGGAACCGGCGACACACACCATGCATGTTCATCGTTTAAATAGTCATCTATCCTGTAATACGCCTTCTTAACAAGTGTTCCTTTAATGAAATTTTTAAATTTCCTCTCTGTCAACGTCGTGACACTTTCTGGCAACTTGTTATAAAAGCGAATACAGTGCCCCATGAAGGATGTACTAACCTTACGTAGTCTGAATCCGGGAAATGCAAGTTTATCTCTATTATAGTAAAAATGTCTGAAAATGTCTGTTTTTCGGAATTGTTTATGGAAAATATTCGTACGTCTTGAGATCCAGTATAAATAAATCGATTTAGGAACAACTTCCCGGAAGAAATTACCTTTGAAACGATTCCTTTACAGAATTATGTATGCGATTGCTTAGCATAATTATAATGTAAACGATTCGTTTTCATTTGACGGAAACATACAGACACTAGTTGCGATTCGTTATAATATAATTATAACACATGAGCATTGAATTGCAATAGATTTTTGTAAACATATTAATTTAAAAAAAAAACGGGAATTATCGTGCTAAACATTTATTATTGATGTCTCGATATTGCGACAGCATTGCAGCCATCATGGTCACGAGTAGACTGAAGTCGGTGAGTGTGGAAAGTCAGAAGGGTGACACAAAACGATCTGCCCTCTCTCGTGTTCGCTGACTGCGTTGAGAAAAGTTGTTGATATTTGCAGGTACCCCCATTTTGCAAGTTGATTTTTGTAAGTTGATAGTCTGAAGGATAATCATTACAAATATATATAGCTCGACTACCACTGACTGACTCACTGACTCACTGATTGACGCGCCCGTTTAGTCTGAAGGAGTTCCCGGAGGTGAAAGTGATGTAGGGAGGAGTTGTATAGTTTAGTGATTGGACCAGAGGAAAACTATAGGGAAGTGAAAAAAACAAAATGGCGGCGGGTCACGTGATGCCATCTCCGCCATTTTCCAACCGATTTCGTTCAAATTTGGAACACGTGTCACATGGTCCGCCTAATTTGTGATGAAATTGAAAAACAAAAGAAAAACAAAATGGCGGCGGAAATATAGCCGATTGAAAATTTGGACATTTCAGACCAAACTTTGTCGAATTAGCTGGCCTAGCACGAGCGCATGAGGAATATCCAACCAATTCCACTTCGTAGCACATATGATGTAGTATACCAGAAAATTGTCAATTTTTGGAAAAACAAAATGGCGGACGAGCTGTCAACCGTAATATTTTCATTACAATTTGGCAAGATTTTCAATCTCATTTTTCGAGTGAATGGCAACATTTTAGTGGAATGTCTTGTATGGGACAATTGTAGGTCTCGATGAATAGTGTTGCAATAAAAAAAAAGTTTAACAAATTTTAGGGTAATCCAGAGACCAAAAATGGGGAAAATGGAAATAGCGCTTTTTAACCAAATTTGGGTATGCAGTTCGATGAAGGCACCTCACCCAAATGACATTTGACCATTTTCATCTCAATCGCCTGGCAACACTGGAAGTTATGGGGCATGAAAGTTTTGGTCAGAGTCATGTTTGGGCGCTAACTTTGTTAAAGAAATTTTGGGCTATCGTAACGGTTTAAATGCCACATGTTAGATGCTATCCTGTACATTAATTATAAAGTTTAACATATTTTAAAATACAAAATGGCGGCCAGAATATTGACTTCTCCAAAAAGATACAGTTTCCCCATACATTTTCCTATACGAAACGAAATGATTACTAGCGTGCGGTAAATATCTATCAGTAACTATAGCGAGGCCGAAGGCCGAGCACACCCCGGCGAGGCCGAAGGCCGAGCTCCGCGTAGGGCGAAGCCCGAAGCGTCCCCTTGCCGAACAGAAACAACTCCCCACCCTCCAAGCAACTTTTGCGAGGCCGTAGGCCGAGCTCCGCGCAGGGCGAAGCCCGAAGCGTCCCCTCACCGAGCAGAAACAACTCCCCACCTTCCAAGTAAATTTTGCGAGGCCACAGGCCGAGCTCCGCGTAGGGCGAAGCCCGAAGCGTCCCCTTGCCAAACAGAAACAACTCCCCACCCTCCAAGTAACTTTTGCCCCCCGGCGAGGCCGAAGGCCAAGCTCCGCGTAGGGCGAAGCCCGAAGCGTCCCCTTGCCGAACAGAAACAACTCCCGACCCTCCAAGTAACTCTTGCGAGGCCGTAGGCCGAGCTCCGCGTAGGGCGTAGCCCGAAGCGTCCCCTTACCGAGCAGAAACAACTTCCCACATTCCAAGTAAATTTTGCGAGGCCGAAGGCCGATCTCCGCGTAGGGCGAAGCCCGAAGCGTCCCCTTATCGAGCAGACATAACTCCCCACCTTCCAAGTAAATTTTGCGAGGCCGAAGGCCGAGCTCCGCGTAGGGCGAAGTCCGAAGCGTCTCCTTACCGAGCAGAAACAACTCCCCACCTTCCAAGTAACTTTTGCGAGGCCGTAGGCCGAGCTCCGCGTAGGGCGAAGCCCGAAGCGTCCCTTACCGAGCAGAAACAACTCCCCACCTTCCAAGTAACTTTTGCGAGGCCGAAGGCCCAGCTCCGCGTAGGGCGAAGCCCGAAGCGTCCCCTTACCGAGCAGAAACAACTCCCCACCTTCCAAGTAACATTTGCGTGGCCGTAGGCCGAGCTCCGCGTAGGGCGAATCCCGAAGCGTCCCTTACTGAGCAGAAAAACTCCCCACCTTCCAAGTAACTTTTGCGAGGCCGAAGGCCGAGCTCCGCGTAGGGCGAAGCCCGAAGCGTCCCCTTACCGAGCAGAAACAACTCCCCACCATCCAAGTAACTTTTGCGAGGCCGTAGGCCGAGCTCCGCGTAGGGCGAAGCCCGAAGCGTCCCCTTACCGACCAGAAACCACTCTCTTCTTTCCAAGTAACTATTGCGAGGCCATAGGCCGAGCTCCGCGTAGGGCGAAGCCCGGAGCGTCCCCATGCTACCAAAGGCTGAAAAGGCTTCGCCCTACGCGGAGCTCGGCCTACGGCGTCGCAAAAGTTACTTGGAGGGTGGGGAGTTGTTACTCTTCGACAAGGGGACGCTTCGGGCTTCGCCCTACGCGGAGCTCGGCCTTCGGCATCGCCGGGGGGCAAAAGTTACTTGGAAGGAAGATAGTGGTTTCTGCTCGGTAAGGGGACGCTTCGGACTTCGCCCTACGCGGAGCTCGGCCTCCGGCCTCGCAAAATTTACTTGGAAGGCGGGAAGTTGTTTCTGCTCGGTAAGGGGACGCTTCGGGCTTCGCCCTACGCGGAGCTCGGCCTACGGCCTCGCAAAAGTTACTTGGAGGGTGGGGAGTTGTTTCTGTTCGGCAAGGGGACGCTTCGGGCCTCGCCGGGGGGCAAAAGTTACTTTCAAGGAAGAAAGTGGTTTCTGCTCGGTAAGGGGACGCTTCGGGCTTCGCCCTACGCGGAGCTCGGCCTTCGGCCTCGCAAAAGTTACTTGGAAGGTGGGGAGTTGTTTCTGCTCGGCAAGGGACGCTTCGGGCTTCGCCCTACGCGGAGCTCGGCAAGGGACGCTTCGGGCTTCGCCCTACGCGGAGCTCGGCCTACGGCCACGCAAATGTTACTTGAAAGGTGGGGAGTTGTTTCTGCTCGGTAAGGGGACGCTTCGGGCTTCGCCCTACGCGGAGCTCGGCCTTCGGACACGCAAATGTTACTTGGAAGGTGGGGAGTTGTTTCTGCTCGGTAAGGGACGCATCGGGCTTCGCCCTACGCGGAGCTCGGCCTACGGACACGCAAATGTTACTTGGAAGGTGGGGAGTTGTTTCTGCTCGGTAAGGAGACGCTTCGGGCTTTGCCCTACGCGGAGCTCGGCCTACGGCCTCGTGGTCCATCTCGGCCTGCGGCCTCGCAAAATTTACTTGGAAGGTGGGGAGTTGTTTCTGCTCGGTAAGGGGACGCTTCGGGCTTCGCCCTACGCGGAGCTCGGCCTACGGCGTCGCAAAAGTTACTTGCAGGGTGGGGAGTTGTTTCTCTTCGACAAGGGGACGCTTCGGGCTTCGCCCTACGCGGAGCTCGGCCTTCGGCATCGCCGGGGGGCAAAAGTTACTTGGAAGGAAGATAGTGGTTTCTGCTCGGTAAGGGGACGCTTCGGGCTTCGCCCTACGCGGAGCTCGGCCTCCGGCCTCGCAAAATTTACTTGGAAGGCGGGGAGTTGTTTCTGCTCGGTAAGGGGACGCTTCGGGCTTCGCCCTACGCGGAGCTCGGCCTTTTTTTTTTTTTTTTTTTTTTTTTTTACTTGGGGAAATGCTTTTCGCATCTCACCGCGCCAATGAGGAGGGGCGCGCGGTGAGTATGTGGGACTCCCGCCAAAATACGGTCCTATACCCACTAAAACCCCAAGGTGTTCAACGCATCGCGTTTGGAACGAGGTTGTGGGAACGCAGCGCCTAATACCACAACCTCGTCCGCGGCCGCCCGCGTGGGCCCTTCTCGGGGGTCTACCCCTATACCTCCGCTTAAGGCGCCTCGGAACACAGGACGAGACGCCTTACAGCTCGGGACCTCTAAGCGGGCGCCGGACCCCCCGACCCGACGCCCGCAAGTCCCCGTTAGGGCGGCAGGCGGCGGACATACGCCCGTCGCCTGCGGCCCGCTCGCCGTCGGCGGATCGGGAGCGAGAGGGGGTCATTCTCGCGCTCCCGCTCCGACGACTCTTTCGCCGTCATGATGGTGGCGCAGAAACCCGCCACCATCTTCCACCCTTCCTCGCTGCCCATTGCTCGCACGATGGCGGGCAGCGAGAACGCGGAGCTCGGCCTACGGCCTCGCAAAAGTTACTTGGAGGGTGGGGAGTTGTTTCTGTTCGGCAAGGGGACGCTTCGGGCCTCGCCGGGGGGCAAAAGTTACTTTCAAGGAAGAAAGTGGTTTCTGCTCGGTAAGGGGACGCTTCGGGCTTCGCCCTACGCGGAGCTCGGCCTTCGGCCTCGCAAAAGTTACTTGGAAGGTGGGGAGTTGTTTCTGCTCGGCAAGGGACGCTTCGGGCTTCGCCCTACGCGGAGCTCGGCAAGGGACGCTTCGGGCTTCGCCCTACGCGGAGCTCGGCCTACGGCCACGCAAATGTTACTTGAAAGGTGGGGAGTTGTTTCTGCTCGGTAAGGGGACGCTTCGGGCTTCGCCCTACGCGGAGCTCGGCCTTCGGCCTCGCAAAATTTACTTGAAAGGCGGGGAGTTGTTTCTGCTCGGTAAGGGGACGCTTCGGGCTTCGCCCTACGCGGAGCTCGGCCTTCGGCCTCGCAAAATTTACTTGGAAGGTGGGGAGTTGTTTCTGTTCGGTAAGGGGACGCTACGGGCTTCGCCCTACGCGGAGCTCGGCCTACGGCCTCGCAAAAGTTACTTGAAAGGTGGGGAGTTGTTTCTGCTCGGTAAGGGGACGCTTCGGGCTTCGCCCTACGCGGAGCTCGGCCTTCGGCCTCGCAAAATTTACTTGGAAGGCGGGGAGTTGTTTCTGCTCGGCAAGGGACGCTTCGGGCTTCGCCCTACGCGGAGCTCGGCAAGGGACGCTTCGGGCTTCGCCCTACGGGGAGCTCGGCCTACGGCCACGCAAATGTTACTTGAAAGGTGGGGAGTTGTTTCTGCTCGGTAAGGGGACGCTTCGGGCTTCGCCCTACGCGGAGCTCGGCCTTCGGCCTCGCAAAATTTACTTGGAAGGTGGGGAGTTGTTTCTGTTCGGTAAGGGGACGCTACGGGCTTCGCCCTACGCGGAGCTCGGCCTACGGCCTCGCAAAAGTTACTTGGAGGGTGGGGAGTTGTTTCTGTTCGGCAAGGGGACGCTTCGGGCTTCGCCCTACGCGGAGTTCGGCCTTCGGCCTCGCCGGGGGGCAAAAGTTGCTTGGAAGGAAGAGAGTGGTTTCTGCTCGGTAAGGGGACGCTTCGGGCTTCGCCCTACGCGGAGCTCGGCCTTCGGCCTCGCCGGGGGGCAAAAGTTGCTTGGAAGGAAGAGAGTGGTTTCTGCTCGGTAAGGGGACGCTACCAAAGGCTGAAAAATGCCCCTGCCTTTCGAATTATGAACAAAGTTATGCAAATTGTGTACAGCTAGCAACGTTTGGCTTTTGAAAACTTTCTATAAGTTTCTGGCATACGGGCATTTTTCAGCCTTTGGTAGCGTGGGGACGCTCCGGGCTTCGCCCTACGCGGAGCTCGGCCTTCGGCCTCGCAATAGTTACTTGGAAAGAAGAGAATGGTTTCTGGTCGGTAAGGGGGCGCTTCGGGCTTCGGCCTACGGCCTCGCGGTCCGGCTCGGCCTTCGGCCTCGCAAAAGTTACTTGGAAGGTGGGGAGTTGTTTCTGCTCGGTAAGGGGACGCTTCGGGCTTCGCCCTACGCGGAGCTCGGCCTTCGGCCTCGCAAAAGTTACTTGGAAGGTGGGGAGTTGTTTCTGCTCGGTAAGGGACGCATCGGGCTTCGCCCTACGCGGAGCTCGGCCTACGGACACGCAAATGTTACTTGGAAGGTGGGGAGTTGTTTCTGCTCGGTAAGGAGACGCTTCGGGCTTTGCCCTACGCGGAGCTCGGCCTACGGCCTCGTGGTCCATCTCGGCCTGCGGCCTCGCAAAATTTACTTGGAAGGTGGGGAGTTGTTTCTGCTCGGTAAGGGGACGCTTCGGGCTTCGCCCTACGCGGAGCTCGGCCTACGGCGTCGCAAAAGTTACTTGGAGGGTGGGGAGTTGTTTCTCTTCGACAAGGGGACGCTTCGGGCTTCGCCCTACGCGGAGCTCGGCCTTCGGCATCGCCGGGGGGCAAAAGTTACTTGGAAGGAAGATAGTGGTTTCTGCTCGGTAAGGGGACGCTTCGGGCTTCGCCCTACGCGGAGCTCGGCCTTCGGCCTCGCAAAATTTACTTGGAAGGCGAGGAGTTGTTTCTGCTCGGTAAGGGGACGCTTCGGGCTTCGCCCTACGCGGAGCTCGGCCTACGGCCTCGCAAAAGTTACTTGGAGGGTGGGGAGTTGTTTCTGTTCGGCAAGGGGACGCTTCGGGCCTCGCCGGGGGGCAAAAGTTACTTTCAAGGAAGAAAGTGGTTTCTGCTCGGTAAGGGGACGCTTCGGGCTTCGCCCTACGCGGAGCTCGGCCTTCGGCCTCGCAAAAGTTACTTGGAAGGTGGGGAGTTGTTTCTGCTCGGCAAGGGACGCTTCGGGCTTCGCCCTACGCGGAGCTCGGCCTACGGCCAAGCAAATGTTACTTGAAAGGTGGGGAGTTGTTTCTGCTCGGTAAGGGGACGCTTCGGGCTTCGCCCTACGCGGAGCTCGGCCTTCGGCCTCGCAAAATTTACTTGGAAGGAAGAGAGTGGTTTCTGCTCGGTAAGGGGACGCTTCGGGCTTCGCCCTACGCGGAGCTCGGCCTTCGGCCTCGCAAAAGTTACTTGGAAGGTGGGGAGTTGTTTCTGCTCGGTAAGGGGACGCTTCGGGCTTCGCCCTACGCGGAGGTCGTCCTACGGCCTCGCAAAAGTTACTTGGAGGGTGGGGAGTTGTTTCTGTTCGGCAAGGGGACGCTTCGGGCTTCGCCCTACGCGGAGCTCGGCCTCCGGCCTCGCCGGGGGGCAAAAGTTACTTGGAAGAAAGAGAGTGGTTTCTGCTCGGTAAGGGGACGCTTCGGGCTTCGCCCTACGCGGAGCTCGGCCTTCGGCCTCGCAAAATTTACTTGGAAGGAAGAGAGTGGTTTCTGCTCGGTAAGGGGACGCTTCGGGCTTCGCCCTACGCGGAGCTCGGCCTTCGGCCTCGCAAAAGTTACTTGGAAGGTGGGGAGTTGTTTCTGCTCGGTAAGGGGACGCTTCGGGCTTCGCCCTACGCGGAGGTCGTCCTACGGCCTCGCAAAAGTTACTTGGAGGGTGGGGAGTTGTTTCTGTTCGGCAAGGGGACGCTTCGGGCTTCGCCCTACGCGGAGCTCGGCCTCCGGCCTCGCCGGGGGGCAAAAGTTACTTGGAAGAAAGAGAGTGGTTTCTGCTCGGTAAGGGGACGCTTCGGGCTTCGCCCTACGCGGAGCTCGGCCTTCGGCCTCGCAAAAGTTACTTGGAAGGTGGGGAGTTGTTTCTGCTCGGCAAGGGACGCTTCGGGCTTCGCCCTACGCGGAGCTCGGCAAGGGACGCTTCGGGCTTCGCCCTACGGGGAGCTCGGCCTACGGCCACGCAAATGTTACTTGAAAGGTGGGGAGTTGTTTCTGCTCGGTAAGGGGACGCTTCGGGCTTCGCCCTACGCGGAGCTCGGCCTTCGGCCTCGCAAAATTTACTTGGAAGGTGGGGAGTTGTTTCTGTTCGGTAAGGGGACGCTTCGGGCTTCGCCCTACGCGGAGCTCGGCCTACGGCCTCGCAAAAGTTACTTGGAGGGTGGGGAGTTGTTTCTGTTCGGCAAGGGCACGCTTCGGGCTTCGCCCTACGCGGAGTTCGGCCTTCGGCCTCGCCGGGGGGCAAAAGTTGCTTGGAAGGAAGAGAGTGGTTTCTGCTCGGTAAGGGGACGCTTCGGGCTTCGCCCTACGCGGAGCTCAGCCTTCGGCCTCGCCGGGGGGCAAAAGTTGCTTGGAAGGAAGAGAGTGGTTTCTGCTCGGTAAGGGGACGCTACCAAAGGCTGAAAAATGCCCCTGCCTTTCGAATTATGAACAAAGTTATGCAAATTGTGTACAGCTAGCAACGTTTGGCTTTTGAAAACTTTCTTTAAGTTTCTGGCATACGGGCATTTCGAGCGTTGCTTGCTTTAAAAATAAAAAAATAACCTCCTTTAAATGAGCAAACTCTTTTCGAATAAATGTTTTTCACAGAGTTTTGAACTTGAAACTTTCGGGCGGTGCTTGATATAATCAGTGGATGGCTTGCACGAATTATTTGCACAGCGAACAATCCGGATAATGTTTATTTAGTTGCGGCGCCTACAACACGAAAACAAAGCCGTCTCGCGGGCCGCGCGCGGCCCGCGCACCATGCAACACCTAGTTACTAATATATATAGCTCGACTACCACTGACTCACTCACTCACTCACTGATTGACCGTCCCGTTTAGTCTGAAGGAGTATCCGGAGGTGAAAGTGATGTAGGGGGGAGTTGTATAGTTTAGTGATTGGACCAAAGGAAAACTATAGGGAAGTGAAAAAAACAAAATGGCGGCGGGTCACGTGATGCCATCTCCGCCATTTTCCAACCGATTTTGTTCAAATTTGGAACACGCGTCACATGGTCGACCTACTTTGTGATGAAATTGAAAAACAAAAGAAAAACAAAATGGCGGCGGAAATATAGCCGATTGAAAATTTGGACATTTCAGACCAAACTTTGACGAATTAGCTGGCCTAGCACGAGCGCATGAGGAATATCCAACCAATTCCACTTCGTAGCACATATGATGCAGTATACCAGAAAATTGTCATTTTTGGGAAAAACAAAATGGCGGACGAGCAGTTAACCATAATATTTTCTCCATATATTTTCCTATACGAAACGAAAGGATTACTGGCGTGCGGTAAATATCTATCAGTAACTATAGCGAGGCCGAAGGCCGAGCACCCTCCCGCGAGGCCGAAGGCCGAGCTCCGCGTAGGGCGAAGCCCGAAGCGATAGAACACCGCGAGGCCGTAGGCCGAGCTCCGCGTAGGGCGAAGCCCGAAGCGTCCCCTTGCCAAGCAGAAACAACTCCTCACCCTCCAAGTAACTTTTGCGAGGCCGAAGGCCGAGCCGTGCTGCGAGGCCACAGGCCGAGCTCCGCGTAGGGCGAAGCCCGAAGCGTCCCCTTGCCAAGCAGAAAAAACTCCCCACCTTCCAAGTAATTTTTGCGAGGCCATAGGCCGAGCTCCGCGTAGGGCGAAGCCCGAAGCGTCCCCTTGCCAAGCAGAAAAAAACTACCTACCTTCCAAGTAACTTTTGCGAGGCCGAAGGCCGAGCCGGGCTGCGAGGCCATAGGCCGAGCTCCGCGTAGGGCGAAGCCCGGAGCGTCCCCATGCTACTACTAAGATAATGTTTATTTAGTTGCGGCGCCTACAACATGAAAACAAAGCAGTCTCGCGGGCCGCGCGCGGCCCGCGCACCATGCAACACCTAGTCAGTCTATTTATATTGCCCCACTGCTCGGGCACAGACCTTCCCTTACATCGAGGGAGCTGGGGCCATGATCCACCAAGTGGGTCCACTGCGGCGAATTTCAAATGCATTATAATTTTTTTTCTTCTTCTAGGGCATGAAGTTTTCCTCACTATGTTTTCCTTCACCGTTTTCAGAGCACTCGGTAAGAGACTAAAAGGTAAAAGACATTTAGGCCGATGGCATTGGACCATGCCATAATAGCATTGATCTCCTATAAACAACTAGATACACAAAGGTCTTACTAAAACAATTTTAAAAAAACGTCCAAATAAGGGTTCAAATAATGTCCAATAAAGCAAATGAGGGTCCATTCATCCGTTTGGACCTTCTTTTCGCTCGGACATTTTTAGAAGGCAGACTGTGTATCCAGTTGTTTATAGGAGATCAATGCATAATAGTAATAAAATTATTGACGTTTTTCATGACATTCACATAATATATTAAAACAAAAATTTTGTTTTCCAAAGTGTACAATGTCGTAGTTAGATGGTGTGTCGCGCTTTACGAAGTGTCTAGCCGGGCCCGTCTGACTGCGACATATGTACACATAGTAGTTAAGTGAGTGCAAATGTTCGCCAACAAATTGTTATGCAATTTGGCGAAGCTTAGAACTAAATAAAATGTGTAAAATTATTGTTGAGTAAATAAATTAAAAAAAAAAATTGACGGCTTTTGAAAATGGCGGGAAACGACGGTTGCGAAATAGGTACTTAATTTAATAATTTTCAGTATACGTAGGTACGTTTCTTATCCATTTTCCTTATTTGAATTTGGAGCATGACGGAATTGATGACTCAATTTATCGGTGGACTGTAATCCAATCGAAGAGCGACTGCAGTCCCATCGGACACGTACGTCGTACGCATTATCCCCTCGTATGTTATCGATCTTGGGACCGGCCTTACAAATTCGACTCGCGACCCGAATTAATACGAGCCACCTTAATCGAATAAATTGAATTATTCAAACTCTGCCCCTGAGGGATTTTTTTTTTAAATTTTTGCCCCTATGAATATATTATTTTGTTTAATTCCTGTCTTTCTTAGGGTGTCCGCTTTTCCATCAGGTCATTGACTTATTTATATTTATCTGTAAATCTTTCTTTTGACCTTTCTTCCTATTTCGAAAATCATATTATATTATTGTGAATCCGTTAAAAACTTACTCTAAATTGTAAAACATTGACAAGGCCTCTTTACATCATTTAGTCTTTACAGCCGCAATTAGATCATATAGTTACATAGCGGCGTAGGCTTATATAAGTTAGGTTATCCAGTTTAGCAAGTCGAACTATTGAAGTACATTGGCTCCCATCACAGACCACTTACCCCATAGACCTGTAACAGGAGGGCGCCCGTTTCTGCCCGCACATGAGCGCAACATTGCTTCGCGACACGCGTAACCTTGAGATATCGACATGGATTTAATATGGCACCCCTGCCCCCGCTTCGTCTATTGCGCTCATCGTTTGATACAAATTTCATGTATATGGGATAAGTGGTCTGTGGCTCCCACTGTTGAGAAACCTCTTTGAGGATAAACTTTTAATTTGTTCGCCTTCCGACAGTTGACACATTTCATTATTATTCGTATTTTAATTTCATTGTGTTTTCAAGTAATTTTATAAAACCAATCAATTTTATTACACTTTCTTCAATATTATTTTATACCCTTGTTATTTTATAGTTATTTTCTGCCTCGTGCTCTAACACCCACACTAAGGCCCGTATTAATAGTCTGAGCTCAACCCCTCAAGAGCGAATTCAGCTGATACTCTCAAGACATGATCACCATCTCAAGTATGTCATTTATTAATAAACCAATCTTGAGGGCGTATCACGAGATATCTTTCTCAAGTGGAAGAACTCAATTAAACGTAAGGGATTCGCTTGCAATCAGCAAATACGTTCTCAAGTGTGATTTTGACAGTTCTCTTGAGAACTGAGTTTTGTTTATTAATACGGCGTTACTCACGTGATACCAGGCTCCTAAATGCGCACATAAGTTACGTTTATTAATAGGAACGCCATCTTGAGGTCGATCTCAAGATTGACTTTTGAGCTGAGAGTGATTTATTAATACGGGCTTAGGATTCCCTCTGTTCTGGGGGCTAGTCTTCGGAAGGATCCATATGCCAACTCATCTTGAAGAGACTAGAATGGCTATTACAGCAGTTATTATCGAATATACTAGTATATCAGAAACTACTTTATCATAATCTTCTCGCACGGATATATTCTTCAACAAGACATCTCACTGCAAAACACTCATTAATAATGATTTGTAATATTAAATCTCGCTCTGTATGAACTCATCGTCATATTTTCTAATATTAGCACTTACTAATATTAGCTTTACTGTAATTTTCATTACCTTAAGATTAAGTAAACTCTATTAATTAGAGAAAACGGGAATTACTGTGTTAAACATTTATTATTGATGTCTCGATATTTCGACAGCATTGCAGCCATCATGGTCACGAGTAGACAAAAAAAGTTGATGGCTGCAATCAACCGTGAATACAAACCGTGAAAGTTTAAAAAGTGATTACTTACTTATATTATAAACACTATTTAAAGTTAATCAACTACTGGAGAGTAGTTAACCTAAACATTTTTTTAAACAATTGTTAAACAATGTATTAATTTTAATCATCGATTGTTAGTAAGGCTGTTAGGTTTTAATTCAAGTTTATAACCCATATTACATTTTATTACATAAAAGCTATAAGTTTTCCGATCAAATAAAAAATAAAATAATCATCATTAACAACTCGTAATTCCACTATTCTGATTAAACATACAGCCGAATTCGTGTCCAACACGCACTTAGCCCTCTCTTTCTTATTGATTACTTAGGTAACGTAGCAAATGTATCCTGCTCGGCCCAATCGTATGCGTGCTCTTTGAATACGAGCGCCCAAGTTTGTTTTATCTTTGCCAAGTTGTTTAATGTGTTCCTCTGACTTCCTCGTTCGAGGGCTAGGGTCCCAACTCCTAAGTCAACTCCCGAACAAACATTCGTAAAGTATTTAAAAATTAAACCTGCTACAAATATTTTTACTTTTTTTTTAAGTTTAATCGATTTAATGGATTCCTAATTATGTATATTTTTAAAAAAATTCCCTAAATAACACATACTAATATCAAAACTTATGTAATGTATATCGCCTATGTCGCCCCCATGCGGCAGGGTTCCCAGGATGCTGGCGGCACTACCTCGCTGAACGGCTATAAACTCAGCCGTTGAGCGAAGTAAGCGCCAGCCCTGAGATCCCCTGTAGCGAGGACCAGTCTTTTGGACATATATAGATATTATATATTCAGGTATTTCTACTAGATTTTGTGTAGATCCTGTAGCTAATCGTACTTATAACCGACAACCGATTGAGGTAGACGAGTTCCAAACTATGTAACTGTAAAAGAATTATTTAACTCGATCCAGTAGTTTTTGAGAAAATCTCAACCTTATTGAGGCCTCCTGTATACTTATTTCTGTCTTCGACTGTACCATTTCCAGTATTCACCTGTTTACGTACCCCGTAAAGTGTGCGTCTGTCTCATAAAGGATGCATGGGAGTGGGCAATAAATAAAATTTTCTTCTTTTACAACTTAAAAGGCACGTAAACGTCCCCATGAAAATCTCCGCCCACGACTTTCCGTCGTCGAGTCGCTGCGAAACTCGTGGGTTATCAAATTTTAAAATTTTCGCACATAGATTATGTGCTCGGAGTACAGACTATCCACAACTTTGATTTTACTTTCAATAAAATGGTCGACAAAAGCGATCAAGTCTAGTGTGGAATTTGAACTACATAATCATAAATACTGTAACTTTCATTTGATCTAATTTAAGCCTTATGAGGCAAACTCAGACATTAAATGATACTTTAACAAAAACCGTAGTACAGTCGAAGACAGAGATAAGTATACAGGGGGCCTCAATAAGGTTGAGATTTTCTCAAAAACTACTGGCCCGAATTTAATAATTCATTACAGTTACATAGTTTCAACTTTTATCTATCTAGCAGTGGAAGAATTCTTGCAATAGGTCATGTAGTTTTTGAGATAATCTTAACCTTAAAAACTCTACTGTACACCTTTCTTTGTCTTCGACCGTACCTACAAGATACTTTTGGCGTTTCATGATCAATGAATATCGTCCATCTAAAATGTATATGCAACAAACAGTAGAATTTAGATTCTAAATACGTTATAAAATGAACTTAATTTTCATCATATTTTTACGATACTTGTGACAGAATTAATGGCTGCACTCTTTGAATATATTTTTATAAATAGTTGTAGAGCTAATTATTGATTGAGTACCATTACCGTGTCAAACATTTATTTTATTGATGTCTCGATGAGCGTGAGAAGAACGGACCGTGTCCGAAACACAACCCTGCGATCAATAACTGGCGTAGCAGACGTGGCCCGAAAAGCAGCCACATTAAAGTGGAACTGTGCGGGCCACGTGTGCCGCATGCAGACGGACCGATGGGCCCGGACTGTCACAGAATGGGTGCCATCTGACGGTCGCCGGGCGTCGGGCAGACCTCGGCGTAGGTGGAGAGACGATATCGTTAGATACAGGGATGGGTGGCTGGAAGAGGCTCAGGACAGGGATGGATGGAAGAGGAGGGGGGAGACCTTTGCCCAGCAGTGGGACAATTTATATGTTAATAAAAAAAATGTATCGATATTTCCACATCATGGTCACGAGTAGTCTGAAGTCGGTTAGTTGAACGGCAGAAGGGTGACACAAAACGATCTACCCTCTTTCGTGACTGCGCTGAGAATTCCCGTTTTATCTAATTAATATGATTGGAGAAAGTTCTGCAAGTAAATACTTAACGAAACAAAATGGCATTAACAAAACCATTATTGTCTAGTCGATAGGCATATTACAGAATTTTAACACAAAAATGAATTAAGCGGGGATTTCAGGGTGGGGTTTTGTTGTAAATTACATAAGTACGTGCTAAAATATTTCAGTTACTATTTTTAAGTTAGCTATGAGAGAATAAATCAACCATAATCATTTTTTTTTAAATACTTCCGTAACTAAATTGTGGTGGGAAATTAGACACAAAATGTTAGAATAGGCGAATACATTTATTAAAAAAATAAAATATCAGTTCTGAATTAATTTTAAAAACCATGCAAAATCAACTTATCTTTATCGGACTAAGAGTCGAGTCTGTAACATAAACGGTGTCTAGTCTTTGAGTGAAGCTGGAAAGTCTCCGAGCGAGAATTTTTAACTAAGGCTGAAATCACGGATACGACACGAAATTAAGTTTCGCAGCGCGCTGTGAGCACGCCTTAGGAGTTCTTCAGGGTTTGACAGAGCTCTGAGGAGTAAGGCTGTGTTTCAGGGTGTCATTGAATTCATTCGACAAATTGAGACTGGGGTTTGTCCACGACACGAGCTCGGGTCAGAACCCATTGGTCCCCTAATATTCGTCCCCCGGATTAAAAGTTGTAGATTCGGCCCCTATATAGGTGCCCATTGGTCCCCCGACAGGAGACGAGGCAATATTGATTTATTTTTAAGGTACGGTCGAAGACAGAGAAAGGTGTACAGTAGAGTTTTTAAGGATGAGATTTTCTCAAAAACTACTTGACCTATTGCAATAATTATTTCACTGTTAAATAGATAAAAGTTAAAACTACGTACTGTAAAATTTTTATTCAAGTCGGTTCAGTAGTTCTTGAGAAAATCTCAACCTTATTGAGGCCCCCTGTATACTTATCTCTGTCTTCGACTGTACCTACTCGTCCCCTGCTCAGTCTTTGGCACCTGCTCAGGTACTTTTTGGTTCCCTGATAGACAACCAGCCATATTTTTACATAAATAGCGCTGACACAGTACATTTGTGAACAAAACTTTAACGAAAATAATTAAAAAATATGTATTATGAAAATTATATTGCATCGTTGATAAATTAAAATGACTATTCATGTTCGGCAACAAACAGCATTTCTAATTTTACCAGGAATTGTAATAACAAAAGCGTGCCCCAACACGAATGGCTGTTCGATGAATGACGCGACTGTCACAACCACAGGGGCCGAAAAGAAATCTCTAAAATAGTAGAGCGCGAGGAAATATAAATTATTAAAAAAAAACAGTTCAGGGGACGAGTGGAAACCTCAAATATTTTAGGGGACGAGTGGGCACAGGGTGCGAATTTCAGGGGACCAGTGGGTTTTGACCCATGAGCTCACCTAGGGCTACACTTTGGGCTACCTGACTGGCTGGAGTTCCAGCCTATGTCTACCTACCTGGACACGGATCTGCAAGTTCTGAGTTGCCGATGATCGAAGATTCAAGGCCAGTGATTGTGTTCTAGTCTAGACCTAGGGCGTATGGAGGAAGTGTGATATAACGGCTTCAATAAACTGGTGAACCTACCTCATCTTTTTTATTTGAACCCTACCTACCCTATCTGCTGGTGTGCTTGGGCTGGCCTAAAAACTGGGGTAAAAATAATATCTTCCAATTTAATCAATTTTATTAAAAAAAGCTATGTAGGTACATAATGTTTATTACGATAAATACTATTTTTTAATGCTTATTTATAACGTGATTCTATGTCGGTAAGTTTATTAATTAGATAAAACGGGAATTACCGTGTTAAACATTTATTATTGATGTCTCGATATTTCGACAGCATTGCAGCCATCTACTACTATCATTGTAGTCTACTCGTGACCATGATGGCTGCAATGCTGTCGAAATATCGAGACATCAATAATAAACGTTTAACACGGTAATTCCCGTTTTATCTAATTAATATGTATACAAACCGTGAAAGTTTAAAAAGTGATATGTCGGTAAGTTGTAGTTCGCAACGGCTGTTTTTGGCACATTTGAGAACTACAACTTTGCTTGTCTCAATTATGCCATGTATTGTGTATTAAAGAATTATATTAATTAGATAAAAACGGGAATTACCGTGTTAACCATTTATTATTGATGTCTCGATATTTCGACAGCAATAATAAAGAATTATGTTTATCCTAAAGATTGTGTACATAGCTTTTATAATAAAAATTTGTAAGATATTATTTTTTTTAAGATTGGCGGCGCTAGTTGGCTCATGGAAGGCCGGGCCGTTAACGGAATAACATCTAAAACAATCCCGTTACGAATCCAATACTATAGATAAGTCGACAGTCCTGAAAACGTGTCCCATTCATTTCAACTGCGAGAAATATGTCTAGGGTTGCTTCGGAATTGTCATAAAAAGTAATATATTGTTATTACGAGGTATAAATTCGATTATGGTCGCGGGAGCACCCTTTAGGTGGGTCTTTTGGCTCGTTACGTTTTCATAGGGGGGTGGGATATAAGGGAAAGTTATTGGCTGGTTAGTGGCCAGTTATAGGGCCTGTTAAAGTATCTATAGCAGATTTGTATTATAACTTTCGCGTTTGTCAAAGAGAACTTAGATTTAATAGAGCTTAATTTTGTTCAAATTCTTCTGAATTAAAAAAAAAATCAAGGTTCAAAAAGACTTAGTTTTTGTGAGGTTAATTTACTGAAATCAGTCCCGTTTTTAGCCATTTGAAATTCTTAACCCCAATAAACAATCGAGTATATTTTTTTACTATGATGTCAAGTCTTCAACGGTTTTTATTTTTTGTATGTGATAGACTCTCTAAATTCATTTTTTAAATGCATTACATGCGATCTTGAATACAAAAAATAGGTATTAAAAAAAACGGTGTGTTTTCTGTGTGCTAATTTACAGAAATCAGTCCCGATAACCGATGGGGTAGACGAGTTCTCGAATGGAGGCCACGAACGGGTAAACGTAGTGTGGGACGCCCCCCGACCAGATGGAGGGATGACCTTCGCAAAATGGCTGGCAGGGACTGGATGCAGAGGGCCGAGAGTAGGGTTGAGTGGCGCGCTTTGGGAGAGGCCTACGTCCAGCAGTGGACTGATACGGGCTGATGATGATGATGAGTCCCGTTTTGAGCCGTCTTACTCCCAAAAAACTGTCAAGTAAGAAAAATTTTAAGAGTACTGTTTTTGATGTCACATCTTCAACATTTTTTTTGTGTAGTAATGGCAAGACAAGACTCTCAATTCAAGGCTCAGTCTTTGCGCTCTAAATGCATTTTTAACGATTACGATTTACGTGCAATCTTGAGTCTGATATTCATTATATCGTTGACCAACAGCTTGACAAACGCAACGTCCTATTTCGGTGCGTAGCGAATTTGCAAGCTGCTCATTAGTCTGTATAAATTCGTAACTAATTAGCGCGGTGACACAGATTAATGTGGCGTGTCTGCGAGCGACAACCCTAATGTATTTATTGTTGCGCGCTAGGCTTTAGATCAAAAATTCTATAGATGCAAGACCATTGAAATTGCACCAAAAACTGTCTCATTATTTCAATAAACGGTATGAATTTTAATCAGAATTGGTACTCTTATAAAACTCTTATAATATCTCAGAATTTGTATTACCTACGCATTATCCATGCTCGGTGAACAAATTAGAACATGATGAAAAAATTCTTGCCGTGGGCAGGACTTGAACTTGCGACCTTGTCATCCGTGACACGCTCTTACTAACTGAGCCACCACAGTCCACGCCACGCCCACCAAAAATCTTCATCGCATTATACATACTTACCTAAAGGGTAAGTTATGCAACTCCATCTATCGGACAAATATTATGTTTATTAATGTATGAATGACTACAATTTTGTATTGGACATATTCTGTAATAAAATTGTAAAGAATAAATAAATAAATAGTAGTAGTCTTATAATAACTATTTATTAGGTAATGGCCTCTCAAATTTTGATCTCAATCATGTCTCGTCGCATTTCACGGAAGTGATAATAACAACGGTCCAAAGTCCAAAGTGTTACCCTTGATGTGATTTGAGCAGTACCTACCTTGCATCTATAGTATTTATAAACTCAGGCGCTAGGCCCTTGCCTCACGGGACGACTTCTTTACAATTACAATCCTTTTGGGGCATCTTTGTTTATTGGAGTCACAGACCACTTACCCATAGACCTGTAACAGGAGGACGCCCGTGTCTGCCCGCACATGAGCGCAACATTGCTTCGCGACACGTGGCACCTAGAGATATTATCGACATGGACGCATCTCTTTAATACGGCACCCCTGTCCCCCGCTTCGTCTCTATGCGCTCATCGTTGACAGAATTTTTCGCTTGCAAAAGACATTGCCACTTTTTCAATGGAGCTTTGCCCCACCTACAAAACTACGTGACCATTTAAACTGTACCTATCATTTTGTTGGGGACTTATTACAGGTTTCATATTGCATAAGCATAATCAATATCATTTTATAGGTACTACTCTCTCAACTCCTATAGAAGAATAACAAAAACAATGAATAAATCGCTTCGATTTCTTACTATTTTCTGAATTCTTAATTAAACTGTTTTTTTCGAATCGCAACTTGTACAAAACTTTATTTTAAACCAATAATTTTAATAAAAAACGGAGATATTTTTAACTTGCGGTTGATGGTGGGGCAGAATCTGGCATTGTCATTTGTACCGATTTCATGTCTATAAGGTAAGTGGTCTGTGATTGGAGTGCTGTACAGATGCTGTTATTTAGAGATTAAATAGTGATTTAGTAATGTAGGAAATAGAGTTAACCAGAATCTGAAATATATATTTATATATCAAGTGTGTATCTTTTTGACAGATGACGACCAGATGGAGTCAAAGTCAAAGTCAAATTTCTTTATTGCAAGTAAGCACGTTGAGTACATTTTTGCACGTCAATATATTTTTTGAATTTACATTTACACCACTTTGCAAGGAAAAGGTGCCAACGCTGTGGAGAAAAAGTGGCAAAAAACTCTCAGCAACACATCTTTTAAAACAATGATAATACAATGATTACTTAATAACTATACAGTACGTAACTATTACTCTTGTTAGTAAGTTTATCCCTCATGCGGAACCGGCGACACACACCATGCATGTTCATCGTTTAAATGAGAGGGATGACCTTCGCAAGATGGCTGGCAGCTCAGCTGGCAGCAGAGACTGGATGCAGAGGGCCGAGAGTCGGGTTGAGTGGCGTGCTTTGGGAGAGGCCTGCGTCCAGCAGTGGACTGATACGGGCTGATGATGATATTATCTTATGCGAAAAAAATTATAGTAGCTAGATCCGCTAACAATTTTCACAATCGATCTTCTTTCTGCCATAAAATCTCCTCCAAGGAGCTCGTTCCGGAAAAAAATGAATTCAAATTACAAGTTTTAAAGAGTCAATTTAGGAGCCAGCGGGGAAGAACCGCTCGCTTTTAATTAAGAGTCGACCCAATGCTCCCGGGTGGCAAAAAATAGTGTTGCCAGATAATTACTGCATTAAAGTCGCGGGAAAATGTTAAAAAGAGGTCAAATGTTTCAAAGATAAGAAATTATAAAAGAATTTAGTATTTTTTTTTGATTTCTTAACATACCTACTAAAATTAGGTATTTAATTATTATTGCGACTGAACTGTTGATAATACACTAATTTTTTTAAACGGTTCATTGTGTATGTAGTTACGGTCGAAGACAGATAAAAATGTTCAGTAGATTTTTTAAGGATGAGATTTTCTCAAAAACTACTTGACCTATTGCAATAATTCTTCCACTGTTAGATAGATAAAAGTTAAAACTATGTTCTGTAAAATAATTATTAAATCCGGACCAGTAGTTTTTGAACTTTTATCTATGAAACAGTGAAATAATTTTTGCAATAGGTCAAGTAGTTTTTGAGAAAATCTCAACCTTAAAAACTCTCCTGTACACCTTTCTCTGTGTTCCACCGTACGAAAATTAAATTTTTCCAATTATGTCTTGCAACACTGAAAAGAACTGAACAAAATCGCGTCTCATTTGAAACGAAAATAACGTCCGGATCGAAAACTCGCTAATGGAATTCGGGTATTAAATATTTATTGTTTTCTATACTACCGTGAAATTCTTTAAAATAGTAACTAAAAAAATAAAAATCACCAACTCAAGTAAGTATGTCATTACGTCACATAAACCAATCTTGAGGGTGTATCTTTCTCAAGTCGCGGTTCGCTATTATTAGGAACAGCCAAGTGTTTTGCTGTGTTTGATATTTGTCTTCGTAGCTAGTTAGTTTGATTTGTTGTTATTTGCTCTGATTGATATTTTTTAAATTCAAAATTCCAATTCATTTATTGCGCCAGTTGTAGGTACAAAATGACAATGCCAGATTTTGCCCCACCATCAACCGCAAGTTGTACAAGATAACGAATAAATGTTAAACTCCGTTTTTTATTAAAATTATTGGTTTAAAATAAAGTTTTGTACAAGTTGCGATAAAAAAAACAGCTTAATTAAGAATTTAGAAAATAGTAAGAAATCGAAGCGATTTATTCATTGTTTTTGTTATTCTTCTATAGGAGTTGCGAGAGTAGTAGTAGAAAATGATACTGATTATGATTATGCAATATGAAACCTGTAATAAGTCCCCAACAGTATGATAGGTACAGCTTAAATGGTCACGTAGTTTTGTAGGTGGGACAAAGCTCCATTGAAATGTGGCAATGTCTTTTATAGCTAGAAGAGTGTCCTATTGAGGAGGCAACATTTTCATTCTATTGAGGAAGCAACATGCTATGGTAGTGGTACCGTGCCTCTAAATATCCAATAAAACGAGTCACAGATTATATAAACTATAAGTCTATTTTGTCGCTGGTCCACACATGGCCGGCCCACGTGTGCACGCAATCCGTACAGACAGGCCGTGTACGCTCCACGAGACTGATCTAATTTGTTGCCCAAATTGCCGCCAGATCAAACTTCCTTTTAGTAGGGATGGCGATTATCATCAAAGAATCGATGTTTGACATTATTAGAGACTGAAATTTTTTGGCATATTTGAGAACTACAACTTAGCTTGTCGCAATTATGCCATGTATTGTATATTGAAAAATAGCATTTATCCTAATAAAGATTGTGTACCTACATAGCTTTTTTAATAAAAATGATTAATTTGGAAGATATTCCTTTTTTTTTAAGATTCGCTAGTAGGCTAATGGAAGGCTCTTAAGGCGCTGACATGAGCCAACTAGCGCCGCCAATCTGGCACAAATGTGCCAGAAACGGCCGTTTTTCGCAATTATGTGAACTACAACTTACTTACATTGAATCACGTTACAAATAAGCATTTAAAAAATAATATTTATAGCAATAAACAATGTGAACGTAGCTTTTTTAATAAAATTGATTATATTGGAAGATATGATTTTTTTAAGATTGGCGGCGCTAGTTGGCTCATGTAAGGCCCTTAACCTAGAATCATGAAATTTGACAAGAGGCTAGTACTGGAAAGTACTTGTAGTAAAGCAAAAGATCCGATTTTTTTTTTAAAGTTCTATCACGTAATTTTTTTTTGTAATAACAAACTTATATTTGCAGTTGACGCCTGGTACAGTGTGCGAGGCGTAAGCTCAGGTTTACATTTGTGTGAGTGATCGCCAAGCTGCTAGCGGTACAAGAGGTGAAGTGCGGTGCGTGCGCGGCAGGGTGGCGTCCCGCTGGGGACGCGTCGCGCCTCAGGCCGAATATCACTCTAAACTGTCTGTGTGCACTCACACAAATGCAAACCTGAGCTTACGCCTCGCGCACTGTATGTCGATGTATAAAGTAAAGATAAGTTTGTCCCTAAATTTAGTTTATCTTTTCGTTAGATCAAATGTTATGGTGAAGTTGTACGGAACTAGGCGCGAGTCCAACAGCCGACTTGGCCAAGATGAGGAAAGCTTTTTATTATCAGCTTTTTAATAACGATTGATCGATAATAATTCTCATATCACCGCCATCCCTATATTCCCGACTAGACACACGGCAAATTGATTCTAATTTTCAATAAAGGTCAGCTAGAAATTCAAATTTCAATCTTCAGAACAAACAGATTTGATTTAATGACAGTAGAAATGAATGCTGATTGTTATATTAAGAACAATTGTTTGCATATTAATCATTTACTGGTCTTATGTTCAAATCAGATTTCCAAAAAATGTAGTTTAATTTGAGATTCTCTAAGGCCCGTATCAATAAATCACTCAACCATTGATCTCCTATAAACAACAAGATACACAGTCTGCCTTCCAAAAATGTCCGAGCGCAAAGAAGGTCCAAACGGATGAATGGACCCTCATTTGCTTTATTGGACATTATTGGGACGTTAACAATGGACCCTTATTTAGACGTTTTTTAAATTGTTTTAGTAAGACCTTTGTGTATCTAGTTGTTTATAGGAGATCAATGCTCTCAGCTCAAAAGTCAATCTTGAGAACAACCTCAAGATGGCGTTCCTATTAATAAACGTAACTTAGGTGCGCGTTTAGGAATCAGGTATCACGTTGTGAGTAACGCCGTATTAATAAACAAAACTCAGTTCTCAAGAGAACTATCAAACTTACACTTGAGAACGTATTTGCTGATTGCAGGCGAACCGCGGCTTGAGAAAGATATCACGTAATACTTTATTATTAAATGTCATACTTGGTTCACGTCTTGAGAGTGTATCAGCTGAATTCGGTCTTGAGGGCGGGTTTGAGCTCAGATTTATTAATACTTAAATTTAGGGACTTAAATACACAAGTTTGTTACTTATCAGGTTCAAGTTAGGTAAGAATAATATTTGAGCTTAGATTATTAATACGGTCCTAAGTATTACCAAAGTCTAAAAGGAGTAAGTATTCGATCGCTTAGTTAATAACTCAAGCATACAATTTCGACTGGGAGATCAATCGAGTCGTCCACTCTGCTCTACTGTAGAGTCGATTGGAATACGATTGTTCCGGCATACACTTCACTAGTCGATCTCTTTGAACAAATATAAAATTCAGTGAATGTCGAGCATTGAGTTCGGAGGCGTCTTTACATTGAATTATTGTATGTAGTATAATTAGTACACGATTTCAATAATGAAGTGATAAAAAAGGTACTTGTGTACTTTAAATATTACCTATAAATCTTAATTTATAGGTAATATTTAAAGTACATTTAAGATTTGTACATTTTTTTTCATAATTGTCTCTTCCGGGAACGATTCATTTTTAAGAAGAGAAAGTGGTCGTTTATGGAACAACTATGTAAGAGCGTAATGTCATAATTGCCATGTGTGGTTGGTATTCTTGACAAAATTTTCGTCATATTTGTATGTACGACAAATACAACAAACATCCAATAGCGAATACGAATTAGCGAATACGTTTAATGTTGTGATTATGAACTTTAGATAATATAATATAATCTAATGGTCGAAACTGTGGCTATATTCAAGTAAGCTAGATGCTCATTAACTGGTACGCTGCGTGACGGCTGTATGGCCAGTGCGGGTGCCAGGAGATAGTCAATGTGGAATAGGTACAGACAGACTAGGCAATCATAAACATAAAAAATTATATAAGTAATAATCTGGAATATTTATGTCTATATAAATGTGTATATTTTTGTATCTATACAACTCTGTTGGTTTAAATAAATGATTTTGTATTTGTATTTGAATAGCCAAGTGAAGTGCCACCATAAAGCTAGGAACTGGTTGGTTTAGGTTCGATTACAACTCTAGCGCCGTGGTAAATGAGTCAGCATCTCCATTCAATAGAAGCCGCTCTATTGAATGGAGATGGAAAAGAAGGAGATGAGTGGTGTACCGGAAATCACAGAGAAATTAAGTGGAGAAATGTTCATATTATAATTATATTAGATTACCTATCAGTAAAGACCTTTAAGGGGCTGCCAGCTGTCAAACTCAAGCGCGAGACATAAGATGTCCCGCAGTTGCAGAGTGAAGAGCACGGTACAGTGACTCCATATTTGTATTATTTTGGATAAATTTTGGCAGGGTAATAAAAATACGCCAATAAAAATTAGATTTTATTAAAACAAGCTCTCACGAGATTTTTTTCTATCAAGCGAAGTTTGTCCAATCGTGTATCGGTATTCATCAGTCCTTAAATAGACTCCCCAAGATTGCTACATATATATTTCATTCAGAAGTTTAATATTAGTAGTTAGTGCTGTGGCCTTCACAGAAAAAACGCTAAATCCGCGCATACGAAGCCTTAAGGGCCTGATATGAGCCAACTAGCGCCGCCAATCTTGAAAAAATAATATCTTCCAATTTAATCAATTTTATTAAAAAAGCTATTTACAAAATGTTTATTACAATAAATACTATTTGAAATTTGGTAAATTGCACTTTACTATTACCATTGCCGTGCCGTTGGTTTGCCATTGTAAATTAAATAAATCTTGATGGCGTATCCTATATAAATTATCTAAGAACAGGGTACAGTTAGCCCCACGAAAAGTTCTCCTTTAAAATATCCGAAGCGAGACATGCTTTGGTACGGAACATTCTGTCTTATTGAATTTTGTCCCGTTTCAGTTTCCGAGGCACAAGAGATTGTATTAGGACCGAAGACTGATGCGGAATAGGCATTGATCTCCTATAAACAACTAGATACACAAAGGTCTTACTAAAACAATTTAAAAAAACGTCCAAACAAGGGTCCATTGTTAACTTAGAACATTATATATGCAGTAAATATATTAATTCGTTATGTAAGTATGTAAATGTTAATTATTTGAGTATTAGATATATGTAATTAGGTACTTATTTTTTTTTTGTTAACCTATATATTGTCCCACTGCTGGGCAAAGGTCTCCCCCCTCCTCTTCCATCCATCCCTGTCCTGAGCCTCTTCCAGCCCCATCCCTGTATCTAACGATATCGTCTCTCCACCTACGCCGATGGGCCCGGACTGTCACAGAATGGGTGCCATCGGACGGTCGCCGGCGTCGGGGCAGACCTCGGCGTAAGTACTTATTAGTAAGTATTAATTATTTTAGTAGTCTAATCCATATATTTCTTCCTTTCTACGTGTTGCACTGTAAGCCGCCTCTTCCAAAAGAATAAATTCTCTACCTGAAGGTTGTCTGGAAGAGATCGCTCTCAGCGATAAGACCGCCTGTTGTATAAAATTATGTTAGCTAAGTGTGAAAACTATGTATTCTTTTTTGTGCAATAAAGTATATTTATCTTATCTTATCTTAGAACATGATGAAAAAATTCTTACCGTGGGCAGGACTTGAACCTGCGACCTTGTCATTCCGTGACACGCTCTTACCAACTGAGCCACCACAGGCCACGCCGAGCCCACCGAAAATCTTCATCGCTTTATACATACTTAAAGGGTATGTTACGCAATTCCATCTATCGACCTTAGAAATGACAATTGTCGATCGAATCGAAGTCCAGTGAAAGAAATCGTTGCAAAAAATTAAAAATACCTTAAAATGAAGAAAAAAAAACTCCAAAGCACAGTAACGATGCAAATTAAATTAAATAAGTAAGTACTTAAAAAAAAAATTATAGTTGAATTTATTATAAATATTTTTTATTCTACCCCAATTGCTTAATTTACTTAAACGCTGTGCAGAATTAACGTATGTCACAAGCCTCACCATACATTTATTTTTGTCAAATGAATTCAAAACCACATCGTATATAGAATACCTACCTTAAACATACCCGGTTCGTATAATTCACATCATCATCATCAGCCCGTATCAGTCCACTGCTGGACGTAGGCCTCTCCCAAAGCGCGTCACTCAACCCTCTGCATCCAGTCCCTGCCAGCCATCTTGCGAAGGTCATCCCTCCATCTGGTCTGGGGCGTCCCACACTACGTTTACCCGTTCGTGGCCTCCATGCGAGAACTCGTCTACCCCATCGGTTATCGGTTCTACAACAGATGTGACCAGCCCACGGACACTTCAGTTTACTGATTCTATGAGCAATAATTCACATAGATCTGAATAAAACTCTCAAAATCTTTCATTTAAATGTTAGTATAGCTAGTTATACTTGTGTCTACACCGTCATTAAAGCCGTGAATCCTCCTATCCTTTATTACGGAAAGGTAATGTTCACCCCAAACTGCGGTAACTACCTATTAAATAAAGGGGGTAGATATTTAAAACTTACCTCTAAACGTACGAAAATTGGCCAGCTTTGGCAGTAAAGGGTAATGTGGTCATTAAAAATTTCCCGCAATCGCTTCCTGGGTTGTGTTAGAATTACATTAGGTACACAGACCACTTACCCCATAGACCTGTAACAGGAGGGTGCGCCATGGGTACACTCATAGGTATTACAATGAAAACTCTGGTTTTGGGCGATAATTCTAAAAGGTTGCCTACATGGTGATTGGAAATTCGATACATTCCTTGAAAGGGCTGATACTAGAGGTGGTTTGCAACAAATTAGACCCTATTAACGAGGGGCCAAAAAAAAATTCAATCCTCGTGATTTACGACCTTTTATTTTTGAGTTAATGGGAATTTTTGGCATGAATTTTAAGGTAATCTCTACTTTATCAGCTTTCAGAAAAGTATTATTTCAATATTTTTTGAACATCATTTTTTTTGTGAACAAGTCAGAAAATTCCTAAATAAAATTAAAACTACCGTAACTCAGAAACCACTCATTTTTGACCCCTCGTTAATAGGGCCTAATATTAATTATTAACTATTAATAATTATTAAGACAAAAAAAATTACTCATCATTATATTTTTGTAAGTTGTGCATTACTTCTAAAAATCGTGTTGTAATATAGTTATTTAGTAATCTTACTATTAACTAACTATTTTTATTTATTTATTTATAGTATAAGGACATTTATTCAAATAACAATAAAATCTTAAAAATAACTATCTTAAACTAACCTAAAAAAATATAAACTAAACTAAAAACTATATATACAATAGGTCGGTTGAACTATCTGAATGACTTAGCATTACAGATAGTTCAACCGATCCCCGTTGTCCGGCAACGTGCCCAAAATGCTGGCGGCATTTTCCCTCTGGATCGCTAGGCTGATCCTTTGGCCGAAATACAGGCCAGCTCTTTGGTCACGTGTGGACTCCACGAGCCACAAACACTAACTATTATCTTATCTTATCTTTCCACCAGGCCGTATCGGCGGCTGTCGGCGGCTTTGGTATATAGACTGCATAATACGTGTGATGGTTTGAAACACAGACCACTTACCCCATAGACCTGTAACAGCCCGTGTCATGATGAAACATTTTAGAATTAAAACTATAGTGAGCCATTACTACAAATTATTATATATAAACGGATATCACTCACTTATATTGTTAAAGTCGGCAATTAGACCGACCGTTTCGACCGATGCGGAGTAGACGCAGTGAGTACATACTGCGTGACAGGACCTAACGTGAGTGGCGGTAACTCCCCGACAAGTGAGAGCGATCAACAAATCCAGCTACAGCCATCGAACGCACCGTCGTCGTCGGCGGGACAAGTTATCTCGGAGCGCGCACAGAGGGCGCTCATCCGCAGTGCGCGAAGAAACGTCAACGGCGACGCGGGCGTGGCGCGCTCACCTTGAAAAAGACCGTCGAAGTCGGTCGAAACTGTCGGTCTAATTGCCGACTTTAACAATATAAGTGAGTGATATCCGTTTATATATAATAATATGATGAAACATGATTAAGTTTTTTTTTAACTTTTAATTAAGATCACCTGTTTATGTATTTATAGCAAAAACAACGAATAGACATACTCACAAACTATATTATTGTTACCAAGGAAAACTTGTTCCACCAACAAAATCCTATAAACAGCGTTGGTTAAACTTTTTAAAGCACACCCCTTTGTACTAAAAATATTTTCATTTTATTTTCTAAGAAATTGATTCAAAGGAAAGTTATTATACTAACCAAGGCTGCTCAACCTTTTTAACAGTAACTCAGACTTTTTGGCGGGCCACTGAGACGCTTATTATTTTAGTTACTGTTGGGACTTGTCCCATAAAAAAACCAATAATATAAAGAAATTCAAATTCAATTTATTGCTACCATAAGGTTAATATTAGGTCTTAATTAACAGAGTTCGCATATGGTGCCCTGTAAGGGCACTACAATATTGTCAGAGGCACTACAGTTTTTATTATATTCGATATATCAAGTTATGATTATTATACAGTATATTTCAATAGGTACCTACAACAACAACATTATTTAATTTCGTAATTAAAATTCTAATTCTATAGTTATATGGTTAGTAATTATTAGTAAGTGTGTTTATTAAAATAATAAAACAAAGAGCATCCTATGCCAAATAACAAAATTGAATGTTTGATTATGCATCTTAAATCAAAATCTAATTAAATAGAAACTGAGGTATATGTGATTTCTGATATTGCTTCTGTTGTAATAGTTTTCTTATTAGGCTTATTTGGGCGCAGGACATTTTAAATTCGTCCGCGGACTATGGTCCGCTGACGAATTTGGTATGGTTTATGGCGATAGTATGCTATCGCCCGCGGGCATAGAGTTGAGCAGAACTAAGGTATTGACAGAACTTTCATAATAGAGGCTGAAACAAAAAAAGTCTGTCATCTTATTTATTTATTTTAGTAGAATATAATAAATGTTAGAATAAATGAAAGAATTAATGAAGGGCAACCTTCCATTGTCACTAAAGAGGAAACTTGTCGACATGTGTATCTTGCCTAACCTAACCTACGGTGCCCAGACATGGTCATTGACTAAAGATCAGACGTCCAAACTCAAGGTCGGCCAACGCGCAATGGAACGCAGCATATTGGGCGTGAGGAGAACGGACCGTGTCAGAAACACAACCCTGCGATCGATAACTGGCGTAGCAGACGTGGCCGGACGGTGGATATTTTTTTTTGTACATTTGTAGGTTGTTAGTTTAAATAGTTTAGTTTTAATTTTTTTTTTCAACATATAATATGTTATGTAGGTTTATTAATAGTAGTAATTAATTAATTAATTAATTAATTATGGACTCGACAGTTACTCATTTGCAAATGTCATGTTAAGAGTGTTTTTGGATCTCTGGGGGTTGGAATGGGGGATTCAAGTTGAACGAGCGAATATTTTGGTAAATGACAATGCCAGATTCTGCCCCACCAACAACCGCAAGTTGTACAAGATAACGAATAAATGGAAAAATATCTCCGTTTTTTATTAAAATTATTGGTTTAAAATAAAGTTTTGTACAAGTTGCGATTCGAAAAAAACAGCTTAATTAAGAATTCAGAAAATAGTAAGAAATCGAAGCGATTTATTCATTGTTTTTCTTATTCTTCTATAGGAGTTGCGAGAGTAGTAGAAAACGATACTGATTATGATTATGCAATATGAAACCTGTAATAAGTCCCCAACAAAATGATAGGTACAGCTTAAATGGTCACGTAGTTTTGTAGGTGGGGCAAATCTCCATTGAAATGTGGCAATGTCTTTTTTCGACAAATATCTGACAGAACTTGAGCGCTAATAAAAATTGTTGCTCGGTCCCAGGTTGAGAACCGCTAGCCCTGAAGATATCAAAGGAAGACACATGCCAGTAACCTGTTTGTTACACGGACGAGAAAACTAATAAGCGAAGTCGGCGGTTCCTTCGGGAAAGTTCGGCAAAGTTCGCAAGTTCACTACTTAGCGCTGCCTTGTAGCGATACAATTTGTGGGTGACGGCATAGTGGGCTCGGACCTCGAGTTGTGACCAGAACATAAAGTGTTTACTTAAGAGCTCCCGCACACGGGCCACCGGCCACAACCACAAAACGCCGCCACAGGCATATTTCCTGTAATTTTCATACATTTTATATGGACTCGCCGCACACGGTTGGCGCCGGTAGCGGCCACACGCTACAAATCGTCGCAGCTTGCTTCTTGTGGCTCGCACCGGCCACTAAACGCCGACACAAAAAGCCTCCACACGCCACTCGCGCGATTCCGCGCCCCTCTCTCCCTTGCCTCAGTAAACTATACTGCACGCATGGGTTAAAAAAAGTAGCAGCCACCGACCGCAAGTGTCGACCACCGGCCACAAGTGGCTGTCGCGCGCTTCAGCTACCTTTGTAGCCGCTTCTAGCTTCTCGTGGCGGCGTTTGTGGCTGTCGCGTGTGGCCCGTGTGCGGCGACACTTAGTGACCTAAGTTTTCCTATCATGTGTAAGGATATACAAACAACGGTAAGAATAGTACAGTATCATCATCAGCCCGCATCAGTATACTGCTGGACGTAAGCCTCAAGGTCAAAGTCAAATTTCTTTATTGCAAGTAAGCACGTTGTGTACATTTTTGCACGTCGACATATTTTTTGAATTTACATTTATACCACTTTGCAAGGAAAATGTGCCAACGCTAAGGAGAAAAAGTGGCAAAAAACTCTCAGCAGCACATCTTTTTTTAAATAATATAATAATACACAATTACTTAATAACTACGTAATACACAACTATTACTATTGTCAGTAATCTAGACTTTACCCCTCATGCGGAACCGGCGACACACACCATGCATGTTCATCGTTTAAATAGTCATCTATCCTGTAATACGCCTTCTTAACAAGTGTTCCTTTAATGAAATTTTTAAATTTCCTCTCTGTCAACGTCGTGACACTTTCTGGCAACTTGTTATAAAAGCGAATACAGTGCCCATGAAGGATGTACTAACCTTACGTAGTCTGAATCCTGGAAATGCAAGCTTGTATTATAACTATGTGTGTCACTGATTTTTGGAAATAGAGATATTCTTTTTTTTTTTTACTCAACAATAATTTTACACATTTTACTTAGTTCTAAGCTTCGCCAAATTGCATAACAATTTGTTGGCGAACATTTGCACTCACTTAACATGTGTACATATGTCGCAGTCAGACGGGGCTTACGTACGTACATGATATTTTCATAAATGAATTGCCTCTCCCAAAGCTCTCGGACTTTTGCATCTAGTCTCTGCCAGCCACCTTGCGTATGTCATCCTGTGCATTTACCTGAACGTAGACTCTCATTTATCGGTCTACTCCATCGTTTATCGGTTCTACGACAGATGTGGCCAGCCCACTGTTACTTAGTTCACTGATCATATGAGGATTGTCGACTACTTTGATCCTCTGACGGATAAACTTATTTCTTACTAGCTGTACCCCACAACTTCGTTTGCGTAGAGGAGGAGGATGGAGGAGATCAGGAGGTAGATCTTCCTCTCTGGATTCTTGATTCCACATCACATACCGCCATGGCTTATAGCTTATGAGCTGTCCGGATATTTCAGCTATCTCCTAGTGAAACTCCCATCAAAATCCCTTCAGTAGTTATGGCGTGATACTTGCACAAAATCACAGACAAACAGACAAAAATTCTAAAAATTAGTGTTTTGGAATCAGTATCGATCCTAAAACACATTACAATTATTCTTTTCAAAAAATATCCAATGTACAGACACAACTTTTTTACAGTTTTATTATTATATGTATATAGATTATATCCACCAGATAAACGCCAAACATAGCTATTTAGGGGAGCTGTAAGTTTATCAGAGAAGCAAAAATACCCCTTCCTCATTTACTACGTTATTCTTCATTGACCTGCCTTCTTCCCAGTTCATCTGGAGTCGGGCCTCCTCTTTCGACGTCAGGACTCAGGACCGTCTGTCCTTGTTGACTGTGACAGTATTCGAACCCGATATTGACCATCACGATGCGAGTGACGTCTCTGCCTCAGACTTGATTGGTATGTTAACTAAAGTATTCTTTGCTACGTAATTTTCACCTCTACGTATCACGATACACTGCTATCAACTTAAGCTGAGAATTGCATTTGTGTGAGTGATCGCCAAAAGTACAGTTAGTAAAACACATACAAATAAAATTATTTGTATTTGTTTGTTGTTTGGCGCCGCGCCACAAGCCGATTGCCAATCTACACTATCGGTGTGCACTCACACAAATGCAATTCTCAGCTTAAGTTGATAGCAGTGTACCGTATCAAATCTTTCATGTCAACCATCACACTTCTTAGATATACGAAAGCTAAATCATTTTTATCGTGATACAGATCGCGATCCGATGTCAGAATTTAGATGATTCAAAATTGTCGGTTAAAACCAGAGTTTTCATGCCAATATTGTGGCAATTGCAGCCTTTTTAGATTCTGAATCCACCATTAAGGATGGATTCATGATCTGAAGAAAGTCTCAAATACACACATTATTAGCGTGAAAATGCGAATTTTACTGATAATTCTGAATTAGAACATGATGAAAAAATTCTTGCCGTAGGCAGGACTTGAACCTTGAATGGATTATACATTGTGGGCTAGTACAGCCTACTGGGGAGTGCTCGGGCGCCAGTCGGGTCGCGGTTGTATCACAGTTTCCCGTGGCTCGGCAAGAATGGCACGAGGTGGAACACCCCAGGACGTTTAGTCGGTATGCTGCCCCTTCAGGGCGGTGAGCCCGACATAACCAACACGCTCCCCCGGGCGTGGTGACACAGGATTTGCATGTTTTACCTGGGTAAAAAAAAGGACTTGAACCTTGAATTTGTCACGGAATGACAAGGTCATGTTCTAATTTATTCACCGAGTATGGATAATGCGTAATTCAAATTCTGATAATTCTGAATCCATATATCGGATGACGATCCATATCACGATAAATGTTGATGTGTAGCGTTGGCCAGCCTTTGATCCTTAATTATTGCTATGGTGTCATGTTTATGCGAAAGTTTGCTATCATTATGGATTCCTAATTCGTATTTTAATCACTCCAATCCGACTCCAACTGTTGTAACTAGGGTACAGCCGTGGCAGACCCAGAGCACTGGGTATTGATAATGCCCGGAGCATTGCGAGGCGAAAGGAATGGAATGAATGGGATGCAGCAATCTCGTGGAAGCCGAGCTCATCTATGCCGATGCCTATAAATATGCAAAACTGGGCCGCTAAGATCTAGCTGTGACGAATGAATTTGACACATGGACGCTGTACACTACTGCAATGTTTTTGCAAGTTTTAATAAGCGACAACGAAACGCAGTAATGTATGTCATCCAAGTGTCGAAATGAAAACCATTGAAATAACAGTCACCCCACTGCTGAGAGCTGTGGCCCGCTGTGGACACAGCATATGCTGAGCAGCAGGCTTACTCTCACCTCTTATAGCGATTCAGTTTAGGTTCCGAATCGCTATTTGCTACAATGACGTGAACTACATATACTACATTATGATATTGTAACATCGAACGCACCGTCGTCGTCGTCATTGTCGGCGGGACTAGTCATTTCGAAACGCGGCCGGAGAGCGCTGATTCGTAGTGCGCGAGGAAACGTCACCGGCGGCGGCGACGCGGGCGTTCACCTTGAGAAATACCGGCAAAATCGGTCGAAACTGTCGGTCTATTTGCCGACTTCAATAATACCTATGAGTGATGTCCGTTTAGATATTTATAGTTATAATATACTTCGTTTGCGTAGAGGAGGAGGATGGTGGAGATCAGGAGGCAGATCTTCCTCTCTTGATCCTTGTTTCCACATCACATACCGCCATGGCTTATAGCCTATGAGCTGTCCGGATATTTCAGCTATCTCCTAGTGGAACTCCCATCAAAATCCCTTCAGTAGTTATGACGTGATACTTGCACTAAGTCACAAACAAACTAAAATTCTAAAAATTAGTGTTTTGTCATCAGTATCGATCCTAAAACACATTACAATTATTCTTTTAAAAAATATCCATTGTACAGACACAACTTTTTACAGTCTTATTACATGTATAGAAGAAGATAACTATTGTAACCGTTTGTTCCTGAATAAAATAGAATATTACATAAAATACAATTCCGATTCCTCAATGACGATCATCTTTTTCAAAACAGCGACGAATGGCATTTTAGGCCCGCTCATTTTCAATAGCCTGTTGAGGCTTATTTAAATGTATTCTGTCTATCCAACTCGCACAGCCTTCAGTAAATCTTTTAAACATACACTTTTCATTCAGTTAACTAAATAAATTATATCAATGACTGCGTAAAATCTTGGCGTAAAAACTATGAAACTTATAGGCGGTTGGTGTCAGAAAATGGTAATTAATTTTGTTGTCAAATCCTGTGAAATGCTTCTAATAAGATTGCCCTTAAATATAAGATTGATGAGATAAGATATGAAACCAATGGTATTATGTTATGCTCATCATCATCAGCCCGTACCAGTCCACTGCTGGACGTAGGCCTCTCCCAAAGCGCGCCACTCAACCCTACTCTCGGTCGCCTGCATCCACTGGCCTTGGGAGAGAGATATAAGAACTCGGTGCCCGTCCACAATAGACCTTTGAGGTCGCAGTGACCCTTGGGCGTGTACCAACATCGTGATTTCAATTAATAATTTGAAATTTTATTCATCTGTATAAATACCAATATTTATTTTTATTATTAATAATAATAATAAACTTAATCTAATAAGCCCCCTCTGATCGTTCCCGATGCAAAGGTGCCCATAATACCAGCGGCGATACCGCGCTGTATGGCTATGGACAGCCTTTGCATCAGGAACGATTCAGAGCGAGGCCCGAGACCGAGGTCCCGCATTCGCCGCCCAATGATTTGAATAGAAACGAAGAATGTTTCCAGACAATTGAAAGTAAATCGGAAACGAATCAATATCCTCCGCATTACGACAAATTCCGTGACAAAAAATAATGGCGTGGCATTTCATAAAATTGACTGTCCCAATGTTCAAACGAGCTGATTTACCGCACCGCAAGGAACCCGGGGAAGGACCCTGGCAGCCGGCCAACCGACTAACTGCGCCCAAACACGGGATCGCGCAATTTGAGAACGAGACCACATTAGGGAGGTGGTCCAAGGTCTCGGGAGTAGCGGATTCGGAAGATGTCACGTTGGAATATGACACGCAGATAGATTCTGATAATGTCGAATCGAAGATAAGCTCATTTTCAAATCTGTACATGAATATCGGTCTTAGGCTGCCTTTCCACCAGAGATGTGCTATTGTACGTTGCTATGGCTGCGTTTGATATCCAGCAATCATATTCATTCAGCCAGAGCTATGCTATGTGGACCAATGAATATGATTGGTGGATATCAACCGCATCCAAGCAGCATAGCATAGCACATCTATGGTGGAAAGGCAGGCTTAGAGTGAGCGGTATGCCTCGCTTATCAGCATCATCAGCCCGTATCAGTCCACTACTGGCCTCTCCCAAAGCACGCCACTTAACCAGCTCCTCGACCTTATGCATCCAGTCTCTGTCAGTCACCTTGTGAATTCATCCCTCCATCTGGTCAGGGGTTGTGCCACGCTAAGTTTTCCCGTTCGTGGCCTCCATTCTGGATCTCGTCTACCCCATCGGTTATCGATGCTACGACAGATATGGCCAGCCCTCACTTCAGATTGCTGATTCTATGAGCAATGTCAATCACTTTTGCTCTCTGGCTGATATAAGCTCACTTTTTGTTCTATCACAACATGCTAATTAATCAATAATTAAAAGACATTGCCACATTTCAAAGGAGCTTTGCCCCACCTACAAAACTACGTGACCATTTAAGCTGTACCTATCATTTTGTTGGGGACTTATTACAGGTTTCATATTGTTAGCTGTACCTATTACTAAATTACAACATGATGTATGGCATAACCAAGTGTTCTCAAGATCCCCTAAGTATTAAAGTAACTGTCGATTTTAGAGTGTCGCACGCTAAATGACAATGCCAGTTTCTACCCCACCATCAACCGCAAGATGTACAAGATAACGAATAAATGTAAAAATATATCCGTTTTTCATTAAAATTGTTGACACACCGTGAAAACAAGGATGTGATGAAAATCAGCGCTCTGCTCAGTCACCTCAGTGGCTGGGCACAGCATTTCAGCTGATCGCCTTCCTATTACGCATATTATTTTAAGTTAGTTATAAGTGTATAAATAAGATTGTAACGTTGTATGTGTAATAAATATTTTCATTTCATTTCGTTCAGATCGAAAGCCTCTATCCTATAACTTGTGGCACACGTAATTCCCGTAAACTTATAACGAGACATAAGCCGATGCAACACTGTTGCCACTGTAATTGTTTATTGTTCTGGTTATTTCATACGACGCTAATGTGACCTTATGGGTTTCTCGAACAGTGTATTGCGGTATTAAATAAGAAAATATATGATTATAATTTAGAGAATTCTTAACACATATAGGAATCAGGAACTCTCGCCGAAGAACATGTTTATTTGTATACACTTTATTGTACAAATTTATACAGAAATAACACTGGACAAATTACAGACAGAGACTAAATTAGTACAAAGGCGGACTTATCCCGCTCAGGGGATTTCTTCCAGTCAACCTTTGAGTAGTTGATAAAAGCATTTGTAAACGGGTGTCGCTATTCATATACATTCTACAAGACAATAATATTTAAATAAATACACATGTGAACAATTAACAAAAGTGCATAACATCGATAAATACGATAAATATTATATATAATGTCATACAATTTATAACAATATGCAATATATACCTATTACGATAAATACTATATACCTATTATACTTTTACTAAATAATAATGGATATGAGGGTACTAATAAAACCATAGGATGAAATACGAGTATAAGTAATTATTATGAATAAAATATAATACAAACATAAATTTACGACGACATTATGCAACTAGCAACTACAATTCTCGGTACGAAGTGTTCGCTCACTATGACTAGTAATTTGACGTCGTTTATTTCCTTTTGGTACTCAAAAGCGCAGTAAAATTATTTCAAATGACCGTATTGTGTTGAATAACATGGAGAAACTTTATATACTATTATCTGCGTCAAGAGTTGAAATCGTCGTGCATCCTTCATGGGTCACTGTATTCGCTTTTATAACAAGTTGCCAGAAAGTGTCACGTTGTTGACAGAGAGGAAAGAAACACTTGTTAAGAAGTCTTACTACAGAATATTTAAACGATGAACTCGCATGGTGGGTGTAGAGTTTAGGTTACTAATAATAGTAATAGTTGTACCTAGTTATTAAGTAATTGTGCTGTCATTATTTTAAAAGATGTGCTGCTAAGAGATTTTTGCCACTTTTTCTTCTCAGCGTTGGCACCTTTTCCTTGCAAAGTGGTGTAAATGTAAATTCAAAAAATATATTGACGTGCAAAAATGTACTCAAGGTGCTTACTTGCAATAAAGAAATTTGACTTTGACTTTACTTGCCTGTTTCCCGTAGACATAAACTATGGCCTTCCATCTGCTGCGATCCTGGTACAGTCGAAGACAGAGATAAGTACAGCAGCCTAAATAAGGTTGAGATTTTCTCAAAAACTACTGGACCGAATTTAATAACTCTTTTACAGTTACATAGTTTTCACTTTTATTTATCAAGCAGTGAAAGAATTTTTGCAATAGGTCAAATAGTTTTTGAGAAAATCTCAACCTCAAAAACTCTCCTGTACACCTTTCTCTGTGTTCCACCGTACATAATTATCGCTTCATACACATTAATTGCAGAACATAAAGTTTTTTTTTTAAACTACGCATGCCATATTTTTCACATTCTATAATCAATTTGTACCTTATTGTAAGGATGTAAATATGAAATTCCAAACATAGGTACTTTCAAGAAATTTTGTTTCATAATTTTTGTGTAAATAAAAATCTATTAGTTTAATAACTACAAAAATACGTAAACTGAAGTCCAAATCAGGTGTCTTATTGTGTAAACAAAAACTACCCTTAAAATGTAATGCTAAGCCATTCAGATAGTTCAACCGACCTATTGTATATATAGTTTTTAGTTTAGTTATATTTTTTTAGGTTAGTATTATTTAAGATAGTTATTTTTATGATTTTATTGTTATTTGAATAAATGTTTTTTATGTTTATCAAATAAAATAAATATACCCTTAAAATGTTAGTACCCTACTAACATTTTAAGCTGTTCTGTGATTATTGCATAGTTATGGTCACATTATAAGATCGTATCGTTATATTTTCACAATGATGAACAGGTTCGATAAATATATTCCTTCAGTCTTGCACCACAACATGTAATTAGACGAGCATATTTGTTTACAAAATAAGACGCTAGATTTGGGCTGCGGTATACCTACGTGCACATGAAGAGATTGATGAGTGTGGACAAAGCAAATGTGATGTGCCAGAATCGCAGCAGATGGTTTCATTATCTCTCCATATTCGATCAATCAAACCAAATGAACACACATTAAAATCGATACCTTCAAATTAGATTTCCCTGGTCAAGTCTATCTAATAAAAAAGGTTAACATTGACAGTTAGAACCCACCCCTCTCCTCTCAGCTGAAGGTTCCTCAGAACCCCTAGGGGAAAGGCAGATTTGCCCCAAAGCCCAAAATATACAGCTGAAAAATTTGGGCTCTTTTTAATGCAATTGAATTTCAAGGGACAGTCAATTGGGAATTACTGTTAACGGATGAATCTCTGAATAATAAGTAGGTGAAATTAAATGTTCGAATTTTCAACTGACCGCAATCATTATGTCGAGGCTTTTCAGTTCATATAGAGAAGGATTATGTACAGTACATTACCATGTAACTACGTTCCTGCCTTTATGTTTATAAATGTTAGCACAAATGTTAACCTATATATATATGTATTAATGTTAATCTATGTTTAAGCATTAGTGTATTATATTATATAGTATATTATGCCTACTCTCTTAAACCTTTGACAATTTAACGGTTTTTATAACTATATGGTAATACTTGCTAACGTAGTAGGTAGCCAGATCACCAAACTATTAAACGCACGAATCGCGACCAATAGTGGAGGTAGTTTTTTATTGTTTTCATAAAACGCACGAAACGCGACCAACTTAGTTGTTTACTCAAAAACCTCGACGCACGAACCGCGACCAATTCTATTTAAGGTATACAATAAGTTTTCATGGTTAAAAAAAAATGAAGCTCATATGTGGAGATTTGTAATTGGCATACTCATAGTCGTTATCTATATTAGTATGAAATAGCTGTAAATCTTCCTAAGAATAAATAAATAAAAATTAATTGTATAAATAAAATTATTAATAAACAAAATAATTGTATAAATAAAAATTAATTGTATAAATAAAATAAAAAATGTATGATCGCAATATTGTACAATGTATGACGTAACCAAGTGTTCCCTGTGTACCTAAGGTTAAATAAATAAATGAGTATGAGTATATTTATTTATCGTTCGGTCGTCAGCTGCCCAACACAGCGTGTATCACAACGGCAAAACTTTTCTAAGCCACACGATGGCTTCGTCATCCGCCGTGTTTATTCTGGCCAGTCCTCCCTCTATAGGCCAGTTTGGGCAGTCGTTCGAGGTGGGCCATGCTCTGTATCGCTCCGCAGGTGCATGTCAGGTCTCTGTAGCCCTATTTGTACATCCTCTCGGCGCAGCGCCCCTGGCCAACCCTTTTTGAATCTTGAAGACTGGGCTCTTTCGCACTTTGGCCGCAAGGCCCATTGTGCGCGAGGCGGCTGGCGCTACTCTAGCCAGCCGAGCTCAGCCAGGAAGCCCAACAGGTTCTTAATGACCCTGCAGGCCTCCGGGAGCGTCCTCAGTGACGCGAGGACTGCTCGGCCACACCATTGCACTCTAGAAGCACATGTGAGGCTGTTTCCTCCTCCTCCATGCAGTCCCTGCACAGAGGACTATCTGTGATCCCAATTGTAAAGAGATGTTTGTTTAAAGAGCAACTGGCCAACCCTTAGTCTGTTTAGTTTTGTCCACAACGTCCTTGGCAAATGGTAGCCATTTATTTTGTCGTTGGGATTCTGGACCAAGCGACGGTTGGGGGCTGGCGAACATCTCCACCTTTCCGTCCACTTCTCCTCCGGTGTTTTATTGTCCAGGACCAGTTGTACCAGTAACTACATTTAAATGGCTTTGTACATATTCATATTTTGTTGGGTTCGGCATACAATGTATTATTGTTGATGAATAAATGAAATGAATCAGCAGGTAGAAGGAATGTTAGCAGACCAAATAAAGGATGGGAAGATGATATTGATTGATTTGATTTATAAAAGTCTTTATTTGATTTAAAAATTAACAATTACAATATCTAGTGTAAATTATAATGATCCTAGCATGTAACTATAGCAAGGGATCGCCTTGCACGTCTGCACCAGGAGGGCAGCCGGCAGAGACGAGTGGCGACGTGTTGTGAGGCGCTGTGACTGAAATAACGACCACGACTACTCTGCGACGACAAAGAATAAGAAGAAGAATAGTCTTCTTTGCGTTAGATTCCTAAAGCACTTTAGTTGAAGTCACTCTGATGTAGTTCGACGAGGCTCGGTGGCTGACGAGGCTCGGTGGCTCAGCGGTTGGGTCAATGGACTTGCGATACGGAGGTCCCAGGTTCGATTCCCAGCCAGGGCAGCCTGTACCAATGAGTTAGCCTCGATTTTTTCGACGGAAAGACTTACGTACATTTACCGAGTGTTCTCAAAACGGTGAAGGAAAACATCGTGATGAAACCTGCATGCCGTAGAAGAAGAAAAAATCTAAGGCATGTGAAATCCGCCAATCCGCACTGGGCCCGCGTGGTGGATCATGGCCCGAGCTCCCTCGATGTAAGGGAAGGTCTGTGCCCGAGCAGTGGGTCAATATAAATAGACTGATGATGATGATGATGTAGTTACATCACGACGAAATTACAAAATAATGAACAACGTAAAATCACTTCCTCAAAAAGAACCTAGATGAACAACCCTGACAGCGTCTAGACGGTGCCAGCCTTGTGCAAGCGAATGAAAAATAAAACCATATCGAGAACGACTTTAAAATATTCCCCATATATATTTCAGAGTCATTCGCGCGATCCGTCGCCTCGCAAGAATTCCCGGAGGAAAGCGATCGTCGTGAGGTAAATGAGGCGAACTCTCTGCGACTAACGAGCTCTGGTCTCACGTGCAATGTGCATTTAGTTATTATATACATATAAACGGATATCACACACTTATATTGTTGCAATATGGAGGTCCCAGGTTCGATTCCCAGCCAGGGCAGTCATGTACCAATGAGTTTTCCTCGGTTTTTTCGACGGATAAAACTTACGTACATTTACCGAGTGCTCTCAAAACGGTGAAGGAAAACATCGTGATGAAACCTGCATGTCGTGGAAGTAGAAAAAAAATCTATGGCATGTGAAATCTGCCAACCAGCACGTGGTGGATCATGGCCCCAGCTCCCTCGGTGTAAGGGAAGGTCTGTGCCCGAGCAGTGGGGCAATATAAATAGACTGTTGATGATGATGATATTGTTGAAGTCGGCAATTAGACAAACAGTTTCGACCGATTTCGACTTTCTCAAGGCGAGCGCGCCACGCCCGCGTCGCCGGTGACGTTTCTTCACGCACTACGGATCAGCGCCCTCTGGGCGAGTTCCGAAATGACTTGTCCCGCCGACGACGGTGCATTCGATGGCTGTAGCTGGATTCGTTGATCGATCTCACTTGTCGGGGAGTTACCGTCACTCACATTAGGTCCCGTCACGCAGTATATACTCACTGCGTCTACTCTGCATTCTGTCGGTCTAATTGCCGACTGCTGCGTGAGGTTTTAGACCCAAGTATTTGGTATTAATCAACTTGATCTGTCCACGCGTTTCTGAGATATAGGTCTTGACAGACGGACAGACAGGCAGATGGACAAAGTGATCCTATAAGGGTTCTTTTTTTCCTCTTGAGTTTCGTAACCCTAAAAATGATTAGGGTTGACTTGCTAACGAGAAACCAAAAAACTATGCCACATTTCAATGGAGCTTTGCCTCACCTAAAAAAATAAGTGACCATTTAAGCTGTACCTATCATTTTCTTGGGGACTTATTACAGGTTTCATATTGCATAATCATAATCAGTATCATTTTCTACTACTCTCGCAACTCCTATAGAAGAATAACAAAAACAATGAATAAATCGCTTCGATTTCTTACTATTTTCTGAATTCTTAATTAAGCTGTTTTTTTCGAATCGCAACTTGTACAAAACTTTATTTTAAACCAATAATTTTAATAAAAAACGGAGATATTTTTCCATTTATTCGTTATCTTGTACAACTTGCGGTTGATGGTGGGGCAGAATCTGTCATTGTCATTTCAATCCCATCCATTTTCAATTATACTGTCAACGAACGTAAAAGCCTAGACTAGGCCTTAAATATCAACAAAAGCGCATCAAACAAATGAATCTAAGCAGTTAGTTGACCATTGCATTAACTCTGTCAACAGGCCACGACAAACAGAGCAACATTCGGGCGACATTACACGGCGCATTAGAGGCAGACGACTATGTCGCGCGACTAAAGTGCACTAAATGCACTCTCGGCTTAGCGGAATGCACATAAACGACTTAACAACTTCCCCGCTAGAAATGCATGCTGTATGAATTAGGAATGGGAAGATAAACATGTGGTTAGATACAAACTGGGAGCGGTGTTTAGGATAGCTAGACGAAGTCAAAGTCAAATATCTGTATTGCAAGTAAGCACGTTGTGTACATTTTTGCACGCCAACCATTGATCTCCTATAAACAACTAGATACACAAAGGTCTCACTAAAACAATTTAAAAAACGTCCAAATAAGGGTCCATTGTTAACGTCCAAATAATGTCCAATTGCCTATTCTCTAGAGCACTGTCTCGCGATTTTTTTTCTATCGAGCGAACTTTGTCCAATCGTGTATCGGTATTCATCAGTCTCTAAATAGACACCCCAAGATTGCTATATATTTTTTTCAGATGTGGCAATGTCTATTAAAGACATTGCCACATTTCAATGGAGCCTACAAAACTACGTGACCATTTAAGCTGTACCCTATCATTTTGTTGGGGACTTATTACAGGTTTCATATTGCATAATCATAATCAGTATCATTTTCTACTACTCTCGCAACTCATATAGAAGAATAACAAAAACAATGAATAAATCGCTTCGATTTCTTACTATTTTCTGAATTCTTAATTAAGCTGTTTTTGCGAATCGCAACTTGTACAAAACTTTATTTTAAACCAATAATTTTAATAAAAAACGGAGATATTTTTACATTTATTCGTTATCTTGTACAACTTGCGGTTGATGGTGGGGCAGAATCTGGCATAGTCATTTAGTTAGTGCTGTAGCCTTCATAGAAAAAAACTGTAAATCGGCGCATACGAAGCCTTCTTCGATACACCCACATTTCGAACGCTTCAACTTTTTAGTAAAGAATACACATACCCAAATACAATTACCCGATATAACCTGCTGCAAATGCATCCAGGGCAAAATTTGTGGAAAGAGGAGCGTTGGCAGGAGAAGACACTCTTGGCTGAAGAATTTGCGTGATTGGTTCTGCTGCAGCACCGGCTCCTTGTTCCGGGCAGCCGTTCAGAGGGTGAAAATTGCCAACCTTCGATGAGAAGATGAACGTTGAGAAGAGAGAGCTGCTCCTGTGGCGAAATCCAGAGCATGTCACACGTCACCGACAACTGTCCGCAATGGTCAATTGAGGGTGGTCTTGTCAAGATCCATAAGGCTGACGAGGACGTGATTGAGTGGCTGGACAGCCTCCCACTCACGGTCTGATCTCCTGTCACGTCGCCGTGACCATACGAAAAATAAAAATAAAAAATAAGAAGAGAGAGACACATACTCAAGTATTCGTTACTTTACAGCTCCTCACACGTCAACAAGTCACACTCGAGCGCGTAATCTCATTGGGCATTCCGTCGGGTAATTCGGTTGGGGAGCACTAAAAATTAAATTTAAATTTGGCACGGCTTAGATGGCGAGTAAATAATTCCCGGCGAGTGAGGATTACGCGGGTAGCTGTCTAATGCTGGGAGTTTAGTGGGATTTAGCAGCTGGGACCCGAAGGTCCGGCCGGGTCCTGACGGAGAATTGCCAACTTATGTATAAATAGACAGCTTACTTCTATTTATTTGTTCCTATTTAGGGACATTTATTGACTTATTTGTGTTGTGGCCAATCATAGAACTTGAAGTTGTTACGATGCGGTCTCTTTTGGCCGCATCTTGTAATTGGTCGCCTGAATGACAATGCCAGATTCTGCCCCACCATCAACCGCAAGTTGTACAAGATAACGAATAAATGTAAAAATATCTCCGTTTTTTATTAAAATTATTGGTTTAAAATAAAGTTTTGTACAAGTTGCGATTCGCAAAAACAGCTTAATTAAGAATTTAGAAAATAGTAAGAAATCGAAGCGATTTATTCATTGTTTTTGTTATTCTTCTATAGGAGTTGCGAGAGTAGTAGAAAATGATACTGATTATGATTATGCATTATAAAACCTGTAATAAGTCCCCAACAAAATGATAGGTACAACTTAAATGGTCACGTAGTTTTGTAGGTGGGGCAAAGCTCCATTGAAATGTGGCAATGTCTTTTATAGAACTACTAAAATCCCTGTTTTAAGAAATTATCAGTATACATGAAATACTATTAGTTAAACATAAATTAGAAGTAGCAGGGGAAAGGAATTATGGCCCCATGTGTGTAAAATTTTTATTGCCTCATAATATTTTCTGTTGAGATTTTACGACGCTTTCGTTGTACGCACGAATATTCCCCGAAAGTGGGGGATTTGGCACAGATTTTATTATAATTACCTATTTGATGACAATATTAAATTCCTGTTTCATTGCAGTGATAAAAAATCGCAAGAGGGTTGTTGACTACAAAAAAACATTGCTGAAATTACGAAAGAAAAAAATCAGCGCGCTGTGGAAAATCTGAAATTAGTTTTTCAAGGTGTCGTTTTGGAAAGTGGTCATTTTGAGCCTGAGCCATTTTAGCGTGGTCGAATCCGAAACCTTAACGCAACTGTCACTGAAGCCGGCATCACACGGCCTGCCGCGACCTAGCCGCGATCTGCGATCAGTTGAAACGCATGCCGTCCGTGTTCGACCATATCTCGCATAATCATTGTTTAATTTATGGTTCCCTAAATTCTCAATAGATGTCGTTGCATGTATTCTAAAACGCGGTATCGTTTGGTGCAAGATTATAATTGATAAGCAAATTATGTTTCGATAAAATTAATTCTCTCAGTACAATAAACGTTGGTCAAATATTTTTGGGCGTTTCATTGTTCAGCACCCTTGGGGACCTTGTACAAATTTTACAGTCTGGTAGGTAGCGATCTGAGGCCTGCGATCTACGTCCAGTAGGTAACGACGGTAGAAAATGAGGCGGGGCATGCGTTTCAACTGATCGCAGATCGCAGCTAGGTCTCGGCTGTGTGTGTCAAGCTTTATCACAGGCCAGATCGCGCCACAGGCCGCGACAGGCACCTTACCGACTCCTAACGGATCGGACGGGTGACAACACAGACCACTTACCCCATAGACATGAAATCGGTACAGCAAGCGAAAAATTATGTCAAGCGATAGGCGCAATTAGACGAAGCAGGGGCAGGGGCGTCATATTAAACCTTCGATATCTCAAGATTACGCGTGACGCGAAGCAATGTTGCGCTCATGTGTGGGTAGAAACGGGCACCCTCCTGTTACAGATCTATGGGGTAAGTGGTCTGTGGGTGACAACAAGTCACCGCAGGCCTCATCGGATGCGACGGTTCCCATGGCCTGTCTGTCTGGCCTGGCGCGATCTGGCCTGTGAGAAAGCAGGCTGTGGGACCCCAGCTTTAGAGTGAAAGGGACGACTCCTTTAGTGACAATTAAAATTAGTGTGGAAAAATCTGGAATCGCTACAATTGATGGTTAAAATAGTGTTTCATCCTTTTTTCACGTGACCAAGCCAGCGGAGTCTAGCTTCTTTGGTTTTGGTTTGGAGATGATGGGAGAGGAACGTGCATCGAAGCGAGCATATGTCGGAAATCCTAGTGGACGACGGCCAGTCGGACGTTCTAGATACCGGTACCGATAACAAGTTGCCAGAAAGTGTCACGACGTTGACAGAGAGGAAATTTAAAAATTTCATTAAAGGAACACTTGTTAAGAAGCCGTATTACAGGATAGATGACTATTTAAACGATGAACATGCATGGTGTGTGTCGCCGGTTCCGCATGAGGGATAAACTTACTAACAATAGTAATAGTTACGTACTGTATAGTTATTAGGTAATCATTGTATTATCATTGTTTTAAAAGATGTGTTGCTGAGAGTTTTTTGCCACTTTTTCTCCTCAGCGTTGGCACCTTTTCCTTGCAAAGTGGTGTAAATGTAAATTCAAAAATATATTATTCAAAAATATATTGACGTGCAAAAATGTACTCAACGTGCTTACTTGCAATAAAGAAATTTGACTTTGACTTTGACCGCTGGGGCGACGAGGTGCAGAAGGACCTGCGAGAGCTGCAGGCGCCCGACTGGCGCCAGACAGCGCAGGACAGGCTGCAGGCGCTCGGCGGTGTCGGAGGCCAAGATCCACTTTGGTTCAATGAGCCAGCGGAGTAAGTAAGTACCCTTTATTGGCAAAACGAAATTAGTATAAAGTTTGCATGAAATTAGTAAGTATGACATTACGTCACATCTTACTATTCCATTTCTGATTTTCAACAGTCAGGTACAGTCGAGGACATAGATAAATATACAGGGGGCCTCAATAAGGTGAAGATTTTCTCAAAAACTACTGGACCGAATTTAATAATTATTTTACAGTTACATAGTTTAAACTTTTTTTATTATTATTTAAAGTTCACAATTACAGGTTACCCCTAATTAGATCGTAAACAAAATTTTACCTATTTTTACATAAAAACACTTTACATTGTACTTATATATGGAAGTGTAAAATTTAACACATCTACTTATAACATATTAACTTATATCTATCAAACAGTGAAAGAATTTTTGCAATAGGTCAAGTAGTTTTTGAGATAATGCCAACCTTAAAAACTCTTCTGTACACCTTTCTTTGTCTTCGACCGTACTATTCTAATTCAATTACGTTTTCAATATTCGCCTCCATTTTGTAAAATTAATGAAAATTAAATTTTACCTTATTGGCACTCTTTCTGCATCTTTCCTGTCACAAAAAGTATTCATTAAATTCTAATCGTAATTTTTCCATTTCCTGATTTTGAATGAGCTGCCCTCTGTTAAAATTAATTTTAAAAATTCTGAAAATCGTTTGATATTGTCAAAAGAAATCGACATCTTTATTAAAGAGCAATAAAATCTGTTTCTCAAAAAATAATTAAATAACATTTTTTGGACGAAAATCAAAGAAAAATTTATTAATGAAGGGATATTTTTAATAAGAGCATTGTTGAATAGTTCATAAAAACTAAGTCATGTAATACCGCTGGACTAGTTAATGCCGGATTTACGAATGGTTAGATCGTCTATTCGGTCACATTTCCAGGAAGAGTGGCGACAACCTGGAAAGATTCAATTATTATTATTATTTTGAAAATTGACATTGATATTGTAGGTAGGTATGCTTAATTTTAATTCATATTTTATAATGCATTCAAACACAATGTAAAAATTGTTTGTGAATAAATAAACTGAAACTGAAACTGAAACTGATTAATGGTGACCAAGGTAGATGGAAGAAGACCTCGCGGACGAAGCCCGATACGTTGGTCCGATCAGATCCGTACCAATCTCGATACCGGTTTTTACTATGCTCTTCACGTCGCCGAAGATAGGAACAGATGGCGCACCGTCATCAGAGAAAAGATGATCCAGAGGGGTCACGACCCTCAGCAATGAGGAATACGACACAAGGAGGAGGAGATCGTCTATTATTGAATATACTTTGATATTTTTATTCTTTCCTCAATAATATAATAAACTAAGCTTTTCTTAAATAAATAGATGTCGGTTCCTCCGACATTTAAATATCTAAATTACATGTAATTATTACTTTATTTTTTTAACAGAACGAAACGAATAAAAAGCGAGTGACGCACAAAATACCTTTTGCCGAAGATCTTTTGCAAATCCCAGATCTAATACGAAATCCATAAAAAAGTGTCATAAAAATCAGATGGAATTACTTTGCAAGGAAAATACATTCGCCTGAATCTCCATTTTGCGATATTGACTGTGTTTTTATTTATTTTACGACTGGCTTCATGTCGATTAAGTCAACGCATAAAATAATATCTGAGGCGCACATGAATTCTCGCGTGTGGGAAATAGGATAAAGCACAATAATTTAAAAAAATTTAACTGACTGGTTTTTTCTAACCTAAAATGTATAATGTATCATAAGTATATATAGGTAAGGCTTATGATAAGAAAAGACGAATCTAACGATACCTCATACATTAGAATTCGTCAAGCCGTTTTGACACTAACAGTAGTTAGCAAATAAACAATTAATAAACATTAGCCTTTCAGTAGTCGAGTTATAACATAAATACTTCACAATACCAAAATCCCTGCAGATGAAAGTGCATCGTCTCTGACTTCATCTGAACAGTCAAGGGTTTATGTATGTATTATGAAATGAAAATATATTTCTTTCTTTCTCAACTAGTCTAGGGATACACTGTTGCCGGGGCTCTCCTGTTAAGTATTATAATAACCGGTAGTAACTAGTAGTTCCCATTGAGAAGCAAGAGTTCCACAGGGGTTCATTCTGGAACCGAAAAGTATGCTATGCATATTTTTCTTGGAAATCCAAATCCTAACTAGCTCAACTTGCAAATATTGTACAGCTTGCGCACATTTTTTTTCCAAAGATCGCAGACTGCCGGTGACACGTAGTGCTCTAGAACTCTACATTAAAATTCAGCGTTGAAGTTTTGAATTTCCGAAGTTTCACAGCGCGGTGAATGTAAAAACTTTGGCGTCCCGCGTAACTATAAAAATTGTTTATTGAACTATTGATGGGATTTTGAATATATGGCGGTTTTTTTTCGTGTTTCGTGTGGTTTAGTGACCAAACCTATTTGGCAGAGGTTTTCAGGCCGCCTGTAGGCCTCTGACGCGGCCTAACGACTGCACTGCTATCAACTTAAGCTGAGAATTGCATTTGTGTGAGTGTTGTCTCAGGCCGCTTGCTATAAACTAGTATAAACTGGTTTAAACCATGCGCGGGACGCGCCGCGCCACAAGCCGATTGCCAATCTACACTATCGGTGTGCACTCACACAAATGCAATTCTCAGCTTAAGTTGATAGCACTGTACCTAGCGACAGCAACCGGGACCAACTGCTTAACGTGCTTTCCGAGGCACGGAGGGGATAAGATGAAAGTGTCACTAGCGGTCAATCCAGGTACTGACCTCACTCATCGTTGCTTAACTTGTACGATCGTTTTCAACGTGTACTCGCAACTGGACTACGAACCCCCCAATATGGCGGTATGTACGTGTTTATTGGTCTGGAGACGATGGGAGAGGATTGGTAGCTTAGAAACGGACGATGGACGGTTTAGGTTGGTCTTCTGGGGCGACCATGTGCAGAAGGATCTGACTGCACCAGACAGCTCAGATCAGGACTGACAATAGACAGAACGAAACAGAAAGCAGGGGTGGAGGCAAAAAAAGTTATTGAACCGGCTGAGGAAGTATTGATGTTTCACATTAGCTCCTTTTAAAGTTAGTATATATAGTTTTAAAGTAATTTTATATGTCGCGTTTGGTTCTATATAGTTAGTATATAGAATCAAACGCGACTACGCAAATTGTAGAAAAAAAGGGCCCTGTAGTTTCCGTAGTCAAAACGTAATTTCTATAATAAGTCATAAAACAAATTGGCTCCAAAAGACATTGCCACATTTCAATGGAGCTTTGCCCCACCTACAAAATTGGACCATTTAAGCTGTACCTATCATTTTGTTGGGGACTTATTACAGGTTTCATATTGCATAATCATAATCAGTATCATTTTCTACTACTCTCGCAACTCCTATAGAAGAATAACAAAAAAAAATGAATAAATCGCTTCGATTTCTTACTATTTTGTGAATTCTTAATTAGGCTGTTTTTTTCGACTCGCTAGATGTACAAGCCTTTGTTTTAAACCAATAATTTTAATAAAAAACGGAGATATTTTTACATTTATTCGTTATCTTGTACATCTTGCGGTTGATGGTGGGGCAGAATCTGGCATTGTCATTTGTCGCCCTTAGGCTCCAGCCTACTTAGCCTGCTGATATATGTGCCACTGCTTGCAACATTCAGTCATCTCGCTGCTGCAATAACAGAGCATATCGTAAAAACTTGGTGCCAGAGCGGCGCGGTCTCACGGCACTTCCGCACACAAAACTCTACAATTTCACTGTAGAGTCCTTTAAAGGCAAGTGCTACATGGTGAGCTAAGCTATAGATAAAGATACTATGACGGACTCAACTTCGCAAAATGTCTACCATGCGCGAAACGACCATTTCTCATAATGTTAATTTCGCATTATGTCCCGTTTCGAGTAGCGGCGAAAATGACATTGCCATATTTCAATGGAGCTTTGCCCCACCTACAAAATTACGACACCATTGAAGCTGTACCTATCATTTTGTTGGGGACTTGTTACAGGTTCTAAATAGCATAATCACAATCAGTAGGATTTCTTCTTCTATTTCATACTATTTTCTGAATTCTTAATTAAGCTGTTTTTTCGACTCGCAACTTGTACAAAACGTTATTTTAAACCAATAATTTTAATAAAAACGGAGATATTTTTACATTTACTTATTCGTTATCTCGTTCATCATGCGGTTGAGGGTGGGGCAGAATCCGGCATTGTCATTTATATTTAACCCAATTTTCGATTAGTGGTGTCGGATGATTTTCTTTGTCCAATTAGACAACGGATATTAAGCCGAACAGGGGTTGTTCTCGTATAGGTAGATCATTTTTCGATTCGATTTAAACAATTTTTTTATCGCACTCCGCAAGTAACCTGCAGGCCATAGAAAAAATACATGGCATGTGTAATCCGCAGTGGGCTCGTATGGTGGATCATGGCCCGAGCTCCCTCGATATAAGGGAAGGCCTGTGCTCGAGCAGTGGGGACATAAAATATACTGAATGATGATGATTGGTCATCATTCTAATAAAACTTTTCCTATGAAACAAACAGGCAAGGGCGTCGCCAAGGGGAGGCAATAGGCAGCTTGGAAAAAAACATCCAGCCAAATGCAAAGTCATTAGTAAGGTACTGGAAAGGCGATGAGGCGAGAGCGAGTGGGGAGAGGAGAGTACTACTGTCTCTCCTATTCTGTCCACGCTGCCGCGTCGTCGCCTGTTCGGCCTGCTGCCATCGGCTGGCGACGCCCTTGCAATCAGGTACCGTTAATCTAAGAATTTTGTATAGCTTCCAGTGGAGTTGGACCTTGAAACTATTTCAGTGTGCCATTTTAATTACCGGCCATCGCCAGAGTATTAAAGAGAGGGTGCCGGCAGCGAATGAATGGCAAGCCGAAAGCCAATTTAACAAAATGTCCGCTGCCAGGAAAAAAAAGTTTCAGCTTTGACCGGGGTGTCGTTTATTAGAGACTCGACAATTGCAGCTTTTTGCCAATTTTTGGAAAGTAAAGCCATTTGTAAACGTTTTGAACGTAAAGTGGATATTGTTTGTACTTACTTCAGCAAGTCACCAGAAACGTACATACAGTCGAAGATAGAGATAAGTATTGAGGAGCTAAGCTCGCTGGTAAAGACTGAACAACTGATAAATAACTGAATATATTAATGTAAAAATGATAAAATATACAATCTGTAGGGGGCTAGGGACGCAACTTACAAACAAACAAAAAAGAAACAATAATTTAAATATATAAAAAATAAATTAAAATAACCTATGTGGCCAGTCGCTAACAGGAGATTGTTACGAACTGGCTGGCCAGTGGCAACCTCTTTGGCATATTTTATACGCACTTATTCATTCTACTTGTCATCGCCACCAAACATATAACAATAAAAAAAAACTGATATCTTGAAATATAAGTCTTTAATTTACCAGCGAGCCCAGCTCCTCAACAATAAGTATATGTCGGGCATCAATAGGGTTGAGATTTTGTCAAAAACTACTGGACCGAATTTAATAATTCTTTTACAGTTACATAGTTTTAACTTTTATCTATCAAACAGTGAAAGAATTTTTGCAATAAGTCAAGTAGTTTATGAGAAAATCTCAACTTTAAAAACTCTCCTGTACACCTTTCTCTGTGTTCCACCGTACTATCCTTGTTATGTTCCCACTTCACTTGCCTATTTGTATTCGCTATTGGATGTTTGTCGTATTTGTCAAATACTTGACGTATATACAAATAAGACGTATATTTTGTCAAGAATACCAACCACACATGGCAATTATGACAAATACGCAAATACGAATATCCAAGTGAAGTGTCACCATTACATTCAATTCACAATTCTACATATTTGCCGGATCATACTGTATGTGATATCTACTGATTTCCCCTCCACAATTGTGTATGAGACATAACTCTTAAAATTATCCATCCATTCAGTAACGAATGGATAACGAGTGCTTTTACAGTGTTAAAGAATTTCTAGACTATAAATGAATAAGTGAACCTAGATGTAAAAAAATATGACATATTCATTTAAAAATCTGACATATTACTGAAATTTAATCTGACATGTACCTAATTATATTTTATTGTAATTGATCGTAGTTTTGTAGTTATATTTAATTTAAACTGTAGTGAATAATTTTTAATTAGTATTTTAGCAATAATATTGTATACGCCTGGACAGGTAGGATTTAGCGAATGATATATTGTGCAAATCCATCTGCAAAATGTACCTAAATTCTGTACAATAAAGAATTATCTACGACCCCGCTAAGCTGGACGAGCAGTTTTCTGTGATTGTTTCAGCATTTAAAGTGTCAAGTTCAACATCATTATCATTACGAGCCTTCCATGAGCCAACTAGCGCCGCCAATCTTTGAAAAATATAATCTTCCAATTTAATCAATTTTATTAAAAAAGCTATGTACATAATGTTTATTACGATAAATACTATTTTTTAAATGCTTATTTATAACGTGATTCAATGTCGGTAAGTTGTAGTTCGCATAATTGCGAAAAACGGCCGGTTTTGGCACATTTGAGAACTACAACTTAAGCACGCAAATATGACATGTATTGTATATTAAAAAAATAGTGTTTATCCTGATAAAGATTGTGTACATAGCATTTTTAATAAAAAATAATAATTTGTGAGATATTATTTTTTTAAGATTGGCGGCGCTAGGCTCATGGAAGGCCCTTAATTGAAAATACAGATGACAGAATCGTAGATACCATCTGAAATGCAAAATTTCCCAACTGTATGTTACGGAGCCGTTTAAACGCCTTTAAACCCTGTTACAAATTTACCCAAAAATATTAATGGAGTAACATTTTCCCGTGAATTAATTCCCAAATGTTGCCAACATTCACGGTAGGTTGCCATGCGTGCGATTCACTTTAGCATAAAGTAGCTCACGCCTTAATTTATCGTCAAAACATTCGTACGGTACGCTGACGACGTTTGCCTTCCTTTTGTGATACTAACAGTACCAGGGAATCGACCATGGAAACAGCTTTAGAGACAGAGTAATTGTATTAAATATTTCGAGTGAGAGCTAGGTGGCTCAGTGGGTTGGTGGTTGGGTCAATGGACTTATGATACGGAGACCCCAAGTTCGATTATCAATCAGCCATGTACCAATGAATAATCCTCGGGTTTTTTTCGACGGAAAAACTTACGTAAATGACAATGCCAGATTTTGCCCCACCATCAACCGCAAGTTGTACAAGATAACGAATTAATGTAAAAATATCTCCGTTTTTTTTATTAAAATTATTGGTTTAAAATAAAGTTTTGTACAAGTTGCGATTCGAAAATAATAGATTAATTAAGAATTCAGAAAATAGTAAGAAATCGAAGCGTTTTATTAATGGTTTTTGTTACTTTTCTATAGGAGTTGCGAGAGTAGTAGAAAATGATACTGATTATGATTATGCAATATGAAACTTGTAATAATTCCCCAACAAAATGATAGGTACAGCATAAATGGTCACGTAGTTTTGTAGGTGGGGCAAAGCTCCACTGAAATGTGGCAATGTCTTTTATCGAGTGCTCTCAAAACGGTGAAGGAAAACATCGTGATGCACGCCGAAGAAGAAAAAAATCTAAGGCATGTGAAATCCGTCAATCCGTGCTGGGCCCGCGTGGTGGATCATGGCCTCAGCTCCCTCGATGTAAGGGAAGGTCTGTGCCCGAGCAGTGGGGCAATATAAATAGACTGATGATGCATTGTATAGAATATTTAAGGTAGGAGTGTGTGACAGAATCTGTGAACGAAGTGATCAGATAACGATGTCAAATAGTATGTTACGCTGGTTTGGGCATTGGGGAATGAATGCAATAAGGAACCATATTGATAATCTAATGGTCGAAACTGTGGCTATACCTATTCAAGTAAGCTTAGATGCTCATTAAGGCTGCGTGACGGCTGTATGATGGCCAGTGCTGGTGATAATCAATGTGGAATAGGTACAGGCAGACTAGGCAATCATAAACATAAAATTTTATATAAGGAATCTTGAATATTTATGTCTATATAAATGTGTATATTTTTGTATCTATACAACTCTGTTGGTTATATAAATGATTTTGTATTTTGTATGTTTGAAATAAATTCATCAGGGCCGGCCTTACAGATAGAGGCTACGGAATTTCTAGGTTATGATAACCTCCTCCTTTTTTTGGAAGTCGGTTAAAAATGGCACGCACTCTTGATGAGGCCCGGATGATTGAGGTCAGGACCGGATAGATGGAACCGAAGACTATCGGAGTAGCGGCCTCTAACTGGACTCAGGAAGCCTGGACGGCAAAGACTCCTTGGTCTGACGATATTGCAAAGAGTCACTGTGAAGTAAAATTGAATGACAGATAGAAGCGGTTTGGAAGCTTATGTCCAATATTGGGTTCAAAGGGGTTTAAAATGATGAATAAAATAAGGTAAGAAAGAAACACATGAAGCGAATGTTGGTGGAAGGTCAAAGTCAAAGTAAAATTTCTTTATTGCAAGTAAGCACGTTGTGTACATTTTTGCACGTCAAAATATTTTTGAATTTACATTTACACCACTTTGCAAGGAAAAGGTGCCAACGCTGAGGAGAAAAAGTGGCAAAAAACTCTCAGCAGCACATCTTTTAAAATAATATAATAATAATACACAATTACTTAATAACTAAGTATTATACAACTATTACTATTGTTAGTAATCTAGACTTTATCCCTCATGCGGAACCGGCGACACACACCATGCATGTTCATCGTTTAAATAGTCATCTATCCTGTAATACGCCTTCTTAACAAGTGTTCCTTTAATGAAATTTTTAAATTTCCTCTCTGTCAGCGTCGTGACACTTTCTGGCAACTTGTTATAAAAGCGAATACAGTGCCCCATGAAGGATGTACTAACCTTACGTAGTCTGAATCCTGGAAATGCAAGTTTATCCCTATTTCTTGTATTATAACTATGTGTGTCACTGATTTTTGGAAATAGAGATATATTCTTACGTACGTACATGATATTTTCGTAAATGAATTGGCAAGTTACGGTCAGTATATTAATATTTTTAAACAGTTCTCTTAAAGATTCTCTACAACGCATATTGTATATAAATCGTATTGCCCGTTTTTGTAGTATAAAAATAGTCTCTATGTCGGCTGCCCGTCCCCACAGAATAATACCGTACGACATGATGCTATGGAAATAACTGAAATAAACCAACCGTGCTGTAGCCACATCTGTCAGTTGTCTAATTTTTTTGACTGCATATGCGGCTGAACTAAGTCTATCGGCCAATGACGATATGTGTGGGCCCCATTGTAATTTTGAATCTACAGTAACCCCAAGGAAGACCGTGCTTTTAATAAAATCTAACCTATCCTTATCTAGGATCACATTATTGTCTACTTGTCGCACATTCGGTAAGGAAAATTTTATACATTTAGTTTTCTTTGAATTAAGCACCAAGTTATTTAAAGTGAACCAGTTCATTACTTGTGAAAGAGCATTATTTATTTCGTCAAGCTCTTGGGCCTTCCTCTTAACCTTGAAGATGAGGGACGTGTCATCGGCAAATAGCACAATATCTGATAGGTGCTCTACGAGATAAGGTAGGTCATTTATATAAACTAAAAATAAAAACGGACCCAATATTGACCCTTGAGGTACTCCCATTTTTACCATTGATCCTGGGGACTTTTCTCCGTTTATCTGTACCTTTTGCACTCTATTTTCTAAGTATGATTGCATTAAATCAAGTGATTGTGAAGGTGATAGTGAAGGTTCAGCAGAGGAAGATATTGATGTACTTTTGTCTTCAATCATAAAAGACATTGCCACTTTTCAATGGAGCTTTGCCCGACCTACAAAACTACGTGACCATTTAAGCTGTGCGTATCATTTTGTTGGGGACTTATTACAGGTTTCATATTGCATAATCATAATCAGTATCATTTTCTACTACTCTCGCAACTCCTATAGAAGAATAACAAAAACAATGAATAAATCGCTTCGATTTCTTACTATTTTCTGAATTCATCTGTTTTTTTCGAATCGCAACTTGTACAAAACTTTATTTTAAACCAATAATTTTAATAAAAAAACGGAGATATTTTTCCATTTATTCGTTATCTTATACAACTTGCGGTTCATGGTGGGGCAGAATCTGGCATTTAAGGAATCTTTTCTTTGTAGGTTTCTATTATTTGAAGAAAGATTTAAAGTAATTTTAAATCCGAATCATATATCATTTAACAATACGCTCTAATAAATTGCTCGTCCTCAGCGAATCGACTTAGCCGTGGCGCGGTTTAAATGGAAGCTAACCGCGCGGAAACTTGGCAAATGGCCTGCCGTATTTGACTTACGAATAAGTACGTATGCCTCGCACCGAGCCAAACGGTATGTTTGCTTTAAAGTTTGGGATTTGGTTCTCTGTTGTATGCTATTTTGTTTAAAAGCTTTAGTTTAAAAAAATGTTGTTTTATTCAGCAGTCAACAAAACGTATATTAAAACAAGTAGGTTCTTTGCCCTGTTTCTCTGTTCGTGCATCCAGCCATAACCTAGTTTGTATTCTGTACCTTATATTTCAAATTCAAATACACTTTATTGTACATAAAACACAACAATTACAGAAAAATATTACAGAATAATACAAACATAATGTGCAATTTTGGCGGCCTTATCGCTAAAAGCGATGTCTTCCAGGCAACCAACTATTTAGGGAAATTAAGAATTTTAAATAGCGAGAGGTAGAGCTAGAAATGCAAGAAGAATAAAAAGAAAAACAATCAAAAAATAAATGGTATTCACAGAGAGTAGGAATAATACAGATACATATAAAAGGATAAATATATTATGTATATATCAGTCGTTAGGCCACTTCAGAGGCTGAAGAGAGTTTTTTTGCCACTTTTTCTCCTCAGCAGTCGTTAGGCCACTTCTGAGGATGCAGAGAGTTTTTTTGACACTTTTTCTCCTCAGCAGTCGTTAGGCCACTTCAGAGACTGCAGAGAGTTTTTTTGATACTTTTTTTCCTCAGCAGTCGTTAGGCCACTTCGGAGGCTGTAGAGAGTTTCTTTGACACTTTTTCTCCTCAGCAGCCGTTAGGCCACTTCAGAGACTGCAGATAGTTTTTTTGACACTTTTTCTCCTCAGCAGTCGTTAGGCCACTTCAGAGACTGCAGAGAGTTTTTTTGACACTCTTTCTCCTCAGCAGTCGTTAGGCCACTTCAGAGACTGCAGAGAGTTTTTTTGACACTTTTTCTCCTCAGCAGTCGTTAGGCCACTTCAGAGACTGCTAAGAGTTTTTTGACACTTTTTCACCTCAGCAGTCGTTAGGCCACTTCAGAGACTGCAGAGAGTCTACGGGCGGTATATTTATCCTTTTATATGTATCTGTATTATTCCAATACAGATACATATAAAAGGATAAATATATTATGTATATATCAGTCGTTAGGCCACTTCAGAGGCTGAAGAGAGTTTTTTTGCCACTTTTTCTCCTCAGCAGTCGTTAGGCCACTTCTGAGGATGCAGAGAGTTTTTTTGACACTTTTTCTCGTCAGCAGTCGTTAGGCCACTTCAGATACTGCAGAGAGTTTTTTTGATACTTTTTCTCCTCAGCAGTCGTTAGGCCACTTCAGAGACTGCAGAGAGTTTTTTTGATACTTTTTTTCCTCAGCAGTCGTTAGGCCACTTCGGAGGCTGTAGAGAGTTTCTTTGACATTTTTTCTCCTCAGCAGCCGTTAGGCCACTTCAGAGACTGCAGATAGTTTTTTTGACACTTTTTCTCCTCAGCAGTCGTTAGGCCACTTCAGAGACTGCAGAGAGTTTTTTTGACACTTTTTCTCCTCAGCAGTCGTTAGGCCACTTCAGAGACTGCAGAGAGTTTTTTTGACACTCTTTCTCCTCAGCAGTCGTTAGGCCACTTCAGAGACTGCAGAGAGTTTTTTTGACACTTTTTCTCCTCAGCAGTCGTTAGGCCACTTCAGAGACTGCTAAGAGTTTTTTGACACTTTTTCACCTCAGCAGTCGTTAGGCCACTTCAGAGACTGCAGAGAGTCTACGGGCGGCATGAATAACTCTGACAAATATGTTTGGTCACTAAACCACACGAGAAAAGAACATCCAAGTCATGAAGGAAAATAGGTGAGAAATATAACATCCGACTTCGCGAATATGAAAGCGTAAAACTTCCGCTCATAGCTTTCAGGCACAAATCGAAGCGAAGCAGAGGCGCAGAAGCGTAAATTCAAATTCAAATCGAAGTCGACATTGCCGGCAACAGTTGCTTCCAACTTTCCATCCAGATAAACGTCTGCAACGTATGATCGCGGCTAAACGGATTAGCAGCGGACCCGACAGCCAGCGCTAATAACTTGAGTGCATGCCACGCCTTGCTCAATACTCACTAGTGATGTACTCGTAGTTGCGAGACCAAAAAAGATATTTTCAAAACTTAGGTCTGGATTTAAATATTACATGGAAACTTTTATACTATGATTTTCGTCACTCCGTCAATCATCATCATCATCAGTCTATTTATATTGCTCGGGCAACCTTCCCTTACATCGAGGGAGCTCGGGGCATGGCCAATTGCGGATTGACGGACTTCACGGTTCTACGGCATGCAGGTTTCATCACGATGTTTTCCTTCACCGTTTTGAGAGCACTCCGTAAATATATGGAAGCTTTTTCGTTGAAAAAACCGAGGACAACTCATTGGTACATGGCAGCCCTGGTTGGGAATCTCCGTATTGCAAGTCCATTGACCCAACCACTGAGCCACCGAGTTCTCACACCGTCAATAATAATTTGTAATTTTGTTGCTCACCATTCCGTGTCTTCATGATCTGCAGATCAATGGTAACACTTTTTACTTTTGACAGTTCTTATTATTTGCGTCGTAAGACTTCAAATCGTACTGCAAGTGTTGACATTCTGCTGTCGACTGTACCTATATCTCTTTGCTTTTAAGTGTATCAAGGAGATTTTGCTTTTAACTCTATTTCGGTTTGTTATAAAACCAAAACTTGTTGTTGGTTTTGGTTTACACTACATTTGCCCTTCACTAAGAATATCCTTTTGCCCTGAGTTTTGATCAGTAAATAATGAAATTAAATTTTATTAGTTAGGTTTCTTAGAATTCCCAACTTTGCTTTGAAAAGTTTCGATTTATTATTGACTTTGTGGGAAATATTTCAGATTATAAAATAATTTTATGGGTTGGTTTTAGAGGTAGGCCTAGGCGGACATACTTACATTTACTTGGACCAAAATGGCGATATTTTAAGTATCTAATAGTCTATAAAATGACGAGCGTGAATTAAGAGAATGAATGTGGAGGAATTATTATATATAAACGGATATCACTCACTTATATTGTTGAAGTCGGTAATTAGACCGACAGTTTCGACCGATTTCGACGGTCTTTTTCAAGGTGAGCGCGCCACGCCCGCGTCGCCGCCGTTGACGTTTCTTCGCGCACTGCGGATCAGCGCCCTCTGTGCGCGCTCCGAGATAACTTGTCCCGCCGCCGACGACGGTGCGTTCGATGGCTGTAGCTGGATTCGTTGATCGATCTCACTTGTCGGGGAGTTACCGCCACTCACATTAGGTTCCGTCACGCAGTATGTACTCACTGCGTCTACTCCGCATTCACAATATAAGTGAGTGATATCCGTTTATATATAATAATTTGTAGTAATGGCTCACTATAGTTTAAATTCTAAAATGTGGAGGCAGTGAGAGTTTTGTGTCAGGGTCGCAGCAGATGGAAACAAGTATACCCCTATGGCTGGAGAAAGTAAGGTTGTGTACGGACAACAGCAGATCAATGGTAACACTTGCAGTACGATTTTAACTCTTACGACGCAGATAATAAGAACGGTATTAGTAAACCTCTCATGCAATACTTCCAGTAGTCTTCGGTACATATATTCATCTTTCAAAAGCCTCAAAGCTTTGACGAATTGCATAGAGTCAAACCAAAAACATAATTTACAAGTTCCGAATTTAACCACTGTCGTTGGAGTACCTGACAATTATAAATGTTCCATATAAATCTACGGATACGTTCCAAAACAGCCGTTGCAGATGCAAGAAATAATATTTATTTATTTATTTTATTATTGGACTCGACAGTTCGTCATTTGCCAATGTCATGTTACAGAAAATTCAATATATTCAATAGTCTTCTATCTTCCTCCAGGGGAGTCGCAGTAGCGTCTTCACCCTGGGTAGCCGCGTCTTCATGTCTTCATCCAGGGGAGTCGCCGTAGCGTCGTCACTCTGGATGAAGACACGAAGACGCGGCTACCCAGGGTGACGACGCTACGGAGACTCCTCTGGAGGAACAGATGACTATTTCTTGAATATTCCGTCACATGACATTGGCAAATGAAGAAATGTCGAGTCCATTAACAAAATAAGTAAATAATAATTAGTACATAGGCATAGAATAAAGAAGAGTCCAAATAAAGCCAGAAAATCAACAGCTTCAAACTCTTGGCTCTGTTTAGGAACGTAGCTCAACACGAGCGCCATGCAGCGGTGAGTTCGTGCATTAAATACACGTGTCCTAATTTATCGCCGGCTGTCTTCGAGAATGTACGGTTAGACTTCATGTACTACCTACTTTAGAGTGTTATTTTCAAAGCAGTAATAAAATGTATTAAGTACTAGAAAGAGAGACTTTTGAAAATGTTGTTCACACCAATCGTAGTCACCTTTCTCCAGAGGAGTATGTGTGCACATGTTCTGACTGCTCCAGATCTCATCTCTCTCTCACACTGGTTTGGTGGTAGAGAACTCTAATCTAGAGTTAAGCACACCTTATGTAGGTACATCTTATTCCATGTATTGTGTTGTAATCAACTTTGTGTACATTAAAGAATTAAAGAGAATTAAAGAGGTGTCGCCGAAGCGTCATCAACCCTGGATGAAGGATCTCAGCGGCTTCCTTTCTTCCTCCAAAGTTCACTCCCGAGCTCGAAACTGCAGATCTTGCACATAATTCTTCGATAACTCCATTATATTGACTCGCGAACATTTTTTGATCGATTTAACATGACTTTAATGATCTGAAACAAAATAACCACTGTATTATTAAAATTTAAATTATCAAATAATTCATTTATTTTATTTTATTAATGGACTCGACAGTTAGTCATTTGCCAATGTCATGTTACAGAAAATTCAATATATAATAGTCTTCTATCTTCCTCCAGAGGAGTCACCGTAGCGTCTTCACTCTGGGTAGCCGTGTCTTCGTGTCTTCATCCAGAGGAGACGCCGTAGCGTCATCACTCTAGACGAAGCAGCTCGACAGTCACGTTCACTCCCGAGCTTGTATAAAAGCTTGAAACTTCAGATCTTGCTCAAATTATCCAACAAATTCATCATACTGTCTCTCGCGAACATTTTCTGATTAATTTATCATGATCGAGAAAGACAAAGGATCTCTGTTCAAACGGCCAATTTCTGTAGCTGTGATTATTTTTCTTTTCGACCAGCCTCATTTACACCAAGGAGGTTTTATTGCCGTAAGCAATAAATTCAACATGTGCAATATACCTGGCGCGATATTTAGCACGGATTTATTAGCCCGTTTGTCATGCAAATGCAAGGCGAGTCGGGAACTCATTCGGCCGATGAATGTTTGTGTCATTAAAAGTTCCCCCGGGACTTTAGATTGGGGAACCGGTACCGCTCTATTTCGTAGTTCATAGACTATGAATAGTAATTAGCAATGCTTTTAAAAGGATTTTAGTCGATTTCGCTATTTTCAGTTTTGACTTTTTCAGTGAAAACAAGGAAATGACATTGCCACATTTCAATGGAGATTTGCCCCACCTTTGGTCACCTACGTGACCATTGAAGCTCATATATTGTTTTGTTGGGGACTTATTACAGGTTTTATATTGCATAATCATAATAAGTAGGAGTTGCGAGAGTAGTAGAAAATGATAACAAAGACAATGAATAATTCGATTCGATTTCTTACTATTTTTTGAATTCGTAATGAAGCTGTTTTTTCGACTCGCTTGCTGTACAAAACTTTATTTTAAACCAATAATTTTAATAAAAAATGGTGATATTATTACATTTATTCGTTATCTTGTACAACTTGCGGTTGATGGTGTTGCAGAATCTGACATGGTTATTTAAACGTCTTTCAAAACACATTTCACAACACTTCACAAAAGCCCTCGAAGCTATCAAACTATCACCTCACTATTTGCGCTCGAAATGTTCTTATACTCAGGTTCATTATTGGGGTAACGACGCGTCGCCAACTATCTGATACTTGAGCAACTTGACAACCGCTACAAGACTGTTTGGAGTTGGAAGCGTTGCCATTTGTCGCGCTTTCAGTTGCAAATGAAGCTGAAGTATAGGAAAATTACTTTGAGACTTTGTTTCCGCTATTTTGAATTTAGTTACAATGGGAATGTCAATTTATTTATTTATTTATTTTATTAATGGACTCGACAGTTCGTCATTTGCCAGTCTTCAGTCTTCTATCTTCCTCCAGAGGAGACGCCGTAGCGTCAATCACTGTGGACAAAGCAGCTCGACAGTCATGTTCACTCCCGAGCTTGTAGCGGGAACTCTTGATAAAAGCTTGAAACTTCAGATCTTGCATAAATAATCCAATAACTTCACCGTACTGTCATTCGCGAACATTTTCTGATTAATTTAACGTGATATTAAACACAAAATAGTCCCTGTAGACATTAAAAGGAATATTATCAAATAATTTCGCAATCGTCGTTTCCCGCCATTTTCAAGAGAACCCGGGAATGTCAAATACGCATATTGAAAATCAGGGTTGCCTACACTTGTCTATTTCTAGCTAAATTGACGCATTTCAGTGCACGCCGTTTTTGGCACATTTGTGAACAACTTAGCTTGTCGCAATTATGCCATGTATTGTATATTGAAAAATAGTATTCATCCTAATAAACATTTTGTAAATAGCTTTTTTAATAAAATTTATTAAATTGGAAGATATTATTTTTTCATGATTGGCGGCGCTAGTTGGCTCATATCAGGCCCCTAAGTACTGTACGAACTATGTCCGTTAATAAATAAATAAAAAAATATATTTCATATATTCAAGCTAAACAGTGCTATAGTACTCCGCTTTTCCGATCATTTCATATATTTATCGTCAAATTCAATTAATCCAACAGTATGGACTGGGATTGTATTAATTACATTATCCCGGTATCATTATTGACGTATTCATGCGACTAATTTAATCTTTATTAATATTAACGGTTCAATTAACACACGTGTAAATCTTTTCAGGTAATTTATGCAAATAATTATAATAATAATTTAAATGCAAACGAGTTTGAATGTGTACAGTCGAATACTTACAGAGAAAAGTACAATCGAAGACAGACATAAGTATACAGGGGGCCTCAATAAGGTTGAGATTTTCTCAAAAAACTTCTGGACCGAATTTAATAATTATTTAAAGTTACATAGTTTTAACTTTTATCTATCTGACAGTGAAAGAATTTTTGCAATAGGTCAAGTAGTTTTTGAGAAAATCTCAACCTTAAAACTCTCCTGCACAACTTTCTCTGTGTTCCACCGTACCTAGTACGGACAACAGCAAATCAATAGTAATACGTGCAGTACGATTTTAAATCTTACGACGCAGATAATAAGAACGGTCCAAAGTGTTACACTTGATCTGCTTTGTATGTACAACCCACAAAGCTAAGTGACTTTGACTTTACACTAGCAAATTGTAGGTTATGAAAATGTATGGGGTGACAATTTATACAGGGTGTCCTTGAATTCATTCGACAAATTGAAACTGGGGGCTGTACTCATGATAAATATTAAATTGGTAAGGTTTTTTAGTAAGTAAATTAAAACTGCAAAAAAATTGAACTAAGTACTTACGTCACATGTCACACAATGACCTTAGAAATAACCATTAGGTCAAATTCCAGTGAAAGAAATCTTTTAACAATACCTCAAAATAAATATTAATTTGATGTGCACCGTTACAGTACGGTGCACATCAAATTAATAATTGTTTTAATATTAATTAGATAAAACGGGAATTACCGTGTTAAACATTTATTATTGATGTCTCGATATTTCGACAGCATTGCAGCCATCATGGTCACGAGTTATGTTAAGTTATAATTGTTTTAATAGTTGAATTTATTGTAAATATTTATTTTTTATATTTCCCAATAAACACTGTGCAGAATTAATGTATGTCACAACACAAGTCGAATGAATTCAAGGCCATCCTGTATATGTATTTATGTACTAATGTAATACCTATTAAGGTTATAACACAAATAATCTTGTTATCTAAAATAGTAAACTTTTATTATTATTTGCCTTTAGTAGCATTTGATGGCGGCTATAACAGAATCACGGAAACACAAATCCGAATCATGTCTACTATATTACAAATATGTATATTTTCACTCCTGTTCAAAGAATCCTTTGACTTTTTCATATTGATATGAAAATAGACTTACTTAAAAGTTACATAGACCTTCAAATAATTAATACCAACCCCGCGCGTTCAGGTTTAACCCTAAAGGGTCTACGAATACCAAATTAACCCTTTGGCAAGAACATAAAAAATGTAGAGCATTCAAAATTTTATCACAATCAAGGTTGAGGGAGATGGAGAGATGCCGCTCTATGTAGAGTACAACAAATGTTAAGCCGAAGGTGTTTAGTATCAATGTGGGGTTTTCAAAGTGACATTTGTAAGAAAAAAAACAAGCTTCTTAAGTTGATAATAGATGGCGCTGCACCGAAGTGCCGCCCAATATCCCTGTAACAGGAGCGCCCGTGTCTGCCCGCAGATGAGCACAAAATTGCGTAGCGACACGTAACCTAGAGATATTATCGACATGGACGCATCTCTTTAATATGGCACCTCTGTCCCCCGCTTCGTCTCTATGCGCTCATCGTTGACAGAATTTTTCGCTTGCAAATGACCATGCCAGATTCTGTCCCACCATCAACCGCAAGGTGTACAAGAAAACGAATAAATGTAAAAATGTCTCCGTTTTTTATTCAAATTATTGGTTTAAAATAAAGTTGTGTACAAGTTGAGATTCGAAAAAAACAACTTAATTAAGAATTCAGAAAATAGTAAGAAATCGAAGCGATTTATTCATTGTTTTTGTTATTCTTCTATAGGAGTTTTGAGAGTAGGAGAAAATGATACTGATTATGATTATGCAATATGAAACCTGTAATAAGTCTCCAACAAAACGATAGGCACAGCTTAAATGGTCACGTAGTTTTGTAGGTGGGGCAAAGCTCCATTGAAATGTGGCAATGTCATTTGTGCCGATTTCATGTCTATGGGTAAGTAAGTGGTATGGGGCGCCTGCAGTCGGGCCAGCCCCCTTACCATGAGCTAGTAACAGGATTACTTCAATAATACTTTATTATTTCGTACCATAAAGGACTTAATGAGCTTACTTTAAGGTCGTCATGGTACGAAATACTAAAGTATTATTGAAGTAATCCTGCTATAAGAGTTCATGGTAAGGGCAGATCCCTCTCCACATAATCCTTCCAGCGATATCTAGGACGTAATTATGTCGTCCGGTAGTCTCATTAATAATAATAAATAAATTAATAAATTTGTTTATTGTCACTTAAGCATTTTCACAGTACAGCTTAAATTATAGGTGCTAGGGCTAGAGTTAAACTATATTGGTGAGCGCTAGCTCCCACTCTAGGATTCCCTGTGTTGTGGGAGACTAGTCTCTCCCTGGAGTACAAATAATTAAATTAGTAAAATTATATGCTTTCTTCGCAGCACGATCGTGACCTATTCTCTACGCCCAGTAATCTTCCTAAATGTTTTTTTTTTCATTGTTTACTGCTCAAATATATTCTCCAAGGACAATCCCTATCTTCCAGGTATAATCCAGTGATCCCCTTTCTTTCCATTCTCTTAAATCCTACAATAAAGTCCCTGTGACCCGGAGACTGGTCCGTGAATTTTAAGTTACTAAAGATTTGGATGAAATTCGATTGTTTGGCTGATTACCAAACAATCGAATTTCATTCTCATGGTGGCACTTCACTTGGCTATTCGTATTCGCTATTGGATGTTTGTCGTACTGTCTAATACTTACATACAAATAAGACGTATATTTTGTCAAGAATACCAACCACACATGGCAATTATGACAAATACGAATAGCCAAGTGTCACCATTAGAGACTCATGTTTATCTACGATACATTTTCATAAATATTCTTAGAAATTATGAATTTACGTGATTGATTACCTACGTGGCTGCGGGGGGCGAGACGAGGCGGTGTCGAGGACAGCGGGGTAAAGGTCATAGCACAAACGACTCTGCTCCCACCCGGCAAAAAGAATAAAATTCAATTCAAATTCTATTCCGAAAAGCGGGAGCGGTCGGCGGGTGGACAGCTGGCCGTCTGCTAGCTGTCGCCGCGTGGTCTGCTGGGTGCCTGCTAGCTGTCGCCGCGTGGACTGCGAGCAGTCGTCTTAGTTTAAGGCGGTATTGGGTGGGAGCGGTGTTGGAGCAGAGTCGTTTAAGTGACCTTAACTCTCACCTCTTATAGCGATCCAGTTTAGGTTCCTAAACTGACAATTTGCTACAATGACGTCAAACGTCACTGTAGCAAATTGCGATTCGGAACCTAAACTGGATCGCTATGAGAGGTGAGAGTAACCCTGCAGTCCTTAAATCGAGTTTATCTTATCTTTAGAGCAAAATTACGGGAATAAGTAGCGTTGCACAAATCCCTCGGGACTCGCTCCAACAGCCGACTCGCACTTGGCCGTTTTTTTACTTATTTATGATATGTATTAGTTTGAAAAGTGTAGGCTGAATTAAGCATTAAGGTTTTCCCATCTATTTATTTTACATGCTAACTATTCGTAGTCAAACTCCTGTGCTACGTCGGACGTGAAAAAGATTAAAAAGACATTGCCACATTTCAATGGAGTTTTGCCCCACCTACAAAACTACGTGACCATTTAAGCTGTACCTATCATTTTGTTGGCGACTTATTACAGGTTTCATATTGCATAATCATAATCAGTATCATTTTCTACTACTCTCGCAACTCCTATATAAGAATAACAAAAACAATGAATAATTCGCTTCGATTTCTTACTATTTTCTGAATTCTTAATTAGGCTGTTTTTTTCGACTCGCTAGATGTACAAGATAAGATAAGATAAGATAAATATACTTTATTGCACAAAAAAGAATACATAGTTTTCACACTTAGCTAACATAATTTTATACAACAGGCGGTCTTATCGCTGAGAGCGATCTCTTCCAGACAACCTTCAGGTAGAGAATTTATTCTTTTGGAAGAGGCGGCTTACAGTGCAACACGTAGAAAGGAAGAAATATATGGATTATTAGACTACTAAAATAATTAATACTTACTAATAAGTACTTAATTACATATATCTAATACTCAGATAATTAACATTTACATATACTTACATAACGACTTAATATATTTACTGCATATATAATGTTGAAATATGTACACAAATAAATAAACAAATATATAAATATACCTACATACACACAAACATAATAAAAATAATATACATATATACAAACTGACCATGATTGATATAACACAATACTTAATATCAAATTGAACACGAGAGAATAATAAAAAGTAAAAATAAACAAAGAGAGAAATGAAGAAATGTTTATGAGGTTAACAAGTGAGCCTTGACCTGCCTCTTGAAAATGTCCAAAGACTTGGCCTTCCTGGTTGGTTCAGGTAAGGAATTCCAGAGGCGGATGGCATGAGAAGTAAAAGACTTTGTTTTAAACCAATAATTTTAATAAAAAACGGAGATATTTTTTACATTTTTTCGTTATCTTGTACAACTTGCGGTTGATGGTGGGGCAGAATCTGGCATTGTCATTTCTGCGATGAGAAGTGTACCGACGCGGAAGATCAAAGTACCGACGGCCGCGGAGTGCCGCCCCATCGCATTGTCATTTGGTGAATGTATTATTATTAGGTGATGGACAACAAATAAGAAATGGTCCGTTCCGTTTCTCAATTCATGGCCTCCATTCAAGAACTCATCTACCCCATCTGTTATCAGTTCTACGACGAAATACTAATTTGTAATCAGCAAATAAAGTTTGTAGAAAGCAAAATGTCTAAACACTATTTTATTGCAATAAAAAGATAGTCTGAGAGTTTTGCAAATTAAACCAAGAAAACTCCATGGAGTTAAGTCGTTAACTTTCTAGTTTAATGAACTAAAAGCATTGATAACATTCACGGATTTGGTGACTAAATATGTAGGTATATACCTATTATGTAATCTATGCTGATATGAAGGATGGCATAATGATAAAAGGTTTGATCGATTTGATAATAAGATAGGTATGTATGACGCTTTAAACAAAACAATAGCAGTGATTCTATAGGTCTAAAAATATTATTTCCTATAGCAAAGTTACAAAATATATAGCTATAAATGACCATGCCAGATTCTGCCCCACCATCAACCAACAAGATAACGAATAAATGTAAAAGTATCTCCGTTTTTTATTAAAATTATTGGTTTAAATTAAAGTTGTGTACAAGTTCAGATTCGAAAATACAGCTTAATTACGAATTCAGAAAATAGTAAGAAATCGAAGCGAATTATTCATTGTTTTTGTTATTCTTCTATAGGAATTGCGAGAGTAGTAGAAAATGATACTGATTATGATTATGCAATATGAAACCTGTAATAAGTCCCCAACAAAATGATAGGTACAGTTTAAATGGTCACGTAGTTTTGTAGGTGGGGCAAAGCTCCATTGAAATGTGGCAATGTCTTTTAGAACTGAAAGAAAGAAAACAGATTTATTTAAGGCTTTTTGAAAATGACGGTTGCGAAATTATTTAATAATTTTCAGTTTAATGTCTACAGTGGTTGTTTTGTGTTTAATATCACGTTAAATTAATCAGAAAATGTTCGCGAATGACAGTATGGTGAAGTTATTGGAGAATTCAAGCAGGATCTGAAGTTTGGCGCCATGGTCAAGATTCCCACTACGAGCTCGGGAGTGAACGTGACTGTCGAGCTGCTTCGTCCACAGTGATTGACGCTACGGCGTCTCCTCTGGATGAAGACAAGAAGACGCGGCTACCCAGGGTGATGACGCTACGTCGACTCCCCTGGAGGAAGATAGAAAACTATTATACATTGAATTTTCTGTAACATGACATTGGCAAATGACGAACTGTCGAGTCCATTAATAAAAAATAAAAAATATTTATTTAACACCACAAATTACATATGCAAATAAACAGGATAAAGAAAAAAAAAAGTAAAGTACAAACTATATTAATATACAGAGTGATTGGAAATTCGATACATTCCTTGAAAGGGGTGATACTAGAGGTGGTTTGCAACAAATTAGGCCCTATTAACGAGGGGTCGAAAATGAGTGGTTTCTGAGTTACGTTAAACATAACATTGATAAAAAATTCAAACCTCGTGATTTATGACCTTTTATTTTTGAGGTAATAGGAATTTTGGGCATGCATTTTTTAAGGTAATCTCTACTTTATCAGCTTTCAGAAAAGTATTATTTCAATGCTCAGAGTGGAGCGGTTTTTGAACATCAATTTTTTTTGTGATCAAGTCAAAAAATTCCTAAATAAAATTCAAACTACCGTAACTCAGAAACCACATTTTCGACCCCTCGTTAATAGGGCCTAATTTGTTGCAAACCACCTCTAGTATCACCCCTTTCAAGGAATAAAGATAAAGATAATTTATTTGCAATACATGAGTATAAAAATGATACAGATGTTATATTTAAAAAATAGTCCTTCATGTTTGCCTTGCGGCGTAAAAATGTAATTTTTCGTATAATTATTTATTATTTTACAGCAACAAGTACAGGAAAAAATATCTACATAAATTAAATGTCAATCAATTCAATAAAATATCAGTAATTACAATGTCAATAAATTAAAATTAATTAAATGAATGTATCGAATTTCCAATCACTCTGTATACTATCAAAGTTAGCGTAAAATTAGTCAACCAACTACAGAACAGCTACGACGACGATTATAAAACGTCTTCGATTAGAATTAGATCAAATCAAATCATTTATTTGCCAGAATACATGAAATCTCAGGATGGTAATTGCATTGTCCAGTACAGTATTCTACTTGTATACAAGCATGCAAAGTTTTCAGTTACATAAGCAATAAAAATGTCAGAAGAAATAAAAATAATTAATGTAAATTTCATGTAGTAAAAATGTAAGTGAGAGGAATTTAAATATTCGGTAACGGTATAGATCTTTATCATCATCATCATCAGATAGATGGAGTTAAGATATAACACATTTACATATCCTGCTACTTTTCGTATCTTGATCATCATCAGCCGTTGCCACATTTTCAAAAATACCTTCACCATGTCTTATCTCTATAACAAAAACTCTACCACAGCACAACGCTACAATGTTATGACCATTAACTGTTTCAACAACATCTATTTGTTTCACTGCTTTATATATATATTCACTTTGAACCCCGATTAACAGTCTCCCTAAGTCTATTGTTATATCAGGCGCTATTTTCTGCTGTTTCATTTGAGTATTCGGAGTAAATATATGGACCAACCCAGGAGGAGTTCGCGTTCCGATTATGATTATCTTTCCATATTTTAATTTAGCAGCAATATCTCGTACGTTGAAGAAGTATGGATCAGCAACAAAACGACGACCGCATTCATATACGTTATTTCTTGAAGCACGAAGTATACTATTCGTCAAACATACTTCTTTATCTTTCACTTCTAATTTGACGGAACACAGCTCATTTCCTGCACCTGTGTATATTAATTCGTTTTCATGCAGCATCCATGGTTTGTAGTAATGTGTTCCTCTCTCTCGAACCTCCAAATATCCTTTCTTATTTGCTTTAGGTATAACACGTATCATATTGCTTGTGTCTTTAAAGAAACTTACGACTATTATGTTATCATTTTCTCCATAATTTTTGAAATCTATATCTAAATATTCTCTATAACATTCTTTTAATGTATGTAAATCATAGTACACTATAGCGTTGTATCTGTAAGAATACCTATTTGAATTGTTTTGGCTATTTGAAACATCTTCGTTAAACTTTTGAGGACATGCTACGATGCCGTTCTGTAGCGTTTGAAATTTGAAAGTCTTTGTCATTTTCATTTCATGGATTCTAACATCGGCAGCTGCTAGATCTGGCCATAGGTTTAAAGACACATAAAGATCACGCCAACATAGCTTAGCCTTTCTATGAGCTTCTAGATAAATATCCTTGTAATCTTTAATACACATTTGCTTCCAAAAACTATCGCTTGCACTTATTATAGCTTCCTCCCATTGTCGACATACCTTTCTACATGTTATAATGTCTCTGCCGTTTAAATATTTAAAGATCTCCTGTAGAATTTCAGTTGGTAGGACATTGGTACTCATTTTTAATTTTTCAGATCTTTCTGATGGTATTCTAGTTGTATATCATTGTCATTGTTATCCATTTCAGATCCTGTATCGACACGTTTTCCCTTTCTTCAATTTCATCTACATCTTGCACAGCATCGAGTTTACTTTTTATGTCAATTATTTTATTTGCATTTTGGTTTTAATCGAATTATTTGTAAGGAACGTCGTTAATTGTTAATACTTTAATATCGTTGGCGTGATTTTTAATATGCGTATTCACACAAGCACACATTGAGCCCAAATAGGCAGAGATTGATTGCGATAGTACATTATCTCATGCATTAAACATTATCATCGATATGAAATGGACATTGTATGACGTATAGTGCAATAGGGTACTTGAAGATAACATCACTCATCCGGGTCACACCTTTATTATAAAAGTAGATATTTTTATACGAATAAGTATATTTAAAAAGAAGAAGATTGTCTCATGCCCGCTAAATGCAATTATTCTAAACGCATATGTCACAAACTCTCTGCTTGAGACAGAGGGTCTCATTAGTTTGGCACCGGACAAAATAACCGAACTACTGAGAATAGAGGAAATAATATTCAATACTTGAATATTATTTTTTTCAGAATTTGAATTACGCATTATCCATGCTCGGTGAATAAATTAGAACATGATGAAAAAATTCTTGCCGTGGGCAGGACTTGAACCTGCGACCTTGTCATTCCGTGACACGCTCTTACCAACTGAGCCACCACAGGCCACGCCACGCCCACCGAAAATCTTCATCGCTTTATACATACTTAAAGGGTATGTTACGCAATTCCATCTATCGTACAATAGTAGTAGTATTCCGACAACCATGTCTAACATTCGGTTAGAAACATGATTTATGATGATGCGCTCCTATTATTACTCAGAATTTGAATTACGCATTATCCATGCTCGGTGAATAAATTAGAACATGATGACAAGGTCGCAGGTTCAAGTCCTGCCCACGGCAAGAATTTTTTCATCATGTTCTAATTATTTTTTTCGTCAACTATTCCAATTAAGCTTTAAAAATCTCTAGGAGTCACAAGAGAACATTGAATTTTCTGTGGTTTAGAGTATAGGTATGTAAATCTATATTCTCGTTAACGACGGGTCAGGTGATTTGCAGTTTCATTTAAGCAGAATTAATAGGAATAATTGACGTAAGGGTTTGATGAGATTACAAAACCACCAAATCTATTGTTTTTACCGACTTTTGTTACGGCGTGAGTTTATGTTTGTGTGGGAGGAATTAGGTTTTCGCAGACTCATTTAATGAACTGATGAGTAACTGCCTTATTCTGAAAGTCGATCGCGATTTTTGTCGTTTTCGTTATCCTTTTTTAGGGTTCCGTGCCTCAAGAGGAAAAAAGGAACCCTTATAGGATCACTTTGTTGTCCGCTGTCTGTCCGTCCGTAAGTCGGTCGGTCGGTCCGTCCGTCCTTCGGTCGGTCCGTATTCGTATTTGCGTATTTGATATAATTGCCATGTGTAGTATGCTTGACAAAATATTCGTCTTATTTGTATGTACGTCAAGTATTTGACAAATACGACAAACGTCCAATAGCGAATATGAATAGCCAAGTGAAGTGCCACCATTATGGGGTAAGTGGTCTGTGCTATGCCCAAAACAATGTAACTACTAACCCTCTTACTTATAAAAAAACACTAATCAAGTACTGAGCGACATATTAACTAATCATTATTTAAACTCTTAATAAGTGATTAACCTTTTTTTTACTTATAAACGTTATTTAAGCAGTGATTAGGTAATCGACATTTTAAACACCAAAAAATATTTAGGTAACACTGCTGAATGAATTCAAAAAAAGAACGAAAATTTGGCCTACTCCAAAGTCCTTAAAAAAGTAATCAGCAGTATCAAATGGAATCAGGTGTTCCTAATTCAGTCCGCCATTTTGCTAATTAAGCATACGACGTTGTTTAAACTGACAGCTACTTATTCGGTTCTTCAGGAGTTGATTAACTTTAAATAGTGTTTATAAGTAAACATTTTTTTTAACTATTGTTAAACAAGGTATTGATTTTAATCATCGATTATAAGTAAGGCTGTAAGTACATATTTTCAATTCTCCTTACAACATTGTCTTCACGTGTTATACATCGGTAAATGAAATAGATGATGAGGCTACAGCGAATATCAATTTATGACTAACGAAGAGATTCATGGAAATAATAAAAGTATTCCTTTGATATCTTCATAAAAACCTTGATCCTCGTATAAAACCCGATGGACAAAGGGGCGATTAGTCCCCCTCTTTCCCCCCTAGCATTTTATCACCGGAACAAAGGAATTGGGAATCGGCAGCTTTTTAATTAAACTGACGACCGACCTTCACGTGTGACCTGAACGCTGCTTGACAAACTGTATTACGACTTCAGGGCAACTGTAACAGATCACAGGTTGCTCAGAGTAATACAGGGTAACCTTGAATTCATTCGACAAAATTAAGTGGATGGTTAGGTTTGTGACATACATTAATTCTGCACAGCGTTTATGTAAATTAAACAATTTGGGAGAAAATAAAAAATAAATATTTACAATAAATTCAACTATCAAAAAAATATATTAATTTGATGTGCATCGTTACTGTGCTTTGGAGTTTTTAAATTTTAAGGTAGTTTTAGATAGATAGATAGATGGAAACTTTATTGCACAAAGAAGCATGCACATAGAAAACAGGTAGGCAAGTAGTAAGTGAAACAATTTAGTTTTAATTTTTGGTAATTATTTCTTTCACTGGAATTTGACCTAATGGTAATTATTCTCATTTCTTGGTCATTGTGTACTTTTAACAAAAAAAATTGCAGTTTTGATTTACTAAAAAACCTTTCCAATTTAAATACAATAATCAATGTTAATATACAAAAAATATGAATTTAAATTACTAGCCTATTACCACACTAATCCCTCACATCTGGACCAGCCTCTCCAAATTCAAAAGATTTTTAATTTCCATAACTTTCGTCTGGTTCTACATCAGAGGTGTTTGTCAGATTGCGACCGCCGCCGCCTGTGTCCACGTTGACAATTATTTTGCGGATCAAAGCTATGATAAACCTTCCACCTACCTAATCCTACATACATGGTCCAGTCATGTTAATTTCAGACAGATATAAAACGATTTCAATGCAGATACTTATGTAATATAACCTTGAATTCATTCGACAAATTGAAACTGGGGGTTAAAAACTCATGATAAATATTAAATTGGTAAGGTTTTTAAGTAAATTAAAACTGCAAAAAAATTTAACTAAGTTCGTCACAAGTCACACAATGACCTTAGATATGACCATTCGGTCAAATTCCAGTGAAAGATATCCTTGTAAAAAATTAAAAATACCTTAAAATGTAAAAACTCCCGAGCACATCAAAATAAATATAAAAATATAGTTGAATTTATATAAGTATATATTTATTAAAAAGAGATATAAAATACAAATAGATAATACAACAAAAATTATACTAAAATAAAAGAAATACCTGAATACTATTTACAATTAAAGCCCGAACACGCTGGCCGCGTTGAATTTGTTGTAAATATTTTCTTTTTAATTCTCTCCAAATTGTTTAATTTATCTAAACGGTGTTCAGAATTAATGTAAGTCACAAGCCTAACCATCCATTTAATTTTATTGAATGAATTCAAAGCGACCTGTATAATATATTGAAAACTAACTTAATGATTTAATTGTGTAAAAAAAAATTAGTTTAAAAACAGAGTTACAGGTTACAGTCAATTGAAAATCTGAATTTAGATAGTAAGAAGTAGGTAACCTCGTCATACTACTCGTAATTCCATACAAATTCCACACTACGTTCAACTTTAAACATCAATACTTACCTCTAGAATTGTAACTTCAAAAAACTAATTTCAGATGTATCCATAGGCCACCGATGTTCATAATTAAGTAATTCGTTTTAGCATTCTTTCGATATTCCGTACATCGCAATAGTGACCATTCGATATTCAGACATTCGGTATTACGTACTTTCGAACTCATGTACTTTCGGTATACGGTTCATCGGTATTTTGAACATCGACATTCCGTAGTGCAGTCCCAGCAAACATTTTCGTCGTTCGAGTATAAATCATCTAAATGATTTCGTAAATTATAAACCTTAACAAAAACCTATACGTTCAGCCAAGGCGATACTAATATCGAACCTTCGAAAGTACATAGGCAACTCTACCAACTTTACCTATGAATAAAAAATGTGTATAGAAGCGGCCTTGAAGGCTGACAATGGAGTGATAGGCGATTGTGTTCCCGCCGCAATGATCGATGACCCTATGTCTTGCTATAGGCGGGTTAACACCAGGGTTACAGGGACGTTTCTGTGTTAGGATACAAGGGGCGCTAAGTTTCAGGGGCGCTACATCCAATTAAACCAACATATTGTGTGCCCCGTCGCAATAATCGATTATAGTCTTGTCATTTTGGTTTGTTAATGTCAGGGTACTAGAGAAGTATATGTCTTGGTCTATAAGGGGCGATAAGTTTCAGGCCGCTTCATCGCAACTAATTATGTGCCATGCATGCTACATAAACGATCGCCCCAAAGTGTCGTGCCACAGTGCATATATTTGAATCTAATTGCCATAAAATCTTTGATTTCCTATAAACAACTAGATACACAGTCTGCCTTCTAAAAATGTCCTAGCGCAAAGAAGGTCCAAACGTATGAATGTAATAATAATAATGTCCAATAAAGCAAATGAGGGTTCATTTGGTTTATTGGGCATTATTTGGACGTTAACAATGGATCCTTATTTGGACGTTTTTGAATTGTTTTAGTAAGACCTTTGTGTATCTAGATGTTTATAGGAGAGCAATGCATAAAATACAATAAAAGCAACACACTTCGGCAATTAGTACGTTGCTATTTGGACTGGACTTGAGCCCATAATTGGTTGACTGACATGCTACATTGAGATAAACGTCAACACTAACAAAACGGTAAAAAGGGGTCGATCATGTTGAGTTTAACAAGACTTGAGCGTCTACAATATCACTCTGCTACATAAACGATCACCCTATCGACCGTTTCAATCGACGTCGCGTTCGATTTAACACCAGATTAGCAAAGACGTCTATCTCTCGGAATACTAGGGGCGCTAAATGTCACGCTACATCTCGACCAAATGTTTCTATAAACGATCACCTTACTGACCGTGGACCTCGGGTTAATGCCAGGATAGCAGAGACGTCTCTGTCTTGAGATACTAGGGGCGCCAAATATCACATGCGCTAAACTACATCTCGACTCACGCGGCTGCTGTGCCTCGCTGCATGGATCGATTACCCCGTGTCTTGCCTACCGGTTAACTCCAGGGTAGCAGACACGCCTGTCATGTTCATGTCTTGTCTAACTTAGCTCAAGCTACACAGGGCCTTATTAAGGTAAAGAATTTGTCAAAAATAGTCCTAATTCTATAGAAAATTAGACTGTGAAATAAATAAATATTTATTAGTAATATATATTTACTTTTATATATTATATTTATTAATAGTATTTAATAAAGTATTATATTCTTACAAGTATATATTATATTATTATAAATAGATATAATTTACATGTTTAAGTATCGTAAATTGTGTTACCTATCTAACGTAGATATTACTATTTATTATATTTACTTACTATGCACTTCTACCTCTTTCTGATATATTTTTATAATATCCTCTGCAGTTGGTTGTCTGGAAGAAATCGCTTTTAGTGATAAGACCGCCAAAATTGTACATGCTTCTCAATAATGTAATTAATGGGTTAGAACCCATTGGTCCCCTAATATTAGTCTCCCGGATTAAAAGTTGTAGATTCGGCCCCTATATAGGAGACGAGGCAATATTAATTTATTTTTAAGGTACCTACTCGTCCCCTGCTCAGTCTTCGGCACCTGCTCAGGTACTTTTTGGTTCCCTAATAGACAACCAGCCATATTTTTACATAAATAGCGCTGACACAGTACATTTGTGAACAAAATTTTAACGAAATTAATTAAAAATATGTATTATGAAAATTATATTGATAAATTAAAATGACTATTCATGTTCGGCAACAAACAGCATTTCTAATTTTACCAGGAATTGTAATAACAAAAGCGTGCCCCAACACGAATGGCTGTTCGATGAATGACGCGACTGTACCACAACCACAGGGGCCGAAAAGAAATCTCTAAAATTGTAGAGCGCGAGGAAATATAAATTATTAAAAAAAAATAACAGTTCAGGGGACGAGTGGAAACCTCAAATATTTTAGGGGACGAGTGGGCACAGGGTGCGAATTTCAGGAGACCAGTGGGTTCTGACCCGTATTATGGAGCAATAAAGTGTATTTATCTTATCTTGAATAGGGTAGTTAAGATGTATTTTAGTTTTTTATTGAGGAAGTATATAATTTACAAATAAATACAAATTAAATCTAAACTATCTAAACCTACAAGAAGAGTAAAAATTATAAATAAAAAACCTGCGCCAAGTCCCCCACAATTGGCAAAGTGCCTAAAAGGCTGGCGGCGTTGCCCCGCTGTATAGCGAGGCTAACACGTTGGGCAAGTAGCCGCCAGCCCTTTGGTAGTTAACTAATATTATTTAACGCGTAAAGCATCTCGAATGAACATGCTGAAAATACATCTCAAGTTAGTGTCTCGATATTATAATTAGCACCGGAGATATTAATGGTTGAATTAAGTCGAGCTTCGTCCCTTTATGCCAAAAAAATTAACTTAGTATCTATGGTATAATGTGACGTCACTACTGACTATCTAATGACTTATATCCAAAAGCCTGTAACTGCTTTATTTTTTTTATTTCGTTTCAATTCTGTTTCCATTGCTGACCTTAATTGTATGTAGGTAAGTATACCGCAGGCCAAATCAAGTGTCGTATTTTGTAAACAAATATGTTTGTCTAATTACCTGTTGTGATGTAACACTGAAGGAACTGATTGATCGAACCTGTTCATCATTGTGAAAATAAAGTGATCCGATCTAATAACGTGAAAATAACTATCCAATAATCAAAGAACAGCTTAAAATGTAGTATGGAGTAGGGTAGTTTTGTTTACATAATAAGACACTCGAAGACTTGATTTTGGCTGAAACAGCATCTGTGCTGAGATCCCGCCCATTCGCTCACACATAATCTCATATGTATGTAACAGGTTTATTTCTGTATTGTTCAATTTATAACTGTATTGTGTGTGTCGTGAATAAATGACTTTTTTTTATTATTATGACTTTTTATTTTTTAATGATTTGGGCCTAACCTAACCTGCCCAGACATGGTCATTGACTAAAGATCAGACGTCCAAACTCAAGGTCTGCCAACGTGCAATGGAACGCAGCATATTGGGCGTGAGGAGAACGGACCCTGTCCGAAACACAACCCTGCAATCGATAACTGGCGTAGCAGACGTGGCCGCAAAGCAACTACATTAAAGTGGAACTGTGCGGCCACGTGTGCCGCATGCAGCCGGACCGATGGGCCCGGACTGTCACAGAATGGGTGCCATCGGACGGTCGCCGGCGTCGGGGCAGACCGCGGCGTAGGTGGAGAGACGATATCGTTAGATACAGGGATGGGTGGCTGGAAGAGGCTCAGGACAGGGATGGATGGAAGAGGAGGGGGGAGACCATTGCCCAGCAGTGGGACAATTTATAGGTTAACAAAAAAAAAATTATTAGGGCTTCGGTTCACTTATAAGTATTTTGAAAAATAGTGAATTTATAATTTAATTTTAAAAGCCTATTGCATTGCGATATGTTATTTTCCGTTAACAAATACTCCTGTCGAAATGATACGGTATAGATTAGTGGTTATTACAAAGTCAATACATTAGGCACATAATATAGTGAATCAGCCATAAAAGTTCAAAAGTGTCCAATAAAGCCGACAATAGCGGTTCAAATATTTTAAAAGCACACATTACTTTAAAAGCTGCCAAAATGGCGGTGTAAACAATAAAATCAACTTCCAATCGGCGATTTCCTCGCGAAACCGGTGCCATATATTTCAATGGGGCCCATAATGGTGGCCAATAAATAAAACATGGCCCCCGCTGGTCCACCCGCAATGACAGATGGATCTTATGGCCTGAGTGAGTACTGCCCCGGAATATACTTGCAGCAGCAAACCATTAGACTAGAGAGGTATTGAGAAAAAATATTTATACTGAAGATGTCAACCGATTATGATAAAAAACTACTTCGCTTTAAAATTACTACTTAAGGGCCAGATATGAGCCAACTAGCGCCGCCAATCTTAAAAAAATAATATCTTCCAATATAATCAATTTTATTAAAAAAGCTATTTACGAAATGTTTATTACGATAAATACTATTTTTTAAATGCTTATTTATAACGTGATTCAATTTCGGTAAGTTGTAGTTCGCATAATTGCGAAAAACGGCTGTTTTTGGCACATTTGTGAACTACAACTTAGCTTGTCGCAATTATGCCATGTATTGCATATTGAAAAATAGTATTTATCGTAAATAGCTTTTTTTTAATAAAATTGATTATATTGGAAGATATTATTTTTTTAAGATTGGCGGCGCTAGTTGGCTCTATGAAGGCTCTTAAGACTATTGATGGTACTAAAAAAAAATATTTATACTAAAGATGTCAACCGATTATGATAAAAACTACTTGGCTTTAAAATTTACCGACATTGAATCACGTTATCAATAAGCATTTAAAAAATAGTATTTATCGTAATACACACATTACACAGTCCTCTTTACCACCATTTTGTTTTGAATGTTTAATCAGTATTCTTTCCCTAAATGGCGTATAATAAAGTTGTAATATGCAAATTTTAATGGACTATTATCCCTAGTATGGCCGCACGATGTGTAAAATAACGGACAAGTGCGAGATCTACTTGCTCCCTGAAGGTTCTGTATAAACTTAAAATAATTTAGCGAATTTCATTAAACGTTGGTAGGTGTTTGCGCACCTAGAGTGTCTATCCACTCACCCTCATGCGTGCGGGGTGCAGGCGACGGCAGCTCTGGGTTTTTCTGCGGTGTAATTAGATGCTGCTATTGTCTTTAAATGTGCTTACACCACATACGTCACAACACACAAGCAGTTATTATTCGATAGGCCGCTGAACCGATTCTTAATATTTGTATTTATTTATACCGACCGAGACCGCCGATTAGCCGAGAAAAGTCCCCCATGACAGTGAGTGTCATAGTGGGTTTCACCATAGTTTATGGCATCGCCATCCGCCATGAAGGTGCATGAGTAAGGAGGTGGCATGCACCTAGATGCGCCTGAACAGTAGGAAAGATAAGAAAATTGCATTAAGGCGCTATATGGTTGTCAAAAGCAAGAGTGATACACAAGATGCAGAGGCGGAGTGAAGAGCACGGCGCAGTGCATCGATATTCGTATTTTTATGAATTTTGGCAGGGACATAAAAATACGACAACAAAAATCAGAATTTTTTAAAACAAGCTCTAGTTTTTATAGTACCCTACATTTTGATATATATTTTGTATGAATAACTAATTCGGTTTACATATAATTTTCATTTTAAAAGACATGGATTATATGGATGGATAAGTCTACGATTTTTTTTTTTTATCGAGCCAACTTTGTCCAATCGTGTATCGGTATTCATCAGTCTCTAAATATACACCCCAAGATTGCTATATATTTTTTTCAGGCGTTTAATTTTAGTAGTTATTGCCGTAGCCTTCGTAGAAAAACTGAAAATACGCGCATACGAAGCCTTAAGCCTGACACGACCGGCCTGCGCGCGGCCTGCGGTTAGTTGAATCTGTTGCCCAGCCTACTTTTCTGCCGTTGTTAACATCCAGTACGTAGCGATCTGTGGCCTAGGTCGCAGATCACTGCCAAAAACTAGCAGAAAAGGGGCCGGGGCATGCGATTCAACTGGCCGCAGGCCGCGCGTGTATGTTGCTAATTTTGTACGATACGAATCTATACCAAGTGGGGTTCCGGCTACAAATCAAAGAATCCCTTGAATTTAGGTAGGAAGCACTGAATTACAAAAGCAAACTAATTTACTGGACCTATAAAGGGCCATGAAGCACTTTATAACCACGCTCTGCTACCAAACGTTACAGGCTTACATCGTTGGTAGGTAAGCTTACAGTTGTGAAAAGTTTATGAAAGATTACAGTTCTAAGGTAGAGCTTCGAGGAAAATTTTGAGCGTAAGTTTAGTGTGATCTTGGTATTTCCTGAGAATGAATTAAGTAGAGAAAAAACTGGTTTAGGGTTTTTTCGCTCCTTTTAGATACGGTACCCTAAAAATACAAAAAAAACCGGTTCTGCGAGAACAATTTCAGCCGCAATTACTTACCTATTATTTGCCTTCTGTCGTTGACTTCTGAATTTGCATCAGAATATTTTGAATTGTGGTTTTTAACAGGCGCTTAGCTCTTGAATGGGGTATTCGAAAGTTATGCGAATTCTTCACGTCGTGTGGTCATACTATTTACGTAGTAGTATTGTGTGGTACCCGAGCGCGCGGCAGGTCGCCGACGCGATGGACGGACCAGATCAGCTGTGGCCGATCCTTTGCACGTCTGCACCAGGAGGGCAGCCGTCAGAGACGAGTGGCGACGTGTAATGAGGCGGGGCACTGCGACTGAAATAACGACCACGACCACTCTGCCAAGAGTGTAACGACTGAGAAGAAGAATTGTGATCACCGTTGTCCTTGAAACTGGATAATACGAAAGGAATCATCAATAGGTATGATCAAAAACCAATAGAAAAATGGCATTATAAATAATCACGCGGCGCCTTGTCGAGGCATCGCGTGACCAAAAGGCTGGCTCATACTTCGCCCAGCGCGTTAGCCTCGCCATACAGCGGGGCAACGCGGCCAGCCTTTTGGGCACGCTGCCAATTGTGGGGGACCTGGGACAAGTTTTTTATCTGTAATTTTTTATATAATTTTTATTTGTACATATAGTTTTAGTTTATTTCTATTATATATAAACGGATATCACTCACTTGTAATGTTGAAGTCGGCAATTAGACCGACAGTTTCGACCGATTTCGACGGTCTTTTTCAAGGTGACCCGCGTCGCCGGTGACATTTCTTCGGTCGAAACTGTCGGTCTGATTGCAGACTTCAACAATATAAGTGAGTGGTATCCGTTTATATACAAAAAAATTAAAATTAAATATAAAATTAAATAATAATATAAAATAACATTTAATATCAAATAACAAGTATAGTAATGGCTCACTATAGTTTTAACTCTAAGAAAGTAACTATAAAAATTAAACGTCTGAAATACCGATACATGATTGGACAAACTTCACGCTATAGAAAAAATCGCAAACATACCCTTTCCATGTCTTTTAAAATGAAAATAATGTCTGAACCGAAATAGTTATTCATACAAAATATATATATTAAAATGTAGGGTATTATAAATACGAGAGCTTGTACAATTAGAATAGGTAATATATTATTTTCAGTGACATGTGACGATCGAATTCTAAGGCCCGTATTAATAAATCACTCTCAGCTCATAAGTCAATATTGAGAACGACCTCAAGGGGGCGTCGCGTTTAGGAATCGGGTATCACTTGAGTAACGCCCGTATCAATACCACATAAGGCAATGAATAAATGAATTATGAATTAATTAGAACATGATGAAAAAATTCTTGCCGTGAGCAGGACTTGAACCTGCGACCTTGTCATTCCGTGACACGCTCTTACCAACTGAGCCACCACAGGCCACACCGAGCCCACCGAAAATCTTCAATTTCGGCAAGAATTTTTTCATCATGTTCTAATTTATTCACCGAGCATGGATAATGCGTAATTCAAATTCTGAATTATTAATAAACAAAACTCAGTTCTCAAGAGAACTGTCAAACTCACACTTGAGAACGTATTTGCTGATTGCAGGCGAACCGCGACGTTTACTTGAGTTCTTCCACTTGAGAAAGACATCACGTAATACACCCTCAAGATTGGTTTATTTATAACTGACATACTTGAGATGGTGATCATATCTTGGGAGTGTATCAGCTGAATTCGCTCTTGAGTAATAATTCAAGTCGATTACCAGCGCCATTTTATCACAAAATTATTTATCAATCGGCTTTTTAATCCTTCGACTGAACGAATAGTAGACTCAACGTGTATGGACTTAAGATACACTTCTTAAATAAAATTGGTTCTATTAGAAGATAGACCCACCCGGTTTGAGCTCAGACTATTAATACGGGCCTACGAATGTCACTAATGAATCTTGGGAAAGGCATTACGTCTTGAATAAAAGTCACATCATAGCACGTCACGTTAATTTCACTTCTCGTTGTCATTTTCGAGAACAAAGTGACACATTTTATTCTTTGTGACGGGAACATTGGTGATATTACTGGTTTTCTGGGAATCGTAGTCTTCTAGAAATAGACAGTAATATCTTCTAAGTGTTTTTGTATGTAATAGCATCGGAATAGTAAACAAAACAGAAGGCACAAGTGAAGAGACTGTCATAAGTACAATAAAACATTTAAAAAATAAAATTAAAAAATACTTTGCAACGGTAGGCGAAATGACCATGCCAGATTCTGCACCACCATAAACCGCAAGTTGTACAAGATAACGAATAAATGTAAAAATATCTCCGTTTTTTTTATTAAAATTTGTGGTGTAAACTAAAGTTTTGTACAAGTTGCTATTCGAAAAAAACCAGCTTAATTAAGAATTCAGAAAATAGTAAGAAATTGAAGCGATTTATTCATTGTTTTTGTTATTCTTCTAGAGGAGTTGCGAGTGTAGTAGAAAATGATACTGATTACTATAATTATGCAATATGAAACCTGTAATAAGTCCTCAACAAAATGACAGGTACAGCTTAAATAGTCACGTAGTTTTGTAGGTGGGACAAAGCTCCATTGAAATGTGGCAATGTCTTTTATCCCTACATGAATCCCTACGTTTCATTCCCAAGATATATCTGATGGCCTTTTTTGGTAAAATGAACATCAAAATCATTAGTGGTCTAAAAACGAAATCTGCATCGGGCCGTGGGCAGGATTTGAACCTGCGACCGGTCCAAGTCCTGCCCATCTACCGAGTGACGTGCGAGATGCAACTTCCTTACCTAGTTTCAAAATAAGCCTTCGTAAATAGCTCGTCCAGAAGTCGTACTATTCAATAAAATAATTTTTGACATAGTAATGTACCAAATGTATTGATCTACAATATAGTAGCTGTTATTTATTATTATGACTAATTATTATTAATAATTTTGTATGGTTATTTTATTATTGTGATTTAACTATTTAATTGGTATGTAACATATTGAATTTGACCTGTAAATAATTTTTTTACCAATCATGAATCTGAATCTGAACCCACGGCAAGAAATTTTTCATCGTGTTTTTATTCGCCGAGAACGGCATAATGCATAAAACAAAATTTTGAACGATGAAGTTATTGCAAATGATGAAAATAATTGTGCACGGATCTGGATGGCCTTATTGTCCCATGCATATATTATGCTTTACAAAATAAACTTCATCATGAAGCAAGAAGAGTCCAGCTTGTACTTGTAGTCCACTTTGGCACGATAAGATATATCGTGCCAAAGTGGTATTTCGACCAATTGGGATCTTTTATACATTACCCCTTTCTTTTATACTCCTACCTTTAGATTATCTGCCCCATTAGGTCCACTAAGAAGCTTATGGAAAGGAATCTCTAGTCTTCTGATTCCGGAAAGAATGACTCTAGAATACTCATCCGCTTTCAAGTCAGCAACATTCACACAGCAAGTATTTAATAGACTCATGTTTATCACCGCAGGCCTTGCAGGTGATAAACTCGTTCAATATCATCAAGAGTCACAGTACGTCTGACTTTTTCTATATTCTAAGCTAAAACCGAATTCCCTAATGAAATCGAGTAACTTTCTGCGATGTCAGTCAATAACTATTTGTTGGCAGAGAGATAATTAGATTTGTTTAGTGGTATAGTCCATATTATTCGTCGTAATAAAATATTCAGCAAATACACAAGCTATTTCTATCGATATAGAAACATTACGTTATATACTAACATTTTTATCAAGCATTACAGCTGTGGCCTCATCATCTTTAATCTTATAGTCTCCATAAGTGAAATAATTATCTATCTCTTGCAAAGTTCTGTCTTTAGTTTCTGGCACTATAAAATAGAGAATCAGTAGTATTCCTCCCAAGCCTACACAGAACACTGTAAACATCCCGTGAACTCCTAACTTAACCAGTAAAATGGGAATTATTTGTAATGTTACGTGCAAAAATAACGCGAAAGTTGTTCCACCGAAAAACGAACCCGATCCTCTATGAGCTAAAGGCAACATTTCTCCTAAATACGTAAACGGGGTTGGTGTACACCCCAAATTAACTAACATGAAATACAATACCAAAAATGAAACTGGTATCCAAGGATGATCTGAAGAAATGATTTGTTTGGATTCTAACAGAAGATATGCACAAATGCCTGCCATTACAGCTACTGCTGCGAAGCCAGTGCTAAATAGTAAAGTACGTCTTTTCATTATTTTCAGTAAAAAAGCTGATACAACAGTACCGACTAGTACAACAGTATCTATTCCTAATGTATAGTAGAATGACTGGGAATCATTCCCAGTCATTCTACCAATAATATCTAATGCATAAGCTGGAAAGAAATGTCTACCACTGAATTCTAGCATAGTCATACTTAATACAATAATAAATATAGGTTTTAAAAAGTCATTTTTGGTAAATTTCTTCATAAACTCAACCATTTTAGCGAACAATGATGAATTTGGTACTGACTGTCTTTTCATTTGAGCTGCGATTAGGTCCTCCAGCTCTGCTGTGGATCTCTCATTATTTCCTCTCAACCACAAGAAATCTTTTCTGCATTTATCGAATTGTTGTTTAGATGCTAACCAGGCGGGACTTTCAGGCCAAGTCAGAGTTATAACAAATGCAAGTATATGCGGTATTATTCCCACTAAAGCGATGCTTCTCCAGTGTAAATAGTGTCCCAATACGTGGGCGAGCATCATTCCTCCACTGTAAATTGCTGTTTTTATATTCAAGAATATGCCTCGATATTCTGGATTACTGAATTCCCCGATAACCACAGGACTAAAACTTACGGAAAAACCAGTCGCTAGTCCAGAACAGATTCTTCCAATAATCAGAACGGTGACATCAGAGGCGAAGTAAATAAGAAGCCAGCCCAGAATTGCTGGTATTGTGATAATTGCATGGGTCTTCTTTCTGCCTATGTAGTCCATGAGGAATGAGGCTACAAACAGTCCTGGTACAGATGCCATTCCGATTGCCGATGCTGAAAACAGGAACAAATACATCTTTATATACAGTAGATAAATAGCGAGGGATAAATGTCGTAATTCCATATGTCATACTTATCCAAGAAGCAGTGTACAGATCAGCCTTGATTGGTGAATCAGGATCCCGAAGAGCAGGCAGCAAACTTGAGGGGTAACTGATCGCCATTCCCAAGCCAAGCACGTTCAAGATAGCGCCTGATATTGTCCACATCTAAATCGTAATGTATGTGGCAAGTTAATGAATGAAAATAGCATTGAAGATTGTTAAAAAGATTTATCTGAATACAGAATATGGGACGGACGGAGGAAAAAGAACTAAACATTCCAAAGAAAGACGTGTTGTGTAGTTGATGCACATATTATGGATATTACAGACACTGTGTGAAAAAAAAAATTTATTGAATGAATCATCATTTTAATCATTTTCATTATATATTTCTATAGATTAATCAGCGTAATAATTAGCACCGAAAACATTTTCAATTCCTTTAATTTTAACCTATTTTAAATAATATAATGTTATTTTAGTGTGTCGTCGTCTAATTAGTAAGTCTCCGATCGCCGAATATTTCAACAGTTTATGCTGCAACCTTTTCCCTAGTATCTTATTAATCGAATATTAATGACATGCAATATATTATATATTTTAGAAAAGGAAGTATCAAATGTATGCTCCCTGTGAGACCCCGTCATTTCAGTTTCATAATTCACCCCGCATATCGTTAGGTTTACCTGTTTCTGTAAAGGCGTCATCCATTTCTCCTTTGCCATCTTCTTGTAAACTTTATATAAAGCAGATGTATGTAAATTAGGAATTTAAAAACAGATATAGAATTCCCCACCACTTCATTAAATATCTCTGGGGTAAATTGAAATGTACTAAATCCTAATAATCACGTATCATTTTCGTCAAACACTGTACTAAAATAAATATTTAAATAAAAATCCCGGTCACTGCTGTAGACAACTAAATATCAACTTCACTAAACCCCACGATGTCATTAGTACCAAAATATATTATAAATAATTTTCCAAATAGATATGGACTACAATAATTCATAATGTGTGGTTTTGTGACGTCCTGACCATATATATTGACAAAGGTGTAATTATGTTAATAGAATCAATAATGGGGCTTTTCAAAATGGCGGTAAACGACGGTTGCGAAATTATTTGATAATTTTCAGTTTAATCTCTACAGTGGTTGTTTTGTATTTAATACTCGTATCACGTTAAGTTAATCAGTAAATGTTCGCGAATTGGTGAAATTATTGGAGAATTCATGCAGGATCGAAGTTTGGCGCTATAGTCAAGAATCCCACTACGAGCTTGGGAGTGAACGTGACTGTCGAGCTGCTTCGTCCAGAGTAATAACGCTACGGCGGCTCCTCTGGATGAAGACAAGATGACGAGGATACCCAGGGTAACGACGCTACGGACTCACCTGGATGAAGAGAAGACTATATGTTATTTTGAAAATTCTGTAACATGACATTGGCAAATGACAAACTGTCGAGTCCATTAATAAAATAAACAAATCAATAATGAATTTGAATGTCATTTCGACTATTGAATAATATTTTACACTGAATTTCGCCGACCACTAGGAATTAGGTGCAGCCTGGTACTTCAATAATACTTTGTTACTTCGTACAATGACAACCTTAAAGTGAGTTTATTAAGGTCGTCATTGTACGGGGTAACAAAGTATTATTGAAGTAATCCTGCTATAGAGCTCATGGTAAGCGGGCAGAAAATGGACTTCCATAATTATACACAATTAACAACACCAATTTTTATTTATTTATTATGTTTGTTTACACGAGTATATACGTCGCCTATTTTTTTTCAAGCATCACTACTGCATCCTCATCATCTTTAATTTTATAGTCTCCATAAGTGAAATAATTATCTATCTCTTGCAAAGTTCTGTCTTTAGTTTCTGGCACTATAAAATAGAGAATCAGTAGTATTCCTCCCAAGCCTACACAGAACACTGTAAACATCCCGTGAACTCCTAAGTTAACCAGTAATATGGGAGTTATTTGTAATGTTACGTGCAAAAATAATGCCAAAGTAATTCCACCGAAAAACGAACCCGATCCTCTATGAGCTAAAGGCAACATTTCTCCTAAATAAGTAAACGGGGTTGGTGAACAGCCCAAATTAACTAATATGAAATACAATACCAACAATGATAATGGTATCCGAGGATGATCTGAAGAAATGATTTGTTTGGATTCTAACAGAAGATATGCACAAATGCCTGCCATTACAGCTACTGCTGCGAAGCCAGTGCTAAATAGTAAAGTACGTCTTTTTATTATTTTCAGTAAAAAAGCTGATACAACAGTACCGACTATTACAACAGCATCTATTCCTAATGTATAGTAGAATGACTGGGATTCATTCCCTGTAATTTTACCAATAATATCTAATGCATAAGCTGGGAAGAAATGTCTACCACTGAATTCTAGCATAGTCATACTTAATACAATAATAAATATAGGTTTTAAAAAGTCATTTTTGGTAAATGTCTTCATAAACTTAACCATTTTAGCGAACAATGATGAATTTGATGCTGAATGTCTTTTCATTTGAGCTGCGATTAGGTCCTCCAGCTCTGCTGTGGATCTCTCATTATTTCCTCTCAACCACAAGAAATCCTTTCTGCATTTATCGAATTGTTGTTTAGATGCTAACCAGGCGGGACTTTCAGGCCAAGTCAGAGTTATAACAAATGCAAGTATATGCGGTATTATTCCCACTAAAGCGATGGTTCTCCAGTGTAAATAGTGTCCCAATACATGGGCGAGCATCATTCCTCCACTGAAAATTGCTGTTTTTATATTCAAGAAGATGCCTCGATGTTCTGGATTACTTAATTCCCCGATAACCACAGGACTAAAACTTATGCCAAAACCAGTCGCTAGTCCAGAACAGATTCTTCCAATAATCAGAACGGTGACATCAGAGGCGAAGTAAATAAGAAGCCAGCCCAGAATTGCTGGTATTGTGACAAGGGCATGGGTCTTCTTTCTGCCTATGTAGTCCATGAGGAATGAGGCTACAAACAGTCCTGGTACAGATGCCGTTCCGATTGCCGATGCTGAAAACAGGAACAATTAGATCTTTATGGTTACAGACTTACAGTAGATAAATAGCGAGGGATAAATGTCGTAATTCAATATGTCATACTTATCCAAGAAGCAGTGTACAGATCAGTCTTGATTGGTGAATCAGGATCTCGAAGAGCAGGCAGCAAACTTGAGGGGTAACTGATCACCATTCCGAAGCTAAGCACGTTCAAGAGAGCGCCTGATATTGTCCACATCTAAATCGTAATGTATGTGGCAAGTTAATGAATGAAAATATTATTGAAGATTGTTAAGAAGATTTATCTGAATACAGAATATGGGACGGACGGAGGAAAAAGAACTAAACATTCCAAAGAAAGACGTGTCGTGTAGTTGATGCACATATTATTATGAATATTACAGACACTGTGTGAACAAAAAAATTGAATGAATCATCCTTTTAATAGTTTTCATTATATATTTCTATAGATTAATCAGCGTAATAATTACCACCGTAAACATTTTCAATTCTTTAACCTACTCTAAATAATAAAATGTTATTTTAGTGTGTCGCCGTATAATTAGTAAGTTTCCGATCGCCGAATATTTCAACAGTTTATGCTGCAACCTTTTCCCTAGTATCTTATTAATCCAATATTTATGACATGGAATATTTTTTTTAAAAGGCAGTCCACAAATGTAGGTACCCTGTTAGACCCCGTCATTTCAGTTTCATCATTCACCCCACATAATATATCGTTAGGTTTACCTGTTTCTGTAAAGGCGTCATCCATTTCTCCTTTGCCATCGTCTTGTAAACTTTGTATAAAGCAGATGTATGTGAATTAGGAAATTAAAAACAGATATAGAATTCCCCACCACTCCATTAAATATCTCTGGGGTTAGTTGAAATGTACTAAATCCTAATAATCACATATTATTTTCGTGAAATACTGTACTAAAATAAATATTTAAATAAAAATTCCGGTCACTGCTGTAGACAACTGAATATTAACTTCACAAAACCCCACAATGTCATTAGTACGTACCAAAATATATTATAAATACTTTTCCAAATACACAGGTGCACTACAGTAATTCAAGATGTGTGTTTTCGTGACGTCTTGACCATCTATATTGACAAAGGTGTAATTATGTTAATAGAATCAATAATGGGGCTTTTGAAAATGGCGGTAAACGACGGTTGCGAACTTATTTGATATTTTCAGTTAAATGTCTACAGTGTTTTCGCGAATTGGTGAAATTATTGGGGAATTCATGCAGGATCGAAGTTTGGCGCTATAAGAATCAAGAATGCCAAGAATCCCACTACGAGCTTGGGAGTGAACGTGACTGTCGAGCTGCTTCGTCCAAAGTGATAACGCTACTCTGGATGAAGACAAGAAGACGAGGATACCCAGGGTAACGACGCTACGGCGACTCCCCTGGATGAAGAGAAGACTATAGGATATTTTGAATATTCTGTAACATGACATTGGCAAATGACGAACTGTCGAGTCCATTAATAAAATAAATAAATAAGAATCAATAATGAATTTGAATGTCATTTCGAATATTGAATAATATTTTACAATGAATTTCGCCGACCACTCGGAGTTAGGTGCAGCCCCTTTTACCATGAGCTCTTATAGCAGGATTACTTCAACAATACTTTGTTACTTCGTACAATGACGACCTTAAAGTGAGTTTATTAAGGTCGCCATTGTAGGGGTAACAAAGTATTATTGAAGTAATCGTGCTATAAGAGCTCATGGTAAGCGGGTGGAAAATGGACTTCCATAATTATACACAACTAACAACACCAACTTTCGTTTATTTATTATGTTTGTTTACACGAGTATATACGTCGCCTATTTTTTTTCAAGCATCACTACTGCATCCTCGTCATCTTTAATTTTATAGTCTCCATAAGTGAAATAATTATCTATCTCTTGCAAAGTTCTGTCTTTCGTTTCTGGTACTATAAAATAGAGAATCAGTAGTATTCCTCCCAAGCCTACACAGAACACTGTAAACATCCCATGGACTCCTAATGTAACCAGTAATATGGGAGTTATTTGTAATGTTATGTAAATAAATAATGCCAAAGTAATTCCACCGAAAAACGAACCCAATCCTCTATGAGCTAAAGGCAACATTTCTCCTAAATACGTAAACGGGATTGGTGTGCAACCCAAATTAACTGACATGAAATACAATACCAACAATGATACTGGTATCCAAGGATGATCTGAAGAAATGATTTGTTTGGATTCTAACAGAAGATATGCACAAACGCCTGCCATTACAGCTACTGCTGCGAAGCCAGTGCTAAATAGTAAAGTACGTCTTCTCATCATTTTCAGTAAAACAGCTGATACAACTGTACCGACTAGTACAACAGCATCTATTCCTAGTGTGTAGTAAAAGGACTGGGACTCATTCCCTGTAATTTTACCAATAATATCTAATGCATTAGCTGGGAAGTAATGTCTACCACTTAATTCTAATACAATCATACTTAATACAACAATAAAAACAGGTTTTAAAAAGTCCCTTCTGGTAAATTTCTTCATAAACTCAAACATTTTAGCGAACAATGATGAATTTGGTACTGACTGTATTTTCATTTGGGCTGCGATTAGATCTTCCAGCTCTGTAGTGGATTTCTCGTTACTTCCTCTCAACCACAAGAAATCTTTTCTGCATTTATCGAATTGTTTTTTAGACGCTAACCAGGCGGGACTTTCAGGCCAAGTAAGAGTTATGCCCAATGCAAGACTGTGAGGTATTATTCCTATCAAAGCGATGGTTCTCCAGCTTAAATAGTGGCCCAATATATGGGTGAGCATTATTCCTCCACTGTAAATTGTTGTTTTCATAGTCAAGAAGATGCCTCGAAATTCAGGACTACTGAATTCCCCGATAACCACAGCACTAAAACTTATGGAAAAACCATTCGCTAGTCCAGTAAAGATTCTTCCAACAATCAGAACGGTAACATCAGAGGCGAAGTAAATAAGAAGCCAGCCCAGAATTGCTGGTATTGTGACAAGGGCATGGGTCTTCTTTCTGCCCATGTAGGCCATGAGGAATGAGCCTACAAACAGTCCTGGTACAGATGCCATTCCGATTGCCGATGCTGAAAACAGGAACAAATACATCTTTATATTTACAGTAGATAAACAGCGAGGGATAAATGTCGTAATTCCATATGTCATACTTATCCAAGAAGCAGTGTACAGATCAGTTTTGATTGGTGAATCAGGATTCCGAAGAGCAGGCAGCAAACTTGAGGGGTAACTGATCGCCATTCCCAAGCCAAGCACGGTTAAGAGAACGCCTGATATTGTCCACATCTAAATCGTAATGTATGTGGCAAGTTAATGAGTGAAAATATTAGAACATGATGAAAATATTCTTGCCGTGGGCAGGCCTTTTTTCATCATGTTCTAATTTATTCACCGAGCATGGATAATGCGTAATACAAATTGTGAGCAAAAATATTATTGAAGATTTATCTGAATACAGAATATGGGACGGACGGAGGAAAAAGAAACTAAACATTCCAAAGAAAGACGTGTTGTGTAGTTGATGCACATATTATTATGGATATTACAGACACTGTGTGAAAAAAAAATTGATTGAATGAATCATCATTTTAATCAATTTCATTATATATTTCTATAGATTAATCAGGGTAATAATTACCACCGTAAACATTTTCAATTCCTTTAATTTTAACCTATTTTAAATAATATAATGTTATTTTAGTGTGTCGTCGTCTAATTAGTAAGTCTCCGATCGCCGAATATTTCAACAGTTTATGCTGCAACCTTTTCCCTAGTATCTTATTAATCCAACATTTATGACATGTAATATATTTTTTTAGAAATGGCAGTCCACAAATGAAGGTCCGTCATTTCAGTTTCATCATTCACCCCACATAATATATCGTTAGGTTTACCTGTTTCTGTAAAGGCGTCATCCATTTCTCCTTTGCCATCTTCTTGTAAACTTTATATAAAGCAGATGTATGTAAATTAGGAAATTAAAAACAGATATAGAATTCCCCACCACTTCATTAAATATCTCTGGGGTTAGTTGAAATGTACTAAATCCTAATAATCACATATTATTTTCGTGAAATACTGTACTAAAATAAATATTCAAATAAAAATTCCGGTCACTGCTGTAGACAACTGAATATCAACTTCACAAAACCCCACGATGTCATTAGTATGATTGTATACCAAAATATATTATAGATATGGACTACAATAATTCAAGATGTGTGTTTTGTGACGTCTTCTATCTATATTGACAAAGGTGTAATTATGTTAATAGAATCAATAATGGGGCTTTTGAAAATGGCGGTAAACAACGGTTGCGAAATTATTGATAATTTTCAGTTAAATGTCTACAGTGTTTTCGCGAATTGGTGAAATTATTGGAGAATTCATGCAGGATCGAAGTTTGGCGCTTTAGTCAAGAATCCCACTACGAGCTTGGGAGTGAACGTGACTGTCGAGCTGCTTCGTCCAAAGTGATAATGCTACTCTGGATGAAGACAAGAAGACGAGGATACCCAGGGTAACGACGCTACGGCGACTCCCCTGGATGAAGAGAAGATTATATGATAATTTGAATATTCTGTAACATGACATTGGCAAATGACGAACTGTCGAGTCCATTAATAAAATAAATAAATAAGAATAATGAATTTGAATGTCATTTCGACTATTGAATAATATTTTACACTGAATTTCGCCGACCACTCGGAATTAGGTGCAGCCCCCTTACCATGAGCTCTTATAGCAGGATTACTTCAACAATACTTTGTTACTTCGTACAACGACGACCTTAAAGTGAGTTTATTAAGGTCGTCATTGTACGGGATAACAAAGTATTATTGAAGTAATCCTGCTATAAGAGCTCATGGTAAGCGGGCAGAAAATGGACTTCCATAATTATACACAACTAACAACACCAACTTTCGTTTATTTATTATGTTTGTTTACACGAGTATACGTCGCCTATTTTTTTTCAAGCATCACTACTGCATCCTCATCATCTTTAATTTTATAGTCTCCATAAGTGAAATAATTATCTATCTCTTGCAAAGTTCTGTCTTTAGTTTCTGGTACTATAAAATAGAGAATCAGTAGTATTCCTCCCAAGCCTACACAGAACACTGTAAACATCCCATGGACTCCTAATGTAACCAGTAAAATGGGAATTATTTGTAATGTTATGTAAATAAATAATGCCAAAGTAATTCCACCGAAAAACGAACCCGATCCTCTATGAGCTAAAGGCAACATTTCTCCTAAATACGTAAACGGGATTGGTGTACAACCCAAATTAACTAACATGAAATACAATACCAACAATGATACTGGTATCCAAGGATGATCTGAAGAAATGATTTGTTTGGTTTCTAACAGAAGATATGCACAAATGCCTGTCATTACAGCTACTGCTGCGAAGCCAGTGCTAAATAGTAAAGTACGTCTTTTCATTATTTTCAGTAAAACAGCTGATACAACAGTACCGAGTAGTACAACAGCATCTATTCCCAATGTATAGTAGAATGACTGGGACTCATTCCCTGTAATTTTACCAATAATATCTAATGCATAAGCTGGGAAGTAATGTCTACCACTAAATTCTAGTACAATTATACTTAATACAATAATAAAAACAGGTTTTAAAAAGTCCTTTCTGGTAAATTTCTTCAAAACCCCAATAAATGTATCAAACGACGACGAATTTTTCCTCGACTTTCTTTTCATTTGAGCTGCGATTAATTCCTCCAGCTCTGTAGTAGATTTCTCGTTACTTCCTCTCAACCACAAGAAGTCTTCTCTGCATTTATCGAATTGTTTTCTAGAGGCTAACCAGGCGGGACTTTCAGGCCAAGTCAGAGTTATAACAAACGCAAGAACATGCGGTATAATTCCGATCAAAGCGATGGTTCTCCAGTGTAAATAGTGTCCCAATATATGGGTGAGCATCATCCCAGAACTATGCAATGCAGTCTTTATGCTTAAATAGGTGCCTCGATATTTAGGATTGCTGAATTCCCCGATGATTACGGCACTCAAGCAAGTGGAAGCACCAGTCGTAACTCCAATTAAGATTCTTCCAATAATTAGAGTGGTAACATCGCAAGCAAAGTACAAAATAAGCCAGCCAAATATTCCTGGTAAAGTGATAATTGCATGGGTCTTCTTTCTGCCTATGTAGTCCATGAGGAAGGATGATAAGAAGTATCCTGGTATAGAGGCCATGCCGATTGACGATGCTGAAAGTAAGAAGTTGTTGAAAATACCACAGTAAACATGAAAAAGACATTGCCACATTTCACGTGACCATTTAAGCTGTACCTATCATTTTGTCGGGGACTTATTACGGGTTTCATATTGCATAATCATAATCAGTATCATTTTCTACTACTCTCGCAACTCCTATAGAAGAATAACAAAAACAATTAATAAATCGCTTCGATTTCTTACTATTTTCTGAATTCTTAATTAAGCTGGGTTTTTTTCGACTCGCAACTTGTACAAAACTTTATTTTAAACCAATAATTTTAATAAAAAACGGAGATATTTTTACATTTATTCGTTATCTTGTACAACTTGCGGTTGATGGTGGGGCAGAATCTGGCATTGTCATTTAATTCAAAATAATGGTGCATTTCTGATGAGGAAAAAAGATTGCGTCAACACGAAGCACATACTGGACGAACAGATAGACTTTGTCGTATCAATTTTACGAATTATAATCATGCCTGAGAATTATACTGTTAGAATTGATGGAATCTAAACATATCTGTTTAGCCGACAAGTGATAATAATGTCATGAATCCATGTTATACATGTAATACCTATCCAAGAAGCAGTGTATAAGTCGACCTTGATTGGAGAGTCCGGTTCCCGAAGAGCGGGAAGTAAACTCGAGGGGTAGCTGATCGCCATCCCCAAGCCAATCATGTTGAAGAGAGCGCCTGACATAGCCCATAACTGAAACGTGTGTGGCAAAAAAATTACTGAATAATGTGATGATGAGAATTATAATTACTGACAGTAGTTAGAGATAAGATAAGATAAATACACTTTATGGCACCATAATACAGTATTAATTACGTTATTGAGAAGAATGTACAATTTTGGCGGTCTTATCGTTAAAATCGATTTCTTCCAGACAACCAACTGCAGAGGATATTATAAAAATATATCAGAAAGAGGTAGAAGCGCATAGTAAGTAAATATAATAAATAGTGATATCTACGTTAGATAGGTAACACAATTTACGATACTTAAACATGTAAATTATATCTATTATATACTAATATAATATATACTTGTAAGCATATAATACTTTATTATACAATGTTATACAGATAGACAACAGAGAATGAGAGAGACAGTAACCAGAATATAGAATATCAGACTGATGAACTGACAAAAACTAAAGAAAAATACGCTTGGAAGAACAATGTAAATAAATTAGAACATGATGAAAAATTTCTTGCCGTGGGCGAGAAATTCCGTGACAAGGTCAACGGTAAGAAATTTTTCATCATGTTAAACAAATTAGTTAAAGACATTGAAGTTTTTAGAAACTATTCCAGGTTTCTCAGAATTATCACTAAATTCATTATTACTATTCTATTATTACCCGACTGCCCCAGGGAGGGTAATGTTTTTCGGGTGTATATTTGTATGTATCTCCATTCCTTCCCGCCATCCTGTAGCCTAAACGGCATGATAGATTTTGGTGTATGAGGTATCGTTAGATTCGTCTTGATTACGGGAGTGACGTTGGGTATAAAAATTAATCAAAAATTTTTGTTTTTTGAAATAATAATCAATTGTCTTCGTCTGGGGTTTCACTCTTCGCATGTGTTTGATATTTTCTTGCATATGCGCTATGCGAAACGAAAATCTAAATGATAAATGGAGAAAAATTTTCATCACGACCGGGATTCGAACCCGGGACCTGGCCATTCCGTGGCACGCTCTATTCCAACAGACCCATCGTGATTCGTATCCAGATCGTGAATTTTGACTCCATATTCTCGTCTGAGGGACGGTAGCGACATCTATCCGGTAATTGTGCAATTACTCAAATTCATGTCTAACATTGCAGTTAGAAATCATGTTTTTAACTCTTCGCATGTTGAACATGAACATCTTCAACGTCGTCATTTTCTATTTTATGGATATTGATTTCAGTATTAAATAAGAAATAATGGTCCTCAAATCTTCCAAATGCTAAATTACGCCTTCGATTTTCTTACAAAACACCTTATGTTGCGGCTCTTACCCTGGTTGCTTCATCCAACATTAAGAAAATCATTCTTTAGAAAACGTAGTCAATCCGAATCCTGAGAGACCCCATCATTTCATTTTCATCATTCACCGCACATCAAATTCAAATTCATTTATTTTTGCTTATTAACTAGGTTCACAATCAAACCATGCAAAATCGTATAAGTAGGTATACAATTCACCCATGCAACAGTATTGGTGGGTAGATAGTTTGTTACCAATGAACACTGTCAACTTTAGGTCAAATCTTAGAAATAATTGAATTACATAATAAAATAAATGTCAATCGTTAATTATTCATGTCAGTCATACAGTTTCGCAAAATATTCATCCATGGGCTTACCTGGTTATGCAAAGGCTTTATCCATTTCTCCTCTGCCATCTTCTTTTAAACTTTCTTTAAATTAAATATACACTTATTAGCAAATTATGCGAATTAAATCCTTGAAACCACGTTATCTGTTCGTGGACATTTTAGCTATAAAATAGTTTATGTGAACTAATAGTTAATCGTTTCAGTTATATGACTATTTATACAGTCGTGTTCATATAGTAATGAAGTATTTTAAAGACTAACTTTTATTTGCGACTTTAGCTGTTGAATTCAACTTTTTATAACACGAGTTGCAACTTTTAGTTGCTGACCATATTCAATCCGTAACGTTCTTCGGTTAATAACTTATAACATAAAGATTAACAAAACTGCGAAAGAAGAAATTGCGATAAAAACATTTTGTTTTATTTAAATAATTTGTATTTATGAAATAACTACAGGGTGTCGACAAATTGATACTTGTACTCATGATAAAAAAAAATTATTGTACATAATCTTAAAATTAATACACAGTTGGAAAAAAAGTAAACAATGGCGAGCTTAACCCTATGAGAAGAGTTCTCTTACAGCTAACCTAAAATTAAAGCTAAAATTTAAATATTAAATAGGTAAGGTTTTTAGTAAATCAAAACTATAATATATCACTTTTTAAACTTTCACGGTTTGTATTCATATTAATTAGATAAAACGGGAATTACCGTGTTAAACATTTATTATTATTGATGTCTCGATATTTCGACAGCATTGCAGCCATCATGGTCACGAGTAGACTGAAGTCGGTGAGTGTTAAACGTCAGAAGGGTGACACAAAACGATCTACCCTCTTTCGTGTTCGCTGACTGCGTTGAGAAAAGTTGTTGATATTTGCAGGTACCCCCATTTTGCAAAAAGAACTAATTATGTCCGCTCGTTTGCACGCACTCGCCTTTGTGCCTCGTTTACATAAGTCGATCACTGGATTCCAAGTTTTTGACAACAGAAAACCATCGTCGCGATTGAAATTTCTGTATTTCTTTATTTCAATGGCCTCGCGTACTAATCTGGGAACATAATGGCGTTCTGTCAATAATACTTTTGGATTGTGAAGTTCAATCCAGTGATTAGGGCCTGACTCTAACAAATGCTGTGCTACGGCTGACTTGTGCGCTTCGTTCTTTCTGACCGCAGCTATGTGCTCCTTAGTCCGGGAGGCGATCGTGCGTTTTGTTTGTCCAATGTAGGAACTACCACAGCTGCAGTCGACCTTGTAGACGCCAGGTTTTTCAAGCGGAAAAATGTCCTTGGGCGATCTCATCAATAATAATAAATGTTTAACACGGTAATTCCCGTTTTATCTAATTAATATGAAAAACTATAATATTTTTAACTAAGCACCTACGTCACAGCAAGTCACACCTTAGTATGACCATTAGGTCAAGTTTCAGTGAAAGAAGTCGTTGCCTAAAAATTTAAAATACCTTAAAATTTTAAAAACTCCCAATGACGATGCACATCAATTTTTTTTTTGATAGTTGTAGAAATTCTTCAATAGTCAGTAGAATAAGCGAAATAACTGGAAATCACTCACCAAGTGCCGCAGCCTAGAATACCTGGTGAAGAAATCCAAAGGAGTTGGTTCGAGCAGGATCAGCTCTCTTGTACTGGTGCTTTAGGGTCTTCAGATGATGAAGGAATCGCGTTTGACGTTAGTTTGTTGGTTTTATCAATTTATTTGAATATTTATCGCGGAGCGATATGAGCCGATCGCCATTAGTTTTCTGCAGACGAGTTGCGACTGGTTCCTCACTAGAGGCGCTGCTTGTGGCATGCAAGTATACCGTCCAATACTCATTTTGCAATAATAAACAAAACAATGAAAATTTGAATTTGACAACTTTCTGAATTGGTGCATTAACATGAATACTGAACAATAGTAGAATTTATTTTTAAAAAAATCTTTTTTGGCTAAATTGTTTAATTTACTTAAACGCTGTGCAGAGTTAATGTAGATATGTCACAAGCCTAACCATCCATATACTTTTCATTTAAGTGTCGTATGAATTCAAGGCCATCCTGTATAAACTACCATGACCAAAATATAGTAAAGGTTCGGCGCGACATTATGCAGCTGTTTCAATATAAAGTTGTTGATGCTAGATCCATTTGTCTGCAATATTAATCACCGTATTATTTTTACCAAGAATCTTAGCTAAATGTGAGGGACTCGAAGTCCAGCTGCGAGTACACCTTGAAAAGATGGTGCAAATTAAACAACGTTGGGCGAGGGTCACCTTGATCGTCTTCTTATGGTGCCGTCTTCTTACGAAGGTTGGCGCTCATTATATCACTCTGCACTCTCTACAACGCCGCACGAAACAGAGACCTGGTACTCTTGCCGTACCATTGGCGTAAGTTCTTGAGCCATGATATTCTCCTTCTACCTGGCCTTCTTCTGCCCTGGATCTTTCCCTGAAGAATCAGTTGTAGATCGTACTTTTTATTCCTCATTATGTGACCTAGATACAGGAGTTTCCGTTTTTCAATTGTCTTAAGAATCTCCACCTCTGCACATCACTAAACCCAATCTGTCAAACTCAATCTGTTTCATCATTGTGAAAATAAAGTGATACGATACAATCCTATCGTAAAAAAAATTATACAACAATCACAGCAAAAGCTGAAAATATTTATAGTTCACATTAATAAAAACACATGCTGTGGGCTGAGGTAAGTACTTGTAGTCGAATTGCATAATCCCAAAGAATAATAATAAAATTAGAGGAACAATCAAACAACAAAGTAATAGTTTCAAAATCAAATTAAGAGTAACTGCGATGCGAACAACTCTATAAACTCCCATAATGCTACAGATTTAGTATCAAAATATTTCAAAAATCATGCACACCATATCTCAGTTCCAATAGTTAGAATCCACACTCAAAAGCTTCGCATTTAACAAGTGCACTAACAAAGAAATAAAATCCGTCATAAAGTTGCAAACAAAGTTGCAGAGTTACAAAGAAACGAGGATGTAAGGAAGCCCGAGATTACGTCACAATAAAAATAAAATAAACAGACAGACAATAAGAGATTTTATACACAGAAATGCGCGCGAAGAACGTTGTATCCCGAGATTCTTGGCACAGCGAACCAATTAGCGCGTTCGTTCTTTACTGCCGTCCAATTACAGACCGTCGCCGTAATCTCATCTCTCGTTTAACCAATCGCGTAAAGGACAGGTAATATCACGCCATTAGTCGATTATGCGATTGGTTGATTGGGAATTTTCTAAATTCGAACACTCGCAATGTTTACTAATTGAGCGCTGTGTTCTGATTGGTGTGGCTGGCACTATAAAAACTTTAACGTTATTTTGTCAGAAAGTCTGTTACTGTCACATAGACATGAAATCGGTATAAAGCAAGCGAAAAATTATGTCAACGATGAGCGCATAGAGACGAAGCGGGAGACAGGGATGCTGTATTAAAGAGATGCGTCCATGTCGATAATATTGTAGGTAACACGTGTCGCGAAGCAATTTTGCGCTCATGTGCGGGCAGACACGGGCGCCCTCCTGGTCTGTGGTTACTGTAAAGGGGCTCCTAGTCCAGTTGCGAGTACGCCTTGAAAACGATCGTAGAAGTTAAGGAATGTTTGGCGAGGTCAGTATCAGGATGGGTGATCATTAGTGACATTTCCATCTGAGCCACTCCGTGTCTCGGAAAGCATGTTGAGCAGTTCGTCCCGGTTGCTGTCGTTCGGCAGCAGTCATGCCATCAGAAAATACTGGTAGCCTAAATAATTCTGACAATATGTGTGGTAACTATAGTATGACCGTCTAAATCAGTCTTCGCCTGCGCGGTACAGGGATGCGGGTGAAGGCGACAACGGGGGTGCGGGAGAGGTGCGGGCGACAGGCGCATTTCTTAAACCCCCCCCCCTCCCCCCCCCCCCCCCTCCAGCAACCCCGTTGTCGCCATCCCCCGCATCCCTGTACCGCGCAGGCGAAGACTGATTTAGACGGTCATACTATAACTGTGTTACTGACCGTGTCTCATCTTCAGAAAAATCTTAAAATTAAACTCAAATAAAATCCAACCTTATTGCTCGAGTTCCTGTACGGTGGAACACAGAGAAAGGTGTACAGGAGAGTTTTTAAGGTTGCGATTTTCTCAAAAACTACTTAACCTATTGCAAAAATTCTTTCACTGTTTGATAGATAAAAGTGAAAACTATGTAACTGTAAAAGAATTATTAAATTCGGTCCAGTAGTTTTTGAGAAAATCTCAACCTTATTGAGGCCCCCTGTCTTCTGATCTCTGTCTTCGACTGTACAACAGCTGAATTTCAGAGATATGAGAAAAGAGGGTCTTAACCTCAAGAAAGATAAAGACGTTATTGAACATGTGTTTAGTATTTTTGTATGCAAAGACGACGATACTACCTATGTCACTTATAAGAAAAAGACCAGCCCCCTTACCTTTAACTCTTATAGCAGTATTACTTTCATAATACTTTGTTACTTCGTACAATGACGACCTTAAAGTAAGCTCATTAAGGTCGTCATTGTACGAAGTAACAAAGTATTATGAAAGTAATACTGCTATAAGAGTTAAAGGTAAGGGGGCTGGTAGGTATACCTGCTTAGGTATGTGCCAACTTACATAATGAATCGTTTAAAAAAAAATCTCTGTCTTCGACTGTACGGTGGAACACAGAGAAAGGTGTACAGGAGAGTTTTTAAGGTTGAGATTTTCTCAAAAACTACTTGACCTATTGCAAAAATTCTTTCACTGTTTGATAGATAAAAGTTAAAACTATGTACTGTAAAAGAATTATTAAATTCGATCCAGTAGTTTTTGAGAAAATCTCAACCTTATTGAGGCCCCCTGTATACTTATCTCTGTCTTCGATTGAACCAACTCCAGCGAAGCTAGAGCGACGTAAACGTTGTAACAAAGAAAAAAACATTTTCCTCGGAGTGTACCGGTCTCGTTATACGCCATTGTGGCGCGGAATGCGCTCGGCCCGCCATTCTCCGCAGTAAATAAGTTTGCCGGCGGCGGGGGCAAATTTGGGCACTTTTACCCTACTAGTTCCTAATAACTTAGGGCTGCGAGTCGAGATTTGCGGAGTTTTTCTGTGCAGGCATATTGTCGTCTGGAATTGGGTCTTCAAAAGTCATGTCACAGGAAATGACAGGGGCGGCGAGGTGTCAAACTCGAGCGCGAGACAGAAGATGTCCCGCAGCGGCGGAGTAAAGAGCACGGCAAAGCGACTCCATATTTGTATTTTTATTGATTTTGGATGAATTTTGGCAGGGAAATTAAAATACGCCAATAAAAATCAGTTTTTTTAAAACAAGCTCTCGTAATTATAATACCCTACATTTTGATATATATTTCGTATGAATAACTATTTCGGTTTAGACATAATTTAAATTTTAAATGTCATGGATGCGATTTTTTTCTATCGAGCGAAATTTGTCCAATCGTGTATCGGTATTCATCAGTCCCTAAATATACACCCCAAGATTGCTATATATATTTTTCAGACGTCTAATTTTAGTAGTTAGTGACGTAGCCTTCATCGAAAAACTGAAAATACGCGCATACGAGGCCTTAAGCGAATATTGACCAATGATTTCTTTGGTCCCGCAGCGGGTGCGACAGCTTCCGATACCGGACAATAATCCTCAATTATTCCTCACATAGTTTGTATTCTCTAGTTGATAAGTTTTCATGTCATGTATTTATTTGCGATTACCTATTATTGGCTGCGTAGAAAATATGTTCTGTAACAACTTTTGACCATGCTCCACAGCTGTTGGTAATCCAAACTTGTAAAATAAAAATATATAAAATTAAAATGCCAGATTCTGCCCCACCATCAACCGCAAGATCGGCCGGCTACGCCTAACCGGCCGAACACTCGGCAAGATAAACGAATAAATGTAAAAATATCTCCGTTTTTTATTAAAATTATCGGTTTAAAATAAAGTTTTGTACAAGTTGCGATTCGAAAAAAACAGCTTAATTAAGAATTCAGAAAATAGTATGACATCGAAGCGAATTATTCATTGTTTTTGTTATCATTTTTTACTACTCTCGCAACTCCTACTGATTGTGCTTATGCTATATAGAACCTGTAATAAGTCCCCAACAAAATGATAGCTACAGCTTAAATGGTCACGTAGTTTTGTAGGTAAGGGCAAAGCTCCATTGAAATGTGGCAATGTCATTTCAATTAAAGTTGGAGACGTCGTTTTACTTGTCGAATAACGTTTGTATTTTAGCAAATAACTGATTTCAATTTTTTTAACAATACTAGGCAGTGAAGACATAACTGTGACGGAGTGGACTGGTGAAAGGCTATTAAGCATCAAAATTGTATTATCATCATCACGATTATGCACCGAAAAGCTAATTAAAAAACAGATTGCCCTTTCCGTTACAGACACCCTGTATAAAGGCCACAAAATCTAATCCTAAACATAAGCGCAACTATCACCGTCACTCATATGCAACATCGAGAAAGAGTAAGCGGGACGCCTCGCTTAGCGACTTTCAAAAGCGTACAGTGCGCGAGGCGTAAGCTCAGGTTTGCATTTGTGTGAGTGCACACAGATAGTGTAGAGTGATATTCGGCCTGAGGCGCGGCGCGGCTCCAGCGGGACGCCACCCTGCCGCGCACGCACCGCACTTCACCTCTTGTACCGCTAGCAGCTTGGCGATCACTCACGCAAATGTAAACCTGAGCTTACGCCTCGCGCACTGTACGCATCTAGAATCCTCACTAATATCAGATAATCTAAAAATTAGAATGACCTGAAGCGCAAAATGACTATCTTTTAGAACGCCTAAAGTACTAAGGGGTCATCCATAAATTACGTCACATGTTAGTGGGGAGGGAGGGGGCCGACGAAGTGTGACATTGTGTGACAAGGTGGTGGGAGGGGTCCTGAATTTTCTGACATCACATATAAAAATCTACTATAATCTAAGTGAAACACGAACTTTGAACTATAAACGAAAAACTCAAAAACATATACAACTGTATCTATACCGGATGGTGTTTATTTGCTCGAAACACGATATAAAAGATGGCAGTTGTAAACATTGTACGTATACATGTTTCGCCAAATGTTTGGCATGCAAAATTTCACCGTGGGAGTCTACTTAATCCCGGAACTGCTGTTTTAATTCAATTGAAATTGCACAATATGTGACGTCACACTGGGGGGCTCACAAATGTGACCAGCTGTGACAAGGACGGGGGAGGGGTCAAAAAATAATGAAATTCGTGTGACGTAATATTGCCTAAAATCTAAAATGTCTAAAAAATCAATACCCCAAGCTTTCCTCTTTTTCCAAACGGCAAAAATAACACTGAGAAGAGGTGTCTTTCAACACTTAGATAGACATTAAGAGCCGTAGTTTTTCTGCGCAAATTTATTCAGCTCCGGACTCTTTGTCAGGGAGTCACCCTCCCAGAGGCAACAATAATGACTTCTTTGCCAGCTGGGCTATTCCCATTAGACCTTTTCTTGTTACTTAGGCCCGTATTAATAGTCTGAGATCAAACCCGCCCTCAAGAATAAGGTTGAGATTATTTTAGAAACTACTGGACCGAATTTAATAATTCTTTTACAGTTACATAGTTTTTACTTTTATCTATCAAACTGTGAAAGAATTTTTGCAATAGGTCAAGTAGTTTTTGAGAAAATCTCAACGTTAAAAACTTTCCTGTACACCTTTCTCTGTGATCCACCGTACCATCTACAGCCATTTTGTAAATATTTGAACCACAATCTAATTTGTTTAGCAAAGTTGTACATGTGTGTCCAATCGATTTTGAGCGAAATTCAGACAATTGTAAGCACGAGCTAAATCTGAGACCGCTCTTACGACTGTCCATCACATACGATTTTGACAAACTTTGGTCGAAATTGACTCTGAATCTCGAAAAAAATTACTTCGATCGAAGAGAACTATCGCGATATGAGCTCTAGTTTTTGCGTCCAACTGTAGGCAATATTAAACTCGTTTTGTTTTATTGAAGATTTTTTACGGAAAAAATCAAGTATGTATCTCCTGGCATTCTTCATACCAAAAGTATTTACATTCTCTTATCGCATTTTCCCTTGACTTCACTGTAAAAACTTTAATAGCCTCCCAGAAAACAAGAGCCTTCATTATGACCGGTTGCACCTATAAAATTTTATCGGACGGAAAAAATGGCAATTAGTGCGGATAGGAAGAACCCTGGAGGCGACGTTCGAGGAAACCCGCATTAACTAAAGAAAAATTACTCACGATTCTGTGGGACCTTAATTGCGTCGGGGGAGGGACCTATACTGAGATAGGACTCTCGTAAATCGTGATAGACAATGAGGCTGATTCTTGAGTTATTATTCAGATCTAAACCGTTTATTGCTATATGTGTTTAAAAGCTTTCGAGTTTAATAAAAACGGACCTTCTTTTTTTCAATTTCAACTCTATGTTGACCAAACTATGACCTAGCCTAGAATAATAAAAAGTTATGTGAATTAGTAGATGAATTATTATTATTATGACATCGATATTAATAGGAACTGCCAACGGGGACTAGAACGTAGCATGCTCAAGATAAAGAAATTAGATAAAATAAGACACACAAAAATAAGAGCAATAACAAAAGCAACCAATGCCTTGAGCTATGCACTAAAACTCAAGTGGAAATGGGCAGGCCATATTGCGAGACTAACAGACAAAAGATGGACCGCAAAATCAAAATTATGGCCAGGCCCACAGGGCAAAAGAGGCAGAGGAAGACCACTGACACGCTGGGAGGATGAGATCCACAAAATAGCCGGCCCAAACTGGACACAAACAGCACAAGACAGAGACAAATGGGCATCTTTGGAGGAGGCCTTTACCCATCCCGGGGTTCTTGCATTACAAGACACATAACAAAACTAACAAATACGTAATTTTAAGACAAACTAACCAAACTAACAGTTGCACAATCACATTAGCATGTACGTTATGCAAGAAATAAAAGGCTTTTTTATTTTTATTTATTTATTAATAGGAAATAATTGAATTATAATTATAACAGTCATTGAAATGTAAATAATAGGAATAAGTTAATATGTGACCATAATATTTGCATGTCAGCAATGACTGAGTGTGCCGGACATAACTAACAATGTAAGAACCCTGTAACCACATTCAAGGCAAATAAATAACTTCATTTCATATGATTCAATAGTTCGGTGGAACACAGAGAAAGGTGTACAGGAGTTTTTAAGGTTGAGATTTTCTCAAAAACTACTTGACATATTGCAAAAATTATTTCACTGTTAGATAGATAAAAGTTAAAACTATGTACCTACTGTAAAATTATTATTAATTTCGGTCCAGTAGTTTATGAGACAATCTCAACCTTGTTGAGGCCCCCTGTATTCTTATCTGCAGCAGGGAAGAGGTGCATGTCGAAAAACAGCGCTGCACACCTCGGTGTCGGCTCAGCTCAAACATGCGCCTTTTGCCACACCACTTAGCATAACTATATTAGATTATAACTTACTACTTAATTGATTTTTTGTAAGCTTATGTAATTGGTGTATGACAATAAACATATTTTCTATTCTATTCTAAGTAATTTTAAAGATAATATCAACCTTAAAAACTCTGTACCTTTAGAGGGCAAAAAAGCCTACTGTGAGAAAACGACCACTAAAATTACATGGTGTATGTCACCTCAGAATATGTAGGCACAACTAATATAGCGGAATTTCAATGTTCTATTGACAACAGAGAGTACTATGCAGTGTGATAGCGTGATAGATGTTAGCGTTAATTAATTTGTGCCAGCCCTAATATGCCTCAGGGAGGCATTGACTTAGAGTAATCACCTTAGCATGAAACACTATCGAATCTAAAGCATTGAGACCCGTATTAATAGTCAAGAGCGAATTCAGCTGATACACTCTCCAGACGTGATCACCATCTCTAGTATGACATTTATTAATAAACCAATCTTGAGGGCGTATCACGTGATGTCTTTCTCAAGTCGCGGTTCGCCTGCAATCAGCAAATGCGTTCTCAAGTGTGAGTTTGACAGTTCTCTTGAGAACTGAGTTTTGTTTATTAATACGGCGTTACTCACGTGATACCCGATTCCTAAACGCGCACCTAAGTTACGTTTATTAATAGGAGCGCCAACTTGAGGTCTTAAGATTGACTTTTGAGCTGAGAGTGATTTATTAATACGGGCCTGAGATACAATTTGTATGAGAATGTCAGAATCAGAATCATATGCCAGAGGATCTCGTAGTCCAGTTACAAGTACTCATTGAAATTACAAGTTAAGCAACGTTGGGCGAGGTCGGTACCTGGATGGGTGACCGCTAGTGACATTTTCATCTGAGCCCCTCCGTGCCTCGGAAAGCACGTTAATCAGTTGGGCCCGGTTGCTATTAATAATAATTTCAATTATGTTTAGATGAGATTGAACAAAAAACTTACTTACTCGGCTTACTAACTTTTCATCGCACGCGATGAAATTACCACGAATGGAGTTGAGGATACTTATACGAGCCTTAACTGGACACTGCAGGCTGAATAAACATCTGAACAGAATGGGCCTGTCTGACACCACTGCCTGTAGATTCTGCTGCGAAGCCGAGGAAACCCCCATACATGTCCTCTGTGAGTGTGAAGCGCTCATTCACAGCAGAAGCCGAGCCTTGGGTGGACACATGGTGCCACCCGAGGATATCAAAACTCTCTCACCCAAGTGCATTGTACGGTTCCTGAGGGACGTTGGCCTTGGGAGCGAGATATAAGAACTCGGTGCGCGGCCACAATAGACCTTTGAGGTCGCAGTGACCCTTGGGCGTGTACCAACACCGTGATACCAAATAATAATAATAAATACTTACTCGGCTTCTAACAAAATCTTGCCGGTTTTCTTAGACAAGTGATGTTTCCTACACCGCGGCATTCGTTGAAGAAACCGAGTTTACTTTGCACTCAAGAATTCATTTAAGCAAGTTCTTGGCACAAAATTATTCAATGCGAAATGCCTCTGCATCCTGTCCTACGAGCAAATGTATGCAGACGTGGATATAGGTTGAATGGAAGAGAATATTCCAAAATTATATTTAATTTACCAAATACAGTACACTTTCGTTCGTCTGGAGAAGCAAAGTTATAATACCAAGAGTTTTTTGCCACTTTTTCTCCTCAGCGTTGGCACCTTTTCCTTGCAAAGTGGTGTAAATGTAAATTCAAAAATATATTGACGTGCAAAAATGTACTCAACGTGCTTACTTGCAAGAAAGAAATTTGACTTTGAATATTGGCTGAAAAGTTTTCGATCGCAAAAGTACGTTTTGCACTGGATCCGACATTTTCTCTACATGTAGTTTTAGAAACACGGTACATGAAATTATGATGTGGTAAAATTAGGATTTATACATGTTTCGCCTATAGTTTGGCATGCAAAAATTTAATTATTTGGGTATGTCAATGTCAATACAATTAAAATAACATTAATATTAATTTATACATTATCAATAAAAAAATGATATTTATTAGTAACTTAAAATGCATTATGGTAATAAAAAATTAAAACTAAACTATTTAAACAAAATTATATATAAAATTATCAATTGATTTAGATTTTTTAAATTTGTTAATTGCCTACCTAGTGTGATACGAATATGAATCAAACATTTCATTCGCTGTAAACAATTTTTTGTCTTTTAGGCACTTTTATACGGTACGCTTGACTTTTAGAAATGGCAAATCTTTTAGTTTTATTAACAAAAACCATGGCCCATCCAGTAATTCTATGATCTCAGCAGTAAAGTGCATTTACGCTTCTCAGCGTAAAATGGTGCACACATAGACTTGCCCGGGTCTGCTAGTCTGACGTCACTGCTAACAGAACTCGGCCTTAAATTTACGGTAAGAATAATATGAAATGGAATAATAATATATAAAATAATTAAAGAGATAAGTTGGCCTTCAGTTACGGGGGCCCACATTGGAAAGCCAGAGAAGTTGACATATGCTAACGGAAACGCAACGCAAACGCCTATTCTAATAGCATTATCGAAAGTCAAAACAAAGGAATTGAAAATAGCGGGAAACGACGGTTGCGAAATTATTTTATAATTTTTATTTCAATGTCTACAGTGATTATTTTGTGTTTAATATCACATTAAATTAATCAGAAAATGTTCGCTAATGACAGTATGGTGAATTTATTGGATAATTTATGAATCTGAAGTTTCGATCAATTATCAAGAGTCTCACTACGAGCTCGGGAGTGAGCGTGACCTTCGAGCTGCTTCGTCCACAGTGACGACGCTACGGCGACTCCCCTGGATGAAGACAAGAAGACGCGGATTTCCAGGGTGATGACGCCACGGCGACTCCTCTGGAGAAATAGAAGACTATGACATCTTGAATATTGACGAACTGTCGAGTCCATTAGATAAATAAAAACCGGACTCTTCTCCTTTACACGATGCGTCATCATCATCAGCCCGTATCAGTCCACTGCTGGACGTAGGCCTCTCCCAAAGCGCGCCACTCAACCCTACTCTCGGCCCTCTGCATCCAGTCTCTACTAGCAACCTTGCGAAGGTCATCCCTCCATCTGGTCGGGGGGCGTCCGACACTACGTTTAGCCGTTCGTGGCCTCCATTCGAGAACTCGTCTCCCCCATCGGTTATCGGTTCTACGACAGATGTGACCAGCCCACTGACACTTCAGTTTACTGATTCTATGAGCAATGTCAACTACTTTTGTCTTCTGGCGGATATACTCGTTTCTTATTCTATCTAACAGGGATATGCCAAGCATAGCTCTGTACATAGCTCACGATGCATGTATGTGGCTTAAGGCGCTATATGGTTGTCAAAAGCAAGAGTGAGACAAAAGATGCCCCGCAGCGGCGGAGTGAAGAGCACGGCGCAGTGCCTCAATATTCGTGTTTTTAAAAATACACCAACAAAAATCAGATCTTTTTAAAACAACCTCACGTATTTATAGTAGGTACCCTACATTTTGATATATATTTTGTATAAATAACTATTTCGGATTTTTTTTCTTTCAAGCGAAGTTTGTCCAATCGTGTATCGGTATTCATCAGTCTCTAAATAGACACCCCAAGATTGCTATATATTTTTTTCAGGCGTTTAATTTTAGTAGTTATTGCCGTAGCCTTCGTAGAAAAACTGAAAATACGCGCATACGAAGCCTTTACAGTTCCTCGCTGTCTCTGGCAAGATTTCATTTCGTTCCTGATACGGATTAGGAAAATTATATTTCATACAAACATACTTTCGCAATCGCATTTCTATTTATAGATCAAAGGGCAATAAATTTAAACGTTTTTAAAGAAAAAATGAGAACGTAGCTTTGGAAATTAAAGTCCAGAAATTAAAGTATGGAGAATATTTATTTTATCTTATCTTGACCAAAATTGTGACCAAATTCGGAAAACAGAATAGAATAATCGTTTATTTGACAGACAAACAGCACACCTATGCATACACTTACAATATAAGTAATAATATTTAAAAAGGGATACTAAATTTAGTTACAACCATGAGGTAAAATAGTAGGTAGCACAAGTAGTAGGTACTGCAGCGCCAAAAAGGTCCCGAGAACAATGTATACCAGAATTATCATAATGATATATATTTATTGCAAGTAAAATATATTGTGTATGTTAATGAACATATTATTTTTACATTTACACCATTTTGCAAGGAAGAGGTGCCAACAACTGCGCTTCTGCGCATATGCGCTATGCGAAACAAAAATCTAAATGATTATTGGAGAAAAAATTTCATAACAAAAAAATTCACGATCTGGATACGAATCACGATGGCTCTGTTGAAATAGAGTGTGCCACGGAATGGCGAGGTCCCGGGTTCGAATCCCGGTCGTGATGAAAATTTTTCTCCATTTATCATTAAGAAAAATTTCTGGTTTTGGTTTTCTTTCATTTTCATACAAATATGCGAGAAAATGCGACATAAACGGCCGTATCTTTTGATTGCGTTGACGTAGAAGTTTGCTTTTTTCATGGATGCATGAGGTTGCAGGCCTAAGTATTTGGTATTAATTTCAATCTGATACGTTTACGCGTTTCCGAGATATAGGTATTGACAGACGGACAGACGGACAACAAAGTGATCCTATAAGGGTTCTTTTTTTTCCTTTTGAGGCGCGGAACCCTAAAAATCAAATTCTGTGATCAAATCTGCCAATAAATTGAACTAAGTACATCACAAGTCACACGATGACCTTAGAAACGACCATTAAATTAGGTATAATTCCAGTGAAAGAAATCATTGCAAAAAAACTAAAAATACCTTAAAATGTAAAAACTACTAAACAAAGTAACGATGCAACATCAAATTAAAAAAAAAATCATAGTTAAATTTATTGTAAGTAAATATTTTTTTTATATTTCCACAAATTGTTTCATTTACTTAAACGCTGTGCAGAATTAATGTATATCACAAGCCTAACCATCCATTTAATTTTGTCGAAATCAAGGCCACCCTATATATCTTGTATATCGTAATGCATCAAGCCGTTTGCAGGCTGCAGGAGGCGACAAAGAAACAGACATATCTATATATATTTTTTAATTATCTGTAGATAGGTATATTATCTATTTTCGGCAAAATAATAAACCTTCTCCAATACTTCAATACTTATACCTACTTCATTTATTCAACCTTAGGAGCTCTAGGGAACACTCGGTTATGTCACACATAATGTAATAATCTATACATATAATAAGACTGTAAAAAATTTGTGTCTGTACATTGGATATTTTTTTTAAAGAATAATTGTAATGTGTTTTAGGATCGATACTGATGCCAAACACACAAATTAGAATTTTTGTCTGTTTGTCTGTGACTTTGTGCAAGTATCACGCCATAACTACTGAAGGGATTTTGACGGGAGTTTCACTAGGAGATAGCTGAAATATCCGGACAGCTCATAGGCTATAAGCTATGGCGGTATGTGATGTGGAAACAAGGATCCAGAGAGGAAGATCTGCCTCCTGATCTCCTCCATCCTCTCCATCCTCCTCCTCTACGCAAACGAAGTTTCGGGGTACAGCTAGTTTACAATAATATAAGGTACATAATACCAACTAGGTTACGTCTGGATTACATACGAACAGAGAAACAGGGCAAAGAACCGACCCACGGGATATAACAAAATGATCTAATAGCGGCTGTAAAGAAGCCTTGTCAATGTTTTACAATTTAGAGTAAGTTTTTAATGGATTCACAATAATATAATTAATTTCACTGAATGTTCGGTTAAACTAGTCCAGAGAATGGTTAATTTCTTACTGGTAATTAATAATAGGATCCAGTATAAAGCTGGGCGCCAGTAACTCTTGGCCCAATACCTGGGTACAGCGAAGGGGCGTGGAACGCTTCCGAATCTCCGCAGCGCTCTGTGGTGACAAACTGCATGAATTTGCCTCTAACTCTAGTACTTTATATTGTATTACCATTATTATTTAAGAGAGCTCGGTGGCTCAGTGGTTGGGTCAATGGACTTGCAATATGGAGGTCTCAGGTTCGATTCCCAGCTAGGGCAGCCATGTACCAAAGAGTTATCCTTGGTTTTTTCGACGGAAAAACTTACGTACATTTACCGAGTGCTCTCAAAAACGATGAAGGAAAACATCGTGATGAAACCTGCATGTCGTAGAAAAAAAAATCTAAGGCATGTGAAATCCGCCAACCCACACTGGGCCCAAGGGTGGATTATGGCCCGAGCTCCCTCGATGTAAGGGAAGGTCTGTGCCCGAGCAGTGGGGCGATATAAATAGACTGATGATGACCATTATTATTCGGGGCTCGAAGTCCAGTTGCGGGCGTTGAAAACCCATACCATAGAATAAATATCTATGCTAATCACACAAACATTTGTCCTGGCGGATCGCGGATCGAAGTACGTCTTGTCTTTTCTGTAGTGGTACTAGAGACCCAAAGTTGTATCAGTAGTATAGGTCGCGTCATGTAAAAAGAACGCTGGAAGAAAGTGGAGGGGGTGTGTTTGCGCATGGGTAAAGCAAAGGTCGACTGACCTTTGCATGTCATTATTATATGGCAAGATGTGCTTTGGACATGTTTCATGTATTTAACACCTTTTATTGTAACCACATTTTAAGCAAATAAAAATATCTTATCTTATCTTATCTGACGAACCAATAGCGCAACGGCAAGCATGCAGCGCGTGACCCGCCCTTCGCCGCCCGCACCTCATACCACCAAATAGATCGATAAATCGCCTAATGCGCAGCTTGACCGCCAGCGTTCTTTTTACATGACGCGACCTGTACCATCAATGGTACATACAATGGTACTGTTCGATCTCCATGGTTTTTACGAGGAGTATATATTTTCTTTGGACAGTAAGCAGATTTGTGTCAGGGACGTTTTCAACTATTGTTTTCTGTTTCTCTCTATTTTATATTTTAAAATACATTTTGTAAAAACTATAGCCTTATAATTGTATAAGTACTCGCAGATTTAACAGGTACTACTGTCATAACGGCATCGTTTATTTATTCACTTCATTAATCGACAGTTCGTCATTTGCCAATGTCATGTTACAGAATATTCAAAATATCATATCCCCTTCGTCCAAGAGAGTCGCTATAGCGTCATCACTCTGGACGAAGCAGCTCGACAGTCACGTTCACTCCCGAGCTCGTAGCGGGACTCCTGACTATAGCGCCAAACTTCAGATCCTGCATGAATCCTCCAATAATTTCACCATACTGTCATTCGCGAACATTTTCTGATTAATTTAACGTGACGTTAAGGTTAACTAGGTTTTTGAACCTTGATAAAGACCGTCGAAATCGAAACACTCGATCTAATTGCTAGAAAAAGCATTGTTCTTCATTTATCCCAGCTAGAAACTCATCAGTCAGTCCCACTAACGCCACGGGAATCTCATACCTTCCATTGGCGATACGACCGCCGCAAAAACGCACCGTTCGCAACCCCTGACCCGCGCTAAACGGGCAGATTCTAAAAGTCAATTACAGAGGGTTGGCAATAACGCGGGGGCTGAAACAAACGTGACGTCAGCAAACTTGTAGGCTAAGGTTGCTAAGGTGTCGATCGGAAAACCGCGCGCCCGCACTAATTGATTTGGGTCCGCGCGGCGCAAATATCGGCAACGGACGGGAGACAGCGATGTGGTCTGGTGTGGAAGACATTGGCGGAATTGTTGGAGGAATCCTAGATAGGGCAGCTGTCAGAGACGAGTGATGATGACGGAGATTGTTCCAACCATGTTACAACGTAGAAGAACTCCGGCCAAATTCCACCAGGATAGTATGGTAGAAGACAAAGAAAGGTGTACAGGAGAGTTTTTAAAATTAGGATTTTCTCAAAAACTACATGACCGCTAAACGTCTGTGAATAGACCACACTAACGAAGTGTCCTGTACTGTGACTAACCTGGAACACATGTGTGACTATGTTCAATGTCCTGCGGCATGTGATCGCGCGAGAAGTGTTCGTACAGCCGTCGCTGGAGGGGACTCAGGTCGCAGTAGTAGTCCTGGGTGATCTTCGGCGGGAGCTCCTTCAGCACGTCTTCCTTTACGCGGCGGAGGAGGAATGGTAACACCTGGGGACAAAGCGTAGCTACTTATTAATTCTATGGGACCTATAAAATAAAACACCCGTTTCCATGTACCACCACGCCCGGGGGAGCGTGTTTATTATGTCGGGCTCATCGCCCTGAAGGGGCGGAACACCGACTAAACTTCCTGGGGTGTTCCACCTCGTGCCATTGTTGCCGAGCCACGGGAACTGCGATACTTATAATGTTATCATTATGTACTTAAATGCTGTAAGATTATCTGATAAATAAATAAATAAATACATCCGCGACCCGACTAGCGCTCCGAGTACCTACTCCCCATTGTGGGCTGTAATAGCTCACAATTCATCATCAATTTTTCCATCACCTTCCTCCGGGACGACATGGCAATTCTTCTGGATTTGAAGACATCTAAGCAACGGTAACCGTAGAACTGAACATAGGATTGAGTTTTCGCAATGACGTCTAAAGGGTTGAACCTCATATTTCTGCCTTGAATCGCATAGTCCTTTAATTCTATCTCTTTCTGAAGCTTATAAACTTCATTCACCAGAGCGAGCTCGGTGGCTCAGTGGTTGGGTCAATGGACTTGCAATACGGAGGTCCCAGGTTCGATTCCCAGCCAGGGCAGCCATGTACCAATGAGTTATCCTCGGTTTTTTCGACGGCAAAACTTACGTACATTTACCGAGTGCTCTCAAAAACGGTGAAGCAAAACATCGTGATGAAACCTGCATGTCGTAGAAGAAAAAAAGAAAATCTAAGGCATGTGAAATCCGCCAACCCGCACTGGGCCCGCGTGGTGGATTATGGCCCGAGCTCCCTCGTTGTAAGGGAAGGTCTGTGCCCGAGCAGTGGGGCAATATAAATAGACTGACGATGATAATGACCAGAGCGAGTAAATTCTCCGACAAACTGCTGACAAAGCAATAAATGTGAACAAGACAAGTTCCGCTCCTGACTTGCCCCGCCTCCCAAAACCCGTTGTAATTAACGTTAGACAACTAACGGGCCTCCAATTTGGACTGACGGACGTTTCCAAGGCGATTACAGATGTAGTTTAGTTTGGATTAAACATAAATTATCCCTCTGTACGTACGGTTGGACATCAAACGGGTTATGTGCCTCTGCCAAGGGGAAGGTAGTAGGGACTCTACAATAGTAACAAGGGTTGTATCATGACACTATACAAATACTTCGCCAAACTTAAAAAGATTACAAGATTACACAGCCTAGAAGGCTGCTTTTATCACCTACACACGTTAAAAAGATACCAATATTCAAATTATTATAGCCGCTATTGGGCAACCTTTCGTTTGGTAACACATAAAACATTACTTAGCATACTATCTATATACAAATACACTTGTTTACTATATCCATTTCACACAAACACTTTCACACAAATACTCACCCACCTTACACACGTACACACCCAGTCACCCACCCTAGTATAGTTCTAAGGGAAGATAGCACTAGGCTATCTTAGTTCAAGCTCGTTATCATACCGAATATCAGGTATACATGGCAGGGAAGAGGTGCATGTCGAGTCACAGCGCTGCACACCTCGGTGTCAGCTCAGCTGAAACATGCACCTTTTGCCACACCACTTAGCATAACTATATTGATAACTTACTACTGATTGATTGTAAGCTTATGTAATTGGTGTATGGCAATAAACATATTTTCTATTCTATTCTTTTCTATTCTATTCTATTATATATAAACGGATATCACTCACTTATATTGTTAAAGTCGGCAATTAGACCGACAGTTTCGACCGATTTCGACGGTCTTTTTCAAGGTGAGCGCGCCACGCCCGCGACGCCGTTGACGTTTCTTCGCGCACTCAAATCGGTCTAATTGCCGACTTTAACAATATAAGTGAGTGATATCCGTTTATATATAATAATTTGTAGTAATGGCTCACTATAGTTTTAATTCTAAAATACCAATATTCATTGCAAAAGACATACATTGTTACAATTACGTTACCAAAATCTGTTTACGTTATATTCTAGGCTAAAACTAAGTGTGAATGATTTGGACAACTTATGCTCCGCCTTCAGGCTGTTTGTGATCGATATCCTTCAGTTGTTTTCTGTTCAGATATGCGAGTATATCCTGAATTACTGATTGGTACAGTGACTAATAATCTGTAAGGGATTAAGGCGAGGTGTTGGGACGTTTTTAAGTTTTTCGATGAAGGCTACGGCACTAACTACTGAAATTAAAGGCCTGAAAAAAATATATATCAATCTTGGGGTATCTATTTAGGGACTGTTGGCTCCCGAAACACGATTGGACAAACTTCGCTCGATAGAAAAAAATCACAAACATACCCCTTTCCTGTCTTTTTACTGAGTAGTGTGTCTAAACTAAAACAGTTATTCATACAAAATATATATCAAAATGTAGGTTATTATAAATAGAGGAGCTTGATAAATTAAAAATCTGTTGTTTCTAACCACAGACCACTTACCCCAATAGACTTGAAATCGGTACATATTTGCAAGCGAAACATTCTGTCAAGGCCGGTAACCTAGAGACGAGGCGGGGGACAGCGGCGCACTCGGTGAACTCATTTAAAGAGACGCGGCCATGTCGATATCGATAATATATTATCGATGGGGATTGTTGAACTGTTACCTACACAGTTTCAATACTTAATGTACTTAAGTATGAATTTGAAAGTTAATAAACGATTTCTACTGAGGCAATGCTATCTGTTTAATATTAATATAATAAAACAAGAACTTCTCATTATTAACGTATCACAAAATTTAATAATTACACATTATTTATAATTTAATTATTGTGAAATAATAATTATGCGTAACGAACATCATGATTGTAGTCCAACCAATAGGCATTGATGAATAAACATGGCCATAAAATAATGTAGGTCGATATTACATTACGTAGGCTTTCTATAAAGGTTTGTATTATGGTGTATTTCTCAAACAAAGCGCGGCTATTTAAACAAGTTACGACTGACGATTCGTGATCATTCCTAACGATTGCTTGCGATTCTTGTGATTTTTAGCGATTCTTACTCACCCAAATACATTAAAACAGAACCTGACTTTTAAAATTTCTGAACGCCTATTTGTTATTTGTGTCAGCCATAAAGTTTATGTTTAGAAATAGGTAAATTCAGTTAAGAACAAAAATTAGTCGATGCTATTTTTATTAATAAAAAAAATTAAGCTTTAACTAACTTTGTTAATTTGCTACGTTTACTTATTATGATACTCCTTACTAGTCGCCGACCTATTATTTTTAACACAATAAAACTATTATGATATTATTATGATTATATGAATATTATGATTTCTTGAAATCCCGAATTCCGGTTAGAATGCCGCCCCGTTAAATACCTACCTGCATTAGAATAGGTACCTTAGCTAGATAGCATTAATAAAAATATAAGATACCTGTACAACTGGTAGGTATAACGTTGGAATTGCAGTACTATGGAGTTTTCTTCGATAGTTCATATTAATAAAACAATCCGCCGTAAAGTTACGGGAACATATTGTGGTGAAAGACGACAGCCACCAATTTTCACGCATTGTCTTTATTATCCATTCACTTTTAATGTCTGGATCAACAGGAAAGCTATTTATAAAGAAAGTAAATGAAATCAAAACTCATAAATCTACACAAACTTATTTAGGTGACGTAAGAATATCGATGATTGTATACCACGTCTCTAGCTTACACGTGCCGCGAAACGAAAAAGTGAGATAGGGCTACAATTAGTAGGTGGGTGAAAGAGAGATCTCTCGGAACTACTCGTAAGACACGACAATCGAACCAGTGTAAGTTGAACTCCTAATTGATTTGTCGGATTAAGTAATGAATTGATTTATTAATCAGATACTTACCGATGAAATGTGATACCATCCTTTTTGTAATTGTTCCTCCTACTGTCATTACCACACAACTTTATAGCACAGTTGGGCATGTTAAAATATTTTTTTCTTCCTTTTTTTACAGCAGTTTATGGGTCGAATATCTGGTCACTACTAATTTGATAGGCGACGTAGTTCGGTTTGTATAGAACTTTTGCGCTCATGTGTTGGCAGAAAGCGGGGCCATCCTATTACAGGTCTATTGGGGTAAGTGGTCTGTGTTTCTAACGTTTTTTTTATACCAGGCAAAATTTAAGAAAAAACACAATTTGTATAAATACAAATGCACGGCGCTACGAGCTTCAGTGCGCCGCTGGGCGCTGCCGAGGTCGGACCTGTATCGATTTTTGCCAAATGTTCCACTTTGGTCTTTACCTTGGAATAGTTGGAATGCTCCCACGATCGTCATAACGTAATAAAATTTAAAATAATACGAGTCGAATTTGGTCACACCTATACTTTAAGATTATTAGTTTACTAATCACGGAATGATTGTGCATCGTTTTGAATAAATAAAAGGACTCATAACCTAAAACAGATATTCCTTAACACAATAGATTTTTCGCGAACCATGTTTTTGAAGTCATCATATTACACGCGACACGAACACCAGTGTCGAGTGTCGTATATTGGGAGCGAGCAGTGGTCTGATAATTGCAGATGAAGACAAGTCGGCTAACATTACAGTGGGGCTATAACATTACGGTTCTCAAAACGATCAAATCAAACCATGTCATAGCGGCCGTGAAAGGGACAGTGCTATTGCATTGGTATAGCGGCGTCTCTGGTTGGCGCGCCATGACATGGTATAATTTCATCGTTTTGAGAACGGTAATAGGGGGGCTGATCAGTAACTTCCAAATTGACCAAAGTGGAACAGGCCAAAACAAATGACTATTGACGGTGATTTGTCCCACAGAGCAAACAAACAAACAGCAATCGAACTTAAAATAGTTTATACGTAGTTGCTACTTGTAAAACTATGTACAGTGAACATCACATAAAGTTTGCCACATTTTACTCTACGCACACTCGCACAGTGATAATAAATACGGGCCAGATTTCAATAGCTATGCAAGTGTAGCTGTGGTTTGTAATGTGGTGTGCGATATATACCTGTTTTACTCTAAGCACAGTGATAATACGGGCCAAATTTCAATAGCTACGTAGTTATAGACTGATTCAATATACACTGTGCCTACTTTTAAAAGTACAGTCAACAGCACATAATGTGTGTCATGTTTTACCCTACGCAGTGATAACACGGGCCAGATTTCACCATCACTGACGTCACACCTGACACCAATAATAATACTTACCTAACATCACGTTAAAAAATTCGTCATTTATTTAGTTTTATTGATACACTTGACAGTTTGTCACTTAAATTTGTCAAAGACAGATTTGTTGTAATGTAATCTCTATGGTTATTACCATTTTTTATTAAATCGCGTGAAAGTACTTTCAAAATATATTCCCCTAGCAAATAATTTGATTATTCCAATTTTTCACTTTTATTGATTTTGTTACAACAATATTACCTAATTGACATTCCTATTATAACAGGTCTTTTTTTCCGTCAGATTAGTATTAACATAGTATTTTATTCTACTACGTCATACTATCATACGTCAATATAAATAACTTAAAAAATAATTAAAATATATAACCTGTAGACGCGAATTTGATTGCACTGAACCCACTCCGGACGGTCGGTTTAACGTATGTCTGCTTATGACCTTCCGTATAAATAAATACGTTTAAAAGTACAAATTGCTTTACTTTATTGTCAACTAGCTTCTGCCCACCACTTCGTCTGCGCAGGATTATAAATTATAGCCTATGTGTTATTTTGATGTATAATATGAGCTATATTATTGTAAAGTTTCATTCAGCAACATCCATCCATCCATCCAAACTTGCGCATAATATTAGTGGGTGTGGTATGGGATAGTCACGAGCACAGCCCGTGTTAGGGCCAGTGTAGAAGTTGAAGCCTGGTTGGCGGCGAGAGGTGAACAGGAGGGGTGATGATGATACGGTTCCGAGTTGACATAATGTGCGACAACATTTAGTATAGACAAAAGTTCAAGATTGAAAGAAATATTTTCCGACAATCGCGAAAATTGAAATAAGTAACTCCGAAGCTGTGAGACTTGGGATATCCCTCATCATCAGTCTATTTATATTGCCCCACTGCTCGGGCACAGACCTTCCCTTACATCGAGGGAGCTCGGGCCATAATCCACCACGCGGGCCCAGTGCGGGTTGGCGGATTTCACATGCCTTAGATTTTTTTTTTCTTCTTCTTCTACGACATGCAGGTTTCATCACGATGTTTTCCTTCACCGTTTTGAGAGCACTCGGTAAATGTACGTAAGTTTTTCCGTCGAAAAAAACGAGGATAACTCATTGGTACATGGCTGCCCTGGCTGGGAATCGAACCTGGGACCTCCATATTGCAAGTCCATTGACCCAACCACTGCGCCACCGAGCTCTGCTGGGATTTCCCTATTTGGCATTAAATGGGTCGATAATGTTGGCACCGACAAGTGGACTTCGATATATCGTCTATCCGTGGGACATTCTGTATATGTATTATTATGGGTAGCGAGCTGTGACGTCACAGTGAGGACACTGGTTACGATTACTCTGTGTACCTGCGCGAGTAATGACCCCGATCAATGCGCGTCATCCCTCTCTCGCCCCTCCCTCGCCCCGCACCTCACCCCCTCACTAGGCTCAAATGGCCCAATGGCCTCGCCTTAAGAGGATTTCTCAGTGCATCTTGATTCATTAATAGAAAGTTGACTTTGACTTTGTTGTATTTATTGATATTGGTTGTACGTATCTCTGTCATTATCTATGTTTTGAAACTTAATTTATGTATACTATACTATAATTTAACTACTATAACTTAATTTAATTATGTAAGTATATAGTTTATAATTTATTATTTACCTATTTACGCCGTTTGGGGTCGAGACACTGGGGCCGTGGGGGCCGGACGCTCGACAGCTCGTCAAAGAGCTGTCCAAGCGGCTGGTCGAGGAGTCCGGTGACCAGAGGGCTGGCAGCTACCTCTGCCAACGTATTGCGTTGGCAATTCAGAGAGTGAATGCTGCCAGCCTTCTGGGCACCGTGACTCCCGATGCCCTCCTAGAGGACATATTTTATTTATAGTTAATTTATTTATAGGTAGTTTTAGTTTTTAGCTATTTAATGTTAGTTTTTAATCATGTATTATATTATTCAATTCATAATGTAAATTAAATACGTTTATACATATAACATAATGTATGCATGTAGTCTACGTATACTATATTGTATGTACTTATATATAAGTAAACTATTTAAAATTCACTATTTATATTTTGTGTTATAATTGAGTCATGAGTTGGGTAGGTACTCATGAGTCATGTACCCCTCTGGTCATGTGTTTTATTTTTAATTAATTATTTATAAAATCAGTTTTTACACCCGCCTCATCATTCTCCACATCACCAAAGGTTTACTGGTAGAAAATGCCGCAAGGCATTAAGTTCGCCTTTATACATACTTGTGTAAAAAGTTTAATAATAAAAAAGAGGACTACTTGTCAAATCAAAGAACAAAGCGACTGTGGGCCGAGGAAGTTTAGTGACAGTGCTGCGATCCTGGCACACAACCCTTGCCTCCTCCACATTCATCAATCTCTTCATGCACGCTCGTCGGTTTGTAGTAGACCAACCTTGGCCTTTTATTCAAGACAGCCAATTTGGTCAACGTACGTTCTCCTCGGTCTACCTCTGCTGACCATTCCAATATTCGATCGCGATGACTCAAAAACTAAAAGTCTTTGCCCCACCTACAAAACTACGTGACCATTTAAGCTGTACCTATCATTTTGTTGGGGACTTATTACAGGTTTCATATTGCATAATCATAATCAGTATCATTTTCTACTACTCTCGCAACTCCTATAGAAGAATAACAAAAACAATGAATAAATCGCTTCGATTTCTTACTATTTTCTGAATTCTTAATTAAGCTGTTTTTTTCGAATCGCAACTTGTACAAAACTCTATTTCAAACCAATAATTTTAATAAAAAACGGAGATACTTTTACATTTATTCGTTATCTTGTACATCATGCGGTTGATGGTGGGGCAGAATCTGGCTTTGTTATTTTCTTCCAAATAAATGTCGTTTAAACAATTTCAGGATCCTTGTAAATGTAAACTGAACCAAAAATGTAATAATCGCTACAATAAAATTGAAATGAGCGTGGAAAGTAGCGATTACATCCATCGCGCATGTTGTGTTGGGCCTTTGGAAATTATAATTTACGAGGCAATTACTTACGGTGTCGCGGCTGTAAAGCCTTATAACGAAATAACGAATCATCATCTCGGGTGCTATCATTATTTATGACACTAGCTTCTCCAGTCGCAACAATGGCCGCGGGTTCTGATTTTCCCTCGGGATCCTGATATTTTCCCGTAGTAATAGATATATTGTGTTAGAGTAAGGGGCTTTTTAAAATGGTGGGAAACGACGGTTGCAAAATTTTATTTTAATGTTTACAGTGGTTATTTTGTGTTTAATATCACGTTAAATTAATCAGAAAATGTTCGCGAATGACAGTATGGTGAAATTATTGAAGGATTCATGCAGGATCTGATGTTTCGAGCTATAGTCATGAGTCTCACTATGAGTGAACGTGACTGTTGAGCTGCTTCGTCCAGAGTGGACGCTACGGCGACTCATCTGGATGAAGAGAGACTTCTTGAATATTATGTAACATGACATTGGCAAATGACGAACTGTCGAGTGCATTAATAAATGTGATGTGAATGTAAATAAAAAAAAAATGATAACATGCAAAAATACACACAATGAATAAAGAGAGCTAGTCGTGATTCTGATTCCGTGAAATGTTTTGAGAAAAAGCAAACCTATTATGTATAAACGGATATCACTCACTTATATAGGGGTGTAAAGGGTGGGGACCGACTGGGGTGTAAAGGGTGGGGACCGACTATATTGGCCACCCAAATGCCAACCTCACCGGCACGTGGTGCACCCTGCCGACCAACGGACGGGGCTCTGGCGACCGACAGTTGGCGGTATAACCAGCTCGCACCGTGCCGGCGCCAAGTGCAGCAGGTCGGTGACGGGCAGCAGCGTCACCGGCGCGAGGTGGCCGGCTCTGCGATCGCCAACCCGCTTGCCCAGCGTGGCGATTACGGGCATCACCTCCCAAACATGATGTACACCACAAGGCCCCGGCCCCCAGTTCCCGGCCGCCCCGCTATTCCTAGCCAAGGCAGCGGCTACGGTAACGGCGGGGCAGGGGGTGCTAAGAATCCCCGGGTTACGGGAGGCTGCCAAACAAAATTGACCCTGGCTACGTACAACGGACGAACTCTGCGGCTGGACGATCATGTCACGGAACTCGAAGTAGAGTTGGAGAGGATACGCTGGCACGTCCTAGGGTTATGTGAAGTCCGAAGAGAGGGGGAGGACACACTGACCCTGGAATCGGGCCATCTACTCTACTTTCGAGAGGGCGATCAACTCTCCCAAGGCGGGGTAGGTTTTCTGGTGAATAAGGCCCTCGTAGACAACGTAATGGAGATCTCCAGTGTGTCGCCACGGGTAGCGTACCTCATTTTGAAACTTACCGAGAGATACTCTCTTAAGGTAGTACAGGTCTACGCACCAACGTCGGCACACTCGGATGAAGAAGTGGAGGCTGTCTATGAAGACATAGCCAAAGCCCTCAATCACACCACTAAGACACACTTCAACGTTGTCATGGGGGACTTCAACGCTAAAGTGGGAGTACAGAGCAACATCGAATCGAAAATCGGACCATATGGTCTTGGTTGCAGGAATCATAGGGGGCAAATGCTAGTTAACTTCCTGGAGAGAGAGGGGCTATTCTTAATGAATTCGTTCTTTAAGAAGCAGCCTCAGAGGAAGTGGACTTGGCAAAGCCCAGACTCTATGACGAAAAATGAGATAGACTTCATCATAACGGACAAAAGGCATATATTCAGGGATGTCTCTGTACTTAACCGGTTTAACACTGGTAGTGACCACCGACTCGTGCGAGGCACCCTGAATATCGATTTTAAGCTAGAAAGACTCCGTATGATGAGGTCTACGCTCCGACCTAACCTGCAACAGATCATAACCGGCTCCGATAAATTTCTGCTGGAGCTGAAGAATAGATTCGATGTCTTGGAAACCACAATTGACGTTGACCAGGCGTTTGACACAGTGGTGAAGACCATCAGGGACGTAGGCGTAAGGTTTTGCAGGTCGCAACGTACTGGCACGAAGTCTAAGCTCTCAGTGGAGACTCTGGATCTTATGAAGGAAAGACGTGAAAAGGCTACGCAAATCTCTCAGACAGAACAGCGGACCCTCAACAAGCATGTAAGGAAGCTTATACGTCGTGACCTACGTCGCTCCAATACACGCCGCATACAAGAGGCAATTGAGCAAAATCGAGGGTCAAAAGTATTCATGCAGCAGTTGGGGAGAAGCCATCTGACCAAACTGAAGTCGGCGAATGGCAGAACCGTCACTTCCAAACCAGAGATACTCGCTGAGATCGAAGACTTCTACGGCCGATTGTACGCACCTCACGCACCGCAACCTGAGCCTAGTACCGATGATCCCCGAGCCACGCTAACACGCCATTTTACCGAAGACCTGCCTGATGTGAGTCTTGACGAAATCGGACTGGCTCTCAAACAGCTTAAGAATGGAAAAGCCCCCGGTGAAGACGGGGTTACATCTGAGCTCCTGAAAGCAGGTGGTACTCCTGTCCTGATGGAGCTACAGAAGCTTTTTAACTCCGTCTTACAGAGTGGGAGAACTCCGAAGGCATGGCACAGGAGCATCGTTGTCCTGTTTTTCAAGAAAGGGGACAAAACCCTATTGAAAAACTATAGACCAATCTCTCTCCTGAGTCATGTATACAAGCTGTTTTCGAGAGTCATTACGAATCGTCTTGGACGGAGATTTGACGACTTCCAGCCCCCGGAGCAGGCCGGGTTTCGCGGAGGATATGGCACCATAGACCACATCCACACAGTGAGGCAGATTATACAAAAGACAGAGGAATACAATCGGCCCCTGTGTCTTGCATTTGTGGACTATGAGAAAGCATTTGACTCTATCGAAACCTGGGCTGTTCTGCAGTCCTTGCAGCGATGCCAAGTAGACTGGCGATACATCGAGGTGCTGAGATGCCTGTATGACGCCGCCACAATGACCGTCCAAATCCAGAACCAGCAAACAAGATCTATCCAGTTGCGTAGAGGTGTGAGACAAGGAGATGTTATATCACCGAAACTCTTCACAAACGCGCTGGAAGATGTCTTCAAAACACTGGACTGGAATGGACGTGGCATCAGTGTAAATGGCGAGTACATTTCACACCTTCGGTTCGCCGATGATATAGTGGTCATGGCTGAGTCGCTGCAGGATCTGCAGACAATGCTGGATAGCCTTAATGCTGCTTCTCGCCGTGTCGGACTCGGGATGAATTTGGATAAGACCAAGATCATGTTCAATGATCTGGTCGTCCCGGAACCAATAGTAGTCGATGCCACGGTCCTCGAAGTTGTTCAGAAATATGTCTACTTAGGACAAACTCTGCAGCTGGGTAGGAACAACTTCGAGAAAGAGAGTGACAGGAGAATTCAGCTGGGCTGGGCAGCGTTTGGGAAGTTACGTCATATCTTCTCGTCTTCAATACCACAATGCCTAAAAACTAAGGTCTTCAACCAGTGCGTCCTACCAGTGATGACCTACGGAGCCGAAACGTGGACATTGACGGTGAGACTGGCCCACAGGTTCAAGGTCGCTCAGCGAGCTATGGAAAGAGCTATGCTTGGAGTTTCTCTGTTAGATAGAATAAGAAACGAGTATATCCGCCAGAAGACAAAAGTGGTTGACATTGCTCATAGAATCAGTAAACTGAAGTGGCAGTGGGCTGGTCACATCTGTCGTAGAACCGATAACCGATGGGGTAGACGAGTTCTCGAATGGAGGCCACGAACGGGTAAACGTAGTGTGGGACGCCCCCCGACCAGATGGAGGGATGACCTTCGCAAAATGGCTGGCAGGGACTGGATGCAGAGGGCCGAGAGTAGGGTTGATTGGCGCGCTTTGGGAGAGGCCTACGTCCAGCAGTGGACTGATACGGGCTGATGATGATGATGATGATGATGACTCACTTATATTGTTGAAGTCGGCAATTAGACCGACAGTTTCGACCGATTTCGACGGTCTTTTTCAAGGTGAGCGCGCCACGCCCGCGTCGCCGGTGACGTTTCTTCGCGCACAACAATATAAGTGAGTGATATCCGTTTATATATAATAATTTGTAGTAATGCCTCACTATAGTTTTAATTCTAAAAAAGCAAATCTGTTTTCTTTCTTCATTTCTTCAATTGTTTCCTTTCCTTCTAAAGTAGGGAATTTCTCTGATATTAGCAGCATTTCTCATCACGACCGGGGTTCGAACCCGGGACCGGGAACTACTGACTAGGTATATTATTAATAACAAAATGTAAATTGTTAATTGGATGATGTGAAATTGTAATAAAAAAAATTTAATGTGATTTTTTAAATTTAATTGTAAAAATGAAATTGAATACATATTATATAAATAACTATAAGTAGACGCTAAATTTGAGATATTGACATTGTATAATATTTAAATAGGTAGCCTTGTTAATTATAAATTTTAGTTACCAATTGATTTCCGACACAATAATAATTGTACATGGAATTAAAGAAATGAAAAAAATTAAATGAAATGCCTCGCCATTCCGTGGCACGCTCTATTCCAACAGAGCCATCGTGATTAGTTTGGAGATAAATGGAGAAAAAAAATTTCATTTAGATTTTTGTTTCGCATAGCGCATATGCAAGAAAATATCAAAACATTAGCAGCATTGTGTGTAAGTGTCGCCGCACACGGGCCACACGCGACAGCCACAAACGCCGCCACGAGAAGCTAGAAGCGGCTACAAAGGTAGCTGAAGCGCGCGACAGCCACTTGTGGCCGGTGGTCGACACTTGCGGTCGGTGGCTGCCACTTTTTTTAACCCATGCGTGCAGTATAGTTTACTGAGGCAAGGGAGAGAGGGGCGCGGAATCGCGCGAGTGGCGTGTGGCGGCTTTTTGTGTCGGCGTTTAGTGGCCGGTGCGAGCCACAAGAAGCAATCTGCGACGATTTGTAGCGTGTGGCCGCCACCGGCGCCAACCGTGTGCGGCGAGTCCATATAAAATGTATGAAAATTACAGGAAATATGCCTGTGGCGGCGTTTTGTGGCTGTGGCCGGTGGCCCGTGTGCGGGAAGGGTAATGTTAGTTCACGTCTCCGTTACACGCGTGTCTCTCCCTGGTCTAATTTAATTTTAACTCCGTCATCATTATGTCCCGCACACAAGGCCCGGGGTAAGGGTCTGGCGGTGTACTAAAAATCCGGGGCATTACGTATTCGGGACCCGGGTGTTCGAGAGTTGTGTTGAACAGGTAACTATGTTTAGTTTCGAGATCGACAATTTATTTTATATTTATTTTCGTCTTTCGTACGCCTCCCAAACATGGATATTTAATAATAGCACCAAAAGTAAAATACAAACATGCCAAAGATCAATGGAACGTAGTATACTAAACCTGAAAAGAAAGGACAGAAAAAGAAATGTAGAGATAAGAAAACAGACTAATGTTATAGACGCTTTAAAACACTGCATAAAAACTTAAATGGAAATGGGCAGGCCATGTCGCACATATGAGCGAGGAGAAATGGACTAAAATAATACCAACATGGACAGGACCACCCGGAAAAAGACACAGACCAAAGGAAAGATGGCTGGACGAGATAAATAAAACTGCTGGTAAAAATTGGGTAGAGAAGGCCAATGACAGGGAAAACTGGAGTAAAATGGAGGAGGCCTTTACTCGTTGAGAGGTCCTTAATATTAGATAATATAAATGCAAATAATTAAATTAGTATAAACATATGACATACCTATTTAATATTTGACTAAGTTATTTTATAAATGAAATGTACAAAAATATATAATAATAATAATGGTCAGGCTAAGCCTTTGCGAGAGGTAAGCGCCAGCCCTCAGGTCACCGGAGGCGTGAATCAGCCTGGTCGAGATTTCATGGCCAATTTTTTTGTGTCAGAGGACCACGGGCCCATCGTTTCCACGGCAAGCGCCGCAAACTCATGGTGGTCAGGTGACAAACATTAGTATTTTTTTACCTTAGGTTGTATCAAAGATTGCTTTCAGCGATAAGATAGCCAACTGTGATACTAATCGTTTTTCAGCTGCGAATTCAGCTGATACACTCTTAAGAAGTGATCACCATCTCAAGTATGACTAAATGTCATACTTAATAAACCAAGATTGAGGGTGTATCATTCGTGATGTCTTTCTCAAGTCGCTGTTCGCCTGCAATCAGCAAATACGTTCTCAAGTGTGAGTTTGACAGTACTCTTGAGAACTGAGTTTCGTTTATTAATACGGCGTTACTCACGTGATACCCGATTCCAATCCGTGAAAATAATCAGTGTTCAGCAATCTTTCTATAATTATAATAATTTGACATGACGTTCGCGTTGCCTGTAAAGAATTTTTTAAACTCTATAATTATATAACATTATTTTATATTATATATTGTACGCCTTTAAGGCAGGTTGTGGTGAGACGTAAAAAAATACCGCCCAATATTTTATAATAAGTAATATCGTATATTTATACCAACGAGAGGCTAAAGTAAGCCTTTTCCAAAAGCCCATATTCTCCATTATAAACCCATAAAAGCATTAACGTAACGTAAATCCTTATTGAAGAATAATTCTGCTTTCAAAAGAAACATTTCGTGAATTTCTATGTCTTTTGAAAACATTTCGTATTCTCAACAGGTGTAAGGCATATGGAGCAATTAAATACTTCTAATTAGTGAGTTTCGCGCCTCGGGGGAACATTCAAAGGGTTGAAATGATATCCTACATACATATGTGGAATATTCTTCCCGTAATACCGACCGAAAATAAATAAAATATCTTTATTAGGAAAAAAGATTTGCTACCGAGATTTTTTGTCACTTTAACTCCTCGGCTTTGGTACACTTTCCTCGCAAAATGTTGTAAATTAAAAAAAAAATAAAAAAATTAAAGAAACGTCCCTCAGACGAGAATATGGAGATAAAATTCACGATCTGGATACGAATCACGATGGCTCTGTTGGAATAGAGCGTGCCACGGAATGGCAAGGTCCCGGGTTCGAATCCCGGTCGTGATGAAAAATTTTCTGCATTTATCATTTAAAAAAAAACCGTTGATATACAAAAATATATATAATGAGGTAAAGAGATAATTAAGTATATGATTCTGATTATGATCCAGAAATCTATTTAATTATTTATTTTACTAATGGACTCGACAGTTCATCATTTGCCAATGGCATGTTACAGAATATTCAAATTATCATAGTCTTCTCTTCATCCAGAGGAGTCGCCGTAGCGTCGTCACCCTGGGTATCCGCGTCTTCTTGTCTGCCTCCAGAGGAGTCGCCGTAGCGTCGTCACCCTGGGTATCCGCGTCTTCTTGTCTGCCTCCAGAGGAGTCGCCGTAGCGTCGTCACCCTGGGTATCCGCGTCTTCTTGTCTGCCTCCAAAGGAGTCGCCGTAGCGTCATCACTCTGGACGAAGCAGCTCGACAGTCACGTTCACTCCCGAGCTTGTAGCGGGAACTCTTGATAAAAGCTAGAAAACTTCAGATCTTGCTCAAATTATCCAATAAATTCACCATACTGTCATTCGCGAACATTTTCTGATTAACTTAACGTGATATTAAACACGAAATAGACACTATAGATATTATAACAAAAATTATCAAATAATTTTGCAATCGTCGTTTCCCGCCATTTTCAAGAGAACTGAAGTTGAATTTTATTTTTAATATTCTTCCCAGAGGGAAAGGGAAAGCCAACTAGGGCATACAGCCTGGTCTGATGTTAGTAGAATGTCTGAATTCTTATAAATACATACGTATATACGAAGATAACCTAACCTAAACCTACGCACAACCCTCCCAAACCCCTAAACGAAATAACTCAATGATCCACGCAAGCATCAAGCTATGCAAAAAGAAACCTTGCTAAGAGCACAAAACTTCACAAACACGACTTATTTCGATCACTCCGACTAATATAAACGTTCGCGGACATTTAGTGATTAACTTAATGTGATCATTACTTACTAAATACCACGGAAACTATTTAATTAGAATTTTCACAAAAAAGTAGCTAATGGCGTTTCGCGCGCTTAACAAGGAATCGAAGTTGAAGTTAATGCATGACATGTTGTTGTAATAATTTTAGGCAAAGACCTCTAACATCAGTGTTCCCAGCAGTTGGTTATATAGAAAATGTTCATCAATTAACAACGTATTTCCAAAGCGTAATCCAACCGATAATGACGCCCAAATCCTTCCTCTGTTGACATTCAGGACTCATCCCTCATTAGAAGGCACACTCAACGCAATAGTGATGGGCAAACATTCATAAGATTGGTCTTGGTCTTAGAGAAATTGCAGTTGTAACAGTTTTAGGTACCTACAGATATTTTTATGGTCGCTTGTGACACAAGGTCAATAGTATTTTTTTTTGGTTTATTCTGTATTTAATAATATTTTCATAATTTCGAGACAATGTGATCATGACAGGTGTCCGACGTCTCGCTCTATAGACCAGACTGACTGACCCACCAACACCCCAAACCAATAGCCCCAATTAAGTTGTAATTTCCAATCACTGCAATAGTTTATGCACCTGACAGGGTCTGTCATTGAGTGCAGTCAGATGCGCTCAGAGACGGGTCCCGCTAGGTGCATCACATATCTCTTCAAATTAAAGTTCTCTAAGGGGCCTCTACGCGTTGGACCTATGTCTCCGTGCAAGCCTTTCAAAGGACCGGGTTTTCTTAAACCCGTGAAACCTAGAGAGATACATAATAATAATAATAGCCTTTATTCAGACATACTTTTCTTAACCTAAATACTTATTTTAAATTGCCTCGACATCCCTGTCTGTTTGCCTTTTGGCAAAGGCCTCCTCCAACTGCCTCCATTCCTCTCGGTTTGATGCTTTCCTCGTCCATGTTCCGCCTGCTACAGCTTTTATCTCGTCGACCCACCTTCTGAATGGCCTACCTCTGTTTCTTTTTCTTTGGATACGTTTACCCTAACAATAATACAGCTGACCAAAAATAAATGCAAAGCTATACCACGTTAACTAAATTATAAATGCAAAGGTATATTGTGTTTTTTAAAGAAAATCAATCAATCAAAATTACGTAAACACTAAACACTGTAAGTCGAATCACTGACCACTTCAATTATCAAGTGGTCAGTGTTTTTGTTTGTTGATTTGTTTATTAAAACAAAGTATGTATCAATGACTCAACTGATGTTGACAACGTCATCATTGTGTTTAATCGCGGTTTTCATAACAGAAAACTAGACAGGCTGTTTATATAATTTAACAAAAAAAAATTGTTTGGGAATACAATCAGAATTTAGGTCACGCTATAAGCCGCGCTCAAATTGTTTCTGAATTTTGACCAGAGATTGCCTTGGGAGAGACCTAATAGGCCAGTCATTAAAGGAGTTGACCCTAGCAGTAACTCATCTATCTATGAAATTTGGCACAGTGATAGAGTACCATATGTAGATTGGAATTGACATAGAATCCAATAATTTGTAGAAACGGAAGTTAGGTATTTTCAAGGTCAAACTTAAATTACGTGGTATCAATTACAGGAAAATTGCTCTATCCAAAATTCTTTTTTTTACAAGTTCTAGTTACCTATAGGCATGTGTTGACAGAATATCCAACCATATTTTCATATGGAAATATATATATTTTAATAAAATGTGTTTTTTTGCCGTAATTTCCAAGGGATAATTACTCACTCCAATTTCTATTTAATTATGTATTTAAAATATTACTTTCGAAAGTAGTTATGAATATCCAATAAAAAATCCAGACAGAAAAGCGTTATCCAGAAATTGACGAAAAATGGGGGTTTCCAAAAATGCTCAGCCCGATTTTTCTTGTCATTATGAACAGACTATCTTATTAAAACTGCTTTTCAAGTTTTCCAATAAAAAATGCAGGCGAAGCACAAAATATCAAATAGAGTTGTATTCAAATATTTCTAATCAACGCGGCGGTGCATGCGCCACTGCGCGCGGATCGCTACTGCGGCCGATTAACAACCTTATTCCTATTACACGTACAGAACAGCGGGAACGCGGACGAGAAATTGGACGGAGCGGAGGAGATATTTGGAGATGGGATTCTGTTGTCTACTCATATACAAATAAGGTTAATTGTAGATTAACTCTTTACTAAAGTCCAGTAAAGATCCATGCGGACAAGCGTTTTCTAGAAATCGATGAAAAATTAGAGTTGAGAAAAATGCTAAGTTCGATTTTTCTTATCATACATATATGAACATACTTACGATCTTAATAATAATAAAGGTTTTTATTGACTTAAGAATTTAAATCTTAGTCGAACTGTTCTTCAAAGTCAAAGTCAATTTATAATAAACCTTATTCCTATACAAGTAGAAAATATCTATCGCATCGGTAACGTGGACTAATATAACAAATATTTTGGAGATAGGATTCTGTACTCTACCTACAGTTATACGAATAAGATTTATTTTAGGTTAACTCGTTACCGAGTGGTGAAAGCTCGACCGACCTACGCCAACATGCACATAACCATTCTAATCTAGCCCGTATCATCGGCGCATAAGTACGACAACATTTCAAGGTTAGTACGGACATAGCAAAACAAATGGTAACACTTGCAGTACGATTTCAACTCTTACGACGCAGATAATAAGAACGGTTCTAAGTGTTACACTTGATCTGATTTTGGAATGTTTTAAGTAAGCTCGACCGACACAACAGTACCTACGCCAACATACACAAAACCATTGTAATCTAGCCCGTATCATCGGCGCATAAGCGCAACATGTCAAGTCAAGGTTAGTACGGACAAAAGCAGATCAATAGTAACATTTTCAGTACGATTTCAACTCTAACGACGCAGATAGATATATAGATTGGAGCGGTCCAAAGTGTTACAACTTGATGTGTTTTTATGTGTACTTACTAGGTACAGTCGAAGACAGAGATAAGTATACAGGGGGCCTCAATAAGGTTGAGATTTTCTCAAAAACTACTGGACCGAATTTAATAATTCTTTTACAGTAACATAGATTTAACTTTTATCTATCAAACAGTGAAAGAACTTTTGCAATAGGTCAAGTAGTTTTTGAGAAAATATCAACCTTAAAAACTCTCCTGTACACCTTTCTCTGTGTTCCACCGTACCTAATACGTGGAATGTTTAAGTAAGCTCGACCGAGACGATAGTACCTACGCCAACAAACACAAACCGTAATCTAGCCCGTATCATCAACGCATAAGTACGACAACATATGTCAAGGTTAGTACGGACAATGGCAAAACACTTTTTTTTCGCCGTGGGATCTCGTTTGGTGTGCGTGTATCAAATTATTTCTTAAAATTATAATTATCTGTTATATAAAACCCTACTGTATTGTGATATTATTAGAATCAAAATAGATTATCAGTCAATAAGTGATTCAGCGGAACGGTGCGCCGTGCTACATGCGATCGGACCCCCCTCACCCCCTCGAGTAACAAAGACAGCTTGTTATTTTTCAACTCGCTCGCACATCGACTACGGGTATATTTGCGTGCGGCATAGGTCTTATTACTTACGTCATACTGATGACTACAGCTAAGCAAATTTAAATTCTACACTTGTACGATGAGCGTGAGATATTCACCTACTAATAATATGTAATCGCAACTGCAACCACAAAAATCTACAAGTGAGGGTGATCTCCCTAACATACTAACCAAATTCCAAATACAATTAATTTTTCAATTCGACGAATTGATAACCTCCTCCTTTTTTTGGAAGTCGGTTAAAAATACAAAATAAAACACGAAACAAAATACAAAACAAAAAATAAATAAAAAAAAACAATAAAAAAAATATATTTAGCTAAGGATCGAACCCGGAACCGCGTGCACGGGAGGCGACCGCTCCAGCCACTAGACCAATTCGTTCGCTGTTTAGCCCGGCGAAATTACCAAGCATATCTCATGCACCAGCGTGAGACATGAACGGACCGCTCCGTCTAGATTTCGACAAAATTGCACGTAATCTAGTACAGACAGATTCCCAGCTCTCCTAATACACCTACTTCGGTATAAATGAGTTCAGAGTTTATGCTCAAATAAAATTCAAAGATAATTACAACAAAATGTTTGATAAAATACTAACCAAATTCGAAACACAATTAAAATAAAATACAAAATAAAACACGAAACAAAAAATATATATATATATATTTAGCTAAGAATCGAACCCGGAACCGCGTGCACGGGAGGCGACCGCTCCAGCCACTCGACCAATACGCCCGCTGTTTGGCGTGGCGAAATTATCAAACACTATCTCATGCACCAGCGTGAGACATGAACGCGACTAGATTTCGACAAAATTGCAAATAATCTAGTACAGATTCACAACAGGGGCGTTTCTTAAAGCTGGAAGTAACATAAAAAAACACTAAGCGCCCAATTAAGTTAAAGACACTCTAAAGGAATCTCTGGGTTAGTTTATCCTAGACCCCGTGTCGCGAAGAAAACACACACTATATACTCAACTTATACAAGGCAATACGCATATTACATTTACTGCGTTCGTATGTTTCGAAACGATGACGATAATAATAATTAAATTGCGATGTTTAGATCAACCTCCTACATACATACATACATACATACATACATACATACATACATACGTATAGTACGGACAACAGCAGATCAATGGTAATACTCGCTCGCATTCGCACGATTTCAACTCTTACGACGCAGATAATAAGAACGGTACTTAGTCCAAAGTGTTGATCTTCTGTTAGCTGTACCTATTAACCTACTTGAAGAAACTCGCCCGCCGCGCGACCGGTTTTCGACACCCCTCGCCCGCCTCGGGCCCCGCGCTGGCCTGCGCTTGATAGGTATTTCGAAATAATGGTGTTCCGCCTGGATATTTTGTTGGATTCTTTTGAAATCAAGTTATTTGTGGGTATCTCATTACAATTGTAAAAAATATCTGATAGAGTAATTTTCCAGAGATAGTTAAAAGACAAATTCTGTATAATGAATTGTTTCATTTGAATTTTTTTGTTGGATTTTCGTACTTATACTAGAAATAATAATTTGAAGGCATATTAAAAACAGAAACCCGGCGGAGCAATTATCCTATGGAAACTACGGCCAAAAAAGACATTTTATTAAAATACCTACACTTTCGAATTAAAAAGTAGTTTTACTTATGAATGTACAGAAGCACACTAATAAAATACAATTCCTATAGAAAAAGAATTATGACCATAACATTGTTCCAGAAAAAGATACGGTATAATGTTGAATTTCAATTAAAATAAGTAACTTCCGCCTCGAAATATTATTGGATTCTCTGACAATTGTTCTTATAAATATGCTATTAAGTATACAAAAAAGTTTCATCGATAGAGGAGTTATTGTTGGGGTCTCCATACAAACGCTCGCCAGAATGACTGGCCTATAAGGCATGTCACTCAATGCATTTTCGACTTTTTCATCCTCTGTTGGGAGGCTTCCCATACTACTTTTAACCGTTCATGGCCTCCACTCGTGTATCCCATCGGTTATCGGTTCTACAACAGAAGTGACCAGCCCACAGCCACTTCAGTTTGTTGATCCAATCTAAGAGTAGATTTAAGATGTGCGTTGACGAATCCAGCGGGGGGCGTTGGCAGGAGAAGACACTCTTGGCTAAAGAATTTACGTGATTGGTTCGGCTGCACCGGCTCCTTGTTCCGGGCAGCCGGACAGAGGGGGAACATTGCCATGATGTTGTCCAACCTTTGATGAGAAGAGGAACGTTGAGAAGAAGAAGTCAAATTCAATGTCAAGACCAATAAGACCGAACCCGAAAAACCGTAACATCTCTAAAGACGTCTCGAAAGTTAACGAAGGACGAGCACCTTAATACGATAAGCTCTTACGAAAAACCTCTTCAGTACAGCCTGCGAGATACAAGAGTTTCATTTTGTAACATTGATCTCCTATAAACAACTAGATACACGAAGGTCTTACTAAAACAATTTAAAAAACGTCCAAATAAGGGTCCATTGTTAAGGTCCAATAAAGCAAATGAGGGTCCATTCTTATGAGGGTCAAATTAAATAACAAAAACTCCAAGAATATCCAAAATCATCTTTAAAAAATACTATTGGATAAATACGCTGCATAATGTAAGTCGAATCATAGCTTCAATTGCCTGCTTATCTTTTTCATACAAACAAATGTGCTACAAAGCCCACAAATTTAATATATGTAAACTTACCATGATTACATATTAAGTATATTAAGTAAGTGCTTTAATTTTATTTAAGTAAATATGTATTAAGATAAGATAAGATAAATATTAAGTTTAAAATGGCGCCAGTACTGGCGACCTCTTCCAGCTCATATAATCTCTCACAAATGAGATTGAGACCCCAGAAAGTGCTATAATTTTTTGTAAACTTTTCTTTCACTGAAATAAACAGTTTAAATTTAAAAAAAAAATCTTCTCTTTGGACCTTCTTTGCGCTCGGACATTCTTAGAAGGCAGACTGTGTATCTAGTTGTTTATAGGAGATCAATGTTTTGTAAACTGTTTTTGCCTCATTATCTGGTGGATGTTTTCTTAAGAAAATACAAATCCTAAGACGCAATTTTCTATTCAAAAAGGCTTTTAAATTGATTCACTATATTTTTAATCTAAACATTCTAATAGATTTACACCTTAGCCATAGACATAATTTAAAGTTAGTGGTTAAGCCGTCGCGTCGGTCCGTTTCTTTAAGGGGATGCCAGCTGTCAAACTCAATTGAGACAAAAGATGTCCCGCAGCGGCGGAGTGAAGAGAACGGCACAGTGACTCCATATTTGTATTTTTATTAACTTTGGATTAATTTTGGCTGGGAAATTAAAATACGCCAACAAAAGTAAAAAAAAATTAAACCAAGCTCTCGTATTTATAATACCCCGCATTTTGATATATATTTTGTATGAATAACTATTTCGGTTTAAGTATACATAACTTTCACTTCAGTTATTCAGGCCGCCCGTAGGCCTTTGACGTGGCCTCGACTGCTGTCAAGCGACAACAACCGGGACCAAGGTTCTCTTGAAAATGGCGGGAAACGACGGTTGCAAAATTATTTGATAATTTTATTATAATGTCTACAGTGGTTATTTTGTGTTTAATATTACGTTAAGTTAATCAGAAAATGTTCGCGAATGACAGTATGGTGGATTTATTGGATAATATTAGCGAGATCTGAAGTTTCAAGCTTTTGTCAAGAGTTCCCGCTACAAGCTCGGGAGTGAACGTGACTGTCGAGCTGCTTCGTCCAGAGTGATGACGCTACGGCGGCGACTCCTCTGGATGAAGACATGAAGACGCGGCTACCCAGGGTGAAGACGCTTACGCGACTCCTCTGGACGAAAATAGAAGACTATTATATTGAATTTTCAGTAATATGACATTGGCAAATGACGAACTGTCAAACGAAGAGTCCATTAATAAAATAAATAAAATAAACCGGGACCAACTGATTAAAGGCGCGGCTCAGATGAAAGTGTCACTAGCGGTCACCCATCCAGATCCTGACCTCGCCCAACGTTGCTTAACTTGTACGATCGTTTTCAACGTGTAAACGCAACTGGCCGACGAGCCCCTTATTAGATATTGTGTTGTTCAAACATACATTGCGTAGATTAGAAATCTTGTAGGAATCAATGAAGCCCTTTTAAAGAAGAGATTGATTGAGTTTGTAAGATTTTTTATTTTACATAAACTCAAAGTATGTGAGTGAGCATGTGATGTCAGAGGGTATAAGAGGATATGACAACATCTACATATAGACGCATCTATCGCAGTAAAGTACATCGCGATTACAAACTTTCGAAGTCCAGTACTTCGAAATCGCATACTTTCGCTGTACCGTACATCGCGATTATAAACGAAGTCCAGTACATCGCAATCGTATACTTTCGCTGTAACGTACGTCGCGGTCACAAACTTTCGCTTTGGTAATATTCGCTGTAATGAACATCGAAGTCATGAAATACAGTCGAAAATTGCGCCTAAAAACTACGTATCCTATAGTTTGTGTCGCCATTTTTTCGTCAACAAAATCGTAAACTGTACGAACAAAGGCCTCCTTGAACGATCCTCGGGAATAATGCAGTAGGGTAAAATTCCCCGCATTAAGATTTACGTGGGACGCTACGGGTACGTCATCACGTGACCACCCCAGCGGGATGACCCTAAAGAAGGGAATTTAAGACATGAATACTCTATGAAGACATTTAGATTTATACAATACTTATTTATTTATTTTATAAATGGACTCGACAGTCATTGACCAATGTCATGTTACAGAATACTCAAAATATCATATCGTCAGAATTTGAATTACGCATTATCCATGCTCGGTGAATAAATTAGAACATGATGAAAAAATTCTTGCCGTGGGCAGGACTTGAACCTGCGACCTTGTCATTCCGTGACAAGAACCTCACCTTTTTTGTCACCTTGAAAAAGACCGTCGAAATCGGTCGAAACTGTCGGTCTAATTGCCGACTTCAACAATATAAGTGAGTGATATCCGTTTATATATAATAATTTGTAATGGCTCACTATAGTTTTAATTCTAAAATCGAAGAATATAAGTTGTTTTTTTGGATTGGACAGAGCTTTTTAGTGTCTTTAGACAGTCAGTAAACTGTTAGCCTGGATGAATCCACAGCCAACCAACGTGCGTTTGTTGGCTTGGTCTGAACCGGCCGTAACCAAACGTGAACTGCAAGTTGTGTAGATACGTCCTAAAACAATTCTCACGTATGAAAATTCATGCCGCCGCGTATGCAAATGTGTAATACTTTATCTTGGCTTATTCAAGGGGTACTTTCAGCTATCTGCGAGGGGTGTGGGGGAGGACGTGACCCGACGCCTCGCCTCGTGCTGGGTCACTCGCGTTTGCTCTTCAGCAGGTCAAAGATATAAAGGGCCCGGGCCCACGGACGCAGTGCGCGAACCGCACGGCGCCCGAGCGGCTCGAGGCTCAGACGGGGAGGAGGTAGGTGAGGGATGAATGGATTATACATTGTGGGCTAGTACAGCCCACAATGGGGAGTGCTCGGGCGCCAGTCGGGTCGCGGTTGTATCACAGTTTCCCGTGGCTCGGCAAGAATGGCACGAGGTGGAACACCCCAGGACGTTTAGTCGAATTGGTCGCGGTTCGTCCGTCGGGGTTTTTGAGTAAACAACTAAGTTGGTCGTGTTTCGTGCGTTTTATGAAAACAATGAAAAACTACCTCCACTATTGGTCGCGACTCGTGCGTTTAATAGTTTGGTGATCTGGCTACCTACGTTTGGTAATACTTGCTGTATTACCATAGAGTTATAAAAACCGTCAAATTGTCAAAGGTTTAAGAGAGTTCTGTCGCGACGCCGCCGCCGCTAGTAGCGCTACTCATGGGCGTACCCAGGTTCTGAGCCGGGGGTGGTGTTGCCCCTTCAGGGCGGTGAGCCCGACATAAGCAACACGCTCCCCCGGGCGTGGTGACACATGATTTGCATGTTTTACCTGGGTAAGTCGGACTCGCGCACCGAGGCTTCCGTGCAACGAGGCGACGTAGCTTCTTGCCAAATTTCAAGATTCTAGGACATTGGCGCTATAGGTTATGGTTTTCATGCATTTTTATACAAATATGCGACATAAACGGCCATATCTTTTGATTGCGTTGAAGAAGAAGATTGATTTTTTAACGGCTACATGAGGTTGCAGGCCTGAGTATTTGGTATTAATTTCAACTTGATCCGTCCACGCGTTTCTGATATATAGGTAGGTCTTGACAGACAAACTGGCAACAAAATGATCCTATAAGGGTTCCTTTTTTCCTCTTGAGGTACGGAACCCTGAAAATAATAAAATAATATATTGTTTTGTTTAAGTTCCGGATTATGGAGAAGTTGGGAATAGCCGCTTGCTCTCGCCTCGCTTGCGGCATGAATGACGTGATATTGAAAATAGTTCTTTTGTCATATTTATGTAATGTGTCGGTATTAACATGTTATTAGATTTATGCGATATAAAAATAAATATGGCACGTGTAATCCACCAATCCACACTAGGCACCTGTGGTGGATCATGGCCCTAACTCCCCTCGTTATAACATTTCTTCCTAGCTTTAAATTAGACTGGTGATGATACGAAAAGCCCTTCCTTCTTTCGGCAGTCATGAAAAAGAAATATTTTGTATAAAATAACTTTCCATGTATTTCTTTACATCGTCAAAATAAAATATAGGTAAAATACGTCTTTAGTTATTATTCTTTACTTACACCTTTCTATTTAATAAACACAAGGAAAATAATATAAATAAATACTCGTAATGTACCGGGAACGCAGCAGTATCGGATAAATTTACTAAAGGGGTAAATGGAGCCTCCTCTTAAATGAGTATGCCAGATTCTGCCCCACCATCAACCGCAAGTTGTACAAGATAACGAATAAATGTAAAAATATCTCCGTTATTATTAAAATTATTGGTTTAAAATAAAGTTTTGTACAAGTTGCGATTCGAAAAAAACAACTTAATTAAGAATTCAGAAAATAGTAAGAAATAGAAGCGATTTATTCACTGTTTTTGTTATTCTTCTATAGGAGTTGCGAGAGTAGTAGAAAATGATACTGATTATGATTATGCAATATGAAACCTGTAATAAGTCCCCAACAAAATGATAGGTACAGCTTAAATGGTCACGTAGTTTTGTAGGTGGGGCAAAGCTCCATTGAAATGTGGCAATGTCTTTTGTTTTGCTTTTAATATCGGAGACTACCTACCTATACTCGTAATACCAAAAAGTATAGGTAGTACCCAACACTACTAACATTTAAAGCAGTTCTATGATTATTGTATAGTTGTTTTCACATTATTATATCGGATCACTTTATTTTCACAATGATGAACAGGTTCGATCAATCAGTTCCTTCAGTGTTACATCACAAAAGGTCAATTAGACGATTATAATTTGTTTACAAAATAAGATACTTGATTTGGGCCGCGATATATAGTACTCGTACAAAATATCCTTCCTCGTAACTGGTTACGAAACTTAAGTTAGGATGGCGGCTTGTATCGAGTAAAGAAAAAATTATTCACCTACGTATTTTACGTACAGACGAAGACAGAGATAAGTATACAGGGGGTCTCAATAAGGTTAAGATTTTCTCAAAATCTACTGGACCGAATTTAATAATTATTTTACAGTTACATAGTTTTCACTTTTATCTATCAAACAGTGAAACAATTTTTGCGATAGGTCTAGTAGTTTTTGAGAAAATCTCAACCTTAAAAACTCTCCTATACACCTTTCTCTGTTCCACCGTACGAGGATCATTTTTTAATCGTTCGTAACTGGTTACGAAACTTCGGTTACGTAGGCGGCCGAAACGATTTTGTATTCATTTGATATTTAGATTTTCGTTTCGCATAGCGTATTTGCAAGAAGAAATATTCTTAGGCCCGTATTAATAAATCACTCTCAGCTCAAAAGTCAATCTTGAGAACTACCTCAAGATGGCGTTCCTATTAATAAACGTAACTTAGGTGCACGTTTAGAAATCGGGTATCACGTGAGTAACGCCGTATTAATAAACAAAACTCAGTTCTCAAGAGAACTGTCAAACTCATACTTGAGAACGTATTTGCTGATTGCAGGCGAACTGCGACTTGAGAAAGACATCACGTGATACGCCCTCAAGATTGGTTTATTAATAAATGACATACTTGAGATGGTGATCACGTCTTGAGAGTGTATCAGCTGAATTCGCTCTTGACTATTAATACGGGCCTCAATGCTTTAGATTCGATAGTGTTTCATGCTAAGGTGATTACTCTAAGTCAATGCCTCCCTGAGGCATATTAGGGCTGGCACAAATTAATTATCGCTAACATCTATCACGCTATCACACTGCATAGTACTCTCTGTTGTCAAAAGATCGTTGAAATTCCGCTATATTAGTAGTGCCTACATATTCTGAGGTGACTTACACCATGTAATTTTAGTGGTTGTTTTCTCACAGTAGGCTTTTTGCCTCAGATGCCGGCGGGTTTGAGCTCAGACTATTAATACGAGCCTTAGACATTGATAGTTTCATCAGACTCTGTATTACCGCTCTACAACTGCCCGCGCTAATATTCCGGAGCGACTATAAAAGTAAATTATGTGACTCTCTCGTCTCGTAGCAGCTCTTTGTCGACCAGATTTATCTCTTACATTAGCCGACACACAGATAAAACTTGCTTTATGGTCACTGTTATTGTCGATATTTCTTTCGATGTTATCGTTTTCAGTATAGCTTTAGATATACCCTTATTAATGGACTCGACAGTTCGACATTTGCCAATGTCATGTTACAGAAAATTCAATATATAATAGTCTTCTATCTTCCTCCAGGGGAGACGCAGTAGCGTCTTCACCCTGGGTAGCCGCGTCTTCTTGTCTTCTTCCAGAGGAGTCGCCGTAGCGTCATCACTCTGGACGAAGCAGCTCGACAGTCACGTTCACTCCCGAGCTTGTAGCGGGAACTCTTGATAAAAGCTTGAAACCCCAGATCTTGCTAAAATTATCCAACAAATTCGCCATACTGTCACTCGCGAATAATTTCTGATTAATTTAACGTGATATTAATCTCAAAATAACCACTGTAGACAATCAAATAAAAATTATCAAATAATTTTGCAACCGTCGTTTCCCGCCATTTTCCCCTCGGCTTCATATACCCTTTACGTTACACCCTCTATATTTAATTTTCTGTAACATGATATTGGCAAATGACGAACTGTCGAGTACATTCATAAAATAAATAAATAAAAATGGTATAATAACTACTTTTACATTTACTTGGTAAATCTCATTCCACTCCTATATTCATGTACTTCCAGTAGAGCGCCGTAGAGCCAATGTTTTCGCAATTTGGAAGAGCTCCAATGTACACACAAATGGTATTCATTCCGCCGTTAATGTCTCAGATTTCTGTTTTTCTTGTGTAATCTAGTCTTCAAAAACAGATTTAAAATGGACGCTACAGTGCTATCAACTTAAGCTGAGAATTGCATTTGTGTGAGTGCACACCGATAGTGTAGATTGGCAATCGGCTTGTGGCGCGGCGCGTCCCGCGCATGGTTTAAACCAGTTTATACTAGTTTATAGCAAGCGGACTGAGGCAACACTCACACAAATGCAATTCTCAGCTTAAGTTGATAGCAGTGTAACGGATTCGAAAATAATGAGAATTATTTTCGAATTATTATTTTTATCTAAGTATATAAGTGGGTCGGGTCTGCTCCTGGGGGTCCCTAGTGGACCTATGGGTTCTGCCTGAAAATCAGCGCCGCAGCCATGTACCGCGTGGCTGTGGCATTACGCTGAGGCAGCTGACCCCTTCCGGCGCTGCACATCAATGTTATTAGTTAAGGAGTTTGTAATATTTGTATTTGTGTATGTGCCTGAATAAATGTATTTTCTTTCTTTTTTTTCTTTAATTAAGTTTTACGACAAGATTCCGGAGAATAGTTTGAAATTGAAATACAGCCTCTTTACAGCTGCTATAATTTAATTTAAATTTGTGAAGGGTTTATAATGTAATGTGCCTAATGTCTGGTTTGTCCTGGTGCTGCCTGCCGCATCGCCTCACATGGACCATTCTCCGGCCACGTGTCGCATCGCTGTTACAGGATTTTTATTTGTATACCTAAGTATATTGTTAGTTTACTGACGTGTACCGAAGTGTTCCTACGATCTTAATAAATGAGTATGAGTACAAAAGGATATTGCCCATTTTTGTATGGAGCGCAGTTTCAATTATTCATTTATTTTATTAATAAACTCATCCAGTCCGTGAAAGGACAGTCTGTCCTTATACAAAATATACTGTGGGCTCTCTCCATAGAGCTCGGCGATTTTTTTTCCATGACAATATGGGATTTATATAAGTTTCTAGGAACCGCTAAAACCAGATACGTTCATATTTATAGCCTTTGTAAGTAAGATATATCAACTATTTGGTGTATAATTTGGGCTGTATAAAAAATCAATTGAATTGAAACTGGGATGCTTTTGAAAATGGCGGAAAACGACGGTTGCGAAATTATTTGATAATTTTCAGTTTAATGTCTACAGTGGTTGTTGTGTGTTTAATATCACGTTATATTAATCAAAAAATGTTCGCGAATGACAGCATGGTTTTCACCATACTGAAGGATTCATGCAGGATTTGAAGTTTGGCGCTATAGTCAAGAGTCCCGCTACGAGCTCGGGAGTGAACGTGACTGTCGAGCTGCTTCGTCCAGAGTGATGACGCTGCGGCATCTCCTCTGGATGAAGACAAGAAGACGCGACTACCCAGGGTGACGACGCTACGGCGACTCCCCTGGATGACTAGAAGATGATATGATATTTTGAATATTCTGTAACATGATATTGGCATATGACGAACTGTCGAGGCCATTAATAAAATAAATAATAAAAACTGTTCAAGATCAGGGAAGCGATTGAGATTGCACGACGGCCCAATTTCAACAGAGATTGCGGTTGGTCCTTGCCTGCTACGTGGAAGCCCGTACTCAGGGCCGTATCCGATGTTAGGAGTGTGAGTGAATGCGGAGTAGACGCAGTGAGTACATACTGCGTGACAGGACCTAATGTGAGTGGCGGTAACTCCCCGACAAGTGAGATCGATCAACGAATCCAGCTACGGCCATCGAACGCACCGTCGTCGGCGGCGGGACAAGTTATCTCGGAGCGCGCACAGAGGGCGCTCATCCGCAGTGCGCGAAGAAACGTCAACGGCGACGCGGGCGTGGCGCGCTCACCTTGAAAAAGACCGTCGAAATCGGTCGAAACTGTCGGTCTAATTGCCGACTTTAACAATATAAGTGAGTGATATCCGTTTATATATAATAAAAACTGTTCAGTTGCCGATCATAACACCTTTGGGCTTATCGTTTCCGTCACACCCTGTATAATGTTACTAATATTTATTCTATCCCAAATCATGTTAATAATGAACCCGTATTCGTCGTTAATTATGTATTTTCGTTTCACAACCGCATACAATAAAATAATAATTTTCATTGAATGAAGCTACGGAACCGTGAAATTCGAATTAATTAAACCCTTTTAGAGTTCCGTTCGACGGGTTTTGTCACAGTTGGTATGAAAAACAGTAGGCTTAACTCTAATCTTTAAAAAAAATACGCAACTCATGCAAGTGGGCTGATGCTAGAACGGCCAAGCCTTACTTTTATTTAGCATGTTGGGCTGTATGTTCAATGTGCCCTTAGCCTATGGCAAAGAAAGTAAAACTTCAGTGATCACTGAATGCTAACCGCAGCAAGTCGCAAGAAATATATATTTTTATTTCCGGTTAATTTATTTATTATTTAAAACACTTCAAATATACATACATCCCTGCATTCAACTCACCGCAAACATAATACACACCGCAAAATACACAATTGTCATGGTGGCGCTATTGGCCACGGACCTGCTCGGGTGTCCGAGTGGGCGGAGAGGTGAACTTCGACGTGGCGCGTCCCCAGGTGGCGGATAGGGGAATGCCCGCCTCGCGGCGGGTAGGAGCTTGCTCCCGCGGACCAAACACTATTGGGGGGTTCCTCCGTGTGTCCCTCTGATTAGCAGAGGGCAGTGCGGATGGAACCAGGGGGGAAGGAGATGTGGCCCTAGGGGACCACTGGGTCCTACCAGGACTGAGACAGTGCAAACCCGCAACCCAACCCGCAGGCGTTGGGAGTGGAGGTCGTTACCACTGCGGTGGGGAGGAAGGCAACCTCTGGAAAAATGCCCCGAATCCTAAGCGGCCGGTGCAGCGTGATGGGATGAATGACTGAACGGATTTCAGTCGCTACTGCACCACCGTCGAACTCTGGACATTAAACAGAGTCGTCAAGCTCTAGACGTTAAACGGACAGTTATGGCGGAATTAAAAAATAAATTACCCCAGGTCGGTACCCGAAAGGGAGAATCCGACCCTCCTTCGGGAGGCTGCCCCTCGTATTCTGGGGAGGGCACAACCCGCTCCGCGGAGACCGGACCGATCCCCCCGGTCCCGCGAACAACTGAACGAACGGCACCGGCGACTGGCACGGTTGGCGAGGAGTCTGACACTTCCTCCTTGCTGACCGTTTCCAGTACTGGTAGTCAAGGCTTGTATATGGACGCCGATATGCCTAGCGATATGGATGGAGGGCGCCAGTTAAGGCGCAAGCGGCTGAGACCGCAGAAGAGTTCGGGCGCGAACAAGGGCGAGAGCTCTGGAACTGGGTCGGATGAAAGTTTTATCCCGCCCCGGACAAAGCAGCCCAAAGGCCCCGCGAAAAAACGTGGTCGGCCACCCGCAGCCGGAAAGGCCGAGTACATGAAGCTCAGGCGCGAGGAGCTAGAGCTCGAAGGCGAGGAAGAGGTGGCCGAATTGAGTCGGCGAGCCCGAAACCTCAGGACCCACCGTCTCTCTGAGGCATCGCCGGCAGGCGGCACTCAAAATGAAAAGTCGGCGCACTTGCTGAGGGCTGAGCTCCTCAGTCACGCTGACGTCATTTCGGGAGTCGCCGCAAAGTCGAGAAACCTGAAGAGCACGCTTCAGCGCGACCTAAAAGAATCGGCGAAGGCCGTGAGAGAGGCGACGGAGGCTCTGCATGGCCGCACAGTCTCAGATGAAACGAGGAGACTGCAGGCGGATAACCTGCGCTTGCAAAATGAGCTCAGCGAGCTTCGCAAGGAGTTAGCTGAGGTCAGAACGGAACTGCAGCGACAGTCGCTGCCAGTGAATAACTCGGAGGAGCAACGCCTGCCCACGGCCGCCCCGTTCGACATGGATGCATTTGCTCGTAACATCATAGAGCAAAATGGCTTCATGATCAACGCGCGCTTGGCGGCCATCGAGGATCGGCTCCTCCCGGAGCGTCGCTTGCGCCCCCCATTGGCTGCAGACAAACGTGCAAAGCAAATCGCCGCCGAACCCCCCATAGAGAAGGCGCGATCGAAGAAGGCCCCGGGCTCATCCACCATGGCCCACGCAAGCACATCCGGCAAGGCTAGTGCCCCTGCCCCTACCGAGCCCCAGCGTAGCAAAGGGAAGAGGGCAAAGAAGGGCAAGGTATCCGCCGCTGCGAAACCCGCTGCTTCAACACTGTCGCGCCCACTTCCGCCGCCACCCGCGTCTATGGACGAGGGTTGGAACGTGGTTGTTGGCCGCGGCGCGAGTAAAAAGGCACCGGGCGCGCTCAGACAGTTACCCCCAAAGCAAAGGCCGGTGAAACTTCGTGCCCCGCGCTCCGCAGCAGTGTTGCTAACGCTAACACAGGAGGCGCGGGAGAAGGGGGTTACGTATAATGCGGTCCTCGCCCAGGCGAAGGATCGCATTAAACTGCCCGAACTGGGTATCGAAGGCGGTGTGCGGTTTAGGACGGCAGCCACAGGCGCCCGGGTCCTGGAGGTTCCTGGTGCTACGAGCGCCGCGTTGGCTGACTCCCTCGCTGAAAAGCTGAGGGAAGTCTTAGGCGCAGAAGTCGTCCGAGTAACCCGGCCCGTGAAGTGCGCAGAGATGCGTGTCACGGGCTTGGATGACTCGACGTCTGTGCAAGAGGTGACCGCGGCTGTCGCGAAAGCCGGGGGCTGTGACTCCTCGGACATAAAGGCTGGCCAAATCATACGGGGTCCTTCCGGTCTGGGAACGTTGTGGCTGCGGTGCCCAGTTGTGGCTGCCAAAAAGGTGGTGCAGAGCGGCCGTGTCCTGGTAGGTTGGGTTTCGGCCCAAGTCAAGATACTTGAGCCGAGACCCACTAGGTGTTACAGGTGCCTCGAACTGGGCCACCTAGGAGCAAAGTGCTCAGCCGAGGCTGACCGCAGTGGGTTGTGCTATCGCTGTGGGCAGCCCGGCCACAAGGCTAGGGAGTGTTCTGCCACGCCGCACTGCGTTATATGTGCGGCAGCAAAGAAACCGGCGGAACACTCCATGGGGGCAAAAACCTGTTCCGCCGGATCGGCTCCTCGAAGGAATGGGCGCCGTAGAGGCGCCAGAGGACGAAAGCGGATGGAAGGCAACGATGGCCCTAGGGCCCTCTCGCTGCAGTCCCGGGGGATTGACGTCGAACCCCACGCGGAGGACCCCATGGACACCGCCCAATAAATGGCGCTCCGTCTACTACAGGCGAACATCAACCACTCTGCCAGAGCTCAGGATCTTTTGCTTCAGACTATGGCAGAGTGGTCGATTTCTGTAGCCGTGGTCTCCGAGCCCTACTGTGTTCCCCCTCGGGACAACTGGGTGGGGGATCGGGATGAGTCTGTGGCTATTATCGCCGCCCAGGCGGCCACTGGCTCACTGCCGTTCGATAAAGTGGCTTCGGGTCGAGGGTGCGTGGCGGCCGCCGTCGGCGGCGTTGCAGTAGTAGGGGTTTACTCGTCGCCAAACAGGCCCATCGCCGACCTGGAGCAAACGCTCGCCGATGTGGGCACCTTGATGGCGAGGATGCACCCGGCCCCCGTGCTTGTGGTCGGAGATTTCAACGCCAAGTCTGTGGCGTGGGGATCTCCGGCGACAAATGCGCGTGGAGTAGTACTGGAGGAATGGGCGATGTCCATGGGGTTGTCCGTTCTCAACCGGGGATCGGAAAACACATGCGTACGACGACAGGGCGGCTCAATCGTAGACGTAGCGTTTGCAGGCGCCGCTCTAGCTCGTCGTGTGAATGACTGGAGGGTCGAGGTGGGGGTGGAGACATTATCGGACCATCTGTACATACGGTTTGATGTCTCCACCTCCATCGTGATCCCAGCGGGGGGAGGCAACCGATCCCCGGCTGCAGAGAGGACTCGTTGGGTTCTGGCGAGGCTTGACCGCGAAGTCGCCAAGGAAGCCGCCTTGGTGGAAGCCTGGTCGATGGACTCTGGTTTCGGACATCAGGACGAGGAGGTGGACGCAGTGGCGGACCGGCTCGGCGCGGCCTTGGCTCGTGTCTGTGATGCGGCCATGCCTAGAGCAAGGCCGGTCCCCCCGAGGCGTAAGGTATACTGGTGGCGCCCAGAGATCCGCGAATTGAGGAAGACCTGTGTAGCGGCGCGTCGCCGGTATACCAGAAGCAGGAGGAGAAGTGTCCGAGACCTGAGTCTCGAGGCCGAGTTATACGCGGCGTACAGAGCCGCGTGCATTGCCCTCCAGGATTCCATCAAGGTGGCAAAGAAAGAGGCCTGGGAAGAGTGGCTCGAGACGCTCAATAGGGATCCGTGGGGGCGCCCATATAAGGCTGTGACCAAGAAGCTCCGACCTTGGGCCCCCCCACTAACCACAAGCCTCGAGCCAGGCTTTGTGGAGGAGGTAGTGGACACCCTCTTTCCACAACGCGGGGAAAGGTGGGTTCCTCCGCGAATGGGTTCGACGGAGGGGCTCACCGAGGTAGAAGAGGTTCCACCCGTGTCGGAGGCGGAGCTTGGGGTGGCGGTGTTAAAGCTTCGTGCGAAAAACACCGCCCCTGGTCTGGACGGAGTACCAGGCCGTGTCTTGGCGCTGGCCTCCGTGGAGTTGGAGGCCCAGTTACTGCACCACTTCACGGCCTGTCTGCGGGGAGGACGATTTCCGACACGATACAAGACCGGTGGTCTCGTTCTCTTGCGCAAGGCGGGTCGTCCAGCGGAACAAGCTTCGGCCTACCGGCCGATTGTGCTTCTTGACGAGACGAGCAAGCTGTTTGAGCGTATCGTCGCTGCCCGTCTCGTCAAACACCTGGAGGAGGTGGGGCCGAACCTCTGCGACCGCCAATTCGGCTTTCGCAGAGGGCGGTCGACCATCGACGCCATCTCGGCGGTGATGGCGATTGCGAAGGAGCAGGTGGCCCAGCGGGGGGTGTTGATGGCGGTGTCACTAGACATCAAAAATGCCTTCAACACCCTTCCCTGGCCCACAATCATGGAGGCACTAGTCTTCCATCGCGTCCCGCAATACCTGCGAGACGTGGTGGCGGACTATTTCGCCGACCGGGCGATCGAGTACCCGACCAGTGGCGACTGGGCGAGAAAGGTGATGGCGTGCGGTGTTCCACAGGGGTCGGTCCTAGGTCCGCTCCTGTGGAACATCGGTTACGATTGGGTGCTGCGCGGCGACAATCTCCGGGGGGTCGATGTAACTTGTTACGCAGACGACACCCTCGTGACGGCTCGCGGCAGCACTCACAGGGAGGCGGCCATTCTCGCCACGGCGGGAGTCGCGCACGTGGTGCGGCGTATCTCTGCGCTAGGGCTGGAGGTCGCGCTGCACAAATCCGAGGCCCTGACATTCCACGGACCTCGGAACGCGCCTCCGGCTGGGGCACAAATTGTTGTTGGGGGGACCTCCATTGCTGTCGGTAAGGCGATGCGGTACCTGGGCGTCGTCCTGGACGGGCGGTGGAGGTTCGACGAGCATTTCCGGCGACTGTCACCAAAGCTGGTGGCCTTCGCCGGAATGCTCGGGGCGTTACTCCCCAACATCGGGGGCCCGAGTGGAGCGTGCCGCCGCTTATATGATGGTGTAGTTCGCTCTATGGCACTCTACGGAGCGCCAATATGGGCGGACTGCCTGAGCGCCCGAACAGTGGTCCTGCTGCGACGTCCGCAGCGGGCCATTGCGCTCAGAGCGGCTCGAGCGTACCGCACCGTCTCCCGAGATGCGGCGTGCGTGTTGGCCGGTAGCCCGCCGTGGGACCTAGAAGCCGGGGTTCTGCAGGCGGTCTACCGGCGCTGCGCGGAGGCGCGAGAGGAGGGCTCTCCCCCACTCCCGGAGGAGGTCAAACGCTGGCGCGAGTTGGCTCGCGATGACCTTTTCCGCGACTGGGCAGAGCGAATGGTCGACCCGGTGGTAAGCCGGGAACTTTTGGAGGCCGTTCGACCTGTGCTTCGCCCATGGGTCGAACGAAAGTTCGGGTCTATGACCTACCACCTCGCGCAGGTCCTGACGGGGCACGGTTGCTTCGGGAGGTACCTGTGCGAGGTGCTGGGTCGAGAGCCGGACCCCCGGTGTCACCACTGCGGTGCCGACGTGGACACGGCGCATCACACCCGCGCCGTGTGCCCCGCATGGGCCGAGCCGCGGCGGGCCATTGCGGCCGCCACTGGAGACGACCTCTCGCTGCCCGCCATCGTGCGAGCTATGGGCAGCGAGGAGGGATGGAAGATGGTGGCGGACTTCTGCGCCACCATAATGACGGCGAAAGAGTCGGCGGAGCGGGAGCGCGAGAATGATCCCCTCTCGCTCCCGATCCGCCGACGGCGAGCGGGCCGCAGGCGACGGGCGTATATCCGCCGCCTGCCGCCCTAACGGGGACTTGCGAGCGTCGGGTCGGGGGGTCCGGCGCTCGCTTAGAGGTCCCGAGCTGTAAGGCGTCTCGTCCTGTGTTCCGAGACGCCTTAAGCGGAGGTTTAGGGGTATAAACCCGAAGACGGGCCCACGCGGGCGGCCGCCGACGAGGTTGTGGTATCTGGCGTTGCGTTCCCACAACCTCGTCCCAACGCGGTGAGTTGAACACCTTGGGGTTTTAGTGGGTATAGGACCGTACGTACATGACGGGAGTCCCACATACCCACCGCGCGCCCCTCCTAATTGGCGCGGTGGGATGCGTAAAAGCATTTCCCCAAGTAAAAAAAAAAAAAAAAAAAAAAAAAAAAAAATGGTGGCGCTATTGGATGTTTGTCGTATTTGTCAAATACTTAACGTAAGTACATACAAATAAGACGAATATTTTGTCAAGAATACCAACCACACATGGCAATTATGACAAATACGTAAATACGAATAGCCAAGTGAAGTGCCACCATGAAAGTGTGTTCATCTTCGAAAAACCGCTAACCGCCCGCCGCTGTAAGAGAGGGCATTGCATGAGTTGCGTATTGTTATTTCGGAAAAGCTTCATAACGAAGTTAGCTTACTGTTTGTACAAGGTATACTGTGCACCGGGGTGGCTCCTGTAAATAATTATATTACCTATTGTGTCTGTTGTTGATTCAACAATGGCGAAGTCAATAATGAATTGGCCAAACTCGTAAAAAGCAATGAAAGTTGGGGAAACGTGAGATTTGGTGTGGGTGTCAGAATATGATATTTTATTAGATAATATTTTAATCGACCACGAAAGCAAAGGAGGCCGATTAATTTATATATTTTCAGTTTTTCTATCAAGGCTACGGCACTACTGAAATTTAACGTCTGAAAAAAATGTATAGCAAACTTAGGGTGTCTATTTAGGGACTGATGAATACCGATACACGATTGGACAAACTTCGCTCGATAGAAAAAAATCGCAAACATACCCCGTCCATGTCTTTTAAAATGAAAATTATGTCTAAACCGAAATAGTTATAAACGGTGGCGTAACTTTAAATCACGTTCATAAATACGCGCCTAAATATAAAGCAGTGTACCTATAAGCAAAAACTAAAAGCCTTTCGTATGCAAACTTATTGGTCCGAGCGTGATATATTGAGGAACAAATTTCAGCCCAGAACGCAACCCTGCGTACCCTTTGACAGTTCCATCCATTGATAGGCCAAACTTTGGAGTTATCCTTTTATAACACACGATAATCCTTTAGAATCGCATTGGATCGAATAGTATTTACTATTATAATACCATGACTATTTGATTACACAATGATTCTACCGAAAGGTCTTAACTAATTACAATGCAGGAAACTTTCAAAGATGATAAAAGTCTGATAAAGTGTTGTGAATCGGATATTTAATAATGGATATGCTACGGGAATCGTGGAAGTCGTGGTACCGGTCGTTTCCAGGTCGTGGTCGCTCCGCCATCACCATTTGGCCGCCGCCCAACACATCGGGAAACTAATAAAAATAGGAAATATATCACACAAGTTCGAGACTTGCCCCGCGGGGCGGGAACTCAGAGATTTAGATGCAACACATAGAGGAAAGCAAGGCAACGGAACGGCAACAGAGCCGCAGCAGCAGTGTTTGTGTATGAAACTTTATGAACAAGCAGATATTATTCAAAAATAAACCCGGTCAAGGCGACATAAGTTATATTTTCAAGGATACAATTTATTTATATATTTATTATTTATTACTCATACAGTAGCTTGACAGGTTTCCCCAATACGGTAATGTATGTACAGTCATTTGAAAAATAAAAGTATACAATTAGGAACAAACACAATTAAGCTAAGTGGACAGGTGCCTCAGGGCCGCGTCTGTGAATTCCGTAAGCGAACACTGCACCAAATCAATGGACAAGGACACTGCGTCCAGTACACATATTGCCCTGGTAATGGGGGCAAACCGGAGAACAGTCGTCCTAGCGAATGGTACCTAAAAAATCTTTCCTGGGTCCCCGGCGCAGCCTGCTCGGCGACAATTATTACAATAACGAACAAAATTCGGCTGGTTTTGGCCATAAAATGTATATGTCAATCCTGCTGCAATGATGTGGTGAAAAGGGTAGTGTATTGTAATCTGACTGTATGCATCGGTCTGCTCTTTGCCAATAGATTGTTCAACACAAGTTTAGAATATTGTTGATTGACGTGATCAAGTGTACCTAGAACATCTATTGTAATATGACTGTATGCACCGGTCTGCTCTTTGCCAATACATTGTTCAACACAAGTTTAGAATACTGTTGATTGACGTGATCAAGTGTACCTAGAACATCTGTTGTAATCTGACTGTATGCACCGGTCTGCTCTTTGCCAATAGATTGTTCAACACATGTTTAGAATATTGTTGATTGACGTGATCAAGTGTACCTAGAACATCTATTGTAATCTGACTACATGCACCGGTCTGCTCTTTGCCAATAGATTGTTCAACACAAGTTTAGCATATTGTTGATTGACGTGATCAAGTGTACCTAGTGGTCCTAAGATCTAAGTAAATGAGTTATGTCTTATTTATAAAGATGAGTCTATTCTAAATGAATTAGCGCAAAAGCGCTGAAATCAGCATCTCAAGAAAGTCGCACCTTCCCCTCGCCGTGTCCATAATCAGACAAACAGATTTCGCCGAACAGTTACAGCGCTTTTATTGCACTTACCCGGGCGTATTTTTACACTGAATTCCGCAAAAAAGTGTATAAAATGGTCCGCTGCAAATTTAATGGACTATCAAGTTTGTTGCCACGCACGTAAAGCGCGGACTTTATTATCCTTGTGACGTTGGCCCGTAGGAGAGTGGAGTCGCCGATGATGAGATTTGGGGGTTTTAGTGGACTTGTCTTGTTTATGTCGACGACCACGTTCTACCCTAGTCGGTTGTATATTTGCCATAAGTTGCGTATGGTTCAGGATTTGATAGCTGATCGATTCTTGTCCACTTTTTCTGATTCTGGATTTGTGAGCGTTATATTTTGTCTATGCTATACAGGGTGATTGGAAATTCGATACATTCCTTGAAAGGGGTGACACTAGAGGTGGTTTGCAACAAATTAGGCCCTATTAACCAGGGGTCGAAAATGAGTGGTTTCTGAGTTACGGTAGTTTGAATTTCTTACTTGTTCACACAAAAAATGATGTTAAAAAACTGCTCCACTCTGAGCATTGAAATAATACTTTTCTGAAAGCTGATAAAGTAGAGATTACCTTAAAGAAATGCATGTCTAAAAATCCCATTAAATCAAAAATAAAAGGTCATAAATCACGAGGTTTGAATTTTTGTTGTTAATAGGGCCTAATTTGTTGCAAACCACAGTAGTAAATCATTTAGAAAGTCTCCAAGAATATGCTGAGTCGAGTTTTAAGACTAAAAATCTAATATTGTATGCTTAATCGAATTAATTTAAATTCACAACCACAGTCAAAAACCGCGTTTTCATCCCACAATTTTCACTCCGGCAAATTAGCGGACGGCATCATTACACGCCTATCATTGTCTCGTTTTCAGTGTTCCTTAGGATTCTGATTCAGGGATCTTATTATAATTATTATAAGGGTGGCCCTATAATAATTATAATAAGCAAAAACCGGTTTATACTCTTCTATTTTATAAAATGTTACGGTCCCGAATGAACAGGTGAATGAAAATTTTAAATTGACTAGGATACAACCATGTTGGAGAACAAAAACTCTTACAAAATAATAATAAAACTCAACGGTTTGACCCTCTTCCTCCTCCTCTTTGGAAGTCAAATAAAAATAAAGCTAGAAGCGGTATAATCCTGTTCCTTACATAACGATAGCCATGAAGCTCCAGCCTGATTCTGAAGAGCTCTGCTAACTTGAAAATTACAAGACTTTTCTTGGAACGGCCTCCTTACTACCAGTGATTCGCATCTCCCGGCCGTGTGATTCAGTGGCCCATTTTTTTGCCACAATTACTACGCTGTTGGGAACAAAAGGCTTTTTTGAAAGGCGACAAAAAGGCAGGATGTTTCGTAATGATTCATGGTGCGATAGCCAATGATGACGCGCAAAGGGTATTTTGGCAATAATAATTCCAGTTATTGCAGGCAGGGGTGCTAAAATCCCTGGGTTACTGGAGGCTGCCAAACATAACTGACCTTGACAACCCAGTAAGAAACCCAGCTGCCAGCAGAGCTGTCAAACTCGAGCGCGAGACAGAAGATGTCCCGCAGCGGCGGAGTGAAGAGCACGGCACAGTTACTCCATATTTGTATTTTTTTTAATAATTTTGGATGAATTTTGGCAGAGAAATAAAAATACGCCAATAAAAGTCAGATTTTTATTAAACAAGCTCTCGTATTTGTAATACCCTACATTTTGATATATACATATATTGTATGAATAACTATTTCGGTTTAGACATAATTTTCATTTTAAAATGAAAGGGGTATGTTCGCAATTTTTTTTCTATCGAGCGAAGTTTATCCAATCGTGTATCGGTATTCATCCGTCCCTAAATAGACACCCCAAGATAATTTTAGTAGTTAGTGCCGTAGCCTTGATAGAAAAACTGTAAATCCGCGCATACGAAGCCTTAAGGGCCTGATATGAGCCAACTAGCGCCGCCAATCTTGAAAAAATAATATCTTCCAATTTAATCAATTTTATTAAAAAAAGCTATTTACAAAATGTTTATTACGATAAATACTATTTTTTAAATACTTATTTATAACGTGATTTAATTTCGGTAAGTTGTGGTTCGCATAATTGCGAAAAAACGGCCGTTTTTGGCACATTTGTGAACTACAATTTAGCTTGTCGCAAGCCATTGTTTATTGAAAAATAGTATTCATCCTAATAAACATTTTGTAAATAGCATTTTTAATAAAATTGATTAAATTGGAAGATATTATTTTTTCAAGATTGGCGGCGCTAGTTGGCTCATATCAGGCCGTTGAGTGGCAACTAATCCGAAGAAATAAAAGCCGCGGATTCTGCGGCTGCAATCATTCTAGAATGAGAAATTACCTACTCAATGTGGCTGGCAGGGAATGGCTGCAAATAGGCGAGAAACGTGTTGAGTGGCGCGCCTCAGGAGAGGCCTGCATCCAGCAGTGAGCTGATACGGCCTGATGATGATATCTGAAAAGTCATTCTCTTCCGCTGATCTCTGTCCTAAAGTTCATCCAAACATCCATCCCTTTATAGTACAAGATCGTCTTTCCAACTTCACTGGGGTCTCCTCCGTCGGTGTCGCTCCAATGTCACCTATTAGGCACTTATTAATACCAAAAATACTAAATACCAATTAAATAAGCATATCAAATGCGTAAATATCTCGACAAATGCCTTACTATGATGATTATAGATAGATTTATTGATATCTTAACTCGTCTACCCCGTCGGTTACGACAGATGTGACCAGCCCACTGCCACTTTAGTTCATTGATTCTATGATCAATGTCAACCACTTTTGTCTTCTGGCGGATATACTCTTTTCAATTTAATTTGGAATGTATAAAGACAGACATGTTACCCGGTTTGTATGTCCACCGCTCGTCATCCGGGTTGTACGGCGAGTCGAAGCCGTTGAGCCGGAACTCACGCATCGCCTCCTCGGAAGACCAGCGCCCACGCACTGCAATGGAATGGAAATTAATGGGTTTCGAACAAGTACAACCTTAGACTAGAGCCCTTGTTCGAATCTCAGTAGTGACTTGACGAAACTTTTCATTAGCGTCAGGACCCCCGACCGACCAGGAGGGATGACCTTTGCAAGATAGCTGGCAGAGACTAGATTCTGCATCCACCGAGAGTAGGGTTGAGTGGCGTGCTTTGGGAGAGGCATGCGTCCAGCAGTGGACTGATGATGATATCCGAAACGTCCTTCTCTTCCGTTGATCTCTATCCTAAGGTTCCTCCAAACATCCATCCCTTTATAGTACAAGATCGTCTTTCCAACTTCACTGGGGTCTCCTCCGTCGGTGTCGCTCCAATGTCACCTATTAGGCACTTATTAATACCAAAAATACTAAATACCAATTAAATAAGCATATCAAATGCGTAAATATCTCGACAAATGCCTTACTATGATGATTATAGATAGATTTATTGATATCTTAACTCGTCTACCCCGTCGGTTACGACAGGTGTGACCAGCCCACTGCCACGTAAGTTAAGGTGAGCAATGTCAACCACTTTTGTCTTCTGGCGGATATACTCTTTTCAATTTAATTTGGAATGTATAAAAACAGGCAAGAGTATTACCCGGTTTGTACGTCCACCGCTCGTCGTCCGGGTTGTATGGCGAGTCGAAGCCGTTCAGCCGGAACTCACGCATCGCCTCCTCGGAAGACCAGCGCCCACGCACTGCAATGGAATGTCAATTAATGGGTTTCGAGCAAGTACAACCTTAGACTAGAGCCTTGTTCGAATCTCAGTCGTGACTTGACGAAACTTTTCATTAGCGTCAGGGGTCCTGACGCCGACCGACCAGATGGAGGGATGACCTTTGCAAGATGGCTGGCAGAGACTAGATTCTGCATCCACCGAGAGTAGGGTTGAGTGGCGTGCTTTGGGAGAGGCATGCGTCCAGCAGTGGACTGATACGGGCTGATGATGATGATATCTCAAACTTCCTTCTCTTCCGCTGATCTCTGTCCTAAGCCTCTTCCAAACATCCATTCCTTTATAGGACTTGTCGTCTTTCCAACTTCACTGCTGTCTCCTCCGTCGGTCACCTATTAGCACAGACCACTTACCCCATAGACATGAAATCGGTACAAATTTGCAAGCGAAAAATTCTGTCAAGCGATAGGCGCTATTAGACGAAGCCGGGGGCAGGGGCGCCATATTAAACCCGTTTCGATATCTCTAGGTTACGCGTGTCGCGAAGCAATTTTGCGCTCATGTGCAGGCAGAAACGGGCGCCCTCCTGTTACAGGTCTATGGGGTAAGTGGTCTGTGCCTATTAGGCACTTATTAATACCAAAAACCAATTAAATAAACATATCAAATGCGTGAATGCCTCGACAAATGCCTTACTAATGTTAACATTGAACATTAACCCCACTATCAGATCAGAAGTGCGTGTATTGGAACCATTTGGTTTTTCAATTGTTAGAACTGGGTTTATTGCTTCTGTTTTATTACATTTAATGATAAATGGCTTGTATTATGTTACCTATATACTTTGGAATTTTTTATTAATATAATTAATGAAATCGACAGTTCATTTGCCAATGTTATGTACTGAATATTTAAGATATCATTGTCTTCTCTTTCTCCAGAGGAGTCGCCGCGTCATCACCCTGGAAATCCGCGTCTTCGTGTCTTCATCCAGAGGAGTCGCCGTAGCGTCATCACTCTGGACGAAGCAGCTCGACAGTCACGTTCACTCCCGAGCTTGTAGCGGGACACTTGATAATTGCTTGAAACTTCAGATCTTGCATGAATTATTGAAAAACTTAACCATACTGTCATTCGCGAACATTTTCTGATTAATTTAACGTGATTATAAACACAAAATAGTCCCTGTAGACATTAAAAGGAAAATTATCAAATAATTTCGCAACCGTCGTTCCCCCCCCCCCCCCCCCCCTTTTTTCAAGAGCTACCTCTTACGAAGGTTGGCGATCATTATGTCACTCTGCAGTCTCGACAACGCCTCAAGGAACACAGATGGTACTCCAGAACTGGAACAGGAGTTCCAGTATTTTTTTTTATAAATAAAGTGCCATAATATGACATTTTATTCCCATTACGAGCTAGCCTAAATACAATAAGACTAATAAGTAATTTGATTTTGACCTAAAATTCTATAAATTGACAGTTATAGCTAAGAGTTAGTCCAACATTACTTAGAGTCTATTAAGGGCGATCACTTTGTTCACGTGTCTTACATTTGCGCACTATCACTTCGAATTGTTTTCACTACACTACACTAACTCAAAAGGTTTGGTTCTTTTCAGTCTCCAGTATTTAATTTTATACAAATAATTAATTTATACAAATTTTAAATTTAATGAAGTGCTTATTTACAGTTAATATTATACTTTACAATTATATTTTGTGATAGAAATAGGTACTAGGATTTGCATGCTAACTTTAGAATAGTTTTTGTTTAGTATATAAGTTTAAGTTATGTTGCATTGCCCTGACAGGGTTCATGTTGAGTACTGGATTTTTATGTAACACCTAGAATTAACCACATGATCGCAATAAAACATTTTGACTTTGACTTTAAAACGAGAAGCTATGGCGCAACTTCTAAAATCAGATCGCCCATAAAACCAGAAATTATGACTTCTACGATATCATCAACTACGCCTAATTGCCCAAATTGGGAAGAAATTTTATTTTGTAAAAAATATTGCTTTCGGAGTGCCGTTAAGCACCGCTTGGGGTCCGGTGAGTATTGGAAGTTAAAATTACATTTTTTACGAAGCGTAGGGCAAAGGAGGCGGTAAAATGAAATTTTAAACAAAAATAAAAGGATTCTATCAGGCGGCACCAGCGATCGGCTGCGTGGCCTAGCTCAAGAGCGAATGCGATTACCCAGTATTGCAATAAACTAGACTAATATGTATAATAATAAATAATAAAATATGACAATTGCTAATCTAAATAAGTAACTAATCAATTAGTTGGCTCATGGAAGGCCCTTAACACCAAAGATATAATGAATTTTACAGTTACTACACCGATTTTGTATTGAAGTAAAAAATTCTTAAACCATGGCATAAATTGAAAGTTATCTCACGTTTTCAAACTTAGTTAAAAATAGTGTTTATCCTAATAAAGATTGTGTACATAGCTTATTTAATTAAAATTAATAATTTGTAAGATATTATTTTTTTAAGATTGGCGGCACTAGTTAACTCATGGAAGGCCCTTAATACTCACATGATACCCGATTCCTAAATGCGCACCTAAGTTACGTTTATTAATAGGGCCATCTTGAGGTCGTTCTCAAGATTGACTTTTAGGCTGAGAGTGATTTATTAATACGGGCCTAAAACTCTCTCACCCAAGTGCATCATACGATTCCTGAAGGACGTTGGCCTTGGGAGCGAGATATAAGAACTCGGTGCGCGGCCACAATAGACCTTTGAGGTCGCAGTGACCCAGGGCTTGTATAGTGGAACACAGAGAAAGGTGTACAGGAGAGTTTTAAGGTTAAGGTTTTCTCAAAAACTACTTGACCTATTGCAATAATTATTTCACTGTTTGATAGATAAAAGTGAAAACTATGTAAGTACAGTGCGCGAGGCGTAAGCTCAGGTTTACATTTGTGTGAGTGATAGCGGTACAAGAGGTGAAGTGCGGTGCGTGCGCGGCAGGGTGGCGATGGGGACGCCTCAGGCCGAATATCACTCTACACTATCTGTGTGCACTCACACAAATATAAACCTGAGCTTACGCCTCGCGCACTGTACTTAACTGTAAAATAATTATTAAATTCGGTCCAGAAGTTTTTGAGAAAATATCAACCTTTATGAGGCCCCATGTATACTTATCTCTGTCTTCGACTGTACCAACACCCTGATTTCAAATAAGAATAGCCTTTATATATCGTAAATCGCTATCGCTCATGACTTACACACGCAGAGGACAAAATAAAATTCTCTATACAACGTAAGCGGTTTATGAGTTTTCTATTTAGCGGTGGCACGGGATCGGAATTGAATTTTTTTGTACCTGAAGCTCACTTCCGGCGTACCGTTTGTTCCGCCACAAATGTTTGTTTTAGACAATTAGATCTGATAAAGATATTGGAGCCAATAATATTTCGAGCATATTGGTTTGCGAATATCGATACTTCGAGTTCATTTGTTTATCTCCAGACATTATTGTCGTACACTTTATTTCACACTGGTTTTTGCCATGAAGATAAAAATCACCGAGGCCTTGGAGAGAGTCTAATTTGTTTTGAAAATGACCGAAGTATCACACATAAGTACCATACTTATTCCACTTTCATACGTCAGAAAGAGACCTCTTTTTAGGGCTCCAACCCTCAAGAGAAAAAGGAACCCTTATAGGATCATTTTGTTGTCGTTTTGTCAAGATCTATATCTCAGAAACGCGTGGACGGATCAAGTTGAAATTAATACCAAATACTCAAGTCTGCAACCTCATGCAGCCGTGAAAAAATCTACCTTCTACGTCAACGCAATCAAAAGATATCGCTGTTTATATCGTATTTTCCCACATATTTGTATGAAAATGCAAGAAAACCAAAACCTATAGGGTACTTCCCGTTGACCTAGAATCATGAAATTTGGCCAGAAGGTCTTATAGCACCAGTAAAGGAAAAAAAATCCGAAAACTAAATTTGAAGTTCTATCACGAAACAATTATTTTTTTGTAATTACTAATATTGGAATGAAACGCTTAGTTGCTGACAACGAACTGAACTTTATTAAAAAGTGTTTACCACACAGAAAACATAGAGGGCGCCACCATACTCATTTTGTTACGTTCAACAACTAACTTATATTTGCAGTTGACGCCTGGTATGTTATCAGTTTCGAAAACGCAAAGATAAGTTTGTCCCTAAATCTAGTTTATCTTTTCGTTAGAGCAAATGAGTTGTACGGAACCCTCGGTGCGCGAGTCCGACAGCCGACTCGTATTTAATGGCCGGTTTTTTTTATTGTTTCGACGCCAATGAAAATTCAAACAATAAAAAATAGAGTGCAATTTCACGCACTGGACGTGAACTGTGTTACTCATTTTCTTCTTCTTGACGCGGGCTATTTGCCGCATGAGTGGCAGCCATTGTGCGTGAAAAGGTGCAAAACCGCACTAGTTGAGCCAGCCCAGCTCCCTCCAGAACGCCAGCAGCCTGCGGATGCTACATGCGGCCTGGGGGAGGGACCCTGGGTTGTTCAGGATCTGGGCTCGTTGTTCTGCCAGCCCTCCGCACTGCAACAGCACGTGGGCAGGTGTTTCCTCAGCCTCCAAGCATCCCCTGCAAATTGGACTGTCTGTTGAACCCATATTGAACAGGTGTTTGTTTAGTGGACAGTGGCCTGTGATTGTACCTATCACAATGCGCAAGTCGTTTCTACCTAAGTGCATTAGACTCTTACTGAGACGGGGATTTGGAAGCGGTATCGCCGCCTTTGTCTGTTCGCAGTCAGTTCTGTCGCACCAGGTAGTGTTGTGTTTGTTGGAAGTTCGTTTACGCAGCCAAGTTCTTAGTTGATTGAAGGGTAAGTATTGGAACGATGGGCTCCGGGCCCAACACCTGTGATTCCGCCTCTCTTTTCGCTAATTCATCGGCTGAGTCGTTGCCCAGCGAGCCACTGTGCCCCTTTATCCACTGGAGGTGTGTGTTACTCATATAAGTAACAGAATCACACCTAATAGCAAATGACAACATTAGACGGGCCCAAATAAAACTAATTAAGTAGTTTCTCTACCTCACAAGGCTTGATAATTATGACCCTTTAGAATTCAAAGAAAACTCGGTTACTGCGGCGGCAGGGCCCCGCCATTACCGGCGGGATGAGTTAGCTCAGCGTGTGATTGCGGGGCACTGCGCGGAAAATGAGCGCAGCGAACACAGTACATGTTCAACAGTGGTAGCACTCCGTACAGAGTAGAGAGGGGCTTGCAGCGATAGCGATTGGCGTAACGCCGCGGAGCTGTCAAACCAATGTCAAATACAAAAGTCAAATTTCTTTATTGCAAGTAAGCACGTTGTGGGGTTCTCTTGAAAATGGCGGGAAACGACTGTTGCTAAATTATTTGATAATTTTCCTTTTAATGTCTACAGGGACTATTTTGTGTTTAATATCACGCTAAATTAATCAGAAAATGTTCGCGAATGACAGTACGGTGAAGTTATTGGATTATTTATGCAAGATCTGAAGTTTCAAGCTTTTATCAAGAGTTCCCGCTACAAGCTCGGGAGTGAACGTGACTGTCGAGCTGCTTCGTCCAGAGTGATGACGCTGCGGCGACTCCTCTGGATGAAGACATGAAGACGCGGTTACCCAGGGTGAAGACGCTGCTGCGACTCCCCTGGAGGAAGATAGAAGACTATTGAATATATTGAATTTTCTGTAACATGACATTGGCAAATGACGAACTGTCGAGTCCATTAATAAAATAAATAAATAAAGCACGTTGTGTCATTTTTGCACGTCAACAATTTTTGAATTTACATTTACACCACTTTTCAAGGAAAAGGTGCCAACGCTGAGGAGAAAAGTGGCAAAAACTCTCAGTAGCACATCTTTTAAAGGAATGATAATACAATTACTTAGTAACTAGGTATTACACGACTATTACTCCCTTGCACATACTCCGGAAGATCGCTCTCTCCAGAGATGCTGCTTCGCTCCCCGCCGCCTTCTGTGGCAGATTTGAGCCGCGAGCAGCCTAGCGCGCCTGCAAGCCCAACTTAGACCAAACCCCCTTTCAAAATTCTGTCAAACGATGAGCGCAATAGACGAAGCGGAGGCAGGGGTGCCATATTAAATCCATGTCGATATATCTAGGTGCCACGTGTCGCTAGGCAATGTTGCGCTCATGTGCGAGCAGAAACGGGCGCCCTCCTGTTACAGGTCTATGGGGTAAGTGGTCTGTGGGAATAAAAATGTATTCAGTGGCGTGGGCGTTTAATAGCATGTACAGTCGAAGACAGAGATATGTATACAGGGGGCCTCATTAAGGTTGAGATTTTCTCAAAAACTACTGGACCGAATTCAATAATTCTTTCACAGTTACATAGTTTTAACTTTTATCTATCAAAAAGTGAAAGTAGATTTTGAGGTAAAGAAATAGGTCAAGTAGTTTTTGAGAAAATCTCAACCTTAAAAACTCTACTATACACCTTTCTCCGTCTTTGACCGTATAAATCATCTTAAGTGGCAACTGATTTGATGAGATGATTGAGAAAATCTCAACCTTAAAAACTCTCCTGTACACATTTCTCTGTCTTCCACTGTACGTGAGAAGTTTAGTAGATAAAATTATGATAAGTGAGTTTGGTATGTAAGTAAGTTATCAAATTCGTTAGACTACTGTTAATATTAGCTACTGTGTCGCCTGTAGACTGCACTTTTAGCACGCGCCCGCGAAATTAGTTTCGCATTTCGCGTTTACCGTGAAATGAACGTCCCTGCGAGCGATACTGCCTGCGCCCCGCCGCCTGTTCGCTCCTGTGTAAGCTATAAGCGGGGAATTACCGTTTTCCGAATTTTGCAGTCGTATAACATCCTTTTAACCGGCTTTTATGCAGTCTTCAAAAGATGATGGTCGATAGACGCCAGTTCCGCACTAATAATAGTTATTTTAAAAGATGTGCTGCTGATAGTTTTTCGCCACTTTTTCTCCTCAGCGTTGGCACCTTTTCCTTGCAAAGTGGTGTAAGTAAATGAAAATTAAAAAAGCGAGCCCACTGCGGTTGGCGGATTTCACATGCCTTAGATTTTTTTTCTTCTACGACATGCAGGTTTCATCACGATGTTTTCCTTCACCGTTTTCAGAGCACTCGGAAAATGTACGTAAGTTTTTCCGTCGATAAAACCGCGGGCTCGGTGGCTCAGTGGTTGGGTCAATGGACTTGCGATACAGAGGCCCCAGGTTCGATTCCCACCTAGGGCAGCCATGTACCAATGAGTTATCCTCGGTTTTTTCGATGGAAAAACTTACGTACATTTATCGAGTGCTCTCAAAAACGGTGAAGGAAAACATCGTGATGAAACCTGCATGTCGTAGAAAAAAAAAATCTAAGGCATGTGAAATCCGCCAACCCGCAGTGGGCCCGCGTGGTAGATTATGGCCCGAGCTCCCTCGATGTAAGGGAAGGTCTGTGCCCGAGCAGTGGGGCAATATAAATAGACTGATGATGATGATGAAAACCGCGGGTAACTCATTGGTACATGTCTGCCCTAGCTGGGAATCGAACCTGGGACCTCCATATTGCAAGTCCATTGACCCAACCACTGAGCCACCGAGCTCTCTCGAGCATTTAGTGTCTAATTTGAGCTATCTCAAAAAAATCGATTTTTTTTTGAGACTGAGCCATAGAGGCTCTTTATGAATTTGTCACAATCCATCCCAATGTCATTTAGTGCCCAATGACCATCTTTGGTTTCTCCTTACCTGGCTCTACTAAGCTCTTAAAAAAGCTAGACAATTCTCGACAAACTGAAAGTAGCTTTTACGAGTACTATGACAAGCTGATGCCTTCTGATCAGTAGCAAACAAGCCCATTCCATCCCCCGATAGTGCACTGTGACTGTAGTCTTCTAACATCGGAATTCTATAGTTACTCTAGTAACAACTCTTGTATTTATTACGACATTGAAGAAGAGAGTAAGAAGAGCGCCAAATACTGAGGTATTTGGCGCTGCGTTCCCACAACCTCGTTCCAAACGCGATGCGTTGAACACCTTGGGGTTTTAGCAGTCTACGGGTTTTATTGAGTATAGGACCGTGTTATGGCGGGAGTCCCACATACTCACCGCGCGCCCCTCCTCATTGGCGCGGTGAGATGCGAAAAGCATTTCCCCAAGTAAAAAGAAAGGTCTGCAAGCTCATGCAGCCGTTAAAATCAAACTTCTACGTCAACCCAATCAAAAGATATGACCGCTTTTTTGTATGAAATTAAAAACGACATTATTATTATAGATTATTCATTATTATTATAGGTATTTAATATTGCTCAACAAGCTACCTATTCATACGCCGAATTCTCTACCCAAAGGCTAAAAAAATATTAAAAAATAAGACCGCCAATTGTAATACTAACTGTATTAGCCTATTAGAACATGATGAAAAAATTCTTGCCGTGGGCAGGACTTGAACCTGCGACCTTGTCATTCTGTGACACGCTCTTACCAACTGAGCCACCACAGGCCACGCCGAGCCCACCGAAAATCTTCATCGCTTTATTCATCGCTGGTTCAAGCCCTGCCCACGGCAAGAATTTTTTCATCATGTTCTAATTTATTCACCGAGCGTGGATAATGCGTAATTCAAATTCTGTGTATTAGCCTATTTATTTTGTGTAATAATTTTCTTTACAATAAAGAATATTTATCTTATCTTATTAACTTGTAGAACATCTCATATTCTGTGCATTCTGATAAATAAATGTATTGTATTTGATTTGATTGATTTAATTTAACAAGAAACTGCTTTTTTGCGCATGATGGTATGCAAAAGATCTGAAGTGCTCGACCTTACAAGGCGAAGGCGCTCCATGGTATATCTTGACATGCAAAACATATTTTTTTTAACCTATAAATTGTCCCACTGCTGGGCAAAGGTCTCCCCCCTCCTCTTCCATCCATCCCTGTCCTGAGGCTCTTCCAGCCACCCATCCCTGTATCTAACGATATCGTCTCTCCACCTACGCCGAGGTCTGCCCCGACGCCGGCGACCGTCGGGGCAGACATATTAAAACATACATTATTGTTACAATTACAAGACCAACAGAATTCTGCCAGCGTTGAAGAGGTATGGCTCTGAAAAGTGATGCTTGTTGACATCATATTCGCACAATTCCACCCGTAGTCGAGGCAACTCGGTAGTAATTGGAACCGTTCCTTGCGTCGTTTTCCTGGAATCTATCTTTGTGTTTTCCGGGAAAAGTTACGTTCTATTAGCTTCAAACAAGGCATAAGTTGCTAGAGAATATTTTCTGAAATGTTTGATAAGTGGTTGGGTCAATGGACTTGCAATATGGAGGTCCCAGGTTCGATTCCCAGCTAGGGCAGCCATGTACCAATGAGTTATCCTCGGTTTTTTCGACAGATAAACTTACGTACATTTACCGAGTGCTCTCAAAACGGTGAAGGAAAACATCGTGATGAAACCTGCATGTCGTAGAAGAAAAAAAAATCTAAGGCATGTGAAATCCACCAACCCGCACTGGGCCCGCGTGGCGGATCATGGCCCGAGCTCCCTCGATGTAAGGGAAGGTCTGTGCCCGAGCAGTGGGGCAATATAAATAGACTGATGATTGAGAAGTTAGTCTAAAAATACGGGGTAAGTCAGGACTTCTGTTACGAAAATCCGGGTTCAAAGCCAAGTTTTTCAACTAAACAAAGACCCTAAAGCCATGGCTAAATATTTACACAACTTGGTAAAACGTGAGAGAGCTGAAACACTCTAAAGTCTGAGGGTAGCAACACACATAGTCGGGCCGTCCTTAATCGGCACTAATCGGCACAGCCGGGCGGTAAAAATCCGATACAAAATGGCTAATACTGCCGAACCGACTATGCCGGCCCGACTATGTGTGTAGCTACCCTAAGGTTTCGCCAATGCTTAGAGTCTAAACATTAACGAAACCAAGACAGGCACGTGAAAAGGTGCCAAAAAATCTGGAAACAACAGAAAGTAATCGGATCGCTTACGGAAAGCCCTAGGATGATATCGGTTGAATGTCGCACTTGCAGAGCCTGTGATGATACTCATTAGTCTATGAAACAATTATTAGGTGAATTTGATCTCAAATAAACTGGCCAAGAGCGAGTCTGCCTCGCGCCCCGAGGCTTCCGTGCAACGCAACTTCACCCCGTAACTTTGCTCTAACCAAAAGATAAACTAGATTTAGAGACCAACTTAACTTTGCCATTATCAAAATGTTCATGCATCGACTTACTCCTGATTAGTTGACTATCTGCAAATATAAGTTTGTAAAACCAAGAAATATATTTTTGGGGAGATGTAATTTCAAATGACAATGCCAGATTCTGCCCTACCATCAACCGCATGTTGTACAAGATAGCGAATAAATGTAAAAATATCTCCGTTTTTCATTAAAATTATTGTTTAAGTTTTGTACAAGTTGCGATTCGAAAAAAAAGGTTAATTAAGAATTCAGAAAATAGTAAGAAATCGAAGCGAATTATTCATTGTTTTTGTTATTCTTCTATAGGAGTTGCGAGAGTAGTAGAAAATGATACTGATTATGATTATGCAATATGAAACCTGTAATAAGTCCCCAACAAATAAATGAGAAGCTTAAATGGTCACGTAGTTTTGTAGGTGGGGCAAAGCTCCATTGAAATGTGGCAATGTCTTTTTCCTTTTTTCCTGTAAATACTTCTATGATGACGCATGGTTCTGCTGTCGACCGAGCGATCACGGTTCCAGCGGAAGACCAGCACTACGCCTTCGGGCATAGCCCTCCTCGGTCTACCTCTGCTTACCCTTCCAATATTCGCTCGCGATGACTAGAAACTAAAAGACATTGCCACATTTCAATTTGAGCTTTGCTCCACCTACAAAACTACGTGACCATTTAAGCTGTACCTATCATTTTATTGGGGACTTATTACAGGTTTCATATTGCATAATCATAATCAGTATCATTTTCTACTACTCTCGCAACTCCTATAGAAGAATAACAAAAACAGTGACTAATCCCTTCGATTTCTTACTATTTTCTGAATTCTTAATAAAGCTGTTTTTTTCGAATCGCAACTTGTACAAAACTTTATTTTAAACCAATAATTTTAATAAAAAACGGAGAGATTTTTATATTTATTCGTTATCTTGTACAACTTGCGGTTGATGGTGGGGCAGAATCTGGCATTGTCATTTTCAGTAGTGACCATGTAAAGCAAAGAGAGGAAGTAGTGCATTTATAAGCAGCAAAATGCAGATGTGCAGTATCATGATAAATATTGATAAGGGATGTTTTTTTTTTTTCAGTTTAGAGCTACGTTCGTTAAAAGTATTATTCCGTTAATAGTGATGTATTAGTAACTGACTGTTCCGTTGAATCACGTAACACTGACGAGGGTTAGCTTGGGACAGGCGAGGAGTCAGGGCTGACACAAGTTTCGAAGTTGCAAGGTATTATTACCAATGTTTATCTAAAAGAGATCGCTTTCAGTGACAAAATCGACAATTTTGAATTACGCATTATCCATGCTCGGTGAATAAATTAGAACATGATGAAAAAAATATGATGTCACGAAGACAAGGTCGCAGGTTCAAGTCCTGCCCGCGGCAAGAATTTTTTCATCATGTTCTGATTTTGATACTAATTGTTTGTATAATACTCGCCCCCGCACCTCTCTCGGTCCCCGTTGTCGTCCTACCCCCGCGTCCCTCGCGTCCCTGTACCGCGCAGGCGAAGACTGTTTAGACGGTCATACTATAGTGCCGTAGCCTTCATAGAAAAACTGAAAGTCCATGCACATCCAGCCTTAAGACTCACCCCCCCTGTAGACAACCCTGTCGGTACCCTCTGCCGGTAGGTAGCGCCATTAATTTCCATTTATTCGCACTGACAGCGGATCGGTAACGCGCCCGGTTACCGTAAAGGTGGATGCAGAATCTCAAAAATCGCTGAAGACGTTATTGGCGCAAAGCGTTGGCAATTCTTATAGGACGGCGAGGGTTCTCTTGAAAATGGCGGGAAACGACGTTTGCAAAATTATTTGATAATTTTTGTTTTATTGTCTACAGTGGTTATTTTGAGATTAATATCACGTTAAATTAATCAGAAAATGTTCGCGAGTGACAGTATGGTGAATTTGTTGGATAATTTGAGCAAGATCTGGGGTTTCAAGCTTTTATCAAGAGTTCCCGCTACAAGCTCGAGTGAACGTGACTGTCGAGCTGCTTCGTCCAGAGTGATGACGCTACGGCGTCTCCTCTGGAGGAAGACATGAAGACGCGGCTACCCAGGGTGAAGACGCTACTGCAACTCCCCTGGAGGAAGATAGAAGACTATTATATATTGAATTTTCTGTAACATGACATTGGCAAATGACAAACTGTTGAGTCCATTAATAAAATAAATAAATAAATAGGACGGCGGGAAAATTGTGAAAACGACTAAACCTCCTGGGGTATTCCACCTCGTGCCATTCTTGCTGAGCCACGAGAACTGCGATACATCCGCGACCCTTTTTTTTTTACCCAGGTAAAACATGCTAGATCATGTGTCACCACGCCCGGGGGAGCGTGTTGGTTATGTCGGGCTCACCGCCCTGAAGGGGCAGCATACCGACTAAACGTCCTGGGGTGTTCCACCTCGTACCATTCTTGCTGAGCCACGGGAACTGCGATACATCCGCGACCCGACTGGCGCCCGAGCACTCCCCATTGTGGGCTGTAAGGGTCAGAACCCAATGGTCTCCTGAAATTCGCACCCTGTGCCCACTCGTCCCCTAAAATATTTGAGGTTTCTACTCGTGCCCTGAACTATTTTTTTTTTAATAATTTATATTTCCTCGCGCTCTACTATTTTAGAGATTTCTTTTCGGCCCCTGTGGTTGTGGTACAGTCGCGTACTAAAGGCAAAAATAAATAAATAAAGTAAATAGGTATAATCATATTTATTTCACATCACAGATAATTAGTATCAAAAATAAGTTTTATTGACAATCAGTGTTTTTAGAAAAACGTTAAAGTTTTGTTCACAAATGTACTGTGTCAACGCTATTTATGTAAAAATATGGCAGGTTGTCTATCAGGGAACCAAAAAGTACCTGAGCAGGTGCCGAAGACTGAGCAGGGGACGAGTAGGTACCTTAAAAATAAATTAATATTGCCTCGTCTCCTGCCGGGGGACCAATGGGCACCTATATAGGGGCCGAATCTACAACTTTTAATCCGGGGGACGAATATTAGGGGACCAATGAATTCTGTGGCTCAGTGGCACAGAGCTCGGTGGCTCAGTGGTTGGGTCAATGGACTTGCAATATCCCAGGTTCGATTCCCAGCTAGGGCAGCCATGTACCAATGAGTTATCCTCGGTTTTTTCGACGGAAAAACTTACGTACATTTACCGAGTGCTCTCAAAACGGTGAAGGAAAACATCGTGATGAAACCTGCATGTCGTAGAAGATGAAAAAAAAAAATATCTAAGGCATGTGAAATCCGCCAACCCGCACTGGGCCCGCGTCGTGGATTATGGCCCCAGCTCCCTCGATGTAAGGGAAGGTATGTGCCCGAGCAGTGGGGCAATATAAATAGACTGATGATGATGATGATGATGAATGGGTTCTGATCCGGCTGTAACAGCCCTGTAATAAACCTTTACCTACTTACTATTTTTCTATAGCATAAGAAATTAATTATTATCGGCCGTTATGATACATGGTGGTTCGCGTTTGCACAAAATTCTCGTCCGTCATCATCGATCAACGCGGCCATCAACCGAAACGCGAGCTGCAAAAATTTATCACTCATTTAACGGAGGCCAGAGAGGTAGGCACGTGGGGGCCCTTCTCGAAACAATGCGCAGAGAGGTAGCTAGTCACATGAGATTATGGGACCATTGGGGCCTTTTCTAATCGCTAACAGCCTTACTTATAATCGATGATTAAAATTAATACCTTGTTTTTTTTTTTGTTAACCTATATATTGTCCCACTGCTGGGCAAAGGTCTCCCCCCTCCTCTTCCATCCATCCCTGTCCTGAGCCTCTTCCAGCCACCCATCCCTGTATCTAACGATATCGTCTCTCCACCTACGCCGAGGTCTGCCCCGACGCCGGCGCCCGTCCGATGGCACCCATTCTGTGACAGCCCGGGCCCATCGGTCCGGCTGCATGCGGCACACGTGGCCCGCCCAGTTCCACTTTAATGTGGCTGCTTTGCGGGCCACGTCTGCTACACCAGTATTCGATCGCAGGGTTGTGTTTCGGATACCTTGTTTAACAATGTTTAAAAAAAATGTTTACTTATAAACGCTATTTAAAGTTAATCAACTCCTGAAAAACCGAATAAGTAGATGTCAGTTTAAACAGAGTCGTAGGGTTGTTTAAATGCTTAATTAACAAAATGGCGGACCGAATTCGGAACAGCTTATACATTTGACAATGCTGATTACTTTTTTAAGGACTTTGGAGTAGGCATTACCCCAATTTAGGCCTAATTTTCGTTTTTTTTTAATTCATTCAGCAGTGTTACCGTACCTAAATATTTTTTGGTGTTTAAAATGACGATTAGCAAATCATTGCTTAAATAACGTTTATAAGTATAAAAGGTTAATCACTTATTAAGAGTTGAAATAATGATTAGTTAATATGTTGTTCAGTGCTTGATTAGTGTTTTTTTTTTTATAAGTAAGAGTATAAGACTCTACTAACAAATAATGAATCATTGTTATTCGTAAATAAAAATTATTATTATTATAATCACAGTCATCATCAGTCTATTTATATTGCCCCACTGCTCGGGCACAGACCTTCCCTTTACATCGAGGGAGCTCGGGCCATGATCCACCACGCCCAGTGCGGATTGGCGGATTTCACATGCCTTAGATTTTTTCTTCTACGGCATGCAGGTTTCATCACGATGTTTTCCTTCACCGTTTTTGAGAGCACTCGGTAAATGTACGTAAGTTTTTCCGTCGAAAAAACCGAGGATAACTCATTGGTACGGTGGACCACAGAGAAAGGTGTACAGGAGAGTTTTTAAGGTTGGGATTTTCTCAAGAACTACTTGACCTATTGCAAAAATTATTTCACTGTTAGATAGATAAAAGTTAAAACTATGTACTATAAAAGATTTATTAAATTTGGTCCTGTAGTTTTTGAGAAAATCTCAACCTTATTGAGGGCCCCTATATACTTATCTCTGTCTTCGACTGTACATGGCTGCCCTGGCTGGGAGTCGAACCTGGGACCTCCGTATCGCAAGTCCATTGACCCAACCACTGAGCCACCGAGCTCTTCAACGTATACTTGCAAGCAATAATACTTATTTATTTATTTTATTAATGGACTCGACAGTTCGTCATTTGTCAATGTCATGTTACAGAAAATTCAATGTATGTCTTCTCTTCTATCTTCCTCCAGGGGAGTCGCCGTAGCGTCATCACCCTGGGTAGCCGCGTCTTCATGTCTTCATCCAGAGGAGACGCCGTAGCGTCAATCACTGTGGACGAAGCAGCTCGACAGTCACGTTCACTCCCGAGCTCGTAGTGGGAATCTTGACCATGGCGCCAAACTTCAGATCCTGCTTGAATTCTCCAATAACTTCACCATACTGTCATTCGCGAACATTTTCTGATTAATTTAACGTGATATTAAACACAAAACACCCACTGTAGACATTAAACTGAAAATTATTAAATAATTTCGCAACCATCGCTTCCCGCCATTTTCAAAAAGCCAGCAATAATACTTTTCAATGCTTTCTAGTTGGACAACATTTGCAGAGTCGATTCTCCTTAGAGAATTGAATCAACAACGTAACTGTAATTCAATACCGATTCAGTTCGACGTCATAAGTCTATAAATTCATAATAACGATGCAGTTCCGCTCCTCAAGTGTAGAGCTAAGTGTCGCCGCACACGGGCCACACGCGACAGCCACAAACGCCGCCACGAGAAGCTAGAAGCGGCTACAAAGGTAGCTGAAGCGCGCGACAGCCACTTGTGGCTGGTGGTAGACACTTGCGGTCGGTGGCTGCTACTTTTTTTAACCCATGCGTGCAGTATAGTTTACTGAGGCAAGGGAGAGAGGGGCGCGGAATCGCGCGAGTGGCGTGTGGCGGCTTTTTGTGTCGGCGTTTAGTGGCCGGTGCGAGCCACAAGAAGCAAGCTGCGACGATTTGTAGCGTGTGGCCGCCACCGGCGCCAACCGTGTGCGGCGACTCCATATAAAATGTATGAAAATTACAGGAAATATGCCTGTGGCGGCGTTTTGTGGTTGTGGCCGGTGGCCCGTGTGCGGGAGCCCTAACATACTATTGTGTACCGTTTCTAGTTCGACCATTGTATAATGGCGTTGGAAATATTGCAACTCAAACACTATCGGAACATTTTGTTTCTTTCTTCGTTTTTATTTCGAAATTCGAAGGAAGTTTTGGACTGTTGAAAAATTGTTACGTTGGTTTTTGGTGATATTTTCCATTCTAAATTAAAAATGAGGTTTATTCAAATAACTAAAAATACAAACTAACTTACTAAACTCTATCTAAAATAAAACTATATGTACAATAGGTCGGTTGAACTATCGAATGGCTTAGCATTACAGATAGTTCAACCGATCCCCGTTGTCCGGCAACGTGCCCAAAATGCTAGGGGCATTTCCCCTCTGAATAGTCAAGCTAATTCTTTGGGCGAAATACAGGCCATCACTTTGGTCACGTGTGGACTCTACGAGCCGCCCCGACAGATATTTATAGATCTCCATCGCTCCCGGAATTAATTAAATTAATAATTCAATTAATTAAAAATTGATGCAATCTCGACCAGGCTGATCCACACCTCCGGCGACCTGAGGGCTGGCGCATACCTCTCGCAAAGGCTTAGCCTGGCCATACAGAGAGGTAATGCAGCCAGCGTCCTCGGCACGATGCTCTGTGGAGGGGAGCTGCACGACGACGTGTACCTTTTGTAATGTTCTATTTACCCTATTTTAATTATTTTAAATTTTGTGAATAAATGAATTATGATGTTGTAACTTAAAAAAATTAAAAATAATTGAATTGAAAACATTGTAATTGCAGGCAATTAAATAGAATTTGAAGAGCTCTGTGGCGCATTGGTTGGGTCACTGGACTTACGATACGGAGGTCCCAGGCTCGGTTCCCAACCAAATCACGTGTACCAATAAGTTATCCTATGTTATTTCGACGGAAAACTTACGTACATTTATTGAATGCTCTCAAAACGGTGAATGAAAACATCGTGATGAAACCTGCATGCCGTAAAAAAATCTAAGGCATGTGTAGTGTAATCCGTTAATCCGCACTGTGGATTATGGCCCGAAATCCATCGATGTAAGGTAAGGTCTGTGCGCGAGAGATAAAAATCAACTGATGATGATGATGAAATATATTTTGAATTGTCAGCTGAATAATTTATTATTGGTTTGTGTAATTTTGAAATGAAATTAAAAATATTTATTACACATACAAGGTAACCTTATTTATACACTTAGAACTAACTTAAAATAATATGCGTAATAGGACTGTGATCAGCTGAAATGCTGTGCGCTGATTTTCATCACAGCGAGAGCTGTAAAATAAATAATAATAATAACAAAAAGAGGAACGCGTCTGGGACATTACAGGGACTGTATCCTGTGTACCCTTGGGTGCAAATGGATGGATGGTTTTAAGCAATTCAATTTAATACTTTTAATACTTACCACAAAAAAATTCCATTCATGGTTAGAATCAGTGTCTACCGGGCCTATCCGTATTTTTTTTTAAATAAAATGAAATAATTATTGTTGTTTACAAAAAAAAATGCATAAGACAATAATGTTCCTGGTTCCCAAACTAGGATTCCCTGTAACTACAAAAAATACAATACAAAAATACAAAAAAAAAATCACTTTTTAAACACTTTTTTTTTGTTTAACACTCACCGACTTCAGTCTACTCGTGACCATGATGGCTGTAATGCTGTCGAAATATCGAGACATCAATAATAAATGTTTAACACGGTAATTCCCGTTTTTATCTAATTAATACAAAAAAAATATTTTGGAAAACTAGAAACTAAATACAGCGCAGTAACAACTTATTTGGACTTGAGTATCAATTACACAAAGAAAGGCTGAATACTGTGCAGATGGAATTCTAGTATCCGCGATAGGTTTCCCTGTGCTGCGGCTACCAGTGACTCCCGGTTACACCAGTGCGTATGTACAAGCCAGTGTTTCTGGACCTATACTTGCTTAAGTTAGCATCAGTTAGTGAATAGGTGGCTGATTACTTATTTATTAGATAAAACGGGAATTACCGTGTTAAACATTTATTATTGATGTCTCTATATTTCGACAGCATTGCAGCCATCATGGTCACGAGTAGACTGAAGTCGGTGAGTGTTAAACGTCAGAAGGGTGACACAAAACGATCTACCCTCTTTCGTGTTCGCTGACTGCGTTGAGAAAAGTTGTTGATATTTGCAGGTACCCCCATTTTGCAAAAATAACTAATTATGTCCGCTCGTTTGCACGCACTCGCCTTTGTGCCTCGTTTACATAAGTCGATCACTGGATTCCAAGTTTTGACAACAGAAAACCATCGTCGCGATTGAAATCTCTGATCTTCTTTGTCATAAACGTTTTTTTTCTTCAGTTTTGTCTTCTAAAGTGAATCCTGTGCCAATACAAACACACTTTATTGCACCAGTCACATAAAAATCGCTGCCATTTTCAATGCCATGACACATTGGCCAACCTACACTGCTCGCATTGTTACCGCGACAATAAATGCATTGATTCGCGCGAAGAGCAATTATAGCATTGTAATGCCACTGTCGAGGTTTTGTGTCGCGACTGCTTTGTGAAGTGGATAGTGGCAATTTGTACTGAAATTGAGCTGTTTGGAGTTCGTTACAGAGTTCTGTAGTTGGAATTAGCCGGAGAACAATACGATAATAGAATGGAGTATACAAATACCAGTAGCGGATTATCCTAAAGGCAAACTAGACACGTGCCTAGGGGCGCGAGGACAGAAAGGGGCGCGCACTGAAGGCGTCAACTGTCAAACTCACACTTGAGAACGTATTTGCTGATTGCAGGCGAACCGCGACTTTTGAAAGACATCACGTGATTAAGATTGGTTTATCAATAAATGACATGCTAGAGCAAAGTTACGGGGTTAAGTTGCGTTGCATGGAAGCCTCGGGGCGCGAGGCAGACTCGCACTTGGTCGCTTTTTTTAGGATTCTGAAACTGTTGAGGCATCGGAATCTCCTCCTTTTTTGAAATCAGCTAAAGCTCAAATCCAAGTTCCGTTTTACTTTCTTTTTCGTGTGGTTTAGTGACCAAACCTATTTTGTCAGAGTTATTCAGGCCGCCTGCACCTAGGCCTCTAAGACTGCTGTCAAGCGACAGCAATCGGTACCAACTGCTTAACGTGCGCCCCGAGGCACGGAGGGGCTAAGATGAAAGTGTTACTGCCACCCATCCAGGTCCTGACCTCGCCCAGCGTTGCTTAACTTGTACGATCGTTTTCAACGTGTACTCGCAACTGGTCTACCAGCCCCTCCGTTTTACTTAGTAAGCGTATTATAACGACATGATGGGTAAAGTTTAAACATTGAAACTTGCCATCAAGTTAGATCGAGTTACCGGAGACATTGATGGGACTCTGATGGTGGACTACAACGGCATACAGAGTAGCTCACAGGGCAGGTGGACTTTCTTATTTGGTTTTATTTATGGACTGGACAGTTTGTCATTTGCCAGTAGTCTGACAGAGTAGGTAATTTATTCTATTGCATCGTGTGCTAGGTCGGTCATTCTGGCGAGTCATAAAATGACAATGCCAGATTCTGCCCCACCATCAACCGCATGATGTACAAGATAACGAATAAATGTAAAAATATAAGATAAGATAAGATAAATATTCTTTATTGCAAAGTAAAGGAATTACACAAAAGAAATATGCTAATACAGTTAGTATCACAATTGCGGTCTTATCGCTTAAAACGATCTCTTCCAGACAACCTTTGTTTACATAATTCAGCTGTTGAATAGGTAGCTTGTTGAGCAATAATTAAATATATATCGATACCTAACTGGTACCTACTATCTAAATATCTTCGTTTTTTATTAAAATTATTGTTTTAAAATAAAGTTTTGTACAAGTTGCGATTCGAAAAAAACAGCTTAATTAAGAATTCAGAAAATAGTATGAAATCGAAGCGATTTATTCATTGTTTTTGTTATTCTTCTATAGGAGTTGCGAGAGTAGTAGAAAATGATATTGATTATGATTATGCAATATGAAACCTGTAATAAGTCCCCAACAAAATGATAGTAGCTTAAATAGTCACGTAGTTTTGAAGGTGGGGCAAAGCTCCATTGAAATGTAGCAATGTCATTTTGACAATGGCAAAGATAAGTTGGTCTCTAAATCTAGTATATCTTTTCGTTAGAGCAAAGTGACGGGGTTAAGTTGCGTTGCACGGAATCCTCGGGGCGCGAGGCAGATTCGCGCTTTGCGGTATTTTTTCGACTTCCAGAGTCTATAATGGTCTTCAACCTTGGCCGAAGCAGCTCAGCAGTTACGTTCACTCATGAGCTCGTAGTGGGACTCTTGAATCTAGCTGTTCCGGATACAGAGTAATATTCATCTCGTCTACCCCATCAGTTATCAGTTCCCCTAATTCAATTCATATTTCAATTCAATTCATTTATTCAGTTATTAGAATTTATCATCATCAGTCTATTTATATGTCCCCACTGCTCGGACACAGACCTTCACTTACATCGAGGGAGCTGGGGCCATGATCCACCACGAAAGCCTAGTGCGGATTGGCGAATTTTACATGCCTTAGATTTTATTAAAATTGTCAACATATAAATTAATTTGCAACATATAAATTAAGTTCGAAAAACTCTTGCAGATTGTAAAAACACCTATCAATTAGTAATATTTTCAATTTTTTTTTCAATTTTGTTATTCATAAACGTGATTTAAAGTTACGCCACCGTTTAAACCCCCTGTCCCTTTCTCATCATCATCATCAGTCTATTTATATTGCCCCACTGCTCGGGCACAGACCTTCCCTTACATCGAGGGAGCTCGGGCCATAATCCACCACGCGGGCCCAGTGCGGGTTGGCGGATTTCACATGCCTTAGATTTTTTTTTTTTTTCTATGACATGCAGGTTTCATCACGATGTTTTCCTTCACCGTTTTTGAGAGCACTCGGTAAATGTACGTAAGTTTTTCCATCGAAAAAACCGAGGATAACTCATTGGTACATGGCTGCCCTAGCTGGGAATCGAACCTGGGACCTCCATATTGCAAGTCCATTGACCCAACCACTGAGCCACCGAGCTCTCTATCTTAACCTGTCCCTTTCTATCTTAACCTTTTTTAACGAAGTATGAAAGGGATAGCAACACCTTTTTAAACTTTCACGGTTTGTATACATATTTTATAGGAGTCTACTCGTGACCATGATGGCTGCAATGCTGTCGAAATATCGAGACATCAATAATAAATGTTTAACACGGAACAGTGCTATCAACTTAAGCTGAGAATTGCATTTGTGTGAGTGCACACCGATAGTGTAGATTGGCAATCGGCTTGTGGCGCGGCGCGTCCCGCGTATGGTTTAAACCAGTTTATACTAGTTTATAGCAAGCGGCCTGAGGCAACACTCATACAAATGCAATTCTCAGCTTAAGTTGATAGCAGTGTAATTCACGTTTTATCTAATTAATATGCATAGCAACACGATTTAAGAGAAGTCAGGTTTAACTAGGTTTTTGAATAACAGCATTAAAGCTTACGAAAATTGCTCCTACAATCTTAGTACGTAGTTAACTGGAGTAAGCCGCAAGTGCTCTTTTACGCGTTATTGACTACCGACACAGAAACTCCATTTGCTGAAGGAGTGCTGGAGACAGTAAGAAATACCTCCACCAACACACAAACATATAGATGTGACGTTGGTGTTCAGACGTCAAGCTATTGAACAAGATTAAATAAGCAGAAATTATGTCAAAAAACAAAAGTAACGACTGCAAAAAAACCTGGATTAGTCGCAAACTCGCCCACAAAATATCTGGTCCGCGGGCGAGTTTCCCTTTTGTTAATTTACCTATCCCATTTTGATTAATTTTTTATACCCTATGACACTACGGTAATCAGGACGAATCTAACGATACCTCACACACCAAAACCCATCAAGCCGTTTAGGCAGGAAGGAATGGACATACATAATACATACACCCGAAAAACATTACCCTCCTTCTGGGGCAGTCGGATAAAAACAATCCTAATAATAACAGACAAGTACTTTTTATATAAAAAAATAAACATCCTACGGGGGTTCCTGTCTGTCCCCCGAGGGGACAGAATAGGGGGACAGACAGGAATGATCCATCCAAATAAACTTACTGAAAGATTTGTCAGTTATTGTAAGTTTTGTAAATAGACGGAACCCTTGGTAAATTAAGAATCTTATAAAACGCTGAAATTGCCACGCCAATGTTGGTAATTTCGTTTGGTGATTGGCTGGCGTGAACACGCTGGTTTGTAGAGAAAGAATAGAGAAGATAGAGAAGTCTAGAAGAGTTTCAGATGTCATTCCTACCCCGAGAACAATGGCCGAGATTCAAGAGACACAGAAGCTTTATTTGAGCTCGTTCTTAAAACTGTCACAATGCTATGATTTTTTACAGATCATGACCGATCTCGGCGACGCTCAGGAACTGTCTCTGATAGCCTACATTTGACGTAAGCCCGTCAAATTAGTACCTTGGTTTGGGCAGCTGCCCCCCCCCCCCCCCCCCCACCACCACCACCACCCTCACCCCCACTCTGGACAATGTTGACGTCCCTACTAAGATTCTTATCTAGTACCTACTTTTATCGATAAAAATTAAGAAAATGAAATTTTTGGCATTTGTTTGCAATATTTTTACCTGAATACGCCCATGCCTATACATGCGATCTCGGTATGTACGTAGATCTACCACGAATAAAATTATTATTACGGTATCTCTTTATTTGTGTGTACTTTGATTATGCGTAAGTCTTAAAATGACATTGTCGTTGGCGACAAAAGGAAAAAAAGATGGTAATTTATGCAAACCCATGAACGGTATTCCGAAGTTGATGAGATGGAAGAATGGCAGCGGTTACAGGATTGCATTCTTCACAGTTTCAATGTTCGGCCATTGTCAAGCGAGATGGCCTAATTGGAACACTTGCCTATTAAATAAAGTTATACATAATATAATTATATATAATAAAGTTTGACATAGCTGAAGGTTTTAGAATTAAAACTATAGTGAGCCATTACTACAAATTAGGTATTATATATAAACGGATATCACTCACTTATATTGTGGAAGCCCCCGCGGCCTTCCATGAGTCAGCTAGCGCCGCCAATCTTGAAAAAATAATATCTTGCAATTTAATCAATTTTATTAAAAAATCTATTTACAAAATGTTTATTAGGATGAATACTATTTTTCAATATACAATACATGGCATAATTGCGACAAGCTAAGTTGTAGTTCCCAAATGTGCTAAAAACGGCCGTTTTTCGCAATTATGCGAACTACAATTTACTGAAATTGAATCACGTTATAAATAAGCATTTAAAAGATAATATTTATCGTAATAAACATTTTTAAAATAGCTTTTTTAATCAAATTGATTATATTGGAAGATATTATTTTTTTTCAGATTGGCGGCGTTAGTTGGCTCATGGAAGGCCCTTACTACTGGAGAAAATGGGGCGGAGCATGAGTTTCAACTGGCCGCAAGCCGCATGCAGTTCGCGGCTGTGTGGGAAAGACTTAACAGTGGTAGTATAACTTAGTACTCAAAGTGAGGTAACATACCAAAGAGCTAAGTTTATAGCGATGTTACAGACACGGCGAATGTGACGCCAACATCGAACAAGCTGACTCCGCGAGACACAAATAAGCACAAATTATCCTCGTACGAGGCACAAAAGAATAACACATGTAAGGGTGTGGTGCAAGTTATGGAATGTAGCGAGGATCATGATTATTATAAACGAGAGAACATTCATCTCCTATAAACAACTAGATACACAAAGGTCTTACTTTTTTTTTTGTAAACCTATGAATTGTCCCACTGCTGGGCAAAGGTCTCTCCCCTCCTCTTCCATCCATCCCTGTCCTGAGCCTCTTCCAGTCACCCATCCCTGTATCTAACGATATCGTCTCTCCACCTACGCCGACTGTCACAGAATGGGTGCCATCGGACGGTCGCCGGCGTCGGGGCAGACCTCGGCGTAGGTGGAGAGAAAGGTCTTACTAAATCAATTTAAATTTTAATATAGTACCTATCAATTAAGTAGTCCATTTTCTCCATGTGTTGAAAAGAAAGGTGACAAATGAAAAGATCAAGTTAACTAGGTAGAATTCAACTATTAATTTTTTGTTATTTTGATGTGCATTTAAAACTCGTCCAAATAAGGGTCCATTGTTAACGTCCAAATAATGTCCAATAAAACAAATGAAGGTCCATTCATCCGTTTGGACCTTCTTTGCGCTCGGACATTTTTAGAAGGCAGACTGTGTATGTAGTTGTTTAATTCGCACTTAGCCAGTTTTCTAGATTATACCTAAGTATATTATGTTGTAATTAACGAAGTGCCGCTGGAGCGTACAATATGAATGAAAAGTCTGAATTATAATAATTATTTGTTTCATTGCCGAATGAATGTATCTAATACTACTTAAATACTACCATAATTTTAGCAGAAAATTAAAATTTTACTTCATATATTTTGTCTTGTCGATACCCTTTACAACTTTGTTGCTTTTGGTGTTGAGACCCTCGGCCCGTGGGGTCCCGGCGCTTGGTCGCTTTATAAAGAGCTTAGCAAACGAGTAGTAGATGCCACTGGTGACCCAAGAGCTGGCAGCTACCTCGCGCAACGGATCGCGATCCAGCGAGGTAACGCTGCCAGTGTCTTGGGTACTCTTCCTGCTACTAATTTCTTTTTAAATAGTTTAGATTAGGTTTTTCTAAATATTGAATGGTTCCTTTTTATTTTATATTGTACCTTTTTGAAATAAACATTTAATCACATTTTGTCTATTCATATAGTTTATCTAGTTGTTTATAGAAGATCAATGTTTTTGAAACGTTTATTTTTAGATTTTTATCATCGACAAGCTATTTTTATAATAGCTTATCGCTGTAGTTCAGTGCCTTGGACTGCATCCTGCGGAGGCGGCTGCAGGCATATGAAGAAAGTTTGTGAACTTTACAAGTTCGTCCCGAGTGGGAGTCGAATGGTTTCTGGGATTCTTAGCGAGCTGTTGTCACAGTGTGCTTTTCGAGTCGGGGATTTCTTGGCTCCATTTGCAGTGCGGCTTGTTAGCTTTGCCATAAGGCCAATAAAAGATGTTCAAATTATTTTCCTTAATTTTACGGACTAGAAATAAGTATACAGGGGGCCTCAATAAGGTTGAGATTTTCTCAAAAACTACTGGACCGAATTTAATATTTTTTTACAGTTACATAGTTTTAACTTTTATCTATCAAACAGTGAAAGAATATTTACGATAGGTCCAGCCCCCTTACCATGAACTCTTATAGCAGGATTACTTCAATAATACTTTGTTTTTTCGTACCATGACGACCTTAAAGTAAGCTTATTAAGGACGTCTTGGTACGAAATAACAAAGTATTATTGAAGTAATCCTGCTATAAGAGTTCATGGTAAGGGGGCAGTAGTTTTTGAGAAAATCTCAACCTTATTGAGGCCCCCTGTATACTTATCTCTGTCTTCGACTGTACCTAAATATAAAATATAAAAGAAAGGTTTTTGAATAAGAATACTAAAATAGCTACAAAAAGTTTACAAGAACTGTAATTACCGACGGAGTTTTAAAGTAAATGAAAGTGATTTTCTTTCTACAAAAAAACTTTTCGACTTTAATAAATGTCGAATTTTTTTAAACTTCCTCCAGCGATTTTAGAATTTTTAAACTCTCTACAAGAGAGACTGTATGCGGATTAAAAAAAAATATTTAAGGGGCGGCTTCACCTCAGTCTTTGACTTCGTTAATGCTAGTAGAGCAGAAATAAAACAAGCAAATGTCCCCCAACTACGAGCCTTTTAGTTAGCCTCTAGCGAGCATATTTGCTACGGCCTCTCATCGTAGGTAGTGATTGTACGGACAACAACAGATGGTAACATTTGCAGTACGATTTCAATTCTTACGACGCAGATAATAAGGGTCCAAAGTCCAAAGTGTTACACTTGATCTGCTTTGATGTGTACCTACAGAAATCGAATCGAAAATAGATACAGTGCTGCAGGTCTCATTAAGATTGGCATTTTCTCATGAAAATATGGAATACTTGACGTAGTATAAAGGAGGGACTTTAACTTAAATAAGTTTTTTTTAAAAGGTTTTCGCAAAATCTTTACAATTACATAGTACTCTAACTTTTGTAAAAGGCAGCCACCTTACGAGGTATGGTCTCTGGGAGATGGCAAGGAATACTAGATTGGATTGATCTCACCGAATTGCAGCTCCGCTGTCGTCACAAAGATAGGACCACCTGAACCATTCCACAGCCACACTGCCATCAATATTCTCTGAGTTACATCAATGAGCACCACATCTTTGACCAATTCGAATCACAATTACCACCACCGGTTTTTCGCGCGAAAGGCGACCCACGAGAGTCAGTATGACAGTTGTTGTTGCGTTTTTTAGTAAGGCAAATGCGCCAAAAGATCATACAGCCTTATAGCATTTCCATCGTCATCATCATATTTTCTAATACCAATTCCATTAGATTTTAGGATTCTTAACACTCGGCCATTCTGATAAATAGTGTCTGTCCCAGACACAGCAAAACAACAACACAGAACCGATTAAATGCGTCATTACAACATATAAAATTACTCCGTTGATTCCGGTACGCTAAAACATCTAGAAAATAAAGATCAACTTTTGCACCCTAACGTGTAAAAGCTTAAATAAATAAATTATCGAAACGCAATGTTGGATCAATACCACAAAACCGCGTATTATTGTGGATTCTGATTAAGTCGTCGTGTTACCGTTCCGGCCATCCGACATTAGAGAATGACCCATTCGAAGAGTCGCTTAATTCCTGCAAAAAAAAAACCACAACCTTACATAAGCCGTTTGGTTTCAGTATGTTCGCCGCAGCTTCCGTTTCCGCGCCATTTATATGAAGATCCTAACGTAGATATACCTATTCATTTTCCACAAGTCTTCATTGAATAACAATAACCTCTAGCAGCGAGATATTTGGAAACTGATGAACAATGTCGCCTCTGGTCTATATATTCATATTCCTTATTATGCTTCGTCGTCATCGTCGGCCTGTATCTGTCCACCGCTGAACGTAGGCCTTCTCGCCATCCTTCCATTGTCTTGTATTTATGACCGACGCATCCATTCCTTCCCAAATGTGCGCGATTGGTGATCTTCCCACGCTGCATCGTCCCGTGCGTGTCCTCCAGACTGTAGCTGTGTACGCCCAGCGATCGTCGTCTCTACGTGCAACTTGCCCTGCCCGTCTCCCCTTCAGGGAAACCATCCTTTCCCCAATCCACCAGTTTTGCCCGACGGCGGATTTCTGAGTTTGGTACTCTATCGATTATGCTTGCCACAAGGGTAAATAGTACGTTATAATTCATCCATCCATATTTAGATATCAATTTGGCCAATATTTGCGTCGGCTAGTCGCCGCTATCTGTCCATTGTTCCTTACAAAATCTTCTAGGCGTTAATGTTTCGTGTGACAGTCATTAAGATGTAATACCATGTATGCAATGTACCACATGAAACAATAAATTAATTTGGTTTTTTATCTCTCCTTTTACTTGGACCACAGAACAACTAATTATTCGTGTGTCGCCGTCGTTCGCTTGCACACACAAGGTGCGACGGTATGACCGTCAATCATATCAGGCGCCATCATGTCGCCCACACAAGGTACGACGGCCTGCCTCGCTTATCGATATTGTTATATTAAATGCATATAATTTATATCATCGTATTTCATACGTCTCGATTCTCAAGGTATTTTCAATGCAAGTTCACAGGTAGAGGTTTGTCAATTACAAAGAGTAGCTTACAGTTACTCGTAATGTTTCCTTTTATTATAAATTAACTGTCCATATTCCACAAGGTAAATGAATAAATCCATATGGGCACCGCTTGCACCACAAGAGGCTACGGCCTCAACCCGTTTATTTATTCGGGCACCGCTTGCACGCACAAGATGCTACGGCCTCAACCCGTTTGTCATACAGGCACCGCTTGCACACACAAGGTGCTACGGCCTCAACCCGTTTATTTGGGCACCGCTTGCACACACAAGATGCTACGGCCTCAAACCCGCTTATATGGGCACCGCTTGCACACACAAGGTGCTACGGCCTCAAACCCGCTTATATGGGCACCGCTTGCACACACAAGGTGCTACGGCCTCAACCCGCTTATATGGGCACCGCTTGCACACACAATGTGCTACGGCCTCAACCCGTTCATTTGCTCAGCCACCGCTTGCGCACACTGGGTGCTACTGCCTCAGCCAGTTTGTCTACATGGGCACCGCTTGGACACACAAGGTGCTATGGTCTCAACCCCGTGACTGAAGCGTATACATCATCAGCTACTTTACGTCTCTCTCGGTCCGATAAATAGTTAATTATGGTCACGCCTTGATAGTCGGATTCCAGTTGCCAGTACTAGTTTAATACAATCCTTCGCTCTCTTTCACCATAGTCACTTTCCGACTCGGGTTCGCTAAACTTAACTCAAGGTTTAGTATTGTTCATTGAAACAATGTTCTTATTATTCCTATCAGAGATATTCCTCCCTTCCATGCCACTATAATCTCGTATGTCGTAGCCCAATATTGCTGTAACACGATAGGGCCCGCTAAAAGCTGGTACTAATTTGTGACTTCGCCGGGTGTCTGCGTGCCCCTTTCGAGCCATCGTGCGGCTGGGATACATGTGAATACACGCTAAATTTGTTGATGCAACGCAAGGACGGTGACTTTGCTGGCCGTATCTCACTCTTATATTCCGCTCTTATGATCTGTTTTTTTCTTCTTCTTCACTCTTCCTTACCTAAGGCCAAGTTTTCATTGCTCTTTCAAGTTTCATCCTCATCATACTCAGCTCCTATGAGCCTAACTGGATATCTTCCTCTTCTCATGGTAGCGTCTTCTTAAGTAGGTTGGCGATCATTATGACAATCTGCACTCTCCACAACGCCGCAAGGAATAGAGACCTGGTACTATTGCCGACTGGATATAATCCACCCCATTTTCGCCATTAGCTTCTGCTATATGATGTCCTTAGGTTCCACTGCTTCGTAGTAACCCACTGTATATCATCAGACCAACGAGCTTTTGGTCATTAGCTTCTGCTATATGATGTCCTTAGGTTCCACTGCTTCCTTGTAACCCACTGTATATCATCAGACCAACGAGCTTTTGGTCATTAGCTTCTGCTATATGATGTCCTTAGGTTCCACTGCTTCCTAGTAACCCACTGTATATCATCAGACCAACGAGCTTTTGGTCACTCAGATCTGCCCCATGAGTCCACCTCGAGGTCGCCACGCCGTTAGTATTCCATCTATTCTCTGCCTGATCGCATGTTCCCGCTCCAACGACGATGCCATGCTATTCCTTTCTGTTTACTCTACAACGTTTTGCTTCGAAGTTCTTCAACACTCACACTATTCGCTTCTAGAACTCCTTACCGTATCCATCAGTACCCACCTCCCAATCCTTGGATATGTTAAGGCGCAGGTCAAATATCCCTATTGGAACCTCTAATTATTACTTTCCAATTCCTAATCATTTATTCGTCCTCATAGGTAAAATAAGGTGGCATGGTATTTCTATAAGACTTCTCTAATGTGCCTCTTCGCATACGAAAATAATATCGGACTCCACACGATACAAACAATTGACATGTTTTATTTACTCGGAACGTTTGTTACTCTAGGAGCCATACTGATTACCTTTTTCCTTAAGAGTTGTTTTGGACATTTGAGTTTTAACTTGAGTGTTCCTTGGTCGCACGCTCCTATTCTACTATTTCAACAGCTCCGGGTTTCTTTTGACAACCATACAGCTTTCCAATAAGTACATTATAAAAACTAGGAGACGTCGGCAGCTTCAACTTTTGAGGAAGTTTTCAACTGGTTTCAAACAGCAAATGACCTTTCTGCACTTTCTCTACGTATGTGTCGTATTAATACCGCCGCGCCGTGGTATTGGTAAGTTGATAAGCGTTATAAGGTAAATTCGTATAGTAGGCGGGTCACCAATTCGCCACCCAGAGGATGCCCGCCGAGTTCAGCTTGCGTATGCTTCATTTGACCTCTCTTTATTTCCCTTCACTTCCCTCGATTTCCCCTGACGTCCCTCGTCCTCTTTTGCCATATTTTGCCATGTCTTGCTGTGTCTTGTTATGTCTTGTTATGTCTTGCTATGTCTTGCTATGTCTTGCTATGTCTTGCTATGTCTTGCTATGTCTTGCTATGTCTTGCCATGTCTTGCTATGTCTTGCTATGTCTTGCCATGTCTTGCTATGTCTTGCTATGTCTTGCCATGTCTTGCTATGTCTTGCCATGTCTTGCCATGTCTTGCTATGTCTTCAAATCTCCTAGCACCTCCGGGCAGCTCCTGACTTCTCTTGACTCCGACTCCACTTGACTCCTCCTGACACCTCTTGGCTCCTCTTGGCTCATCTCGACTCATCTCGACTCATCTTGACTCATCTTGACTCATCTTGACTCATCTTGATCTATGGCCGAGCGCTGTATTGCACGCGTAACGGCCATTACCGATCGGGGCAATCACCGTTATATGGTCGCACAAGCACCGGCCAGCAGATCTTGCCGTAAATATATTTTAACACTGATCTAGGTTGGTAGTTATTTCTGTATTGCAGCTAGGGATAACAAAAACTTGTAAGAACTTGCTCGAACATGAGATGTCACAGCTGTTTCAACTTCTTACGATGCCTCCCCACTACTGAAGGTTTTCCATCGGTTCCTCATATATTCCCCTGTTGTGGGCTAGCCGGAACATCTCTTCGAAGCTGATGACTTCCCGTAGGCGCTAGATATATCAAGGTTTGCGACGTTGAGAGTAAAATCTGGATTTAACTTTCAAATGGCCTATCTAGGCGCTTATCACTATAACTACATAGGTACCTGCACTTCATTTACTGGCATGACAAGCAACAACACTGCAACAGTATCGGTGTACAAACTTCAGATAGCGTAACAAATCATACCCTTCAATGACTGTTTCCTATTCCAAAGGCATCAATTGCAAAAGTAAACATTAGTATTCACTGGTTGATAATGAATAATATTATAATTGTACGCATAATTTTCATCTGATAATAGAACAGTGTTCGGTCTACCCAGTAGTAACAATAAGTTGTAGATGTCATTGCACATTATCTATGTTGCACATCACAAAGTCGGATCTGTGACACAAAACGTACAGTGTTACCTCTACATATATCAGTAAATAAATACAACATAATACAAAACCAACGATTATGTCTATTGGTCTCCAAACTTGATAGAATATCACTGCAAAGATCTTCTCTTAGGAGTTCCATAGGTCCATGCGTCCAAAAATATGTGAGTTTCCATTCTTCAGTAATCCAGTCTTTTCTATCCTTTGGTTTCACCATTTTATACTTCGATTGGAATGACAAAGTGTAGACGATTTGTACTTGCTTCTTGGTTTGTCAAGGGCTGACATTCTTCATTTATTTTCCTCTGTGTGACACCTATACTCCTTTATCCACAATATACTGACAAATAGTAATCATTACAAAGAATAAAAGCCATAAAATAATGCCGCAAAATTGATGAAATTATCCAAAGCCACCATGTATTCACAAGCCCTTAGTTAGGTCCACCCATGGTTAGGTCACTGTTTCGTTCACCACACGTAAAACCATGATGTAATTTTAGGAAAAATCATGTACAAAGCCAGCCAACATTACCTTCAATATTATATTGAACACTCTTAAGAAATCCACCAATCCATAACTTTAGATATACCGATATAGGCATAATACTCCACATGGCTTTAAATATTGTCTGCATCCTCATGATCTTAAGTACTGACCAGATATGGCATCCAAATCGTATATCAGCTTTGTAGATATGTACACTCTCTTATCTCTTCGCCCTGTCAATATGCTCCTTTATCCCATTGCCCCCAATTCACTTTTAATATACGAAGACATACGTCCATTGCGAGGACACCATATGAAAATCTACCGCACTGTCGCCAATACTAAATCGCTCATAACTTCTTAAATAGCAGAGTTGATCATGCATGGAACAAACTGTCTGATGATGTGGTAACTGCACCATCAGGGAACTCCTTTAAAAATTGCCTCGACATGTAGTTAAAAATAAACATTATTAACTTGATTATATTACATAGTGAATCATGATCATTAGACATCAAAGCTGTGAACTTACCAACACTGTGATATAGACACACCAGCATTATGCTGCAGTTCTATCAAATGTATAATAATAATATTCAACTTCAATTTTTTAAGTAGGTAGGTAGGTATGTAAATTCATCAAACTTAAAGTAATGGAATGTCCTGAAGGTTGGTGTATGAAGACTTACTTAACGGGGTAAGAAAACAATATCCAAATATTATATTACCATCATCCAACTTCAGGTTACACCATTAAACAGTGATGATGCAATGTTGCCATATCATAATCAGCCAGCAATATAAAATACATCAGTACAAGTTATTCACCGGACCAGACTGGTCACCGCTAGGTACATCTAAAATATCTCTGCTCACAGCCATAGAGACGATGCTCGACAGTTCCCAAACCACCGATTCCGTCATAACAAAGACCAGCGAAAATTCTTAATTCGTGACTCCGATCACCACCCGGCCCTAACTCACGGTCATTGTGAACAACCCTCAAAATTAAATCATTTGATTCATGTGACACACTTTACTGATTTATATCAACAATACTATTCAGTGCTATGTGTATGCCCTTTGTATGTCTTATTTGGCATCTATGTCCCCATGTAAATTTCCAGGGCGTATAGAATAAAGTGTAAATAATAACAATGCCGACCGGTACCTGCATACTTCAGCAAGTCGCCAAATAATTAAATTGAGCACTCGTATGTTGTATATACGCTTGCATGTTGGTAGACACCCTGCTGCTAACATGAAGATCAGGAAATAATATAAAAATAATCGCTTGTGAACAAACAAGTGTGCTAGAAACATTTTCGTATTGACGCTTATAAATAGGTACAATAAAATGTACACTCCAATGGTTGGTACGATGGCTACAAGCGTGCTAAGTCACATTTGCGGGCATGAGTCTATACCAATTCTGAACTGTAAAAGGCAGCCACCTTACGAGGTATGGTCTCTGGGAGATGGCAAGGAATACTAGATTGGATTGATCTCACCGAATTGCAGCTCCGCTGTCGTCACAAAGATAGGACCACCTGAACCATTCCACAGCCACACTGCCATCAATATTCTCTGAGTTACATCAATGAGCACCACATCTTTGACCAATTCGAATCACAATTACCACCACCGGTTTTTCGCGCGAAAGGCGACCCACGAGAGTCAGTATGACAGTTGTTGTTGCGTTTTTTAGTAAGGCAAATGCGCCAAAAGATCATACAGCCTTATAGCATTTCCATCGTCATCATCATATTTTCTAATACCAATTCCATTAGATTTTAGGATTCTTAACACTTTCTTTAGTTAGAACTACTCATTCCATTTACTAGTAGGTAAAAGATTTATTACAATCCGTCCAGTTGTTCTTGAGAAAATCTCAACCTCTTTCCTGATATTTACCTGTCTTTAGACCGTACCAAACCAAAGAGAATATAATACTCTCTCTCTCAATTATTAACATTTTAGGTCGCTGTTACATCTTTGTACTTTTATAAAATTGCTAGACGATAACTAATTTTCACAATCAACAAAATGCCAGATTCTGCCCCACCATCAACCGCAAGTTGTACAAGATAACGAATAAATGTAAAAATATCTCCGTTTTTTATTAAAATTATTGGTTTATAATAAAGTTTTGTACAAGTTGCGATTCGAAAACAAAAAGCTTAATTAAGATTTCAGAAAATAGTAAGAAATCGAAGCGATTTATTCATTGTTTTTGTTAGGTGTTATTCTATAGGAGTTGCGAGAGTAGTAGAAAATGATACTGATTATGATTATGCAATATGAAACCTGTAATAAGTCCCCAATAAAATGATAGGTACAGCTTAAATGGTCACGTAGTTTTGTAGGTGGGGCAAAGCTCCAATGAAATGTGGCAATGTCTTTTGGAGATTGACGTGAAACACAGCAGCATCTGTCATTTACCAGTCGTTGACCACGCACTCCTAGACATTTTGATAGGAACACGCTACTAAGAAAGATAAATACCACTGGTACCCCTGGTACCAAACACATTGGGCCCGTCTGCGTCTGAGGAGTCTGAACTCTGCTGTATAAACCAGGCAGGGTATAATTCAAATGTTATTTATTTCCTTCCACATTCGGTCCATTTTACATGATATTAGACACAGTTTAGTGGAAGACTGGTGCTCGAGTTCTCCTGTGTGTTTGAGTCACTGGGCCTCCCCCTTACAGACATAATGTAAAAATAAATTAGGGTGTAGAAATCTCTCTCTCTCTGGTCGGTCCTTCATGACTGAAGATCGTGACCACCACGTAACGGTATCACTCGGGAGCGCACGAACCGTCTCCATCGGCTCCTGTCACTAGCCAGGCGTACAGCGTCGCACAGTCTTGACGCTTTGGACTCCTTAAGCTGGTCAGTCCATCTTGTCGGGGATCAGCCTCTCGCTCTCTTGCCCTCGACGTTACCGACTATGACCAGCTTCTCCAGGTTGTCATCGCCTCGCCTGGCTACGTGACCAAAGTATGTCAGTATACGTTGGATATATAAAGTAGATAGCCGGTATTTTTTAGTTCTGACAAGATAGAGGCATTTGTGCGTTTCGCAGTCCACGGAATAAAATTTAAAAATGGTTATTAACAAATCCAAAGTCAAAGTAAAATTTCTTTATTGCAAGTAAGCACGTTGAGTACATTTTTGCACGTCAATATATTTTTTGAATTTACATTTACACCACTTTGCAAGGAAAAGGTGCCAACGCTGAGGAGAAAAAGTGGCAAAAAAAACTCTCAGCAAGACATCTTTTAAAACAAAAAAGGTATAACCGTCCCTTAAGTTGATTTCTGTACAATTTTAAAGCCCCTACGCACAGGCAGGCAGTGCCGCTACGTGATACACGCAAATTGAACTTATCAGCCTCTCACTCAGCTCGTCATTTGGGAGACGGGGGATATACAATGAGTATTCTTTTTTCGTTGAAGTGGGTTTATGAATAACATTTTGTGTTGAACAAAGTAGTATTGATAATGATAATCTATTTATACATATAATAAGACTGTAAAAAAGTTGTGGCATTGGATATTTTTTGAAGAGAATAATTGTAATGTGTTTTAGGATCGATACTGATGCCAAAACACAATTTTTTACAATTTTTGTCTGTTTTTCTGTGACTTTGTGCAAGTATCACGCCATAACTACTGAAGGGATTTTGATGGGAGTTTCACTAGGAGATAGCTGAAATATCCGGACAGCTCATAGGCTATAAGCCATGGTGGTATGTGATGTGGAAACAAGGATCCAGAGAGGAAGATCTGCCTCCTGAATACTCCTGATCTCCTCCATCCTCCTCCTCTACGCAAACAAAGTTGCGGGGTACAGCTAGTGTTGATCGAAATGATGAATGGTGGAATCATCACAACCGGGATTCGAACCAGGAACCTTACTGTTGTGGGTAGAACAATAACATATTAATACCAAACGTCAATGTCATATGTTCAGTCCGGCGCTGACCGCATAGCCGACCGGTTGAGCGGTGAGTCATCGCATACGCGCGTTTTTTGCAATGGGTTCGAGTTCGAGGGTAGTTAAATGTGTTTCGTGTAACATTGTAATAAATGAAGTTTTGGCTTTTGTGCAAAACAAGATCGATGTCATGGACAACGAGAGCTTGATAAGGATGTGCAGTTCACCCTCTGGTTTTACTGTGGATGAAGTCGACAAAGCGAAAACCTTGCTATTTGACTCATTGCCGAAGGGTAAACCGAAGATATCTCGTCGAAAGGATGGTAAACTCCAAAGGGATTTGGAGGACATAATCTCCCTTTTCAAGGATACTGATCCCGAGCAAACACCTATCTTTGTGGCCCGAGAACTGCATAAATTACCTCCGGTTACATTCAATAACGTGGATGTGACTCGATTATTGAAGGACTTAGTAGTGTTACAAAATGAGCTTAAACTTATTAAGGATGAATATGTGAGTAAAGAGCAATTCGACGAGTTCAGAAATGAATTTCTACATTCAAAACCGTTACTGCAATCAAGTTTTCGTAATGTAAACAAAAGGCGAGGTGCAAATCTTCTATCGGACAGTGAGGTGCACCTATACTGCAGCGATAGCGGACCAATGGGATTAGTACACGGTACAGTGGGCGAGGGTCTACCTGATATCTCATTCATTAACCGTCTGACTCCCCCCGCCCCGCGCACGGCCGAGGTGCCGCCCGCGCAGCCTACGGGCTCGCACGAGCGGCAGTCCGGTCGCCCGGCGGCGGCGGCGGCGGCGGCGGCGGCGGCGTCGAGCGTAAATATGAGTAATCTTGTGACTATGAATGACGAGAATGAGTCACCGATCGCTCAAAGCAGCGAGTGTGCAGCAAACGAGATTTTTGTATCACCTAAGTGCACGAGTGAATCAACAACGTATTCAAAAAATGTCTATAGACCGATACAAACCAGTCAACTGTGTTCCGCGGTCCCAACATCAAACGTCCTAAATAATAATAAACATACATTAGCGGATATAGTCAATAGTGAGCGGAACTGGAGAACTGAGAAACCAGCGGACGAGTGGATTGAGGTACAGAGGAGAAGGCATAGAAATCGTTTTGTTGGACAAGTGGGAAAAGCGCAAATTGAACAGCATTGTAAATTTAAAGCGGCAGATATTAATATACCACTGTTCATTTCGAACGTACATAAGGATGTCATTGAGAAGGATATAATAGACTATATTCTAAAGAAAACACAAGTTCTTGTGACACTTCGAAAGATGAATATGAAAACGGATAAGGGTCATAATTCTTTTAAGTTCTGGATTCCCAAGCACAAACTAAGCCTATTCTTGGACGACAGTCTTTGGCCTGACGGGGTTTCTTTTCGACGATTCGTGAGTTTTAAACGGGAGGAAACTATATTAAACAAACATGAATGACAGTAAATATTTATGTAAAATGATAACATTTAATTGCAAATCTATAAAGAGGTCGATGGAATGTATGAGAAATATGTGTAGAACAGCAGACATAATTGCGTTGCAGGAAACCTGGTTACTTCCACACGATATACAATTGCTCGGTGATGTAGATGACACCTTTGGTTTCACTGGGACCTCTGCGGTGGACACGTCCGCAGGCATGCTCAAAGGCAGGCCATACGGAGGCGTGGCCATTCTCTGGAGGAAGAGTGTATTCCAGAATGTGACCGTTGTACAATGTAACAGCAACCGAATTTGTGCAATCAAGGTGGTAACTGGGGAGCGTGTATTTCTAGTGTGCAGCGTGTACATGCCTACGGACAACGCCGAGAACTTAAGTGAATTCACGGAATGTTTAAGTAACATTTGTGCGATTATAGACTATTACGGCATTGAATCGGTGTACGTTCTCGGTGACTTTAATGCCCACCCCAGCGAGTCTTTTGGTGGGGAATTATTAAACTTTTGTGCTGACCAAGACTGGCTATGTGCTGACATAGAGAAACTAGGTATACACTCAAGTGCATATACTTTCGTGAGCGATGTTCATGGAACCTGTAGATGGCTAGACCACTGTGTGGTTACCCGAGCAGCGTGGAATTCCGTGTTAAGTGTAAAAATACTTCATGATGTATATTGGTCAGATCACTTTCCTATGGTGTTGGAATGTGATCTTAATGTAGTGAGGCCTAAAATTAGTTTTGAACCTAAATTAAGTAATAAGGTATTCTGGGGAGATAGGAGCTCTGACCAAATACACATGTATCAAAAATTTTGTCATTCAAAATTGAAGGAAATCGATTTTCCATCTGAACTAAGAGACTGTTGTGGAAAAAATTGTAATGATGTCATGCATAAACAAATTATAGATAATATGTATGACAAAATTGTTGAAACTCTGGTTCAGTCATCTATACAAAGCTGTGTTTACAATAACTCAAATAAACGAAGGAAGATAGCTGGCTGGAACAGACATGTGAGGGACGCACACCGGGAGGCCAGGCTTAGTTTTCAATTGTGGACACTCTATGGCAAACCGTCTAGTGGGCTAATGTTGAGAAAATGAGCAATGATCGTAAAGTTTTTAAATCCAGGCTTAAGTGGTGCTTAAACCATCAAGATCAGGTGAAGATGGACATCATTGCCTCACACCACACTGAAAAGAACTTTAAGAAATTTTGGAAAACCACTAACAAAATGAATCCCAGGCCTGGTGTCCCGATGAGTGTTGACGGTGTGAGCGGGGACAGAAATATTGCTGAAATTTTTAAAAGTCATTTTAAGGTATCTGCTGTTGCTCAAACTGCCGCCTGTAATCAACAAAATGATGAGCCTTGCAATCTTGCTACACGGATGAACTATGACAGGGTTCTCGAGGCTGAGTCCCGTAATTCGGTGGTTTGCTTTCTTACCAAGGATGTTAGAAAGGTTATTAAGAAAATGACAAGAGGTAAATCGCCGGGTCACGATGGGCTCAGTGTCGAGCACTTACAGCACGCCGGTGTACACCTGCCTAGGGTGCTAGCGATGTTGTACTCTTTCTGTGTGGGGCACTCCTATCTACCGGAGGGGCTGATGAGAACTGTGGTCGTTCCTATTGTGAAAAGTAAGACAGGAGATGTGTCTGAGAAAAACAATTACAGGCCAATTTCTTTAGCAACGATTACGGCAAAAGTGCTTGACAGTCTGTTAAATAGTTGCCTCGAGAAAGTCATGCACCTGCATGACGCCCAGTTTGGATTTCGTGCGGGTGTGTCGACTGAGAGCGCTATTCTGGGTTTGAAACATACTGTCAGGCACTACACCGTTAGGAAGACGCCCATCTATGCCTGTTTTCTTGACCTCTCAAAGGCCTTCGACCTTGTTTCTTATCAGCTCCTGTGGAAAAAGCTCGCCGACATTAACCTGGCACCAGAACTGATTGGTATATTTAAATACTGGTACAATAATCAGATAAATCAGGTTAAGTGGGCGAATGCCCTATCAGACGTTTACAAACTAGAGTGTGGGGTGAGGCAGGGGGGTCTGACCTCACCTAGACTATTTAATGTTTACATGGATCAGTTGATAGGCGCACTCAGCAGCATGTACGAAGGTTGTTCTATTGGTAACGTAAAAGCGAATAACTTGAGCTACGCCGATGATATGGTGCTGCTGAGTCCGTCTATCAACGGGCTAAGAAAGCTATTACGGGTATGTGAGACTTATGCCGAGGATCACTGTCTTCGGTATAATGTCAAAAAGAGTGTACTAATGGTTTTTACTGCGGGGAACAAACCACCTGGCAATGTGCCTCCGGTAAAACTGTATGGTACTGAACTAAATAAAGTTTCTGAGTTCCGATACCTGGGGCACATTGTCACGGAGGATCTAAAAGATGACGCAGATATGGAGCGGGAGCGCAGGGCGTTGTCAGTGAGGGCAAATATGTTGGCCCGTAGGTTCGCTCGCTGTACGAGGGAAGTTAAAATCACTCTTTTCAAGTCGTACTGCCAGTCCTTCTACACGAGCGGCCTATGGACCCACTACACTCAAAGATCCTACAACGCCCTGCGCATCCAGTACAACAATGCGTTCAGGGTGCTGTTGGGGCTGCCTCGGTTCTGCAGCGCCTCCGGCATGTTCGCGGAGGCGCGCACGGACGGCTTCCACGCCGTCATGCGAAAGAAGACCGCATCGCTGCTGGCCAGAGTGCGGGCTAGCACCAACAGCATACTGAGCGTAATTGCCGACAAGTACGACTGCCCGATTATGCGTCACTGGGCGCGCGTGTTGGTGGGCTTTGGTAACATACTTGGCCTACCAACGCCGCGTCTATAGTGATGTAGATTACAATATACCTACCTACCCAAGACAAATGTACTAACTTAGCTTTTAAGAAAATTGTTACTAACACAAATGGACCTAGTTGTCTGAATAAATAAATATTATTATATATTATTATATATCTGTCAATGTCAATTGTACAGCTTTTAATAAACCAGTCGTTTCCAATACGTCGTTTGAGTTACCCGTGAAACCCTATACTATTACATGGTGTCAGGTGTGGCTGGTTTTGCGATTAAAACAGTGATTTTAAAGGTGTAAATTAGTGTAATTGTGAGTGTGGTGTTATCTGAACACAATGCCGGACGATAAACTAGCAAGCGCGGTTGCCGGTAGTAATTTCGTGTACGCGGCGATACAACAGCCGCCGCCGTTACAACAAGATGGCAACATGGCTACCAACTGGCGAGAATGGCTAGCGGCGTTTGAGTATTTTCTTATTGCATCAGGGAAGAGTTATGTGACCGGCAAAGAAAAATGTGCATTATTTATGCATATTATTGGTAAACATGGAAGAGAAATTTACGAAGAATTGGATATCAGCACCGAGTTGAAGTATGACTATGTGGCTTTATGCGAAAAATTTCAACAGCACTGTGACCCGAAAAAAAACATTAATTTCGAGAGACATATGTTTTTTGAGATATATCAGAACGACAATAATTTTGATAAATTTTTGGGGTCACTAAAGATTCGAAGCAAAAGTTGCGAGTTCGGAATTCTGAAAAATAGTCTAATATTAACCCAATTGATTCGTGGGCTAAAAGATGTTCACATGCGGGAGAAATTGTTAGCAAAGTCCACCCTGACGTTAGAGGAAGCGACTCAGTGGTGTCGAGCATCCGAGCAGGCGGGGGAGCAAGCCGCCGCGTGTAGCTCGGCTCGAGCGGCGGCGACGGGGATAGCAGTGGAGCAGCTGGGCCGTGCGCAGGGCGCGCGCGGGGCGCGCGGCGGCCAGCGGCGACAGCGCGGTGGGGGAGCAGGCTGGCGGGGCCGGCGGGTCCAGCCGCAGCACGCGGCCGGGTCTGCCCCTGCCCCGGCGGCTAGTAACGGTTGCGGAAAGTGCGGTTTCTTGCATAGTGCGAGTGATAGGTGTCCTGCCGCGTTCGCGAAATGCTATAGGTGCGATAGAAACGGGCATTTCGCTAAATGTTGCCGTGTGAAGTTCACGCAGGAGGTGTTGGAGGATGAGGCCGGGAACGGTGACGGTGAGGACTGTGATAACGGTGAGCTACTTATGTACAATATTTCTATTGATGCTTCGGACGATTCTCGTCAGTCTTGGCGTGTAAAAGTGTTCGTTGACGGCGTGGATATTACTTTCAAGTTGGACAGTGGGGCAGATGCGTCTGTTATGTCACTTAGTAGTTATGAAAATGCAGGTTTTGATATTAATAAATTAAATAAATGTAATACTGTGTTGAGAGAGATAAGTAAAAATCGTCTGCCAGTAGCGGGTTATTTTAATGCTTTGTTGCAATGTAACGGTCAAGATTGTTATGAAAAAATTTACGTTTTAAATGTTAGTTGCAACAATTTGCTCGGTTTAAAAGCATGTGTGAATTTAAAATTGTTATCAAGGGGTGATCATTTCTCAGTAAACTCAATTGATATCGATGAATCTATTTTTGATGGTATAGGCTGTTTGCCCTTTGAATGTAATATTAAAATTGATGAATCCGTGCCGCCGGTAGTGAATGCTACGCGAAAGATACCAATTAAATTACGTCCTCGGCTAAAAAAAGAATTAGATAACATGATAAATTTAGGAATCATTGAAAAGGAAGACGGGCCAACAGATTGGGTTTCGAGTATAGTTGTGGTTGAAAAATCGGACAAGAGTTTGCGTATATGTTTGGATCCCAGAAATTTAAATCGCGCGGTGAAACGGAGTCATTTTCAGTTACCAACTTTGGATGAAATAGCTAGTAACCTTACTGGTGCAAAATATTTTTCAAAATGTGATGCAAAAAACGGATTTTGGATGTTGAAATTGAATTCCGCCAGTTCGAAGCTCTGCACGTTCTCATCACCGTATGGTCGTTATAGGTTTCTACGAATGCCTTTCGGTATAAATTGTGCACCGGAAATTTTTCATAATGAAATGTATAAAATATTTAAAATGGAAGGAGTTGAGGTTTTTATTGATGATTTATTGATCTGGGGAAGCACCAGAAAAGAACATGATGAGCGACTGAAAGAGGTGATTCGACGAGCAACACAAAATGGGGTAAAGTTCAATAAAAAGAAGTGTGTGTTTGGTGCAACGGAACTCACATTTTTAGGGCATACTTTTAATGCTAATGGAATGAAGCCTAATGATAGTCGTATAAGTGCGATTTTAAAGATGCCCAAGCCAACTGAGAGGAAAGAGCTAGAAAGGTTCCTGGGGGTCACCAACTACCTGGCTAGGTTTATACCTAAGTACTCACAAATTTCTGCACCACTTAGGGAGCTACTTAGTAAAAATGTGGAGTTTGATTGGTCTCATGTGCATGACACAGCGTTCAATACATTGAAAATTAAAATTAGTACTGCACCTGTACTTAAATATTATTCGCCAGATGAAAAGGTGACCGTCTCGGTGGATGCAAGTTCTAGGGGGCTTGGCGCGTGTCTGATGCAGGGCGGGCGGCCAGTGGCGTATGCCGCACGCACGCTCACGCCCACGGAGACCAGGTGGGCACAAATCGAAAAGGAACTTTTGGCGATCGTCTTTGGTTGTACCCGGTTCCATAATTATATCTATGGGCATGATAAAATAACAGTGGAAAGTGATCATAAGCCACTGGAGGCTATTTTTAAGAAACAGCTCAATGAGACTCCAGCGCGACTCCAGCGCATGATGTTAAAATTACAACATTATTGCATTGAGCTGCAATACAAACCAGGAAAAATGCTATTCATAGCAGACACTCTATCACGTGCTGCTGTTGAAGCGGGTGCAGATAATGTGGGCAAAGAAGTACTCGTACATGTAAACACGCTCTATGAAAATGTGGAAGCATCTCCTGAAATGTTGAGTAAGATCAAAGAAGAAACAGAAAAAGATGAGATCCTGAAAGAATTGTGTGAATATTATGTTAAAGGTTGGCCAAACAATAAAAAAGAAACAAAAGAAATAGTGAAAGCGTACTGGAACGTCCATCACGAGCTCCATGTAATAAAGGGTGTTTTATTCAGGAACGAGCGTGTAGTAATACCGGGTGAATTGCGTAAAGAGATGCTGCGTCGTATTCATGAAGGTCACATGGGAGTGGAGAAGTGTCAGCGGCGGGCGCGTGACGTCATGTGGTGGCCGGGCATGGCCGCGGACATAGCGAGCATGGTGCAGTGCTGCGAGACGTGCCAGCGGCACCGCGCGGCGCAACCCAGGGAGCCGCTGCAGCCGCACGCGCAGCCGGCGCTACCGTGGGAGGTGCTGGCGGCGGATGTATTCGAGTTTAGAGGAAAACAATACTTGTTAGTGGTCGATTACTTCTCCAAATTCGTAGAAATAGCGATGCTGAGTAACCTATTGAGTGCTTCGGTTATTGCTGTACTAAAAGGTATGTTCAGTCGGTTTGGTATACCAAAAAAAATAGTCACAGATAACGCCACGCAATTCTCTTCTGAAGAGTTTAGATTATTCAGCAAGTCATGGGAATTCAGACATATCACGAGCTCACCGTTGTATCCGCGGTCTAATGGCCTCGCGGAGCGCAATGTACGTACGGTGAAAGCATTACTCACCAAGGCACACGAGAGCGGCCAAGAGTGGCAGCTGGCTCTTTTAAATTTCCGCAATACGCCAGTGACAGGGGAGCAGTACTCACCAGCACAGCTGTTGATGAGTCGTCGTTTAAATACGCGATTACCGGTCAGTGAAACTATCCTGCGTCCAGAGCTTGTGAAAGAGGGTACCTTAGTACATGATAGAATGAAAAAGTTAGATAAAACAAAAGAGAATTATGACAAGGGTACACGCGCGTTGGCACCATTGCAACCTAACGACCAGGTGTGTATGAGAAATAAAAATGTTTGGATAAAATCAAAGGTAGTGGATAAAGCCCAAGGGAATCGTTCATATTGGGTGGTAACTGAAAATGGCGGTCGGTTTCGTCGTAATAGGCAACATCTTTTGAAAGTACCGGGTTCGAATAGTAACTACCAGAGAAACAGTGGTGCCCGTATTGATTGGGAGCACGTGAACGACTCGGAACCTGATGTAGGGCAGCCGGCGCGGGCGGCGGCCACGGGCGGCACGGACTCTGACTTACGGTCAGGCCCAGGGCCAACACAGGCACAAGGTTCTCAAATTATATCTCGCAGCGGAAGAAACGTGAGACCGCCAATCCGCTTTCAATAGAATTTTAAATGTGGAATAATTTTGTATAAGTAATGTGTTGTGATAATAAAGTTTCCTAATGTTAGAGTTAGGTAAAATTTAAATATATGAAATCATTTCCCATTATTTTATTAAGCTTGCAAGGTTGCAAATATTTACCAAACTTTTCTGCTATATTGTTAATAACATCCGTAGGTTATCCGTATTATTCAATAAGATGGGTAAATATATGCAATTGGTTGTATTTTACTGTATGCTGATACTATAAATAATTAATGCATGTTTAATATAATTATAATTTTATAAATTAATTTTAGGTTGATGTATGGTATTAAGTTGTACCCTATGAGTGGATTATATTTTACTTTGCATGGGAAGGGAGATGTTGTGGGTAGAACAATAACATATTAATACCAAACGTCAATGTCATATATCTGTCAATGTCAATTGTACAGCTTTTAATAAACCAGTCGTTTCCAATACGTCGTTTGAGTTACCCGTGAAACCCTATACTATTACACTTACCATTCGTGGCTCTATTCCAACACCATTGATCTGCTGTTATCCGTACATTGAGGCACTTTGTTTGCAATTTATTCTAAGTATACTTATGTATTTCGTAACACAACAGTAGGTACCTAATTAATATTGTAGTTTTAATTAAATCTGTATAACAATCGCTACCTATCTACGTACCTTTATCTATCATCATCATCAGCCTATTTATATTGCCCCACTGCTCGGGCACAGACCTTCCCTTACATCGAGGGAGCTGGGGCCATGGTCCACCACGCGGGCCCAGTGCGGATTGGCGGATTTCACATGCCTTAGAATTTATTTTTCTTCTACGGCATGCAGGTTTCATCACGATGTTTTCCTTTACCGTTTTGAGAGCACTCGGTAAATGTACGTAAGTTCTTCCGTCGAAAAAAACGAGGTAATCATTGGTACGGTGGACAGAGAAAGGTGTACAGGAGAGTTTTTAAGGTTGAGATTTTCTCAAAAACTACTTGACCTATTGCAAAAATTATTTCACTGTTAGATAAATAAAAGTTAAAACTATGTAACTGTAAAATAATTATTAAATTAGGTCCAGTAGTTCTTGAGAAAATCTCAACCTTATTGAGGCCCCCTGTATTAATAGGAATGTTTTTAAAAAGAAAAGCTGTGATTTTTGTACGTTTTTTAAACATTCCTATTAATTTTAAATTTAGGCGGCCAACTACAAGAAGCGGCCAAAAGAGATTGCATCGTAACATACTTATCTCTGTCTTCGACTGTATGGGCATACAACCAGCCAGGCAGGGCTGCCTGGCTGGGAATCGAACCTGGGGCCTCCGTATCGCAAGTCCATTCTCTATACTATACCTTACTTTATACTTAATATGTAGGTACCTAGACTAGGCACCGAGTTATAGACACAAGTGCAATTGAACAAGACAATTCGATCGAACATAATTGGATAATTGAATATCGCTGTTAACAAGTTCTAGCAGTCTCAGTGGACTGCGGATAGGTTTGTATAACTAAACTTACGTAGGTACGAGTAGGTATATACTTAGGTAACGTTATGTATAGTACTTATGTAGCTACTTACTTAATTTGCAGGTCTAAGCTTAAGGGCCTTCATAGAGCCAACTAGCGCCGACAATCTTAAAAAAATAATATCTTCCAATATAAGTAATAAAAAAAGCTATTTACAAAATGTTTATTAGGATGAATACTATTTTTCAATATACAATACATGGCATAATTGCGACAATCTAAGTTGTAGTTCACAAATGTGCCAAAAACGGCCGTTTTTCGCAATTATGCGAACTACAACTTATCGAAATTGAATCACATTATAAATAAGCATTTAAAAATAGTATTTATCGTAATAAACATTTTGTAAATAGCTTTTTTAATAAATTGATTATATTGGAAGATATTATTTTTTTAAGATTGGCGGCGCTAGTTGGCTCCATGGAAGGCCCTTTGAAACATTATAAAACGTGGGCTATAATTTGAATTAATCTGTTTCTGGTTTGGGCTGGTGTGCCTTTGCTTTTGCTTTGCCTATATAAGTAGGTATACCGCAGCCCAAATCAAGTGTCTTATTTTGTTAACAAATATGATCGTCTAATTATTTGTTGTGATGTAACACTGAAGGAACCGATTGATTGAACCTGTACATTATTGTGAAAATAAAGTGATCCCATCTAATAATGTGAAAATAACTAAGCAATAATCAAATCACAGAATAGCTTAAAATGTTAGTATAGTAGGGTAGGGTAGTTTTTGTTTACAAAATAAGACACTTGAATTGGGCTTCGGTTTAGACCCACCGGGTGTCTCATGGAGAATGAACGGGCGGACTTATCGGCAATAGCGATTCCCTATGATATCCCGGTGTCATATTGGGTAGTGTCAAGGGTACGGAACCCTGTTTTATTTTCCCCTTGAACTAGATTCATAATTTCAGCTTAACCCGCGTTTTCACGCCACAATTTTCATACCAGCCAATAATAGGACGGCATCACGATTTCACGCCAATATTGTTGCAATTTCAGCACTTCTTGAGATTCCGAATCCACCTTTCCATAGAGGCAAAGGTCTGAGATCATACAGCCTGAGATAATCAAATAGGCAAATATAATAGTGGCCTTCAGGAGACAGGTCTAGAGGTTTATGCTCCCTAAAGATCCTAAAGTCCACGGTCCATTAAAAATGAATGCTTCGGACCAGCCAACGAATCCGAACGCCATAACGTTCCCGTAATAAACCGTTCTGCTCCAAATCAGTTCGCGGTCAAGCGGTCGCATTAACGCGTAGATTTATGACCACCTGCCCACTGCCATGGAATAGTGAAAGGAACGTAAAAATTACACAATATGTGTCACAGCGATTTCACCCTGATATCATAATTGCTCACATATCAACAAAATAATGGTTGAGTCAATGGACTTGCTATACGGAAGTTCCTAGTTCGATTCCCAGCCAGGGGAATACATGACATGATAGCACATAGGACATGATAGAAGCATGTTATCATGATATAGATATTGATAATACCAGGGATCTCTCTCAAATCTGGACTTATTCTGGGAAAATGTCGTTCCCAGGATGTTCCTACTTTCAGTTGCTCCACGGCCACATGGTAATGTTAGAGACATGTAATATAGCAATTTGTTGGAATTTATGCTTGCATCTTAAGGCCTCACTCTGTCCTGGGGGGTGACCGCGACTTCAATCGTTATGGTTATCGTTTTCATTTTGACACTTGAACGATATACATTGCTGCGTGTCGTTGTCGTTTGTTAAAACTTGCAAGAACATAGCAGCAATGTATAGCGTCCATGTGTCAAATTGAAAGCGATGACGATTGGAAGTCGCGGTCACCCCACAGGGCAGCCATGTAGGTACCAATGAGTTATACTCGGTTTTTTCAACGGAAAAACTTACGTACATTTACCGAGTGCTCTCAAAACGGTGAAGGAAAACATCGTGATAAGAAAGAAGAAAAAAATTCTAAGCCATGTGAAATCCGCCCTGGGCCCACGTGGTGGATTACGGCCCCAGCTCCCTCGATGTAAGGGAAGGTGTGTGCCCGTCTGCCCGAGCAGTGGGGCAATATAAATAGACTGATGATGATATCAACACAATGATTATGTACACAACTATGTACGTAATAAGAAGGGAATCGCGGATGGCGGCCAACAATATAAACACTGAATTAATGCTTGTTGTTGTATCAGAACTTTGTAGCAATAAATGCCATCACCAAGTTTCAGTATTATTTTTTCTTTAGCCAGGATATTTTGTAGAAACGTTACAGCGCCATCTATGCAACAATCAATGAAATATTTATAAAGCATTGGGGTTGCAAGAACCATGAATTAGCGCCCTCTAGTTTGGAGAAACCATAGTTGGCAAGTTTACTCATAATATGTGTAGGTGTACTACGATCAAGTCTTGCACGAGCATGAAATCCGATACTTAGGTACCTAATATAAGCCAGATATTACGTTCTAATTTAACCATGTGTTGGAGGTGGAGAAATATTTCTTAGATTTTTCAAATTATGCTGGCAATTTTCTAACTATTATTTATATCTGGCAACCCAGATTTCGCCGGCCGGCCCCCAATCACAGCTCTTTACTCAGAATTAGTCAGAATAGGGATGAGCAAAGTTGGAAAATATCGATTAGACACTAAAATAACATGAATACATTAAATGCGATTTATATTAGAAAATTAATTTGACTACACTCATTAATGTAAAATCTATAATTTACACTGGCGGAAATGGGTTCTCTGATGTGTCTTTTATAAAATATACCTTGGATTTCATTAGTAGGTACTTACAATAATTTAGCGAAAAACTCATTTAGTTTAACGCACTAAAACCTGAATTAGTGATGGAATTAATTAATTCACGGTTCGAAACAGATATTTTATGCCATTCAGGTAATTCGCTTTTAGTTTTTTTCTTAGGTCTACATTAATCGGCTAATAATAGTATGAAAAGTAGGTACATAAACATATAGGAACTTATTCGTATTATCGATACTCCTGATTTTATTTATTTTAAATATTTAATTATTGTTTTCATGTAGATAAGTATGTTGATATGGTGGCACTTCACCTTCGCTATTCGTGTTTGCGTATTTCACGTATAGGCCAGTCATTAAAGGAGTTGACCCTAGCAGTAACTCATCTATCTATGAAATTTGGCACAGTGATAGAGTACCATATGTAGATTGAAATTGACATAGTATCCAATAATTTGTAGAAACGGAAGTTAGGTATTTTCAAGGTCAAACTTAAATTACGTGGTATCAATTACAGGAAAATTGCTCTATCCAAAATTCTTTTTTTACAAGTTCTAGTTACCTATAGGCATGTGTTGACAGAATATCCAACCATATTTCCATATGGAAATATATATATTTTAATAAAATGTGTTTTTTTGCCGTAATTTCCAAGGGATAATTACTCACTCCAATTTCTATTTAATTATGTATTTGACGGATGGTCATGAATACGGGAAGTTATTTGATCGAAACGCAAGCGCCCCCTGGTGGCAATTTGGCGCTTCGACGGAGTCTAGGACTACCGCACGAGGCGATGCGACTTCACTTCAGGTCCAGTCGCCACGTGTGGCACACGAAGCCTAGGAACTGTCGTAACGTTTCGACAAGTGTGATTCGTAATATTGTTACGAAGATAAGAAAAGTGATTGTGAACATCAACCATCGCCTAATTCCCACCCCACGCTTCCAGTATGTCGGATAGCCATCCCGGTCGGCCTCCTGTTCCGACATCAGAAGTGGGATCGAATATGGCTAAAGATTCGACGCGTGACGATCCCAATTGGCGGTTACTGTTCGAAATGCAAAATCAGAACATGAGGGCGTTGATTGAAACTCTAAAATCTCCATCTACGAGTAGTTACAACACCGTACGTCTTCCGGAGTTTGATCCTGAAAACCCGGACTGCGACCCCCGGTCGTGGTGCGCCACCGTCGACATGTGCTTCGGAGACAAATCACCGCAGGGCGGATCACTTATCGTCGTGCTAAGTAAGGCGCTGAAGGGGACAGCATCACCATGGCTATCGCAGGTATCATACCGTGATATGACGTGGGCTCAGTTCAAGTTATTGTTCACCGCCCGCTTTATCACTATCGAGACGGCGGCGGCTACGTTAATTAACTTGCACAATGATAAGCCGAAAGAGGGCGAAGCCCTAGCTGCATACGCCAGTCGCGTTATTACGTCACTGACTTACAAATGGAAAAATAGCACGACTGAAGAAATTGCTATTTCGACTGTGTTGGCTCATGTATCGCGATTCGATTCCCGGCTGCAACATCTTGCCTTTACCACTGACATCACGACACGGCAGCAGCTCCAGCAAGAGCTGCAAGCATTTTCGTACCTAAAACGGAAGGTAGATACATCGCACGATTCAAAAAGCAGCGCGCCCGACAACAAAATAATAAAACTCACATCTACCTACAATTTAGAATGTTTCTACTGCGGAAAGGCGGGCCATAAGCAGACGGAATGTCGAAAGAAGATCCTAGACACAAAATCAACGTCTTCGTTATCGGCTCCAACCAAGAGAAACGAGTTACAACATGCAACAGCTGGTGGCAAGATCATCTGCTACAAATGCGGCGTGGCGGGTCATGTCGCGAACCGTTGCATGAACGGCGGCGGCAGCGCGGCGGGAGGAGATGGCGCGGGCGCCGGGCGGACCGAGCGGCGCGTGGACTTGTGCACAGTGGACCCTCCATCTGGAACCCTTTATAACCAAGGTTGGTGATTTGATTTCCATTTTGACCCGGGTGTTGAATGCTTGCTTAAAAAAAAAAAGAAAGTTCAGCTTCAAGATTTAATGGCAAACGATTTAAAGTACCGTAGTTTTGACTGGCATTGGCCAAACAAGCGTGTTCAGCACTCAGCAAATATTGTGTAATGTAGAAATAAGCGGCTATAATTTAGAAGTTTTGTTACATGTTTTGCCTGACTGTTACATGCGTAATGATTTAATACTTGGTCGTGAAATTCTAAATCATGATTTTGTGGTCAATATGTCTGCCTCTCATTTTTCTATTTTCAAAACAAAGTTTGACGGTTAATAATTTTAATGTCGCGAATGATTTTCAAATACCGACAAGTGATTTTTCTAAGGTTGACACCGATCTACCCTCGGATAAAAAAAAAATCAAATCTTTTGTTAATTTTGGAAGGGTATTCGGAATATTTTATTACCGGAATGCCTAAAACGCGAGTAAAGACAGATGAGCGTACTGAAACCTATGTTCACATCAGTAGAAACATCAAAAGACAAGTGAAGTTCAATTAAATCGTACTACAAAATCTTCCCCGTTAGAGCTTATGATCGGAAAGGTAGCACGTCCGTTATCATTAATGGTTTGTGATGATCAGGAAGATGCCGGAGGCGGAGGAAATCATTGAGGAAGTGAACGACTTAGATGAAATTTCGATCGAAGGAGAAAATACACAGCTTCCGGAAAGCTGTAAGTAGGTAGATTGCATTCGGTGGTGTTGTTGTACCAAGCGTACAGTATTCGTGACCGTACCAGGGGTTATCCGTAGCCGTAGCTTAAGAGAAATCGGTGTCTGCCTTGTGTAGTCCGTGAGTACGCGGTACGCGGTTAACTCTGGCGGAGGTCGGGTTTCAAGACGAAACCGTAGAGTCAGGACGACTCGGCGATCCCAGGTGGGGATGCGCGTCTTGGATGTTTGTTGGAATGGTCGGAGGCCATTGTTTGTAGCGAATGCAATGTTACCGAAATGTAGAGTCGATGTTAATTCGATTGTTGTAATGTGATGGTTTCCCCTGCCTCGGAGCAAATGTAGAGTTAGACTATTTTGATGAATATTCTGTTTTGTAAGTTCGTGTGAACTCTACACGAGCAAGCGATACTGTGTGAGTGTTTCGCTTGTTTCAGATTAACCCACGTGGTCGTGCGTCTCGTAGGATGGCCGTGACGGATGGTCATGAATACGGGAAGTTATTTGATCGAAACGCAAGCGCCCCCTGGTGGCAATTTGGCGCTTCGACGGAGTCTAGGACTACCGCACGAGGCGATGCGACTTCACTTCAGGTCCAGTCGCCACGTGTGGCACACGAAGCCTAGGAACTGTCGTAACGTTTCGACAAGTGTGATTCGTAATATTGTTACGAAGATAAGAAAAGTGATTGTGAACATCAACCATCGCCTAATTCCCACCCCACGCTTCCAGTATGTCGGATAGCCATCCCGGTCGGCCTCCTGTTCCGACATATTTAAAATATTACTTTCGAAAGTAGTTATGAATTTCCAATAAAAAATCCAGACCGAAAAGCGTTATCCAGAAATTGACGAAAAATGGGGGTTTCCAAAAATGCTCAGCCCGATTTTTCTTGTCATTATGAACAGACTATCTTATTAAAACTGCTTTTCAAGTTTTCCAATAAAAAATGCAGGCGAAGCACAAAATATCAAATAGAGTTGTATTCAAATATTTCTAATCAACGCGGCGGTGCATGCGCCACTGCGCGCGGATCGCTACTACGGCCGATTAACAACCTTATTCCTATTACACGTACAGAACAGCGGGAACGCGGACGAGAAATTGGACGGAGCGGAGGAGATATTTGGAGATGGGATTCTGTTGTCTACTCATATACAAATAAGGTTAATTGTAGATTAACTCTTTACTAAAGTCCAGTAAAGATCCATGCGGACAAGCGTTTTCTAGAAATCGACGAAAAATTAAAGTTGAGAAAAATGCTAAGTTCGATTTTTCTTATCATTATGAACATACTTACGATCTTAGTCGAACTGTTCTTCAAAGTCAAAGAATTTATAATAAACCTTATTCCTATACAAGTAGAAAATATCTATCGCATCGGTAACGTGGGCTGGAAGTTGAACAAATATTTTGGAGATAGGATTCTGTACTCTACCTACAGTTATACGAATAAGGTTTATTTTAGGTTAACTCGTTACCGAGTGGTGAAAGCTCGACCGACCTACGCCAACATGCACAAAACCATTCTAATCTAGCCCGTATCATCGGCGCATAAGTACGACAACATTTCAAGGTTAGTACGGACATAGCAAAACAAATGGTAACACTTGCAGTACGATTTCAACTCTTACGACGCAGATAATAAGAACGGTTCAAAGTGTTACACTTGATCTGATTTTGGAATGTTTTAAGTAAGCTCGACCGACACAACAGTACCTACGCCAACATACACAAAACCATTGTAATCTAGCCCGTATCATCGGCGCATAAGCGCAACATATCAAGTCAAGGTTAGTACGGACAAAAGCAGATCAATAGTAACACTTTCAGTACGATTTCAACTCTAACGACGCAGCTAGATATATAGATTGGAGCGGCCCAAAGTGTTACAACTTGATGTGCTTTTATGTGTACTTACTAGGTACCTACTACGTGGAATGTTTAAGTAAGCTCGACCGAGACGATAGTACCTACGCCAACAAACACAAAACGTAATCTAGCCCGTATCATCAACGCATAAGTACGACAACATATGTCAAGGTTAGTACGGACAATGGCAAAACACTTTTTTTTCGCCGTGGGATCTCGTTTGGTGTGCGTGTATCAAATTATTTCTTAAAATTATAATTACCTGTTATATAAAACCCTACTGTATTGTGATATTATTAGAATCAAAATAGATTATCAGTCAATAAGTGATTCAGCGGAACGGTGCGTCGTGCTACATGCGATCGGACCCCCCTCACCCCCTCGAGTAACAAAGACAGCTTGTTATTTTTCAACTCGCTCGCACATCGACTACGGGTATATTTGCGTGCGGCATAGGTCTTATTACTTACGTCATACTGACGACTACAGCTAAGCAAATTTAAATTCTACACTTGTACGATGAGCGTGAGATATTCACCTACTAATAATATGTAATCGCAACTGCAACCACAAAAATCTACAAGTGAGGGTGATCTTCCTAATATACTAACCAAATTCCAAACACAATTATTTTTTCAATTCGACGAATTGATAACCTCCTCCTTTTTTTGGAAGTCGGTTAAAAATACAAAATAAAACACGAAACAAAATACAAAACAAAAAATAAAAAAAAAATATATATATATATTTAGCTAAGGATCGAACCCGGAACCGCGTGCACGGGAGGCGACCGCTCCAGCCACTAGACCGATTCGTTCGCTGTTTAGCCCGGCGAAATTACCAAGCATATCTATGCACCAGCGTGAGACATGAACGGACCGCTCCGTCTAGATTTCGACAAAATTGCAAGTAATCTAGTACAGACAGATTCCCAGCTCTCCTAATACACCTACTTCGGTATAAATGAGTTCAGAGTTTATGCTCAAATAAAATTCAAAGATAATTACAACAAAATGTTTGATAAAATACTAACCAAATTCGAAACACAATTAAAATAAAATACAAAATAAAACACGAAACAAAACAAAAAAACATATATATTTAGCTAAGAATCGAACCCGGAACCGCGTGCACGGGAGGCGACCGCTCCAGCCACTCGACCAATACGCCCGCTGTTTGGCGTGGCGAAATTATCAAACACTATCTCATGCACCAGCGTGAGACATGAACGCGACTAGATTTCGACAAAATTGCAAATAATCTAGTACAGATTCACAACAGGGGCGTTTCTTAAAGCTGGAAGTAACATAAAAAAACACTAAGCGCCCAATTAAGTTAAAGACACTCTAAAGGAATCTCTGGGTTAGTTTATCCTAGACCCCGTGTCGCGAAGAAAACACACACTATATACTCAACTTATACAAGGCAATACGCATATTACATTTACTGCGTTCGTATGTTTCGAAACGATGACGATAATAATAATTAAATTGCGATGTTTAGATCAACCTCCTACATACATACATACGTATAGTACGGACAACAGCAGATCAATGGTAATACTCGCTCGCATTCGCACGATTTCAACTCTTACGACGCAGATAATAAGAACGGTACTTAGTCCAAAGTGTTGATCTTCTGTTAGCTGTACCTATTAACCTACTTGAAGAAACTCGCCCGCCGCTCGACCGGTTTTCGACGCCCCTCGCCCGCCTCGGGCCCCGCGCTGGCCTGCGCTTGATAGGTATTTCGAAATAATGGTGTTCCGCCTGGATATTTTGTTGGATTCTTTTGAAATCAGGTTATTTGTGGGTATCTCATTACAATTGTAAAAAATATCTGATAGAGTAATTTTCCAGAGATAGTTAAAAGACAAATTCTGTATAATGAATTGTTTCATTTGGATTTTTTTGTTGGATTTTCGTACTTATACTAGAAATAATAATTTGAAGGCATATTAAAAACAGAAACCCGGCGGAGCAATTATCCTATGGAAACTACGGCCAAAAAAGACATTTTATTAAAATACCTACACTTTCGAATTAAAAAGTAGTTTTACTTATGAATGTACAGAAGCACACTAATAAAATACAATTTATAGAAAAAGAATTATGACCATAACATTGTTCCAGAAAAAGATACGGTATAATGTTGAATTTCAATTAAAATAAGTAATTTCCGCCTCGAAATATTATTGGATTCTCTGACAATTGTTCTTATAAATATGCTATTAAGTATACAAAAAAGTTTCATCGATAGAGGAGTTATTGTTGGGGTCTCCATACAAACGCTCGCCAGAATGACTGGCCTAGTATTTTATTTGTCATAATTGCCATGTGTTTATTTGTATGTATGTCAAGTACTTGACAAATACGACAAACATCCAATAGCGAATACGAATAGCCAAGTGAAGTGCCACCATTACATTATGTATCTGTGGCATTTTGATATTTAATTTATCGTATCGATATTTTGTGTCGACGAAACTTGGGGCGTCTCTAAACTGAACTGGCTGTCAGTCTGTCAGTCAATTTTCTTTTCTTGTCATTTTATTTTGTGCCAGCGTTCGCAAAGTGTGTGCGTTTCTAATTTTCCGTTCGAACCACAATTTATTGCAGTAAGTACTTTGAATTTACTAGAAATAAATCAATTTTGTGCTGTCCCTGGGCGTACGTCAATGTTTATTACTAAATGAGAGTTTTTAGTAGTACTTTCGCACGTTACTAATTTCCGTGAACATCTTTTTGTCTCATTAGAGTCATCTAGAAAATGTTCCTAGCACCGCTTCCAACCTTGACATAGTTGAATCACTGCTTGAACCCTAACTTTTACTGGTTAACCGCAAGCGATGCACAGCACAGGCAGGTCGTAGTTTTCCCATAATTACGCGGCGAGAAATCCATGCGTGTAGTGATTGAAGGTAGGTTAGGTTATTTTTTCGTTCTTATGAAGTTTTTAACCGGTTGTAGGTAATATTTATCGAGTGAATGTGTGTATTTTTGACCTCCCGTAGGGTGAGGTATTGTTTGATTAGTTTTGATTACCTACATGATACAATTTATGCCGAAAATGCGGTCGATTTTTTGTTTTGAGTTTTTAAGGTTGAGATTTTCTTAAAAACTCCTTGACCTATTGCAAAATTTATTTCACTGTTAGATAGATAAAAGTTAAAACTATGTACTGTAAAAGAATTATTAAATTCGGTCCAGTAGTTTTTGAGAAAATCTCATCCTTATTGAGGGCCCCTGTATACTTATCTCTGTCGTCGACTGTACCATTCATCATCATAATAATCTAAAAAGATGATGATGATTCATGCCGAATTATTTTGACATTTTTACATCGGATTATTTTAATTTCATATGAACAATTACATCTACTTAGTAAGATAAGACGCTAAGTTTGACAGGTTTAGTATAAAATGGTTATTTATAGTGTAAATTAATTTTGTAAAGGTCATGCAAGAGGTAAACGGTAGGAAAAGACTGCGTAGTGAGTCGAACGGTGACGCTGAAGGGAATATAGCGAAAAAGTTACTGGTCTCCAGGTAGGAGTCGGTGGTGGACTGGTCTGCATGGCCGGGTATGGGACGGGGCGCTTGAGTAATGTGCCATTCCTATTGGAAGTATGTTCTGAAGTCATCTTGTCTATTTGTTCATTGTCTTGCAAACTTACTATATATTATATTATATACTTTTTCATGTCAAAATATAATAAAAATTATATAACAATATAAAAACTAAAATTAACCCATGAGCCAGATTTCAATATTAATATTAAATTCATTCAATTAATTTTAAATTCATTCCATTAATTTTAAATTCATTCAATTAATTTTAAATTCATTGGTAAATTGTTTGGATCGGAATGAATTACTTTGGGATTAATGAATGTAAGTAGTTTAACTACTTTTAGTGACCACTGACACAATACAGTGGGTCTGCTTTTTGCCCTTCTGCCTCTTTGTCTATCGAGCCATGTAATATACAGTACTAAACATGTATGATCACAATATTATACAATGTATGACGTAACCAAGTGTTCCCTGTGGACCTAAGGTTAAAATAAATGAGTATGGGATTATTTTGCATAAAACATTTAAAAAAAATATTTTCTGAGGTTTTTTATAAATAAAATCAATATTAGATAAGATAGATAAACACTTTATTGCACAAATAATAGAATACCAAAAAAATATAATGGGATGAATTTTGTACAAAGGTGATCTTATCGCTTGAAGCTATATCTTCCAGACAGGATATTGATGTATTAAATTATTGGACATGGCTGTTCTTTACATTATTGTTCTTTTTGGCTTATTTTATTATCTTTTAAATAATATAATAATCCTAACTAATATTATAAACGCGAAAGATGTTTGTTGCTCTTTCACACAAAAACTACTGAATGGATTTTAATGAAACTTTACAATAATATAGCTCAAACATCAGAATAACACATAGGCTGTTATTCATAAACGTGGTTTAAAGTTACGCGACCATTTAGCCACCCTGTCCCTTTTTATCTTAACATTTTTTAACTAAGTGTGAAAGGGATAGCAACACGATTTAAGCAAAGTGAGGATAGTTAATCCTCACTTTGCTTAAATCGTGAGATTAAGTAAGATTTATGAACAGCACTCGAAGCGAAGCAGACGAAGTCGCGGTCGCCGGGCAGCAGCTAGTAACTTCAAACTTCAATATTTATTCTGAAAATAGATCTTTATGAATACTTTTTCATGTCAAAATATAATAAAAATTATACAACTATATAGAAACTAAAATTAACCAATTTCAATATTAAATATAAATTCATTCAATTAAATATAAATTCATTCAATTATTGATAAATGTCATTCAATTAAAATTATAAGTACCTATATGATATTGATTAAAATAACAAATTAATAAACCAGAATATACTTGTATCAGACCGAATTCGGGGAGCACCACGCTTCTTTGTCATTAAGGTAGTCATCGGTAGTATAACATGCTTTTCTCTTTAGGGTTTTCTTTACATGCGATTTAAACTTCGCAACTAGTAGATAATAAAGTCAATTATAATAGAATATAATGTTAATCATTTTATTACAATTTTATAAGTAGGTATGTACAATTGTGCATAGTTATAGTTTATTGCTGTTTCAAACACTAAAACTAGTTAAATTAATTAAATCACAAACAGTTTAGGATTCAATTACAAAATCAATCAACAAACTTAATTACATAGCTAAAACTGATTTATTTCAGTTTTCAATGTCACTGGTAACATAAAATAGCTTAGTTTCTGTTCTTTAATTATCCGCTTTGTCATGTTGCAAATTATTGCATGAAGGTTACATCATATGCATGTAAATGTAATATTTTTTCTTCTATATTTATTTAGGGATATTTGTACACATGGTTACAATGTCAATCCCATCGAAACTATTCTAACTAACTTATCTATTTAAATTTAAAAAAAAGTTGGCTCAGCTAAAATGCCGTGAAATATCATCATCATCAGTCTATTTATATTGCACCACTGCTCGGGCACAGACCTTCCCTTACATCGAGGGAGCTGGGGCAATAATCCACCACGCGGGTCTAGTGCGGGTTGGCGGATTTCACATGCCTTGATTTTTTTTCTTCTACGACATGCAGGTTTCATCACGATGTGTTCCTTCACCTTACTTACATTTTAATATTAACTGTTGCTAATATCACTTTTTAAACTTACACGGTGTGATCAATAATAAATGTTTAAACACGGTAATTCCCGTTTTATCTAATTCATATCTCTTGCTAAGTTGTCTGTCGTTTAATTATTCTACCTAGATCTTTCCATTTTGTGTTTCTACATCTGTTTACACATTCTTATTATCTTATTAATATGTTTACCGCACACACACAACCTTGAACATATGGGTACTCATGACCGCAGAGTCTGTAGGCTTCGTAGATAAGTTGCATGAAGCGGAATGGCTGAAGTTGACATCATCTTCTCTAGCAGTGAAAGCGGGATTCAGTCTGTCTATAGCACAGACCACTTACCCCATAGACCTGTAACAGGAGGGCGCCCGTTTCTGCCCGGACATGAGCGCAAAATTGCTTCGCGACACGCGTAATCTTGAGATATCGAAAGTTTAATATGACGCCCCTGCCCCCCGCTTCGTCTAATAGCGCCTATCGCTTGACAGAATTTTTCGCTTGCAAGTTTGTACTGATTTCATGTCTATGGGGTAAGTGGTCTATAGAGACGATGTTGATTTTTCCTCGTATTTCTATATCGAAGGTCTTGCTTGTTCGACTGACGATCTTGTGAGGACCAGAGTACGGTGGTTCAAGGGCTGACGGAGAAAAATATGAGAGGTAGCAAGGTCTCTGGGAACATGAAAAGTCGGCTGAGGTGCCTACTTAGTGACATTGATGCGAAGTCTTGATGCGGAATCAGTAACATCTGCTTCTGTGAACTGGAACGTCTTTCTAACATTACTCGTCTGATTCACTGATCGCCTCATAAGACTGTTGGAGTTTTGCACCTGTTAAATGAATTGATATTGCGACATATTATGTTAAATTATTTATTATCTATATTACTCGACCTCATTTTTAACTTTAATTGTTTTTAGGGTTTCGTGCCAAAAAAGGAACCCTTATAGGATCTCCTTAAAGGAGAAAATCCGAAAACTGTAAATTGAAATTACATCTTCCCAAAAATATTTTTTTCTTATCATCATCATCAGTCTATTTAGGTATATTGCCCCACTGCTCGGGCACAGACCTTCCCTTACATCGAGGGATTTTTTCTTATTACAAACTTATATTTCTAATAAACTAAGCTCATGTGCGTACCCAGGTAGGGTACGCCCACGCCCATTAGCTTAGTTTTCTTATCTAGTACTTTTATCGATAAAAATTAAGAAAACGAATTTTTTGCCATTTGTTTGCAATACAATATTTTTACAACTAAAAACTCCGCGGCGCGTTCGTTCTTTCTATAAGCACCTAGCTTATAAAAAATCTGATTTGTCTCGAAATGATTGTGGTCTCTACATCTAGTTTATCTTTTCGTTAGAGCAAAGTTACGGGGTTAAGTTGCGTTGCACGGAAGCCTCGGGGCGCGAGTCCGCCTGCACTTGGCCGGTTTTTATATTGTTTGTAATTCCCTTAGAACGCCACGGGACAGACCTAGTGTAATATGGGCTTCACACTTTACTGAGGTACACTGGCGCCGTCCCATCTTCCTGAAACGTCTCAAAGGGCGAGTGGCGCTGCTGTAGCGTCTGAATTCCTCAAACGGCGCAAGTATTGTGGTCTCGACAGAGGCTACATATTTGTGCCGTTTGGGGTAGAAACGCTGGGTCCGTGGGGGCCGGGAGCGATGGAGATCTATAAAGATCTATCGGGACGGCTCGTGGAGTCCACACGTGACCAAAATGCTGGCCTGTATTTCGCCCAAAGAATTAGCTTGGCTATTCAGAGGGGAAATGCCGCCAGCATTTTGGGCACGCTGCCGGACAACGGGGATCGGTTGAACTATCTGTAATGCAAGCCATTCAGATAGTTCAACCGACCTATTTTTTACTGAGTTAATGTAAAATAAATCGTTTAATTTCGATACAGCTTTTGAAAAATTCAAATTGCCAAGTGTGAGATGGCGATGGACCATAAATGCTACTGCCGCGGAGACGAGGCCACGAGCTTGGACCTCAACAAGCCAGAACACCTGATGCCCATGATGAGACCGTTTTCCATGAGGTTATGGCTCAAGATATAGTAGTTAGAAAGTTTTTACCATTGAAGTATCTAGAAACAGGTTCTCGAAGCTTTTGTATTATTAGGGTTTTGTAGTTCGTATTGTAGCGTAGTTTATTGTAAGATTATATTACATATTTAGCATAGTCTTGGACATACAAAATAATACATAAAGGCGGACTTGAAATTAATTTATTAAGATTTGTTCCCCTAATATCTAACCCCAATAATCTTTTAATTTCAGAAGCCTCCCTAAAATATTTTCTAACTCAATCAATTGCCTCTATTAACTTTCTATTTTATTAAAATTAATTTTAATAAAAACCTTTGAAATAACTTATAACTTTATATCAATTATAATTAATTCTTCCCTTTTAATAAAAATAACATTTTAAAGTCAAATCTCTTTATTGCAAGTAAGCATGTTGTATATACCGCAGCCCAAATCAAGTGTCTTATTTGGTAAACAAATATGATCTTCAGTTGAATAGGTGCCGGATCTCGAATTTATAATAATTAATAACCTAAATTTTGATATAGGTATTTTGTAAGAATATTTCAGTTTTCACATAATTTTCATTTTAAAAAGACATGTTTGCGATTTTTTTTTATATCGAGCGAAGTCTGTCCAATCGTTTATCGGTAAAATACCTGTTCTAAACAGATGCTCCAAGAATGCTATCTACAGGTGTATAGTAAAGGGTATATGAAGCCGAAGGGAGAGTGTTCAGTATCGGCAATTGAACAACTTTTGTTCTACGACTTTTCGATTTACATGAATTTATTTTTTGATTTTTCATACATTTCGTACCGGTCAGCTGATCGATTTGTATGAGACATTAATTTATTTTTTATTCAAAACGTCGTAGAACAAAAGTTGTTTAGTTACCGATACTGAACACTCTCCCTTCGGCTTCATATACCCTTTACGTTACACCCTGTATAAATTTTTTTTGCTGACGCGGCTTTAAACACGTCTCTGACTGAATTGAAATGTAACTCAAACCTAAGTATGTAGACTAAGTTGAGAAATAAATAAATATTTTTTCAATTTTCATTCGAAGAATTGAAATTTTGATTGACGATTCTTATCATCGTCAAGAGCTTAGATTAGTACTCCAAAGCAAAAATGCTCGGCTACCTATAGTTTTATTTATTTATTTTATTAATGGACTCGACAGTTCGTCATTTGCCAATGTCATGTATCAGAAAATTCAATGTATAATAGTCTTCTATCTTCCTTCCTCCAGGGGAGTCGCCGTAGCGTCATCACCCTGGGTAGCCGCGTCTTCTTGTCTTCATCCAGAGGAGACGCCGTAGCGTCAATCACTGAGAACGAAGCAGCTCGACAGTCACGTTCACTCCCGAGCTCGTAGTGGGAATCTTGACCATGGCGCCAAACTTCAGATCCTGCTTGAATTCTCCAATAACTTCACCATACTGTCATTCGCGAACATTTTCTGATTAATTTAACGTGATATTAAACACAAAACACCCACTGTAGACATTAAACTGAAAATTATCAAATAATTTCGCAACCGTCGTTTCCCGCCATTTTCAAAAAGCCCTACCTATAGTATAAAATATTATAGTTCTAATGTTTTAGGTAGGTACTTAGATTCATAGTATTGATTAATAATTCAATGAGTATTGATTTCAAATATAAACGCCATGTTACCATGGCGACCCTGAGTCAATTTCAGTCACGCGATCGATGACCAGTTAGGTATTATAATAGGGAAACTATTAGCTCATTATAACCTATTATGTACTTAGATGCAAAAAGCGTGTTTATTTATTTATTTAGGTGTACATAACAAGTGACAATCAATACATAGAACAGTGGTTTAAATCTATTTTATTTATTTATTTTATTAATGGACTCGACTGTTCGTCATTTGCCAATGTCATGTTACAGAAAATTCAATAGTCTTCTATCTTCCTCCAGTCAGAGGAGACGCCGTAGCGTCATCACTCTGGACGAAGCAGCTCGACAGCCACGTTCACTCCCGAGCTTGTAGCGGGAACTCTTGATAAAAGCTTGAAACTTCAGATCTTGCATAAATAATCCAATAACTTCACCGTACTGTCATTCGCGAACATTTTCTGATTAATTTACCGTGATATTAAACAAAACACCCACTATAGACATTAAACTGAAAATTATCAAATAATTTCGCAACCATCGTATCCCGCCATTTTCAAAAGCCCCCCCCCCCCCCCCCCCCCCCGCCCCCCCCCAATATTATTAAGGGCCTTCCATGAGCCAACTAGCGCCGCCAATCTTGAAAAACTAATAGCTTCTAATTTAATCAATTTTATTAAAAAAGCTATGTACACTATCTTTATTAGGATGAATACTATTTTTCAATATACAATACATGGCATAATTGCGACAAGCTAAGTTGTAGTTCACAAATGTACCAAAAACGGCCGTTTTTCGCAATTATGCGAACTACAACTTACCGAAATTGAATCACGTTATAAATAAGCATTTAAAAAATAGTATTTATCGTAATAAAACATTTTGTACATAGCTTTTTTAATAAAATTGATTAAATTGGAAGATATTATTTTTTTTAAATTACCGGCGCTAGTTGGCTCATGGAAGGCCCTTCGCAGTCTAAACTTGATCCTTCATGCGAAAGTGATAACACACGCCTTGCATTCAATCCGAAACCAGTCTTATTTCTTCCCCAGACTGACGAATCTTGAACGGACCATCACTAACATGCTAACTTGTGGTCTCCTGACTAACGGCCTTTACTACGGCGACGGCAAGCTCCTCCTCCGGCTATGGAGGCTGACCGCCGGGATGGTCAAAGGGCCAGGGGTCCACTTGATCAATCCATTATACGTGCACGAAAGCCTCTGTACTGATAGGTTCGTACTAGGTATCATAGTGTAGTTAATATACCTCTAGTAACAGACTACTATCTTATCCTGATTGGGTGCCAATGTGGCGGCACTTCGACCCATTGGGATCTTTTGTGCTCTCCCCTTTCCTTTATGCTCCTTCCTCCTCCCTAAAGATATAACTCAGTAGGTCTGCTATGCTGCTCATGGGAAGGAGCCTGTAGTCTTCTGGTTCCGGATAGGCCGACCCCAGGAGACTCATTCGCTTCCTAGCCAGTGAGTCACATTCACACAGTAGGTGTTTCATGGACTCCGTTTTGTCACCACAGGCTCTGCAGGTTGGAGACTCAGCTAAACCCATCCTATGCAACAGGTCGTTCGTTGCTTGATGTCCCGTTAGCGCCCCAATTATGAGCCGCATCTGGTTTCTGTTGTGTTTCCAGATTTTCCTGCACCAGCCTGTGTCTGCACAGACCACTAACCCCATAGACCTGTATCAGGAGGGCCCGTGTCTGCCCGCACATGAGCGCAACATTGCTTCGCGACACGAGTAACCTTGAGATATGATTGACATGGACGCATGTCTTTTACGGCACCCCGCTTCGTCTCTATGCGCTCATCGTTGACAGAATGTTTCGCTTGCAAATGACAATGCCAGATTCTGCCCCACCACCAACCGCTAGATGTACAAGATAACGAATAAATGTAAAAATATCTACGTATTTTATTAAAATTATTGGTTTAAAGTAAAGTTTTGTACATCTAGCGAGTCGAAAAAAACAGCTTAATTAAGAATTCAGAAAATAGTAAGAAATCGAAGCGAATTATTCATTGTTTTTGTTATTCTACTATAGGAGTTGCGAGAGTAGTAGACAATGATACTGATTATGATTATGCAATATGAAACCTGTAATAAGTCTCCAACAAAATGATAGGTACAGCTTAAATGGTCACGTAGTTTTGTAGGTGGGGCAAAGCTCCATTGAAATGTGGCAATGTCATTTGTACCGATTTCATGTCTATGGGGTCTGTGCCTCTAGTTAACTAGGCCCTTTTCATACATCATAGGATAGGGTAGTAATAGAAAACGGTAATTTCACAAAATAGACTAAATTGATAGTTTGAAATCAGTTCAAAAATAACACAATAACTGACAATAAAAGATAACTCTGGAGTCCAGAGTTACCGACTTAACCCGAGCAAAATGTATGGAATATTCACGGGTTAAGTACTAACCCGGGGTTATCTCGATATTGTAAACGGCCGGAAAACATTTGAAAATCATAAATCAAATAGTGACGTCACGTCGTAGTAATTCCATGCAAACTCAATACTAAATTCATTTGACAAAAACAATTTTTTTCTTCCAGCATGACCACGTCCATTGATTTTGCCGAATAGGTTTAGCTTTATTACGCCACAGTAGAACAGTATACAGGTACACATAAAAAAATATAATATTGTTCTATGCAAGGCAATGTTTCGCAATTTAAGCCAATAAATCACAGATGTCGCTTTCCCCATTCGCCACAAATCTCATACTATCCTTTTTTTTTACTTGGGGAAATGCTTTTCGCATCTCACCGCGCCAATGAGGAGGGGCGCGCGGTGAGTATGTGGGACTCCCGACATAATACGGTCCTATACCCACTAAAACCCCAAGGTGTTCCACGCATCGCGTTTGGAACGAGGTTGTGGGAACGCAGCGCCTAATACCACAACCTCGTCCGCGGCCGCCCTCGGGGGCCCTTCTCGGGGGTCTGCCCTTATACCTCCGCTTAAGGCGCCTCGGAACACATCTCATACTATCCTAGGTACTCTTTGTACTGCCCTAGAACGCGCTTTTGATGTTTTCACTAAAGTAGTTCAGCGGTTAAACGCGCAGGCGTAATGACATGACCAACCCTAAAAAATATGCGTTACGTTACATATTTCAACGAAATTTAAATTTCGATTCAGTGTGTGTAATTTTTCTGCGAGTTTTAATCGTGTTAGCAGGAAGTTATGTCGCATTTTACAATTTATATTAGTTATTACAAGATAGAACCGAAACAAAATAGATTTTTAGATGATTCGAGTCAGTGTTATGATATTTACCAGGATTTAAGATATCCAGTTTCAACGCCAAGGAAAGTACCTGCATCTACTCAATGTTTTCTAATATCAATTCCGTCGTTTATCGAAGTTTTGATGATTTTATAATAATAATTATTTTTCAACTGGGTATGGGCATAGATAGCAATTATACATTTATTCATATTTCTACGTCATATCTTGTTAATCTTATGATGGAAACTCTGAAAGATTTAGTCAATTATTATTTGACAACTTAACAGTGACTCTTCACTGTTTTTCGTTTTGTACAGTCAATATAGCATCTGGACCCTATTTAATATACGTGACAATCCGACAATTATAGGTAAAAAAAGAAAAAAATAATCGTATTTCGATTCGAATATATGCTTATTTATTAGCTTAGTTAAGCAGTACCAGTATGTTATTTACAAAATACCATTTGCCCTTAGTGTGATCTTGGCTTAGATACTTATTATTATTAGATTACACAGCTAAATTGAACATAATATTGATAAGAGCAGTGGGTAAACGTAGCGTTGGACCGACCAGATGGAGGGATGACCTTCGCAAGATGGCTGGAAGAGACTGGATGCAGAGGGCCGAGAGTCGGGTTGAGTGGCGCGCTTTGGGAGAGGTCTGCGTCCAGCAGTGGACTGATACGGGCTGATGATGATAAGATCAGAACATAAGTTTACAGTAAAAATCTTAATGGTAAATAATATCTACCGAACCAGGTATTTGATAGATAAATACATGACTCTGCAATATTTTAGTAGATAGGTTAGAGGACATAATTCAATTAACAATAAGTTTTTGACATTAATTGCATTATCCAAATATCGACTCATTGACATTTTATGGGTACAGTCGACAGCAGATCAATGGTAACACTTGCAGTACGATTTCAAGTCTTACGACGCAAATAATAAGAACTGTCAAAAGTAAAAAGTGTTACCATTGATCTGCTGTCGAATGTACCTAAATAATTATTTTAGAATTAAAACTTTAGTGAACCATTTCTACAAATTATTATGCAGGGTGTAACGTAAAGGGTATATAAAGCCGAAGGGAGTGTGTTCAGTATCGGTAACTCAACAACTTTTGTTCTACGACCTTTCGATTTTCGCGAATTTGTTTTTTGACTTTTCATACATTTCGTATCGCTCAGCTGATCGATTTGTATAAGACATTAATTTATTTTTATTTTTTATTCGAAAAGTCGTAGAACACAAGTTGTTCAGTTACCGATACTGAACACCCTCCCTTCGGCTTCATATACCCTTTACGTTACACCCTGTAAATAAAGGGATATCACTCACTTATAATTGACGTCTGCAATTAGACCGACAGTTTCGACCGATTTCGACGGTCCGTCGAAATCGTTTATATATAATAGTTTGTAGATGTAGGTATTTTTTCTTTTCTATTTAAAATAAACGATAATCGATAACGAAGTAATCCTGCTATAAGAGTTCATGGTAAGGGGCTGGTGTATTTCAGTGTTCATAGGACAGTATTTATGTTGGTGTCAGGTCAGATGACGTCATTACATTAGTAAAGTGTTTGCATGTCGGTGACGGGAACTTTATAGCGTCCATAAACATTTACTCTAACAACACTAAAGTAGATAGCTTATTTCCAATTTCCCTGCCTATAGGTATACTTAATAGCCTCTTTTTACGTTTTAAAAAATCTCATGCTCTGTAGATATCCTAAGGTAATAGGGGTGACCACTATAGCATTATATCCCTTGCACGAGGCAGCCATCAGAGATGAGTACCGCCGTGTTGTGAGGTAACTGCGACTGAAGTGACGACACGACCAATCTGCCAAGAGTGTAACGACTAAGAAGAACATAGCACAATATCATTGATCTCCTATAAACAACTAGATACACAGTCTGCCTTCTAAAAATGTCCGAGCACAAAGAAGGTCCAAACGGATGAATGGATCATTTGCTTTATTGGACATTATTTGGACGTTTTTAAATTGTTTTAATAAGACCTTTGTGTATCTAGTTGTTTATAGGAGATGCACAATTTAGATAGATTTATCTATTTTGTGACTATAGTAACATTTCCATCTGAGCCCCTCCGTGTCTAGCAATTGGTCGCGGTTGTTGGCGTTTGGCAGTAGTCGTTAAAGCACGTCAGGCCTACTAGAATAACTCTTGACCATAGGTGGTCACTAAACCACACGATATTCTGATAACAATAACCTCCTGACTGTGCTTGCAGCTTCACCAAGATGCCTCTCCAGATGACGAAGCCGGCGCCGCAGTTCAAGGCCACGGCCGTCGTCAACGGCGAGTTCAAGGACATCTCGCTCGCAGACTACAAGGGCAAATACGTGGTGCTGTTCTTCTATCCGTTGGACTTGTGAGTAACTGGTTGTAACCGGTTTTGATAATTCGCTTCCTGTTTGACGAGAGGGGAAATGACATTGCCACATTTCAATGGAGCTACCTACAAAACTACGTGACTATTACGCACTGGAGCCAAGAGAAATTGCTTTTTTCGTAGGTAAAAACGTATAATTAAAATATGGATCGCGATTACCATGGAGTCGGAAAACAAGTGAAGATCGGTGACAAACGTCAGTTTTAGTAAAAATATTAAAAATAAACGTAAACTGGCCAGCACAGTGACCATTTAGGCTGTACCTATCATTTTGTTGGGGACTTATTACAGGTTTCATGTTGCATAATCATAATCAGTATCATTTTCTACTACTTTCGCAACTCCTATAGAAGAATAACAGAAACAATGAATAAATCGCTTCGATTTCATACTATTTTCTGAATTCTGAATTAGCTCTTTTTTTCGAATCGCATCTTGTACACAACTTTATTTTAATCCAATAATTTTAATAAAAAACGGAGATATTTTTACATTTATTCGTTATCTTGTACAACTTGCGGTTGATGGTGGGGCAGAATCTGGCATTGTCGTTTCAATGATGCCGGCTGTTTTGGGCCAGCTCCCCTATTTTGACAATGACAGCAAGCCCATTCCCATATCTATCATCCATTGCTCGTTTGCTATGACAAGAGTTTTTATGTTACCATTGAAAACCACCAATGAAGTATAGAAATGGGAATCAGATCAATGGTAACACTTTCAGTACGATTTTAACTCTTACCACGCAGATAATAAGAAAGTATTGAGTCTACCGCACCATCGAGCTCGATACAGATCTAGCGTTTACCGTATTATTTATTTGTGTTGTCGAATAGGCATAGTGTAAGCATCATATATGTATGTAATTATAAATTGACATGTAACGCACGTTTGTTTTAACTGAAAGTGTTGTAACGAATTTATAAATGACTCCGCGCCTAAATGTGCCGAATATAAGAAAACTTTCAACAGTAACCATATCAGAAATCACATTAATTGTTTGTACCTACCTACCTCAGTTTTTATTCAATTAGATTTTGATTTAAGATTTGGCATAGGATGCTCTTTGTTTTATTATTTTAATAAACAACACTTACATTTCTTTTAGTATTATGTATCTCTCTAGGTTTCACGGGTCCTTTGAAAGGCTTGCACGGAGACATAGGTCCAACGCGTAGAGGCCCCTTAGAGAACTTTAATTTGAAGGTATATGTGATGCACCTAGCGGGACCCGTCGCTGAGCGCATCTGACTGCACTCCATGACAGACCCCGTCAGGTGCATAAACTATTGCAGTGATTGGAAATTACAACTTAATTGGGGCTATTGGTTTGGGGTGTTGGTGGGTCAGTCAGTCTGGTCTATGGAGCGAGACGTCGGACACCTGACATGATCACATTGTCTCGAAGTTATGAAAAAATTGGCAGGCTTGTGTTTTTTTATTGGTCAAGTCCCAAAAGTAACTAAAGTAATAAGCGTCAGTAGCCGGCAAAAAGTCTGAAACGTCCGTTTAGCCCGACTGTTAAAAAGTTTGAGCAGCCTTGGTCCAAAGTGTTACTCTTGATATGCTGTTAGCTGTACATTATTTACCCTCTAGCGTTTTAAGGATAGGTCCAGTCCAGTAGTGTTTAAGTCACTTTAAACTTTATTGAGATGGATTACCATACCTGTTTCCTATTCAATCTCCACTCAAAAGGCGAAAACGTTAAGACATACATATGTATAGATAATTTGCATAATGAATAACAATACAAGAATCTAAAAGATAATCTCCTAATATTTTATATTCTAAGTACTTACTTAATTACGGTGAAAATAACATAATTACTGTTTTAATTGCTCCCTAAACAATACAATAAACACACGAGCTTACATGCCCTTCTAATTTAAGCTAATTAAATTCGGTAATATAGTAACTTCATAATGAAAACTAATTTTCGACCAAAATGGTGAAAAGACATTGCCACATTTCAATGGAGCTTTGCCCCACCTACTAAACTACGTGACCATTTAAGCTGTACCTATCATTTTGTTGGGGACTTATTACAGGTTTCATATTGCATAATCATAATCAGTATCATTTTCTACTACTCTCGCAACTCCTATAGAAGAATAACAAAAACAATGAATAAATCGCTTCGATTTCGTACTATTTTCTGAATTCTTAATTAAGCTGTTTTTTTTTCGAATCGCAATTTGTACAGAGCTTTATTTTAAACCAATAATTATAATAAAAAACGGAGATATTTTATATTTATTCGTTATCTTGTACAACTTGCGGTTGATGGTGGCTACATAGCTTTTTAATAAAATTGATTAATTTTAGAATTAAAATTATAGAGAGCCATTACTACAAATTATTATATAGAAACTGTCGGTCTAATTGCCGACTTTAACAATATAAGTGAGTGATATCCGTTTATATATATAAAATTGATTAAATTGGAAGATATTATTTTTCAAAGATAGGCGGCGCTAGTTGGCTCATTCAAGGCCCTTAAAAAGATGCCGTGGGTTAAACTATGGAATAACTTTTAACCATTCACGTTTTTGTTTAACAGCGTATTAGGTGCTAATATCTGAATCATTTACTTACTAAATAATCAGGAAATATTGCTTTACTTGACAGAGACATTGCATCATGACGATACATTTATTAAATATTGCGAAATTGTATAAAATGATGTCACCCGACCTTCAATTTATTTCTTGGAATATTTCGCCATGATTAAATAAGAAACAGGTACTCATTTAATTATATGACTGTTGCTAGGTACAGTAGGTAACACAGTTAACTTCACAACGTCTTTGGAATTTATATCGTATTACAGTAACATAAAGTGCTGTCGATTGTACGGTGTAACACATAGAAAAGCATGGAGGGATAGTCAATGGTTGATTTTCTCAACCAAAAAAAAAACGCTCAACCGATGTTTTTTTAATTCTTTTACAAATTACAATAAATTAGGCTAAGTACGCTCTAAGTTATGCTCGTGAAATAATTTCATCATCATCATCAGTCTATTTATATTGCCCCACTGCTCGGGCACAGACCTTCCCTTACATCGAGGGAGCTCGGGCCATAATCCACCACGCGGGCCCAGTGCGGGTTGGCGGATTTCACATGCCTTAGATTTTTTTCTTCTTCTACGGCATGCAGGTTTCATCACGATGTTTTCCTTCACCGTTTTGAGAGCACTCGGTAAATGTACGTAAGTTTTTCCGTCGATAAAACCGAGGATAACTCATTGGTACATGGCTGTCCTAGCTGGGAATCGAACCTGGGACCTCCATATTGCAAGTGCATTGACACAACCACTGAGCCACCGAGCTGTCAGAAATAATTTATGTGTTTATACATTAGAAAATCTCAATCTTAAAGATGCATCTGCTTATTTTATCCTGATTGGGTGCCAATGTGGCGTCACTTCGACCCATTGGGATCTTTTGTGCTCTCCCCTTTCCTTTATGCTCCTTCCTCCTCCCTAAAGATGTAGCTCAGTAGGTCCGCTATGCAGCTCATGGGAAGGAGCATGTAGTCTTCTGGTTCCGGATAGGCCGACCCCAGGAGACTCATCCTAGCCAGTGAGTCACATTCACACAGTGGTTGATGGACTCCGTTTTGTCACCACAGGCTCTGCTGGTTGGAGATTCCCCCCTTTTTTTTAACCCAGGTAAAACATGCTAGATCATGTGTCACCACGCCCGGGGGAGCGTGTTGGTTACGTCGGGCTCACCGCCCTGAAGGGGCAGCATACCGACTAAACGTCCTGGGGTGTTCCACCTCGTGCCATTCTTGCCGAGCCACGGGAAACTGTGATACATCCGCGACTTGGAGATTCCCCTAGTTCCATCTTGTGCCCCAATTATGAGGCGCATCTGCTTTCTTTCCTATGTTCTCGACTGTACGTTTTCTCATCACAAGGCAGTCACTGTATTACATAAATTAGTATTATATTTAGAGTCCCATTGATAACTGTTTATGGGATAAGGTTAGAAGGTCAAGTTTAGATAAGTAACTGATATAGTATTGACAAAGGTCACCCTATACAGCCGCAATCATTTATGTAAGTTAAATGTTCTTATATTTTGAATTTTATTTGTGACAATGCCCCTATACAGCAGCTATTTTCTTATTTTATCTTTCGAATTATTGGGACATTTAATAAATACATACTAAATTGGATCAAGTGTAGACTACCTACACTTATCAAAGATTTAAATCTCTGATGTGAGTCATATTCTTCGCCTAAATAATTTTGGCGCCCGGTTTCATTGTACGATACCAAATTGTTGTTGACATAACCAAGTGCTCTGTAATGTTCCGTATGGTTAGAAATAAAGTATATGAATATGAATATAACTTGATTTCACGTTTATATTCATTCGTATTTTTCCTTGATACATATTAAGACACTACGACAAACATGCGAGGATATTAAAACACTCGCCCAAGTGCATCATATGATTCCTGAAGGACGTATTAACAGAATGGGCCTGTCCGACATCACTGCCTGTAGATTCTGCTGCGAAGCCGAGGAACCCCCGTGCATATCCTCTGTGAGTGTGGAGCACTGAATCACAGCAAATCAAATCAACTCAAATATTTTTATTGCATATCAAAGTAATACATAATAAAGAATAAAAAAAATAAACTATTTCATGCACTAGGCAGCAGGCTCAGCATAGTGCTGGTAGGACCCGCAGCGCTGATTTTCAGCCTGTCCTTATACAATATACTTAAGTAACAGTCTTTTGTTATAGTTTGGTGTGCTTGATAAGTTACAATTAAAAAAAACGAGAAAATAACTAATGCATTATATAGAATATAAAAATTATGTATGTTTGTATATGTATATATAAATATGTATCTGTAAGTATCCTTGCGTCTATACCGCCGCCTAATGAAGTGGCAGAAGCGGTAGAAGAGACAATGCCTTTGGTCATTAATGTTAAATTGTTAATTATAAAGTACTGTTCTCGCACTGACTGGCAGCCCACTATATACAACTCCACATAAAAAGGTATGTGATGTTACCCCTTTAATTGTTAAGCAGAAGCCGAGCCTTAGGTGGACACATAATGCCACCCGAGGATATTAAAACTCTCTCGCCCAAGAGCATCATACGATTCCTGAAGGACGTTGGCCTTGGGAGCGAGATATAAGAACTCGGTGCGCGGCCACAATAGACCTTTGAGGTCGCAGTGACCCTTGGGCTTGGACCAACACCCTGATATCAAATAATAATAATACTTATGTATACAGGGTGATTGGAAATTCGATACATACCTTGAAAGGGGTGATACTAGAGGTGGTTTGCAACAAATTAGGCCCTATTAACGAGGGGTCCTAAACGCGCACCTAAGTTACGTTTATTAATAGGAACGTCATCTTGAGGTCGTTGTCAAGATTGACTTTTGAGCTGAGAGTGATTGATTGAGTTGGCAAAGAGCAGACCGGTGCATACAGTCAGACTATAATACATTATATTTGTTCGATCTCCATGGTTTTATACGAGGAGTATATATTTTCTTTGGACAGCAAGCAGATTTGTATCGGGGACGTTTTCAACAATTGTTTTCTGTTTCTCTCTATTTTATATTTTAATATACATTTGGGGAAAACTATAGCCTTATAATTGTATAGGTACTCGCAGATTTAACATCTGGCGACCGTGACAGGAGTCGGTTCCGTCGGATCTTCACTCAAATATGTTATGGGTCTCGAGTTGACGACATATCTATATTAAAGTAATAATTGTGCATAATGTATATTAAATATAATTGCGAATGAATAACAAACCTATACCCATCTCTCTCTGACTTCCAGCACGTTCGTATGCCCGACTGAGATCATCGCGTACTCTGAGCGAGCCGACGACTTCCGCAAGATCAAGTGTGAAGTGATCGCCGCGTCCACCGACAGCCACTTCACGCACCTCGCGTGGATCAACACGCCGCGCAAGCAGGGTAACTTAGTTTATTAATGGACTCGACAGTTCGGCATTTGCCAATGTCATGTTACAGAATATTCATCAAAATATCATATCGTCTTCTCTTCATCCAGGGGAGTCGCCGTAGTGTCGTCACCCGAGGTATCCGCGTCTTCTTGTCTTCATCCAGAGGAGTCGCCGTAGCGTCATCACTCTGGACGAAGCAGCTCGACAGTCACGCTCACTCCCGAGCTCGTAGTGGGACTCTTATTATTATTATTTGATAACAGGGTGTTGGTCCAAGCCCAAGGGTCACTGCGACCTCAAAGGTCATGTGAACATCTGTATTATAACTTTTTTTATTATTATTCGTCATAACAAAATCCACAGCACTTAAATAAAGATTACATTTCAGTTTAAGTCATAACATACTGCCAATGACGGATTTACAATATTAAAAAATGAACATAAAAATTAGGGAAGTTAAGTGTGTGTTGGTTTGATATGGAGGGTGGGTGAGGGTGTGTACGACGTACGTGTATGTTATGTATTTACTGTAGTACTCATATCCCCCAACAATGCCACGACATCCGTTTTTAAGGTGTCCCTGCTGCTATTGAACAGGTCCAGGACGGAGAAGGTTTTATATATAACTTATGGAATGCAATAAATATATTGAGTATTGAGGTCTATTGTGGCCGCGCACCAAGTTCTTATACCTCGCTCCCAAGGCCAACGTCCTTTAGGAATCGTATGATGCACTTGGGTGAGAGAGTCTTAATATCCTCGGGTGGCATTATGTGTCCACCTAAGGCTCGGCTTCTGCTGTGAATGAGTGATCCTCACAGAGGATGTGCATGGGGGTTCCTCGGCAGCAGAATCTACAGGCATTGGTATCGGACAGGCACTTTCTGTTTCCATAACATGTATATATATTCACAGCAGAAGCCGAGCCTTAGGTGGACACATAATGCCACCCGAGGATTTAGGCCCGTATTAATAGTCTGAGCTCAAACCCTCAAGAGCGAATTCAGCTGATACACTCTCAAGACGTGATCACCATCTCAAGTATGTCATTTATTAAAAAACCAATCTTGAGGACGCATCACATGATGTCTTTCTCAAGTCGCGGTTCGTCTGCAGTCAGCAAATACGTTCTCAAGTGTCAGTTTGACAGTTATCTTTAATACGGCGTTACTCACGTTATACCCGATTCCTAAACGCGCACCTAAGTTACTTTTATTAATAAAAACGCCATCTTGGGGTCGTTCTCAAGATAGACTTTTGAGCTGAGAGTGATTTATTAAACGGGCCTAAAACTCTCTCACCCAAGTGCATCATACGATTCCTGAAGGACGTTGGCCTTGGGAGCGAGATATAAGAACTCGGTGCGCGGCCACAATAGAACTTTGAGGTCGCAGTGACCCTTGGGCTTGGACCTTGATATCAAATAATAATAACATATGGACTAACTAGCTAAATTCTTTCATTCATTACTTCTCGATTGCAGGCGGTCTTGGTCCAATGAACATTCCCATCATCAGCGACAAGACGCACCGCATCGCGCGCGACTACGGCATCCTCAACGAGGAGACCGGCATACCCTTCCGTGGACTCTTCATCATCGATGACAAGCAGAACCTCAGACAGATCACTGTTAACGACCTGCCGGTGGGACGGTGAGTGCGGTCTGACAGATATATTGTTTTATTAACACGTTCATGGACAGTAGAAATTACGAAATGACAGTGAAAATTCTCAACTACTGTCATAACCGTGGGGGATTCTAAGTATGTGCGTGTCAAGACCGACAAAAATGTACCTACAACCTTTATTTTGACAGTACACATACCTATTTTCTACACAGAATGACAGTGGGACCGCTCCACAAAGAAAACCGCCTACGAACGCCGCGGGAGATGCCGTTGTGTCTTTTTAAATGCATCAAAATACTACGTCATACGCCGTACTGTCATTTTCCGAATGCTGAATGTACGGCATATGCCGCCACTGTCCATGAACGTGTTTGACTAGACAGTTCGTCATTTGCCAATGTAATGTTACAGAATATTCAAGATATCATTATCTTCTCTTCCTCCAGAGGAGTCGCCGTAGCGTCATCACTCTGGACGAAGCAGCTCGACAGTCACGTTCACTCCCGAGCATGTAGCGGGAACTCTTGATAATTGCTCGAAACTTCAGATCTTGCACGAATTATCCAATAAATTCACCGTACTGTCATTCGCGAACATTTTCTGATTAACTTAACGTGATATTAAACACAAAATACACATTGAAATGAAAATTATCAAATAATTTCGCAACCGTCGTTTTCCGCCATTTTTAAGAGACCTATGTCAGTCCTACAATCAAGACGAATCTAACGACACCTCAGTTACAATCCATCAAGCCGTTTAGGCTGTAGGGGGCGGGACAAAGAATTAAACATTCATATACCGAAACCACACGGAAAAAAACAAATTTGATCGTCTAATTACCTGTTGTGATGTCACACTGAAGGAACAGATTGATTGAACCTGTTCATCGTCGTGAAAATAAAGTGGTCCGATCTAATAATGTGGAAATAACTATGCAATAATCACAGACAAGCTTAAAATGTTAGTAGTTTTTGTTTATAAAATAAGACACTTGATTTGGGCTGCGGTATACATACATACACTCGATAAACGTAATCGTCCTTGCGCAATCAGTAAATATAATAATTGACGGGTGGGTGTAGCCACATCAATGTAAATTATTCTCGATTTAAGGGCCTTCCATGAGCCAACTAGCGCCGCCAATCTTTGAATAATAATATCTTCCAATTTATTCAATTTTATTAAAAAAAGCTATGTACATAATGTTTATTACGATAAATACTATTTTTTAAATGCTTATTTATAACGTGATTCAATGTCGGTAAGTTGTAGTTCGCATAATTGCGAAAAACGGCCGTTTTTGACACGTTCGAGAACTACAACTTTGCTTGACGCAATTATGCCATGTATTGTATATTAAAAAATAGTGTTTATCCTAATGAAGATTGTGTACATAGCTTTTTAATAAAAATTAATAATTTGTAAGATATTATTTTTTAAGATTGGCGGCGCTAGTTGGCTCATGGAAGGCCGTTAATCGATCTCCGATCAATATCTGATTCCTAACCTAATCTTTACCCGTTCCAGGTCTGTGGAGGAGACTCTTCGCCTGGTCCAGGCCTTCCAGTACACGGACCAGCACGGCGAGGTGTGCCCGGCCAACTGGAGGCCCGGACAGAAGACCATCAAGCCGGACACCAAGGGTGCGCAGGAGTACTTCGTGGACGCCAACTAATGAGCATGAGCTGGTCTTTGTATCAGGATAAGAGTTCGCAACTTTCGTACTAAAATGCTTGGGTAAATACTTACATATTTTAAAAAAAAACGGCTGTAAAAAAATTAACCCCTTTTGGTTATTACTTTGATATCCTATGTCACTTCTACATCATCATCATCAGCCCGTATCAGTCCACTGCTGGACGCAGGCCTCTCCCAAAGCGCGCCAATCAACCCTACTCTCGGCCCTCTGCACCCAGTCTCTGCCAGCCATTTTGCGAAGGTCATCCCTCCATCAGGCCGGGGGGCGTCCCACACTACGTTTACCCTTTCGGGGCCTCCATTCGAGAACTCGTCTACCCCATCGGTTATCGGTTCTACGACAGATGTGACCAGCCCACTGTCACTTCTACAATCAAGACGAATCTAACGACACCTATGTTACAATCCATCAAGGCTGCAAGGCGGGACATAGAATAATATATAATTCATATCGAAATTCAATAAAACAATATTTATTTCATATAGTATTTCACATTAGGATCCCAAATATATCACTTTTATTACATAAAAGTAGAAGATCACTGTAAAAAAATGAAATTGAAATTAAAATATTTCTTCGTTTTTTCCCACGCGTCAAAAACGCTAGTCGGCCATGTTTGCGAGGTTCGTGACGTCACTCTGAACTTTTAGAGATGCCCGATTTTTTTGATCTAAGGAACAATGAGTGTTGAAAAACTAAACAATACTTTAGATTAACCTTATGGGTTCTTAGCAATAAAAACTGCCTAACCACCTCGGTTCTATGGCGGCCAGCAATGGCGTTAACCGCCGCCTATCCTAAGTCGCGTTCCCGCTACAAGCTCGGGAGTGAACGTGACTGTCGAGCTGCTTCGTCCAGAGTGATGACGCTACGGCGACTCCTCTGGATGAAGACATGAAGACGCGGCTACCCAGGGTGAAGACGCTACTGCGACTCCCTTGGAGGAAGATAGAAGACTATTGAATATATTGATTTTTCTGTAACATGATATTGGCAAATGACGAACAGTCGAGTCCATTAATAAAATAAATAAATAATTGACAGATTTACTGTCCCATTTCTATTTATAATCTCTAAATATGTTTTAAATTTTAAGCGAAGTTGACTATGTCAGTATGAAAGTTGCAGATTCCAATCTTGACACAAAGTATACATAGATCGGATTGTTCCATCTAGTTCCTATCGTGATCACACTTCACATGGCTATTCGAATACTTAACGTACATACAAATAAGACGAATATTTTGTCAAGCACACCAACCACACATGGCAATTATGACAAATACGCAAATACGAATAACCAAATGAAGTGGGAGCATTATAATAACTATTTGTTATATCATATAACTAGATGGTCCAACTAAATCATATCATAACGCACGAAAATTGCACACGACCTTTCAGTATTGCAATTCTCGAATATTTTCTGTTTTACATAATATTTTAATTTAACTTTGAAGGTATTTTTTTGAGTTTCTACGCTTTCTGAATCTCGCAGATCTGAATTGTGTCAATCAAAACTGGTATCTTTTCTAGTTATAGACAGTTTTGAGCACGAATTCAGCGTGAGATCGCATTTATCACTGTCAAGTTGTATGACAACTGACAATTCTAAGACCGAACTCAAATTCGGCTCATGCTCAAAACTGACTATCGGCCAAGTCCATGCAATAGGGTATTTGATAAGTATCGAAAATTAAATGTTTTTCATTATTATTACAAAATAGACACAAATTCGTGATCAACTGTGAAATCAAAATTGAAATTAGTTGAAAAATTAAGTAACTACAGGCATTTAGACAAGTTGTGTTAGAAAGAGACAGAGACAGTATACGACGTGTTGTGGTTCTGACGTCATACTGAGGTAGAGCCATGCAAACTACGTACTAAAGACCGTATTACTAAAAAGACATGGAGCATCCCTCCGTCACTTGACTTTACCGTCTTCCATGAGCCAACTAGCGCCGCCAATCTTGAAAAAATAATACCTTCCAATTTAAATCAATTTTGTTAAAAAAGCTATTCACAAAATGTTTATTAGGATGAATACTATTTTTCAATATACAATACATGGCATAATTGCGACAAGCTAAGTTGTAGTTCACAAATGTGCCAAAAACGGCCGTTTTTCGCAATTATGCGAACTACAACTTACCGAAATTGAATCACATTATAAATAAGCATTTAAAAAATAGTATTTATCGTAATAAACATTTTGTAAATAACTTTTTTAATAAAATTGATTATATTGGAAGATATTATTTTTTTAAGATTGGCGGCGCTACTTGGCTCATGGAAGGCTCTTAAATCGTATCGAAAAACTAATTTCACAGTTCTCTTCAGCAGTAATATGAGAGTTAATTGATGCAATATAAAATTGAATCAAATATCCTATCACATGCATATTTTTATTTATCCCAATGCACATTTTAATAAAATCATGAAAGAAACATTGTACCGAGTTATCGTCATGACATGATTAAAATAGTACTATGCATAATATCAGTTAAACTGTGATTAAAACGAACGATTCCTGCAGATAGTTCGCAAAACAGTACAATACGTATAGTATGTATACGAAAGAATCGCAGGTTCGATCCTTGCCTCTGGACTAATATGGTGAACGCTCCTTGTACAAAATATTACCTTTGGAGTGGTAACAGTATCGAAAACAATTTAATCCTTTTTGAAGAGATAATGGAAGAAGTTTTATTCAATAATTAAAATACAAGTAATAAAGAATTTAACCTACAAAATATATAACTACTTAAAACTAAGGGAACGTCGTCAAGATCCCCTCCACACGGCATCATCCTTCGCATTTGGTCCAATGTCCCAAAAAACGTCCAATTCGCGAAAGGTCCAATTTACGTAACATTCAAAGCCTTAGGCCGCGTAGAGTGAAGCTAGGAACGCGGGCAAATAGTGTTAGCAAAGATCCGTATGCATTCCAAATCATGACAAAAGTGACAGTTTTATACAGCTGGTTTTAAAAATAAGTTTTAAAACTTGCATTTGGGAGTGTACCTATTAAATCCTGTACCGTAATTCGAAGCCTAATAAAACAATATGAGAATAACACTCTTGATTTCCGCTTTCCGAAGTCATAATACGTCACGTCCGCAAGCCCGTTCCTCCCACGCGCACCCCGCACCCCACCACTACCGACGGCAGCTAGGCGGGGAATCGCCATTTCACTTCATTGGCATTAAATTTCCCGACCCGTACGGTCGCCTAACCTAACCTAGCGTGAGGTTGACCGAATTTAATTTATTTTAGTCATATTATACGTAGCAAAGTATTTGCAAATCTTTACTTATAAAAGTGAAAGATAAAATAATTTCACCACGTTTCTGTGGTGCATATTTTTAACGGTGTTACCGTTCGGTTTGATTTTATTAATTATAAAAGTATTAGAAACGTCCGGCCCGCCAGCAGGAGGAGACGAATACGGAAGATGGAAGGATAGCAGCAACAGGTGTGTTTAACATGGCGCGATATTATGTTCTAACGGCGGCGCTCGCAAGCAACGTTGCGTTAAGGAATGTTCGCTAAACTGTAAGTTACATCGCTCATTACTTTAAGCATGCAAATTGAAGTTGTTTTCTTCAGTATTGGGGCCATTAGTGCTACGCAACTCGCAAGGCACACCCGAGTCCAAACATAAGGGTAATTAACGGGCACCCGAACACGTGGGTACTCGCACCCCCAGAATAGGGTAACTGGCCCAGGAGTACTGAATTCAATCGCTCTGTGCGCACATATTGGATTTCAACTATTTAACCTTAAAATACCCTCGTTATTTTCAATATTCATATTAATTTGATACACGTGGTGTTAATTTGCTTATACAAGAACTATAAGACGACCACTCATTAGGGCAGCGAAGTGGACAGAACACGATATTTTATTTCATTTATATACTTAACGTGATTTTGTCTTAGAAATATGCATACCATGCAATACCTAAATACAATACTCGCAATGCACGTACATTGTGGCAACATGTTGGCGACGCTAGCTGGCATTCTACGGCAGTCTGACGCCACTATCAAGGATTAACTAACATTAGGATAAGCTTTTTTCCAGGATTAACTAATTTTTTCAGCGGAGTAAGTCTAGTGTACGAAACATTAAACCCTGTATTCTGTTGACATCGAGGGAGTAATACTGTTTTACAGTAATGTTCAGTGTAAAGATGGATTCGGAATCTCGAATACGCTGAAATTTCAAAATGGAAATCGTGGCAATGCTGATTACCATACACTGTTGCTGATTGGCTGGCGCGCAAATTGTGGCACGAGTTGTTGGTGTGAGAACGCAATCTAATAGTTATTGTGCCGCGCAAACCGTGCCGCGCACGTGCGTTCTGGTTTGACAACACATGCAGCGTCGCCACAGGAAGCTGATAGTATGAATAAATACTAATGACAAGGATTGCATTTCCTGTGCACCACAGAAATATCCTTTTCCCAACTTGTGGGTCAACATCAGTAATGGTGCAATGAGACAATTGGAGAGGGGTAAGTAAGTACCGAGTGACTAGAGACGTTCTCCAATTAACAGATCAGAGCGGACTCTTCCTCGTCCCACCGGGTCAGGAGAGTCGCGTCTAGCATGAGTCCTATGCTTTTCATGTCGATCAGTTGAGCTACCACCATTGGGAACAGAACGGGCTCCGCCCTACATTCCTATACCGGCTTCTACCTTATTCCGGTCATGACATCATGTTACGAGACTACAACACCAAGGATACACCGCGCCTCACAGAAAGAAAGCACAACGAGCTATTATCCCAAGGGGTCCTACAGTACTTCCCCAAAGGGTTTCCTAACTGATGAGTTCAATTAAGTCTCTTAAACTCAACGAGTGTCGGACTTTCGCGTGACTCAGAACTACTACGACAACAAAAGTATTTGGATGGCCATCGTGTACCATTGGCTTCACCTACAGACGCTGTCTCCGATACGTCTACAGAGGCGGCCTCCATACCATATTTGCCACCCGGAACCCGAGTTACGCTCTGAGATCGCCTGGCGAATGGGTCTTTCATGTGGCTAACAAGTCGAAATATAATTTGAATAAGAATGAAGATGTATTGTCATTCCGCAGACATCGTAGAAGTTAATTTGATATTAATAAATTGGCAAAATGGGAACCAGTTTACCAAGGACTACCCACAAGCAAACCTCATAATCCCCACGGGACTAGAGTTATGTGCTATCATGCCAATCGAACTGCTGAAAGGTGGCGAGGACCACTGCCTAGGTATGCTGAGCTGGTATGGTATAGAGGTCAAGGGACTACAGACTCCCTCTCGGACCCACAGACATCTGTTGCATTGCATTGATGTACTTATCATAATAGAAACTACCAATCTTGGTTGGAATGCGGAAATTAGACCTAGATCTACTCCTAGATCATGATTACCAAAGCTAGAAAAGTACTGTTCACATTGTATTACATTCTAATACAGAAGATACTATTACGTACTATTACGTCATCCATACTTCAAGCACCAACACCCGCGCTTTGCGGTTTCGTATTACGCCGTACTATACTAGTACGCGTATTGTGCATAATATGACATCTCCGTTCGCCGGGTTATTAATTTCCGAACACTTCGACAGACCCTAAACGATAACAACATTGTCGTCGCCTACCCTCACAACGAAGGCGCGACAATACGTAACGCAGAAAATGTAAACAATGCAATCTACTTGCAATAAGTGATATGAACCTGACTACATGATTAAAATCTTTCAACTTACAACTACCTACATAAAGACATTAAGATAGAAAATAATGTATGCATATTATTATGGATATACGGCGATCGATTGCTAGAATCGGATTTTAGCGAACAGAACTCCATCGTCACTGGTCACTCCCCCGGCGGAGCCAGTACATGGTAGTTGGCGCAGCACAGGCAGGTCGGCCCTTACATGTGCCGTGTTACGATACTGGAAATAGAATAAAATGTAACTCAATTCTAATTATGATTCTCGCCCCAATGGTTTTCGACCTTTGTCAGCGTGTAACAAAGTATCAGAGTTATATACGATAAGCTGGTTTTTGTAGCAATTATATCCGTCGTGTCGTGTCGTGTATATGTTGCCTACCAACGGTGAGAGACAATAACATACAAACTGATTTGTTCTACCCACAACATCAATAATGTTGTTTTGTTTGAATCCCTACACTATTACAATTATCATAATTGTAGGTAGTGAATTTATTAGGGAACGATATCATCGAAAAATTATCGTTACACTTCTACCGGTGATTTCTACCTGAAAAGGCTTCAAAGCGAACGTTTTTTAGGCATGATGATTGTGGTTTTGTGACCAACCCTATTCCATCTAAACCTGTCACAATTGTCTAACGACCGACTACTGTTAAAAGACAACAATCCGAACCGATTGTTTTACGGTTCATACGAAAATTTATCTAGCGGTCACCCATCCAAGTACAAACTGCACCCAACATTGGTGAACGTGTACCTACGATCCTTTTCAGCGCGTTCTCACAATCGGACCACGAACCTTGTGACTTGAAGCGTGGCACTGTTTGGTATATAGTGTACAGAAATTATATGTAGTGCCAGCATTCTAACAGCTATGTAACTGCGGAGCGTCGGCTTCACTTAGCTGCGCTTCTCGACCATATATTCGAATTCAAAGTTATTTTCTTGCCGGCTACGCTGCGCATATTATACCTCCCGCCCGGTCGGGGGCTTCAACGTACAGTCAAGTTTTTTATTCCCATAAATCGAGTATACTTTAAATTATGCACTAGTTCATAGAAAATAATGAAGAATAGACATGGAACGGACTTAAACACACAAAAATATATAGAATGTTCTAATTTGTTCACCGAGCATGGATAATGCGTAATACAAATTCGTTTCTAACCCAATGTTAGACGTGGTTGTCGGAATACTACTACTATTGTCCGATATATGGATTTGCATAACATACCCTTTAAGTATGTATGTATAATACGATGAAGATTGTCGGTGAACATGGCCTGTGGTCGCTCAGTTGGTAAGAGCGCGACACGGAATGGCAAGGTCGCAACTTCAAGTCCTGCCCACGGCAAGAATTTTTTCATCAGGTTCTAATATATAGAATATATTATATATTTTTCAAAGATTTTACTTATCACGGCCGGTTCCTTGTGCCGTTTGTTGCAAACAGCGCCGCAGTGCGGTGGCAATGTGCAACTTATTCCGGTGAAGTTTTACAATACAGTTTATGGATAAGGTTTAATAGGAATGGTTCAAACAAAACTCGCCACCCAGGTTAGTTTTCGAAACCAATTCTTAAAATCTGTCGATTTAATTAATTAAACCGAATCAAATAAGGCCTCTAATATATAGCTCGTGAACGCCATTGTTCTCCATGTTATGCGAGCGAGACTCTAAAACTTTCCTCTCAGATACTAAGAAGTTGATGGGAGATCCACCGAGGTGAATGAGGATTTTCATATTGATACAAACTCTCTGATACATCTATACATTTTGTATATTATAGAGTTTACACCCAAACAATTTGGCGAATTTGAATCAGGGGTTTATTGTGTAACCTAACATCAAGTGTATAATACCTACTTACGGTTTACCTACCTAGAGGTATACATTGTGAAAATTGTATTTTAACTCAAGGCGATGATTTATAACTAGATTAAACTGCACAGCTGTAAGTACAGCAGGTGATGAGAAATTTGTTGGGTAAATTAACTAAGGTACCTAACATGCCCGCAAGCGGCACCTTTCTGTCAATACCTTCAAAAAGGTCAAGATATCCGATTTCATCACCTTTCTGTCAATACCTTCAAAAAGGTCAAGATATCCGATTTCATATGAAATTCAGGATATTTTCTTTTTTAATCGATTAGATCAGCGCAAAGGCATACCATAGGTACAAATGTAGATAAACTGACAATCGGTTAAGTATTTGTTACACAAGTTACAAATGATATGGGTACCTACTAAAGGATAATGATTGTTCATAATCGTACTATTTCGATGCATAGAGTATGGCTCTTTTTGCTTATGTATTAAGATAATCTAGTATGTTCCCTCATACTACAAGGCTTTACATATTTTGCTTAAATCAATTAAGCAGATCACATTGGCATATTTAATTGGTACCACCACCACTACCACCAGGCGATAACAAACACGTCTCTCATATTGTTTTATTAGGCTTCGAATTACGGTACAGGATTTAATAGAGACGTTTTACCTGAAAATAAAACGTTTATTAAATACTTACCTAATTCGAAGCCTAACACTTTCTAATTCTGCCTGGTGGCTTTTATATGAGAGATGCAATGAAGTGAAATGGCGATTCCCCGCCTAGCTGCCGTCGGTAGTGGTGGGGTGCGGGGTGCGCGTGGGAGGAACGGGCTTGCGGACGTGACGTATTATGACTTCGGAAAGCGGAAATCAAGAGTGTTATTCTCATATTGTTTTATTAGGCTTCGAATTAGGTAAGTATTTAATAAACGTTTTATTTTCAGGTAAAACGTCTCTATTTTATATGATCAAATTCGTCTAAACACTTTAGAGCTCTATCTCATTAGGATGCCATAGTTGCGCCTATAAATCGGTAGGCACGACGTAACTGGTTGCACAACCAAGGTGACACCAGCCCCTTTCATACAATTGTACACATTTTGTTGGTGGCGCAACCGGTTGCACTACCACTGGTATCCTAAAAAGATATAGCGATCTTACCAATTTATTGAATTCGGTGTATTTCATTCTAAGAAACTATTCTGCAGGAATATCGTTTACTAATACATAAATAAAATATATACAAACCTACTAACTATGTATGAAATGAATATACCACATGAATAGCGCTGTAGTTAACAATCAGTATTTGTACGGAGATCCTACAACAATCGAGGCTGTAATAGAATAAAACATTATTGTGATACTTGTGTGGTTTTATTTTAGATCGTCAAATTATGCTTCCAATTTGTTATATTGAAAACTTTTTGATCATTGTTCATGATAAACAGGATTTATCTAAGCTCTCAATTCGATACTAAATGAAAGTAATATATTGTAAAGGAAACTGGTAGAAAGTAAAATCTGCGCCATCTGTTAAAGTACATGAGAACCATCTGAATCGTTGTATAGACAAGAAGTTCTCAAGAATTCTAGTAGATGGCGGTTTAGGTTTTATAATTTCTTTGTTTCATTTTGTCTACTACACCGATATAGCGCTAAAATAGAAATAAAACGTAAAAATTATAATTTGCCTACAAAAGGTAGTTTTTAAAATAGTAGCCCAATGTAGATAATTTTAAAATGATTTGGGCATGCTTTTATTTACAGCGCCATCTTTGAGAATTTATTAGAACCTTTTTTTAAAGTAAGTAATTACAGCGCCGTGTGTGGGAATTTATAGGAACCCTTTGGTAGGAAGCTTATGAAAGCTTCATCCTAGCATTAGTAGGTTCTAGTAAGTTTCAGTAGATGGCGGTACAAATAAGTGTTCCTATCGAACATACTAAGTTCTATGTTGATTCCGTTCTCCGTCAGTAGATGTCAGTGATTATTATTTTTTTATTCAACATTATTATAATTTAACCTTGATTAGGCAATGAATACAAAAAAGTAAATTGTAATTATCCACCTGCCTACCTACATGCAGTAGGTATATGTTGATAGAGTGAGCGAGCTTGGCGGTGCGGTGTTTAGTTTCAAAGACCTACCTACCCGCACTCAAAACAAAACATCGGCTAATGATTTCGAACGAAACGAAATCCATCTTGCTGCTGGCTGGAGTGGTACTACAATTCTATATTGTGGTAGTAAGTACCTATAATCAACTTCACATCAATATATAAAATCACATCAATCCAATTCCAACCTTACTATATAATTTTTAGGTACGGTGGAACACAGAGAAAGGTGTACAGGAGAGTTTTTAAGGTTGAGATTATCTCAAGAACTACTTGACATATTGCAAAAATTCTTTCACTGTTTGATAGATATAAGTGAAAACTATGTAACTGTGAAATAATTATTAAATTCGATCCAGTAGTTTTTGAGAAAATCTCAACCTTATTGAGGCCCCCTGTATACTTATCTCTGTCGTCGACTGTACCACGGCAATGCAAATATCAGACATGGAATGAATTCGACTCACAGTATAAAATTATTTTTAGTTAATTGAACTCCCGCAGCGAGAAGATTTAGTCTCTGTAGTACTATCGATTTATTAATAATAAAAAATTCTAAATTAATAAATGACAGTTTAAACTGTGAAAAACTGAACTCGATAGTGATCGCGAATCAATAGTAACACCGCGATATCGCAGCATGGCAACAGCGCGGAGCGACCGTCGGACTTGGTACAATGCAAGGCACGTGCTGTTTGGTAGGTACCTACGTCTAGTGAGTTACTATCGTCTCTTATGTTTTAGAGAAGAATAAAATATTTAATTAAAAATTTAAAGATAGGTATATTTTTCAAGCTTAACTCGATAAATCAAATTCTCGATTCTCGATTAAAATTTCACGTTGTATTCATAGTATTTACCTACCTAAGAAATGATTAAGGGCCTTCCATGAGCCAACTAGCGCCGCCAATCTTGAAAAAATAATATCTTCCAATTTAAAAAAAAAAATTTAAAAAGCAATTCACGAAATGGTTATTAGGGTGAATACTATTTGTCAATATACAATACATGGCATAATTGCGACAAGCTAAGTTGTAGTTCACAAATGTGCCAAAAGCGGCCGTTTTTTTGCAATTATTTCGCAAAAAGATTGGCGGCGCTAGTTGGCTCATGGAAGGCTCTTAAGTTAATATAACAGAAAATATCATAGAATTAAGAGTGATCTAGGTTCAATAACTTCTCTGTCAATTGTACCTATCTCAGATCAGTATGATCTGAGGTACCTACCTATGACTATGACCATAATAAGTTATGTAACTGTACCGAGGTGGTGGTATCTAATTTATTTACCTACATTACAAGGTCACATTGAGTTGTTTACAAAATAGCTTGCCGCTTTTGTTGCCGAGGGAAGATCTAAGCTCTCAAACAGGGCTTAAACGACAATCTCAATAGCGGTCATTTTAGACAACCATTGCTGCGTTTCATTACTAACATCACAATTCTTGCACAGGAATGCAGCATTGGTATTAAAACACAACTGTATTGAATACTAATTGTCATTTGTCTCTTAATATGGGGCTGAGTTAGAAATGGGCCAATCAGGATGCAGGATATCGCTCTCCCTCTCGCATTCCCGCTAAAACAGTCAAGCGAGGTGGGTGTGCGCATGCGACGTAAATCGGAATCATTTTTGGGTTATTTTTTTAATATTTCGAGCCATGGCCGAAGTTTTCAGTGATTATGGAAGCGGGAGTTCCGTGAGTTCGGTAAGTGATTATTTTTTATGAATATGAGGACTTAATATTTTTTTAAACGGTCGTTATGTAGGTAGGTAGAGATTGCGATTCTTTTGTTTGTTTTCAATGTGGGGTTTTCAAAGTGATAGTTAATTCATTTATTTATAAAAATATTACACAGCATTACAGTTAACACCAATGCGCTGTGTAAATCATAATAATAACTTAGTGTACTTATAGATAATAATAATATAAAATTCAGTCACATTAAAATAGGTACACATTAACAATTATGCGTTATGCACTTGTCAATAAAACAAACAACATCAATTAATAAGTACCTATATTAATTTACCTACATACTTTTGTTAATCAACACTAATGTCCACTTAAAAGAATCCCACCCACTAACAATAAATTAAATTAGAATTAAGTTCTCATGTCAGCGAAACGTATGTTTTTTAATGAGAAATAAATATCTTTAAACACATAGTTACAAGAAAAAAAACAGGCTTTTTAAGTTGATAATAGATGGCGTTGAACCTAAGTGCGAATTCATCATAAAAAACACAGCACCATGAAAAAAAATTCTATGTCAGCTGAATAATTTATTATTATTGGTTTGTTTGTGTAATTTAAACAATACAGTGGTAATTAATACTAAGAATTATACAAATTGCGCTGCGGAAAGCCTCAAGCGGCGCAAATATGCGGCTCTCAGCGAGAGCTACATATTTGTGCCGTTTGGTGTAGAGACCATGGGGCCATGGGGACCAGAGGCGCGGCGACTGGTCAAGGAACTGCGTCGCGCCTCATTGACTCGGGTGACCAAAGGGCTAGCGCTTACCTCGGCCAGCGTATAGCGCTGGCTATACAACGAGGTAACGTCGCCAGCCTTTTGGGCACTCTCCCACAGGGTAGCGAATTGGCGTCCATTTTTTATTTATAAGTATTTTTTTATTAAATCCTGTACCATAATTCGAAGCCTAATAAACAATATACCTATGACAAAAAAAATTACTAAGAATGAAATAAAAATGAACGAAATTTCCAATACAAGATAACAACGCTTTTAATGTTGACATCAGACCAGTCAGTGTCATCTACCGGGGCTATCGGTACTTTCTTTCTTTTTTAAATGTAACCTTGAAGACACCTCACTGCATTGCACCCATACATACCCTGACATTGGCAGAATCATCGACAAAACGATGAAAGTACGTAAGTACGCATGTACTCGTCAAGTCAGTGTCCCTATACTCGTCACGTATTTTAAAATACCAAAAAAACTCGCAAAAATAATACCTACCCAATACTTTGATTCATTTATAGCAGCGATTTAAGTAAATTATAATTATGTGGCACAAATAATAAAATAAAATACTGTTTTTGTTAGGTTTTGGTATTTTAGAATACTTGACGACTATCGGGACACAATATTCTAAAATACCAAAATCTGACAAAACAATACTTACGACCTTCTTAGTTCTTTAATAACATATTTCATCTGAAAATCCCTACCCTATTTATAACTATAATATTATGTAGGTAGGTCTATTCGTGCCCGTGCAGTGCAAAGTGTACAAGAGAGTTTTCTCAAAAACTTCCTGACCTAAGTATTGCAAAAAATATATTTCACTCTTAGATAAAAGTTAAAACTATATAACTGTAAAAGAATTATTGAAATCGGTTCAAAGGTTTTTGAGAAAATCTCAACCTTACGACGATTCTTATTTTTGTTGTCGATTGTATTATTGAGATATTCACTTAGGTCTAAGTTGTTAGATACTTTAGACAGCCATTATTACCCCTGTATACCGTCTTCGCGTATGTAGGTACAGCTAACACCAGATCAAGTGCAACACTGGACCGTTCTTATTATCTGCGTCATAAGAGCTGAATTCGTACTGCAAGTGTTACAATTGATCTGCTGTTGTCCGTACTTAACATACCCTATCTCTTCAGGCCAAGACGTGGAGCAGCCAAGACCCCATGGAGTGGTCTGTGGCGGCCGGCGCGGGAGGCCTGTCCCCGCGCCTGCGCACTGCGGAGCGACCGCGACACGACAGACCTGCCAGCCTTGTCGACCGTGAGTACGAACAACAGCAGATCAATGATAACACTTGCAGTACGAATTCAGCTCTTATGACGCAGATAATAAGAACGGTTCAAAGTGTTACACCTGTGCTTTGGTGTGTACCTACAACATGATACCAGAAACAGGGTTGACACAAAGAAAATTCAAAACTTCACATCATCATCAGTCTATTTACATTGCCCCACTGCTCGGGCACAGACCTTCCCTTACATCGAGGGAGCTGGGGCCATGATCCACCACTCGGGCCCACTGTGGATTGGCGGATTTCACAAGCCTTAGATTTTTTCTCCTTCTATGGTATGCACGTTTCATCACGATGTTTTCCTTCACCGTTTTGAGAGCACTCGGTAAATGTACGTAAGTTTTCCGTCGAAAAAACCGAGGATAACTCATTGCATGGTATAGGCTGCCCTGGCAGGGAATTAATTGGAACTATTGATGAATGGAGGCCACGAACGAATGTAAAAAGATCATTATTTTATTTCTGTAAAAACTGACGTAACCAAGTGTTTCATAGTGTACCATAGGCCGAATAAATGAGTATGAGAACGGGTAAACGTAGTGTGGGACGCCCCCGGACCAGATGGAGGGATGACCTTTGAAGGTGGCTGGCAGGGACTGGATGCAGAGTGGCGTGCTTTAGAAGATACGTCGCCTACGTCCAGCAGTGGACTGATACGGGTTGATGAAATAGTCAGATATGGCAAAGTCAATGGTTCGAATCCCGGGTTTTTTTCTCCGTTTAATATTTAGTTAGATATACCATGGCTGAACCTGTTCTGTGAAACGGGTAGTGTGAATACAATATCTATTGTAATGTAATCTGACTGTATGCACCGGTCTGCTCTTTGCCAACAGATTGTCCTACATAAGTTTAGTTTTTAATATTGTTCTCAGAGAAAATTTCTCTGAGATATTGTTGATTGACGTGATCAAGCGTACCTAGTGTTCCTAAGATCTGAATAAATGAGTTATGATATAGCATTAGCGGCACTTCCTTCCAGGATAGGACTCAAAGCTAATGAAAAGTTTCGTCAAGTCACGACTAAGATTCGAACCAGAGCTCTAGTCTAAGATTGTACTCGCTCGAACTCTGTTAATTGCCATTCCATTGCAGTGCATGGGCGCTGGTCTTCCGAGGAGGCGATGCGTGAGTTCCGGCTGAACGGTTTCGACTCGCCATACAACCCGGACGACGACCGGTGGACGTACAAACCGGGTAACACTCTTGCCTGTTTTTATACATTACAAATTAAATTGTTTAGGAATTAGGATTCTCTGTGTATCTATCTGTGTAGGAGTTTTACTAGCGCTCAAGTTCGGTAAATGTATAGGACTTGAGCGCCTAAAAAAGGCTAAGCTCCAGTATCTTTGACTCGAGAGTATCCAGACTTGAGTCCAGTCCATAATTTCGCCATTACCAGGGGCGTTGGAACCCCTGTCTACACGGTCTTAACCAACAAGGTGACCTTGGTCGGGAGGTGGTAAGCTTACCATCTGACCCGGCCGTTACTATGACTGTCATTAATATGTTTCACGATTCAAGAAAGCTCCTAAGGGAGCGATTTCTTCTTCATAGATGTACTGTACAACTGGAAATGTACACATCATAAATCAAATCAAATTATTGCTTCATGTGGTATACATGGTTATTCCAAATAAACAATTTCTAATTTCTCTCCCACAGACCAACTATCCGGCCTGGGTCCCCCGCTCGCGTATCTCCGTCAGAAGTCATGGCCGGCGCCCGAGAGCTCCCCCGCCCCCCGCCTTCCCCCCACGCCCCGCACACCCCTCCCCGCGCCCGAGCAGCTCTACCAGTCGGCAGCAGCATCAGCCTCTGAGCTGTACCCATCCATGTTCGCAGCTGATGAGTTGGACCTGTCTGTGCCGGCTGATAAAGGTATGGTACTTTTTCTACAGGTTTTATCTTTTGCTAATGTCGAGTTAAGAACTTAATATCGTAGTCGTTCTTTCTTCTTTCCTCGCCTAATGTCGTCTTAGTATATAGTGTATACACACCCATTATTGAAGAAGGGTCTGCTTTTTGTACCTATGCCTCTGTTTAAGCTAGCCTTTGTTTCTTGATTCTGTTATTAATGTAATAGGTTAATTTATTCATATTGACGTAACCAAGTGTTCCATAGACTACCTAAGGTGTAATAAATGAGTATTTAACAGCTAAAGCTACTGTAACCCTGGACTAGAAAGCTCAGCAGTCCACTTTCACCCTTCAATTTAGCTCGATCCATTTTCTAGCCGTTCTTTGGGCTTCGTTGGCTTGCTCTGGCTGTGATAAGCTAAGTCATATTCGTGTGCTACCATTCTGACAATAACTCTCGCTTCCTCTACAGTTACCTATCATTCCTAATATTTAGTAGTAGAAGTAAAATGTCACTGAGATCTGCGCGCGACGGCGCTCGGAGTCGCGCGGAGGATCTCAATTCGCTAGGCGGCCGTGGCAACCCGCGCGCCGGTCGGTGTGCCTTGCGACCGGCGAATGCTCTTTGCCGCCACTCCACTTCGTCGGTCTGCGCTGACCCTGATTGAACTTCTAAAATCACTTCACAGCCACTATAAGTACCAGCGCAGGCCAGTCATTCCCCCACACCGATACGCTGACAGCGGAGCAGCAGCGCGTGCTGTGGTCTCTGCCGCCGGACACGGTGCGTGGTCTTCTGCAGCATCTGGAGATGGTGCGGGGGAACAACGACGACGAGTACCGCTTTAATCGTCAGTCTGAGGTAACTTCGTCATAAGTTTATCTTAGATACTTCTATTAATCATCATCAGCTAAGTCAGCACTGTTTGGATACATACAGGCCTTCTTTAATATGAAGAAAGCTTGGGCCGTCGTACTTCGTTGTAATCCAACATAAGCCCGAGATACTTTTTATTATTCTCAGATATGAGAAGGTATTACGGTCCTCAAAACAATGAAAATGACCTTCCTTCGAAACAGATTGCGTACGAGGATCATTTTTTCCTCATTCGCAAGTAAAGTTTAATCAACCAGACCCAAATACACCGTGAAGCACCTAGAACATAATATTATTATTATTTAGTCAAAGAAATACTACAATTACTTACTTAGTATAATTGATTACCTGGGAGGCTCGTCAAATAGGCTCACACGGAGTGCCCCATGATGCTGGTCGCATTGCCTCTCTGGACAGCGAGGGAAATCCTCTGAATGAGGAAGAAGGTAGAGCGTGGATCCATGCCCTTATCCTTTAGCCGGCGACCCAGTTCGTACACTAGACACCTAGCTTCGGAGCCCCACGGTCCAGCCGTCTCCACAGCAAACGGCACGAAGTCGTACACTGACTCCAGGTCTGTATATTTTGTGTGCTTCCTCTGGGCTGCCAGGTGATGAAGCTCGACTGCTGTACATCTGCTTTCTTGAAATATTGTGTCTGTATTATTTTTTTCGTGTACAATAAAGTATAAAGTGATGAATGTTTTCACGCATCAGATGGAGTGTCGTTTCTGCAAGAAGAACCGCGAGCGCTCCTCGTTCTACCGGTCGCACTGCCTGCGCGACGCGCGCGGCCGCGTGCGCTGCCCCGTGCTGCGCGCGCTGGTGTGTGCGCGCTGCGGCGCCTCGGGCGACTCAGCGCACACCATCAAGTACTGCCGCCTCACCACCATAGAAGGTATTCTCACGCTACCCTATTAAGAGGGATACAAGAAGAACTAGGCGCTATTGCTAGTTCATCCAAGTTACCTAATCTTTATCTCACTCTCCCAATCTCCATTCCAGAGCGCAGAAAGTCCGATGCTCTTCTCCGCAGCATGCGTACAGCATCCTCGCGCCGCCGCCATTCTTATGACCAGTACGTGGTCTTCGGCGAGGCCTCCCCAGCAGCGCTGCAGGACTCATACAGCCGTCTGTATGAGGAGGCCCTGGACCCACTGTGGGCGGCCCTGGAGGCCAAACTGAAGCTTTAGGGGTGCGACGGTTTTAGGGAGATATCTGGCAGGAAACTGGTGTCTAGAGTGGCGAAGCCTCGTATTCACTACACAACATATGACGGTTGATCACGATTGATCATGTTGCGCGCCAGCTGGCTACATCGCACGTTTTTGTGCAACGTTGCCGGTCTTGTTGAGAGTCACGTGTTGTGCGTCAATTGTTGCCTAGTGGATGGCTGTATTCTGGGGGGAAATAACTGGAATTTGCGTTTACTTACCCAGTGTCCTCCATCATCGAATTCATCATCACTTGCCATTAGATAGAGGTAAAGTGTGGGTTTAGTCTGACAATCAAACTGGGCACATTGTTGGACTTTAAAAGGTCGAATTATTCACTCTCAATACACTTACTTACTGTTTTATTTTTCACAAATAATTTAAGATATTTTCTTAAGTTTTGATAGAAACAATGGCCTCGCTCCGCGTTCTCCTCTCTAATATAAAATGCCGATATCTCCCTAAGAAAATGTGCTCAGAAATAGTTGCAGATTGAATACTTCAATCATGTCATGATTTATTGGAATTTTATACTGCGACGTCTTTGGAATAACTTTTTTTTTATCTTTTTATGATAATAAGATAAAATAATCTACTTTATCTATCTCTTACTATATCATTCTTATTACTAAATAGGTTTTTTTACTCTAATAGTTTTGGAAATAATGATTTTCATACAACATTCAAACGTCGAGCGGTGTATGTTGGATGCATTTTACCAAATTTCAAAAATCTTTAAATTAAAAACTGTTACTGAATATTTGTATAAGAGATCGATAGGTAAATTCAAGCAATGTATTTTGTTATAATAAGAAATGATAAGTCGATGTACTTATATCAATATTTTCGGAGGTAATTTTCAGGTCAATCTAGAATCTGAAAACGCAATACCTCTCAAATATCTCACATTTTCGAATTCCAGCGTTTAATTACGACATGACATGAGTCGATGAATCATTGATTGATTCAGCTTTACTCGCATATAATATCAAATTATTAAGTTTATTGCTACTTAAATGGGATTATTAGGTGGTGGAAGGAGGAAAAGTGGGAATTTAGTTGTAAGGATAATATATTTTTCAAAGAGCTACCAGAAGTAGACTATTTAATTATATAAATGCTGTACGTTTAGAATTAAAACCATAGTTACTTCAAATTATTATTATAAACACATACTTTTCGAATCGAAACTGTCGATCTAATACGTAGATCCAAAAGTGAGTTTTATCCTTGTGATTATAATAATTTGAATGTTTTTGTTCTAAATATTGACGAGTTTATTGAATTCTATGTGACTTGTATCGTTATATTTGAATTTCTAATTGTATTTTTGTTTTCATATATTTTGTTTTCACTCGATATTTTGAATAGATTATTTTCTGATATCGAGATAGAATATATTTTCTCTTTATTGCAAGTAAAGAGATATTGTTGATTTTTTTATTATTAAATTAAGGACTAATTATAATATAATATAATATTGATCGAACTTCACTTCAAGAAGTTCGTTTGATCGTATAGTAAACATGTTAATCAAGTGCCTACTCAAATATATTAGCAATTTTTATTATTATACTACTGACAAATAATGTTTTGTCAGGAATGGAGTGTTTACAAAAATGACAGCGGATTTTGCAAATACCAGTTTTTTACAATCAATGAATTATATTTGTTTTAAGTATCTAAAAAACTAAACACATTTTCAGTTTTCGATGTTGATATATTGAGAATGGAAATGTAGTAAGTTTAATAATCAAATACCTATGCACTTTTGTTTCTTTGAATATGCCGAGATTCAGAGGCAACTTAAGTTCGCTCTTACAACTGTCAGAATTATTAGATTTATGACAGTTGTTAGGTCACGCTCAAGATTGTTTTTGAATCTCGGCAGTCTAATTACAGATTGTCGATTAAAAAATAGATTGTCATTAATGATTAATGATCAATTTATTTTATTTATAATCGATTTTTATTTATGTATTTGCAATAAAATAGTTACACCATCAACTAAATAACTATAAATAGAGTATTATTTGCACATTCGCATGTCACATCATTTTCGATAGATTTCTTATTTTATATTCAATATTTTTTCTCATCAATTTATGAATATTTATTTGGTAGAAACAATATTATGACAATATTTATTTCTACCAAAATGTTATTTAGTGTCATTTGTTACGTAACAAATGATTTTTGACTCCCAAAGTCACTACAGAAGATATTTTTGTTAATTATTGTCTTAAAATGAAAGATTTCTTTATTTGTTTGATTTGTAATCACATTACTTTGACTTTGGGTCAATTCTTGGAATAAATCCAGATGATTTTGTGTGTGAACTATTGTTTAATTTATTAACCACCCTCTATAAACAGCTTATTTCATACTTTTATAGTTCAATATTGCTTACACTTAGGTACGGACTACAGCATCAGCAGATCAATGGTGACACTTGCAGTGCGAGTTCAGCTCTTACGACGCAGATAATAAGAACGGTTTAAAGTCCAAAGTGATACATTTGATCTGCTGTTAGCTGTACATGCACCTGTGATGTGATTGTTACTTTTATTTGTGCTACATTTTTAAGAATCTTCATTTACATAATCCTTCCATTTACAACTGGCATAAAACTTTCAGTATCAAAATTCAACCAATCCCAAAAATCGTTGCTAACGTATTTACGTACTCTGTAGCAAAATTACTTACGTTGCTAGGTACAGTCGAAGACAGAGATAGTATATAGGGGACCTCAATAAGGTTGAGATTTTCTCAAAAACTACTGAACCGAATTTAATAATTCTTTTACAGTTACATAGTTTTAACTTTTATCTATCAAACAGTGAAAGAATTTTTGCAATAGGCCAAGTTTATGAGAAAATCTCAACCTTAAAAACTGCTGTACACTTTTCTCTGTGTTCCACCTTACCTATGTAATGTTTTTGAGAGATTTTGGTATTTTAGAATACTTGACGACTATTGGGACACTGACGTGACGAGTTCACGTACAATTACCTTCTGACAACTATGAATCACTTCGTTAGACATTATTATACAGATCTGCATAATCTTAACGAACCCCCCACTTCACATACCCCCCCCCCCCCCCCCCCCCCCTCCGTGGTCCACTTCCGCGGCACACATTCCCAAATCTACCGGATTGGGACCTAGATATTTTGGGCATCCATTACTTAAAACATTTTGTATCTTAACACCTTCAATTTACAGTTAAAAATTGCCCGTACAAGCTGTTGTCTTTATTGATCAAGAGACAAGGTAAAGTATGATTTAAAATACTGGCGTTTAAAGTCGAGAGTTGAATGAAATAGGTTCTTAATAAATGAATTCAAAACGGTATGCGGAGTCTCGATGCGTGAGTTCAAATTCGAATGATTTTTAAAAGGATTCCTGAAGTTGTTGACAACGGATATTGAACTTTAATTTTGGAGGCTTTAGGTAGGCTTTTAGGCGAGGAATTTTGTAGGTTCTCGAGTAGGTATGTCACAGTGGTCTTTGCATATTAAATCGAGACGTGCAGGTTTTTTTGGGTCCCTTGGGAATAAACTTAACTTTTGATTATTTACTAAAATCCAAGTTCATCAGATTAATAATAGCTAATGTTATCGATATTTTTAAGAAAGAAAAAAATACAGTAGGTAAGTACAACACAGAAGATCTTAAGAGCCTACCATGAGCCAACTAGCGCCGCCAATCTTGAAAAAATAATATCTTCCAAAATGTTTATTAGGATGATTTCAATATACAATACATGGCATAATTGCGACAAGCTAAGTTGTAGTTCACAAATGTGCCAAAAACGGCCGTTTTTCGCAATTATGCGAACTACAACTTACCGACATTGAATCACGTTATAAATAAGCATTTAAAAAATAGTATTTATTTATCGTAATAAACATTTTGTAAATAGCTTTTTTAATAAAATTGATTATATTGCAAGATATTATTTTTTTAAGATTGGCGTTGCACCGAAGTGCGATATCAGATCACCTTAAAAAAACAGCGCCACCAAAAAGAAAATCAAGGTCAGCTGAATAATTTATTATTATTGGTTTGTGTAATTTAAACAATACAGTACAAATTAATACTAAGCATGAAATACGAAAAGCCCAAGTTACCAACAATAACAACGCATTTAATGTTGACATCTGACCAGTGAGTGCCATCTACCGGGGCTAGCGGTACTTTCTTTCTTCTTTAAATGTAACCTTGAAACCCCCTCTTGGGCATCTTTCTCAATGTATTTGTTGCCGTGCGGGCAATTAGAACCATTTCTATTTTCCTTAGAGTCAGCGTTAGTAATAGGTATACTAGTCCGGTATTTAGTGGATAAACGGAGTGAAGCGTACCGCCCTGTAACATTGTGACGGACGCTATTTAGTTCCGCAAAGGTGAGTCTCTGTCTTGGGACTCGACTGGCACTGCCATGAGCCTATGGAATTTTTTTTTCGTATAATTCTTCCCAAAAGGAAAGGCAAAGCCAACTAGGGCATACAGCCTGGTCTGATGTTAGTAGAATGTCTGAATTCTTATAAATACATACATATATACGAAGATAACCTAACCTAAACCTACGCACAACCCTCCCAAACCCCTTAACGAAATAACTCAATGATCCACGCAAGCATCAAGTTATGCAAGGAAACCTTGCTAAGAGCACAAAACTTCACAAACACGACTTCTTTCGAGCACTCCAACTAATAGAAACGTTCGCGGACATCTACTGATTAACTTAACGTGATCATTATTCACTAAATACCACGGAAACTATTTAATTAGAATTTTCACAAAAAAGTAGCTAATGGCGTTTCGCGCGCTTCACAAGGAATCTCCATGAGCCTATGGCTACAGTACCTACCGTCTTTATTATTTATTTATTTTGGACTCGTCAGTTTGTAATTTGCCAATGTTATGTTACAGAAAATTCAATATACAGGGTGTCCCAGAAATCGACGTCAAGCCGGAAACGCGTGATAGGCCAAGTGATAACAGTTATCAGAAAAATATAAAAGAAAATCCAAGTCATGTTTGATAATTATTGGCATTTAAAAAATTCGAGTAAAATTACATCCTTTGATGGTTTTTTAAGTACAATTATTACAAATTTTAATTTTTTTTTTCTTTGATGTAACCCTTAATAATGCTTCTCTAAAACTGAAAGCCAACTGCCCCAATTCAGAAGAAAATGATCACTTTTTACCAATCAAGTTTTGAAATTTTTTACTTTGCCCAACTTTAATTAACTATCCTGAAAAAAAATGTACTACGCCTTTCTGGCAAGTGATCTCAACTTGGCGCAATCCATGACGATTCCAAAATGGTATCACACTTACCAAAATATTGCTTTACCAAGGCCATTTTGATTTGTTTTTGTTAACTATCCCCAAAACTGGGTAAAAGACATTGCCACTTTTCAATGGAGCTTTGCCCCACCTACAAAACTACGTGACCATTTAAGCTGTACCTATCATTTTGTTGGAGACTTATTACAGGTTTTCATCTTGCATAATCATAATCAGTATCATTTTCTTCTACTCTCGCAACTCCTATAGAATAATAACAAAAACAGTGAATAAATCGCTTCGATTTCTTACTATTTTCTGAATTCTTAATTAAGCTGTTTTTTTCGAATCGCAACTTGTACAAAACTTTATTTTAAACCAATAATTTTAATAAAAAACGGAGATATTTTTACATTTATTCGTTATCTTGTACAACTTGCGGTTGATGGTGGGGCAGAATCTGGCATTGTCATTTTTCTTACTTCAAATTTGAGTGAAACAGGTAGTGACGCTATTTTGCTAAGTGTGAGCGGAACAGAAATCATTTCCAGGTAGGCAAAGGCCACCAGGAGGCCATTACAGCTGTGACTCATTGCTTTTTAAGATTAGGATTGGTTTCATTTTTAAGATTTTTAAAAATGAAACATTCATTATCACATTACATAAACTTATGTACAGTCGAAGACAGAGATAAGTATACAGGGGGCCTCAATAAGGTTGAGATTTTCTCAAAAACTACTGGACCGAATTTAACCATTCTTTTACAGTTACATAGTTTTAACTTTTATCTATCAAACAGTGAAAGCATTTTTTTAATAGGTCGAGTAGTTTTTGAGAAAATCTCAACTTTAAAAACTCTCCTGTACACCTTTCTCTGTGTTCCACCGTAACTAAATTAAATGTTCAAATTGCCTTCATTCTCATTTTGCAACCGTCGTTTCCCGCCATTTGCAAGAGAACCCCTTCTAGCCTATCTATTACATCTTGTATAGATTATGTGACCGCGACTTCAATCGTTATCGTTTTCATTTTGACACTTGAACGATATACATTGCTGCGTTTCGTTGTCGTTTGTTAAAACTTGCAAGAACATAGCAGCAATGTATAGCGTCCATGTGTCAAATTGAAAGCGATTACGATAACGATGGAAGTGGCGGTCACCCCACAGGTAGAGAACGAACGGAGCGTCAGCGGCAAAGCAAAGTAGCGTCACCGTGCGGCGTTCAGTCATATTTCATAGATTTTCATGCATTACTATTAAGTTGCCTTTCCACTGTTTTTAATGTGTTTCAGACGTTCCTCCTCCTTAATCGTTGCCCAGTGCTGAGGATCGTGACCCTCAACAGCAGGTGCCGTCTTGGCATGCATGAACTGGCGCCAGGAGACACGGTTTTGTGCTCTTCTCACAGTGTTTCAGCCGTTAATTGAGTTCATTTCCAGTCAATATGCTATGCTATGACTGACGCTAATATTAAGGTCAATAGTTTAATTAGCCGCGCCCACAATACCACGAAAAAAACAAGCATTTATCTACATGTCATTATGTCTTGTCGGTTAGTTATTGTCGTGTAAGTATGTAGTACGTACGTACATTTGCATAAAAGTGCGTGTCCATTGTCGCCCGATTCGAGTTTGGAAGACTGACGGGTTTATTCGATGACGGATAAAGTTTAAGGCCCGTATTAATAGTCTGAGCTCAAACCCGCCCTCTAGAGCGAATTCAGCTGATACAATCTCAAGACATAAGTGGTTGACATTGCTCATAGAATCAGTAAACTGAAGTGGCAGTGGGCTGGTCACATCTGTCGTAGAACCGATAACCGATGGGGTAGACGAGTTCTCGAATGGAGGCCACGAACGGGTAAACGTAGTGTGGGACGCCCCCCGACCAGATGGAGGGATGACCTTCGCAAAATGGCTGGCAGGGACTGGATGCAGAGGGCCGAGAGTAGGGTTGATTGGCGCGCTTTGGGAGAGGCCTACGTCCAGCAGTGGACTGATACGGGCTGATGATGATGACTCTCAAGACATGATAACCATCACAAGTATGTCATTTATTAATAAACCAATCTTGAGGGCGTATCACGTGACGTCTTTCTCAAGTCGCGGTTCGACTGCAATCAGCAAATACGTTCTCAAGTGTGAGTTTGACAGTTCTCTTGAGAACTAAGTTTCGTTTATTAATACGGCGTTACTCACGTGATACCCGATTCCTAAACGCGCACCTAAATTACGTTTATTAATAGGAACGCCATTGAGGTCGTTCTCAAAATTGACTTTTGAGCTGAGAGTGATTTATTAATATGGGCCTTAGTAGTCCGAGTAAACCACTCATTTTCGACCCCTCGTTAATAGGTCCTAATTTGTTGCAAACCACCTCTAGTATCATCCCTTTCAAGGAATGTATCGAATTTCCAATCACTCTGTATACTGCTCCTTCAGGTAACGGTGAAGGAAAACATCGTGATGAAACCTGCATGCCGTAGAAGAAATAAAAATCTAAGGCATGTGAAATCCGTCGCACCGCAGTGTGCCCGCATGGTGGTGCATGGTCCCAGCTCGCTCGATGTAAGGGAGGGTCTGTGCCCGAGCAGTGGGGCAATATAAATAGACTGATGATGATGATGATGAGGCCCCTTCAGGCTCATTTCGGGCGGCTCCCCGGCTCGGATGAGACAGTGGGCATGCGTCTTAAGTGCTGTGACTCGCCTAAGCAGTCATCTAAATATTTTGTAACAGTCAGTGGAGGCTAGTCAAGGCGAAGTGTGAGGCAGATGAATCAGCCCAGGAACCAGGTGACATGGAATGCTCTAAAATGCGTCACAATACAGCCTCCAAAATAATAATAACAATGAATGTTTGGGTACTTTGAAGTTAGAATAAAATATGAAAGGGAGGGCAGAATGCGCCCATTTATCACGAGAGATTGCCGTGTACATCGCGCGGAACGATAAAGCCACACTAGGGGACAAATGTCCTACGACATGTATCGGCGACATGTCAAGCGAAGCCGGCCGATTTCGCCCGACATATCTGGCGACATCGCGCGACTTATAGCGAAGTCGTGCGACTTCGCGAAACTTCGCTTGATATATCTGGCGACATCACTGGCTTCACCCGTCATCACTGGCGACCCGTGTCGCGCGATGTTGCCAGACATGTCGCGCGAAGTCCGGCAAAGTCGCGCTACTTCACCCGACGTCCCTGGCGACACGTGTCGCAGGACATTTGTCCCCTAATGTATCCTTGGCTATTGCTCGTATTTGTCGCCCGGGTAATCGAATTGGTCCAGTCATTGGATGCTACGAGCTGGGAAATCCATGGACTTGGTCTCTTAATACCTGCCTACGCTCTTTAGTAAATCTCATTTATTTCAGCAACTACTACGGTACATTTTGCATCTTTAAGAGCCTTCCATGAGCCAACTAGCGCCGCCAATCTTAAAAAAATAATATCTTCCAATATAATCAATTTTATTAAAAAAGCTATTTACAAAATGTTTATTACGATAAATACTATTTTTTAAATGCTTATTTATAACGTGATTCAATTTCGGTAAGTTGTAGTTCGCATAATTGCGAAAACGGCAGTTTTTGACACATTTGTGAACTACAACTTAGCTTGTCGCAATTATGCCATGTATTGTATATTGAAAAATAGTATTCATCCTAATAAACATTTTGTAAATAGCTTTTTTAATAACATTGATTAAATTGGAAGATATTATTTTTTCAAGATTGGCGGCGCTAGTTGGCTCATGGAAGGTTCTTAATGTTACATTTTGAATTTTGATACGTTTTTCAGCAATTGGTGATTGTTTATTATACAGGTGGCCTTGAATTCATTCGACAAAATTACATGGATGGTTAGGCTTGTGACATACATTAATTCTGCACAGCGTTTAAGTAAATTAAACAAATATAAGACAAATATTTACAATAAATTCGACTGTATTGTTTAAATTACACAAACCAATATAATTTAGTTGACATTGTTTTCATGATGCTGTGGTTTATTACGATGGAATCGCACTTCGGTGCAACGCCATCTATTATCAACTTAAAAACCTTTTTCTTCTTCTTACTGTCACTTTGTCTAAAAAAACCTCATTGTCTAATAATCCAAGTCAGTGCACAATCCTGCTGTATTGCCCCGACTCCTGCGCCTACGCACCGCCCCTCCCCCCACAGGCGGGCGGGGAGGTGCGCGGGCGCAGAGAGAAATGGCGTGACCTTGTTTCATGACCCAGTGCCGACGTCGCGGCCAAGCACCGACAAGCACGCACACACACACAGCTTGCCTGTGATTGGTTGCCATGGGAAGGATGTGTTTAGTATCTATACCGAAGCCCAAATCAAGTGTCTTATTTTGTAAACATAATATATGATCGTCTAATTACCTGTTATGATGTAACACTGAAGGAACTGATTGGTTGAACCTGTTCATCATCAGTCTACTTATATTGCCCCACTGCTGGGGCACAGACCTTCCCTTACATCGAGGGAGCTGGGGCCATAAACCACCACGCGGGCCCAGTGTGGATTGGCGGATTTCACATGCCTTAGATTTTTCTTCTTCTATGGCTCGCAGGTTTCATCACGATGTTTTCCTTCACAGTTTTGAGAGCACTCGGTAAATGTAAGTTTTTCCGTGTAAAAAAACCAACTCATTGGTACATGGCTGCCCTGACTGGGAATCGAACCTGGTACCTCCGTGTCGCAGGTCCATTGACCCAACCACTGAGTCACCGAGCTCTCTACATGTTCATCGTTGTGAAAATAAAGTGATCCGATCTAATAATGTGAAAATAACCGCACAATAATCATAGAAATGCTTAAAATGTTAGTAGTTTTTGTTTACTAAACAAGACACTTGATTTGGGCTTCGGTACCTATAGTAAAGAATAGCGCTAGAGGCTGAAAGAAAATGGATGGAAACGACCTCATTATTGTTGTGTTTAATATCACGTTAAATTAATCAGAAAACGAAAATACCTACGTTGAACATATTAATTAGATAAAACGGGAATTACCGTGTTAAACATTTATTATTGATGTCCCGATATTTCGACAGCATTGCAGCCATCATGGTCACGAGTAGTCTACTCGTATAATTCCCGTTTTAACTAATTATTATGTATACAAACGGTGAAAGTTTAAAAATACTTACGTTGAAGTTTTTACAGGTTTTTCAGTTTCGAGATAGAGTCAAGAGTCCCGCTACGAGCTCGGGAGTGAACGTGCTGTCGAGCTGCTTCGTCCAGAGTGATGACGCTACGGCGACTCCTCTGGATGAAGACATGAAGACGCGGATACCCAGGGTAACGACGCTACGGCGACTCCTCTGGAGGAAGATAGACGCCTATGATATATTGAATATTCTGTAACATGACATTGGCAAATGACGATCTGTCGAGTCCATAATAAAATAGCTACATTGTTTACCGAAAATCTGGTTACAAATTACAGTTCCAACGTCATCCCATTAACATTCCAAGACCATAGCCAGTGGATCTAGTAATCTAGAGTGCGCCTGCGCACGTGTGGCGCCTGTGTGTGCGTGTCGTTACGTTATTGTACACTACGAGGCGTTGTGTGCGTTCGTATAGTTGTGTTAGTGAGGAAAGCTGCTGTATAGTCAACAGTCTTTAAACCATTGCAATTTAGATCGTATTGCCATCACATAGAGTCGTTATGTTGGATGTTCAGTCAACTGTACGTATGTTGCTAGACTGAGGGCTTTATTAGGAGTTTAAGTGTCGTATGAATGCTTGTAAAAACCCTTATACAGTTTAAGATACTTAGTATAGGAGGTATATGGGTAGTAAAATTTAATACCGCTACTGCTTCGGTTATTAAAATTAGCTTTCTCTAGTGTAATAATTATTTTTCATATAAACTTATTTATTTATTCAAAATTAGGAAATAATATTAACAAATTAAATCTAAACTACCTAAACCTACCTAACGTGTAAAAATTATAAATAAAAAATCTGCGCCAAGTCCCCCACAATTGGCAATGTGCCCAAAAGGCTGGCGGCGTTGCCCCGCTGTATAGCGAGGCTAACACGTTGGGCAAAGTAGCCGCCAGCCTTTTGGTCACGCGTGGCCTCGACCAAGCGCCGGGAGATTTGCTTCATTAGGCGGTGTGCTCCCATGATCCCGGCCCCCATGGTCCCAGCGTCTCAACCCCATATAAACTATATTTCTTATTTAGTCCAGTAAAAAATCCTAAGGCATGTGAAATCCGCCAATCCGTACTGGGCCCGCATGGTTGATAATGGTCCGAACTCCGTCCGGGCCATGATCCACCACGCTCTGTGCGGATTGATGAATTACACATGCTTTAGATTTTTTTCTACGGCGTGCTAGTTTTTTTCGGTAGATGTACATCATATTTGTATGTATGTACTCGTATGTATGCCATGACTCAGCAAAAGAATGGTCGAACAGGAACCCCAGAAGACGAAAATGAAACTAATGGCCACCCTGGTGTTCTCCTTTTTCTTATACGGCTCAGAGACCTGGACCCTGAAGAAGGAGGACCGTAATCGCATTGATGCCTTCGAGATGTGGTGCTGGAGAAAAATGCTGCAAATACCCTGGACGGCGCAACGGACAAACGTATCCATCCTCAAGGAGCTTAGGATAACGAGCAGGCTGTCAACCATCTGTCTCAAAAAGAGTCTTCAATACTTCGGTCTCATTGCCAGGAATAGTGGCGACAACCTGGAAAGATTAATGGTGACTGGCAAGGTAGGGAGGAGACCTCGCTGACGAAGCCCGATACGTTGGTCCGATCAGATCCGTACCAATATCGATACCGGCTTTTACGATGCTCTTCACGTCGCCGAAGATAGGAACAGATGGCGCATCATCAGAGAAAAGATGACCCAGAAGGGTCACGACCCTCAGCAACGGAGGAGGAGACTCGTGTATATGTTTCTTACGAAAAAACCGAACTCATGGCTGACCTGGCCGGGAATCGAACCTGGGACCCAACCACTACGCCACCGAGCTCATCGTTTAATAATCAAGATAAATAATATATAAATATTCTCATTAGGTATATATCGCGCGATATCCGATGCTATCGCCCTCAATTAAAGCGTTAATTACGAGTATAATTAGCGATATCGCGATTAGTTCGTAGATAGTGTCGGGGCTACTTAGACGACAGTTATATTATAATTTGTAACAGTTTATTTAACCTATTTATTTTATTGCTTTTTAATCTTCCATTTTAATAAGGAGCCTTCCATGAGCCAACTAGCGCCGCCAATCTTAAAAAATCTTCCAATATAATCAATTTTATTAAAAAAGCTATTTACAAAATGTTTATTACGATACTATTCTTTAAATGCTTATTTATAACGTGATTCTATTTCGGTAAGTTGTAGTTCGCATAATTGCGAAAAACGGCCGTTTTTGGCACATTTGTGAACTACAACTTAGCTTGTCGCAATTATGTCATGTATTGTATATTGAAAAATAGTATTCATCCTAATAAACATTTTGTAAATAGCTTTTTTAATAAAATTGATTAAATTGGAAGATATTATTTTTTCAAGATTGGCGACGCTAGTTGGCTCATGGTAGGCCCTTAAGTATACTTTATAATTGCGTATCGCATTTTTGTATCAGTCCGTATCAGTCCACTGCTGGACGTAGGCCTCTCCCAAAACACGCCACTCAACCCGATTATCAGCCTTTTGCATCCAGTCTCTGCCAGCCACCTTGCGAAGGTCATCCCTCCATCTGGCCGGGGGTTTCATCACACCTTCGTTTTCCTTCACCGTTTTGAGAGCACTCGGTAAATGTATGTAAGTTTTTCCGTCCAAAAGAAACTAAGATAACTCATTGTACAGTCGAAGACAGAGATAAGTATACAGAGGGCCTCAATAAGGTTGAGTTTTTCTCAAAAACTACTGGACCGAATTTAATCATTCTTTTACAGTTACATAGTTGTAACTTTTATCTATCAAACAGTGAAAGAATTTTTGCAATAGGTCAAGTAGTTTTTGAGAAAATCTCAACCTTAAAAACTCTTCTGTACCTTTCTCAGTGTTCCACCGTGCCTTGGTTGGGAATCGAGTCTGGGACCTCAACGCAAATCCATTGACCCAATCACTGAGCCACCGAGCTCTCAATCGGCTATATTACTACAAAACTGTTACATTTCATACGCAGGTTACATTTCAATTGTCATCGCTTGCGGTAAGTATGTCATCGCTGCGAGAGCGAATACGGGTACAGTTATTCCCCCCCCCCCCCCCCCCCTGACGACGCCATGACTTTTACTTTTACCCCCCCCCCCCCTTCCCCATTGGCGATAGAGCCGTTGTTTGAATACTTTATGCTTTAAGCAAACCTGTTCTTTTCAATGTTGGTGTGAATCTCTCTGTTTAAAGGTCAGCTGCTAAATCTGTTTGTTGATAAGGAACGATATGGAGGCTTGTTGATGGCAGAAAACTGGATGATATGGTCAATCTATCTAGATTAAGGCTGGATGTTTGGGATTTTCAGATTTATATGAAGGCTACGGCACTAACTACTAAAATTAAACGTCTGAAAGAAATATTAGCCCCGTATTAATAAATCACTCTCAGTTCAAAAGTCAATTTTGATAACGACCTCAAAAGGACGTTCCTATTAATAAACGTAACTTAGGTGCGCGTTTAGGAATCGGATCTCACGTGAGTGACGCCGTATTAATAAACAAAACTCAGTTCTCAAGAGAACTGTCAAACTCACACTTGAGAACGTATTTGCGAAAGACATCACGTGATACGCCGTCGAGATTGGTTTATTAATAAATGATATACTTGAGATGGTGGCCACGTCTTAAGAGTGTATCAGCTGAATTGGATTTTGAGGGAGGGTTTGAGTTCAGACTATTAATTCATAATTCATAATTCATTTATTCCTTGCTTTATGTGGTAACATGGTTCTTCGGTAGTACAGTAAGTGCTCACATAAACCCTGTAAGGGCACCGCAACATTTGACACTTAAACATAAAAAATTCAAAATTCAATTTTGTCAGTCAGTCAGTCAATAATACAAATAAATATTCAATTAAATTAATACGGGCCCATATCTTATTAAAATATGATAACAAAATAAGTATGTCGTAGCAACCGCTACGGGTTTCGTAGCGCCATAGCAAAGATAATTAGATCACCTTAATATGCTAAGGCCCGTATTAATAGTCTGAGCTCATACCATCAAGAGCGAATTCAGCTCTCAAGACGTGATCACCATCTCAAGTATGTCATTCATTAATAAACCAATCTTGAGGGCGTATTACGCGATGTCTTTCTCAAGTCGCGGTTCGTCTGCAATCAGCAAATACGTTCTCAAGTGTGAGTTTGACAGTTCTCAAGAGAACTGAGTTTTGTTTATTAATACGGCGTTACTCACATGATACCCGATTCCTAAACGCGCTCCCAAGTTACGTTTATTAATAGGTACTCCATCTTGAGGTCGTACTCAAGATTGACTTTTGAGCTGAGAGTGATTTATTAATACGGGCCATCATATCAAGTGTCTTATTTTGTAAACAAATATGATAGTATAATTACCTGTTGTGATGTAACACTGAAGGATCTGATTGATCGAACCTGTACATCATTGTGAAAATAAAGTGATCCGATCTAATAATGTGAAAATAGCTATGTAATAACCACAGAACAGTTTAAAATGTTAGTAAGGTAGGGTAACTATTTGTGGGAACTCAACAGATAGCCAAAGGAGGCCGCACATCCATCCACAGCAGTTATGTAAATATATTCAAAATACAACTAATCTGATACAAACAGACAGAAATGCCAAAATCTCGTATATATCATAAACACAGAGCCTTAAGGCGCAATATGGTTGTCAAAAGCAAGAGTGAGACACAAGATGCCCCGCAGCGGCGGAGTGAAGAGCACGGCACAGTGCCTCGATATTCGTATTTTTATGAATTTTGGCAGGGAAATAAAAATACGCCAACAAAAATCGGATTTTTTTAAAACAAGCTCTCGTATTTATAGTACCCTACATTTTGATATATATTTTGTATGAATAACTATTTCGGTTTAGATATAATTTCATTTTAAAAGACATGGAAGGGGTATGTTTGCGATTTTTTTCTATCGAGCGAAATTTGTCCAATCGTGTATCGGCATTCATCAGTCCCTAAATAGACACACCAAGATTGGTATATATATTTTTCAGACCTTTAATTTTAATAGTTAGTGCGGTAGCCTTCACCGAAAAACTGAAAAACTGCCCAACGCTCCGCCTTAAGGGGGAACGATAAACTGTCATTTCATACAAGCTTTTCGATATTAGCTTTGTGTATAACAGATAGAGTGTATGTATGTATGTATGAATGAGAATATTAATATGGGTTTTTATACTTTTTTTTGTTAATTTATTTACTCAACAATAATTTTACACATTTTACTTAGTTCTAAGCTTCTATTGCATAACAATTTGTTGGCGAACATTTGCACTCACTTAACATGTGTACATATGTCGCAGTCAGACGGGCCCGGCTAGACACTTCGTAAAGCGCCGAACCACATCATCTAACTACGACATTGTACATTTTGGAAAACAAAATTTTTGATATTAGATACAATTATTACCTATGGTTACTACTTTAACATATAATTATCGGTTCTACGACAGATGTGCCCAGCCCACTGCGACTTCAGTTTACTGATTCTATGAGCAATGTCAACCACTCTTGTTTTCTGGCGGATATACTCGATCCAGTTCCCAGTATTAAAACTTAAATAATGAGAAGGCTGGGCCAGCTGAATTCTCCTGTCACTCTCTTTCTCGAAGTTGTTTCTGTCTAGCTGCAGACTTTGTCCTAAGTATACATATTGCTGAACAACTTCGAGGACCGTGCCATTGACTACCACTGGTTCCGGGACGACCAGATCATTGAACATGGTCTTGGTCTTATCCAAATTCATCCCGAGTCCGACACGGCGAGAACCTAAGTATACATATTGCTGAACAACTTCGAGGACCGTGCCATTGACTACTACTGGTTCCAGGACGACCAGATCATTGAACATGATCTTGGTCTAATTCAAGTTCATCCCAAGTCCGACACGGCGAGAAGCAGCATTAAGGCTATCCAGCATTTCCTGCAGATCCTGCAGCGACTCAGCCATGACCACTATATCATCGGCGAACCGAAGGTGTGAAATGTACTCGCCATTTACACTGATGCCACGTCCATTCCAGTCCAGTGTTTTGAAGACATCTTCCAGCGCGATTTTGAAGAGTTTCGGTGATATAACATCTCCTTGTCTCACACCTTTGAGGTGTATCAGTCTTACTTAAAAAAAAGACACTAATCAACCACTGAACAACATATTAACTAATCATTATTTAAACTCTTAATCAGTGATTAACTTTTTTTACTTATAAACGTTATTTAAACAGTGATTAGCTAATTCGTCATTATAAACACCCACAAATACTTTTATATGGTAACACTGCGGAATGAATTCATAAAAAGAAGGAAATTTTGCCAAAATTGGGATAATGCCTATTCCAAAGACCTTAAAAAAAGGCCTAGAATAATAGCAGTATCAAATGTAATCAGCTTAAAATCAGCTGTTCGTAATTCGCTCCGCCATTTTCCTACTTAAGCATTTAAATAACCCTTCGACATTGTTTAAACTGACAGCTATTATTCGGTTGTTCAGGAGTTGATTAACTTCAAATAGTGTTTATAAGTAAACATTTTTTTTAAACAATTGTTAAACAAGGTATTAATTTTAATCATGGATTATAAGTAAGGCTGTAAATATTTACATTTACTGAATGCAGTTCTCAAAAGTGATGAAGGAAAACATCGTGAGGAACATCGATCCCTTACCAGCCTCCGTTCCCGCGCTGTCACAGCCTCGCGGGCGGATGTGGCGCGGACCACAGCGCTGTCCCACTGCCACACTTTCCATACCTCTGTCTCGCTCGCACGCGCCGTCTCGCTTGCGCACGCGCAGCTTCCGAACGGACGGAAGCGCGCGTAAGGACAAAGTCAAGGTTAGAATTGCACTTTTCTTCAACTTACCGTATTTTGGTCGTAAATTAGAAATAGATTTGTGTTTTATGTTTACTCTTACATGATTAAGTATGACGATCGTGAAAGTGTAATTAGATGTTTGGATTTGAAACACCTTTACGAGCTCCTTTTGAGAATTACGAACGCTGTCCCAGAGGCTGGAAATTCTATTTCTTAAAATTACGAAGATATAACTGTGATATTATATTTTAGCCACGTTTTCTTCTCAGCAAGGCATCTTTACATCAATTCCTCTTCTAAAAATGTTGGCGTGCTAAAATATTCACAAATTATTTATTTGCATTAACGAGATGATTCTGAGTACACTCGCCACATCAATGTCAACACTTGTAGTACGATTCCCACCTTTCTAGCGCAGACAATAAGGCCGGTACAAGTGCTAAGTGTTACACTTGTGCTGCCGTCTGCACGTGTAGAGATGAGCAATCTGCGTAATTAATCACGTCGACCCAAAACCGAGTCGTCATGTAAAGGTCGCAGGCACAAGGCATGGGATATGAGCGATTTATGGAATAAGGTTGAAATGAAAGATGACAGACTGAACGCAGCAATAGTCAGGTTACGCAACGATACTCGATGGCCTTGAATTCAATCAAAATTAAATGGATGGTTAGGCTTGTGACATAATATATTAATTAGAACATAATGAAATCTTCCATGGAATGAGACATGAATTATACAATTTGACATAATTTTAATGAATACTTACTTACTTGACATTTTTCAATTGAAATAATTATCTTATTCGCACGTGATATTTTAATTTTATGATTAACAATTTTTATTATTATTTAATTTTAAAAATTTGATGACATAATATTGATAAATACCTACTTGATGTAATTTTATTATTATTATAGACCATGTATGTTTAATACTATAAATAAATGAATATGAATATGAAAAAATTCTTGCCGTGGACAGGACTTGAACCTTGTCATCCGTGACACGCCACGGCAAGAATTTTTTCATCATGTTCTAATTTATTCACCGAGCACGGATAATGCGTAATTCAAATTCTGAATAACATATTAATTTGAGGAAAAATAATAAATAAAATATTTACAATAAGTTCAACTATTCAAAAAAATATTAATTTGATGTGCATCGTTACCGTGCTTTGGAGTTTTTGCATTTTAGGGTAGGTATTTTTTATTATTATGTGCGACGATTTCCTTCACTGGAATTTGACCTAATGGTCATTTCTAAGGTCATTGTGTGACCTGTGAAGTAATTAATAAAAAAAAATTGCAGTTTTGATTTACTAAAAAACTTTACCAATTTTATAGTTGTGTAATACCTAGTTATTAAGTAATTGTGTATTATTATATTATTTTAAAAGATGTGCTGCTGAGAGTTTTTGCCACTTTTTCTCCTCAGCGTTGGCACCTTTTCCTTTCAAAGTGGTGTAAATGTAAATTCAAAAAATATATTGACGTGCAAAAATGTACACAACGTGCTTACTTGCAATAAAGAAATTTGTCTTTGACTTGACTTTGAATATTTACCATGAGTACAGCCTCCAGTTTCAATTTGTCGAATGAATTCAAGGACACCCTATGTATGGATAAGATACGCTACGCTCTCATCACTTGCGCCCCTCGTAAAGGTCAGGCCGCAAGTTCAAGTATGAAGGGCAAGGCGCGCCGGCGCGCATGCGCACCCGCGACCGGCGCGTGCATTTCACTTGCTCCCCGCAGCCCACAGACCACTTACCCAATAGACATGAAATCGGTGCAAGCCACATTTCAATGGAGCTTTGCCCCACCTACAAATCTACGTGACCATTTAAGCTGTACCTATCATTTTGTTGGGGACTTATTACAGGTTTCATATTGCATAATCATAATCAGTATCATTTTCTACTACTCTCGCAACTCCTATAGAATAATAACAAAAACAATGAATAAATCGCTTCAATTTCTTACTATTTTCTGAATTTTTAATTAAGCTGTTTTTTTCGAATCGCAACTTGTACAAAACTTTATTTTAAACCAATAATTTTAATAAAAAACGGAGCTATTTTTACATTTATTCGTTATCTTGTACAACTTGCGGTTGATGGTGGGGCAGAATCTGGCATTGTTATTTGCAAGCAAAAATTCTGTCAACGATGAGCGCATAGAGACTAAGCGGGGGGCAGGGGTGCCATACTTGTGTACGAGGTGCCGCCGCCTAAGTAAGGGCCCGGGCCCACGGACGCAGTGTGCGAACCGCACGGCCCCGAGTGGCTCGAGGCTCGGACGGGGAGGAGGAAGGTGATGGATGAATGGATGGTGAATTGTGGGCTAGTACAGCCCACAATGGGGAGTGCTGGGTGCGCCAGTCGGGGCGCGGATGTATCGCTGTTCCCGAGGCTCGGCAAGAATGGCACGAGGTGGAACACCCTAGGAGCTTTAGTCGGTATGCTGCCCCTTCAGGGCGGTGAGCCCGACATAATCAACACGCTCCCAATGATTTTGCATGTTTTACCTGGCTAAAAAAAAAAGGGTGCCATACTAAATCCATGTCGATATCCCTAAGTTACACATGTCGCGTTTTTTTCGCTCATGTGCGGACAGACAGGTCTATGGGGTAAGTGGTCTGTGGGCAGCCACAGGCCTGACCTTCCATTGAGGCGGGCTGGCGGACCCGCCTCAGCCTGTGGGATGGGACATGCAAGTTGAACGGACATACGGCATTATTTAATTTATAGGACTTTTGAAAATGGCGAGAAACAACGGTTGCGAAATTATTTAATAATTTTCATTATAATGTCAACTTACATTAATCAGAAAATGTTCGCGAATGACATTGTGGTTTATTTATTGGATAATTTGTGCAAGAGAAATGTGGAATTTTATTTATTTAGTTTTATTAAGGCGCAATATGGTTGTCAAAAGCAAGAGTGAGACAGAAGATGCCCCGCAACGGCGGAGTGAAGAGCACGGCGCAATGCCTCGATATTTTTATGAATTTTGGCAGACAAAATAAAAATTCGCCAACAAAAATCAGATTTTTTTTAAACAAGCTCTCGTATTTATACCCTACATTTTGATATATATTTTGTATGAATAACTATTTCGGTTTAGACATAATTTTCATTTTAAAAGACATGGAAGGGGTATGTTTGCGATTTTTTTCTATCGAGCGAAGTTTGTCCAATCGTGTATCGGTATTCATCAGTCCCTAAATAGACCCCAAGATTGCTATATATATTTTTAAGACGTTTAATTTTAGCAGTTAGTGCCGTAGCCTTCGTAGAAAAATTGAAAATACGAAGCCTTAATGGACTCGACAGTTCGTCATTCGCTAATGTCATGTTCCAGAATATTCAATATTTCAATACTAATACTTCATTTATTCAACCTTAGGAGCTCTAGGGAGCACTTGGTTATGTCATACATAATGTAATAATTTACAATAATATAAGGTACAGAATTCAAACTAGGTTTCGGCTGGATGTACGATTTATTGTATTGTATTCAAGATATCATAGTCTTCTCTCTTCTCTCGCCGCTACGGCGACTCCTCTGGATGAAGAAAATAAGACGCGGATTTCCAGTTGTTTACTGAGCTGTACTTAGTTTCTAGTTTTCCAAATAAATAAATAAAAAATATACTTACTAACTTCAATGTCAACGTCGTCACAAACGTACAGTCGACAGCAGATCAATGGTAACACTTTTTACTTGTGACAGTTCTTATTATTTGCGTCGTAAGACTTCAAATCGTACTGCAAGTGTACCATTGATCTGCTGTCGACTGTACATACGGCTTGTAGTAGAGTTGTTCCGGCGCGCGGTGAAATCTCGGCGCTCGCAGTAAGTAGGTTGGTGAAAGAATACCTCTGCCGAGCGTGAGCACGGACATACATACATGTTCAGTTTATATTAGATACAGGTCCTTGAATTCATTCGACGAATTGAAACTGGGGTTTGTGCTGATAAATATTAAATTGGTAAGGTTTTTTAGTAAATCAAAACTACCAAAAAAATTAATATGATTTAATTTAATATTTATAGAGCATGGATAATGCGTAATTCAAATTCTGAGTAAAAATAGGAGCGCATCATCGTAAATCATGTTTCTAACCGAATGTTAGACATGGTTGTCGGAATGGTAGTACCATTGTCCGATAGATGGAATTGCGTAACATACTCTTTAAGAATGTATAAAGCGATGAAGATTTTCGGTGGGCGTGGCCTGTGGTGGCTCAGTTGGTAAGAGCGTGTCACGGAATGACAAGGTCGCAGGTTCAAGTCCATGGCAAGAATTTTTTCATCATGTTCTAAAAAATTAACTTAGTACAAGTCACACAATGACCTTAGAAATGACCATTGGGTCAAATTCCAGTGAAAGAAATCATTGCAAAACATTAAAAATACATTAAAATTAAAAAAACCTCCAAAACATAGTAACGATGCACATCAAATTAATAATTTTTTGATAAGTAGTTGAATTTATTGTAAATGACAATGCCAGATTCTGCCCCACCATCAACCGCAAGTTGTACAAGATAACGAATAAATGTAAAAATATCTATGTTTTTTATTAAAATTATTGGTTTAAAATAAAGTTTTGTACAAGTTGCGATTCGAAAAAAACAGCTTAATTACGAATTCAGAAAATAGTAAGAAATCGAAGCAATTTATTCATTGTTTTTGTTATTCTTCAATAGGAGTCGCGAGAGTAGTAGAAAATGATACTGATTATGATTAGGCAATATGAAACCTGTAATAAGCCCCCAACAAAATGATAGGTACAGCTTAAGTGGTCACGTAGTTTTGTAGGTGGGGCAAAGCACCATTGAAATGTGGCAATGTCTTTTGTCGGCACAATTATAATAGTTCTTCCTCCTTAGTTCTAATGAATTTATTTTAGATTTACGTAATAAAATAGTTTCTACGGGTTTCATCAATAAATCTAAAATAAATTAAGTGGCATTCAAAGGCATGTGTAATCCGCCAATCTGCACCGAGCCTACGTGGTTGATCATGGTGAAATTCTTCATTGGTGACGATGCTACGACGACTCCTCTGGAGGAATAATGAAGTACAACTATTCAATATGAATTACTCTGTGATGCACCCACTTCACTTGGCTATTCGTATTTGCGTATTTGTTATAATTGCCATGAGTGGTTGGTATGTGTGACAATATATTCGTCTATTCGATAAACATTATATTGACAAATAGTACAAACATCCAATAGCGAACAGCCAAGTCAAGTGGGATCACATGACATTGGCAAATGATGAACTGTCGAGTCCATTGATAAAATAAATACATAAAACTACCTACTCACTCGGTTCATTTTGCAAAAAAAATATGTCGCAATAATTTCAGAGACAATTCTGTAATTAACGATGTTCTAAATCTATACATATAATAAGACTGTAAAAAAGTTGTGTCTGTACATTGGATATTATTTGAAAAGAATAATTGTAATGTGTTTTAGGATCGATACTGATGACAAAACACTTATTTTTAGATTTTTTGTCTGTTTGTCTGTGACTTTGTGCAAGTATCACGCCATAACTACTGAAGGGATTTTGATGGGAGTTTCACTGGGAGATAGCTGAAATATCCGGACAGCTCATAGGCTATAAGCCACGGCGGTATGTGATGTGGAAACAAGGATCCAGAGAGGAAGATCTGCCTCCTGATCTTCTGCATCCTCCTCCTCTACGCAAACGAAGTTGCGGGGTACAGCTAGTCCTAACTAAATCTAGCGACAATATTGATAAATAATTCGGACACTAATTGTATGCGACTAATTACTACAGCCGTCTCTAACGAGGCTGTTGACAGAGCAATGAAACCAAACTAATTACAGAGTATTAGGCAATTTATTTCAGTAAATCTATTCACAAATTAAAATGAGCTAGATTCCGAATTGAGAATTGGACGAATTGAGAATGTGTCTGTCTTGGTCATATCGTTAAATTGAATATTTCATGAAATTGTGGCATTTCATGAAATCGTCAAATGTCTATTGGTCATTTTATGAAATAGTTTGGTCACATCAATGAATAGAAAATGGCATGGCAAATCAGATTATAGCCAGGTGCTTATAGAAAGAACGAACGCGCCGCGTAATTTTTAGTTGTATAAATATTGTATTGCAAACAAATGGCAAAACATTCGTTTCCTTTTTTTCGATAAAAGTACTAGATAACATACTTAGTAGGGACGTCGATATTATTCGAGGGGGAGGGGGGGGGGGGGGGGGGGGGGGGGGGAGAGATTATCTCAAAAACTACTTGACATATAGCAAAAGTTATGTCACTGTTAGATATATTATATAAAAGTTAAGACTATGTAACTGTAAAATAGGTATTAAAATCGATCCAGAGTTTTTGAGATAATCATCATAATGTCCTACTCGAGGTCTGTGTCTTTCCTTACATCGAGGGAGCTCGGGCCATGATCCAGCACGCGGGCCCACTGCAGATTGGTGGATTACACATGCCTTAAGATATAAGAGATAATTTCAACGCCTGTTTTCGTCTCTACTTATAATTTCCTTTTTATGTACCCTTCGTCTCTACTTATAATTTTCTTTTTATGTATTGATGATACGTGTTCACACGAGCGCATGCGCGTCGCAAAAAGCTTTGTGTACACTATGACGAGTTCACATCCGACTTTCTTCCGAGTTGTGAACTTGGGACCATTTTCTCTGCGACTATCTGCGCTTCACACCTTTGTTTGAGCCATCGAGAGGCATGACCTAGTTACTTAGAAAACAGTGGAAATACGAGTGTACGAGCGTTCAATTGTTTGAGGAGTTTTCTCCGCTAGATGCAATAAAAATAATTAATCGGTTAATAAACACTTTTGCGGAATAAAGTCGTTCATTCGTAGAATTAGTACATTTTTCTTGCGATGAAAAATTTCTCTAAGACGAATATATAGGGTGTCCTTGAATAGATTCGACAAATTGAATGTGAGGGTTGTACAGTCGAAGACAGAGATAAGTATACAGGGGGCCTCAATAAGGTTGAGATTTTGTCAAAAACTACTAGACCGAATTTAATAATTATTTTACAGTTACATAGTTTTCACTTTTATCTATCAAACAGTGAAAGAATTTTTGCAATAGGTCAAGTAGTTTTCGAGAAAATCTCAACCTTAAAAACTCTCCTGTACACCTTTCTCTGTGTTCCACCGTAGGTACTCATGATAAATATTTAATTGGTAAGATTTTTTGGTAAAACCAAACTCCAAAAATAATTGAACTAAGTACGCAGTGACCTTAAAAATGATCATTAAATCAAATTCTAGTGAAAGAAATCGTTGCAAAAAATTAAAATTGACTTAAAATGTCAAAAACTATAAACCACAGTAACCAATCATGCGCATCAAACTAATAATTTTATTGATAGTTGTATTTATTACAAATATTTTATTTTATTTTTTCCCTAAATTGTTTAATTGGGTCAGAACCCATTAGTCCTCTAGTATTCGTCACCCGGATTAAAAGTTGTAGATTCGGCCCCTATATAGGTGCCCATTGGTCCCCCGGCAGGAGACGAGGCAATATTAGTTTATTTTTAAGGTACCTACTCGTCCCCTGCTCAGTCTTCGGCACCTGCTCAGGTACTTTTTGGTTCCCTGATAGACAACCAGCCATATTTTTACATAAATAACGCTGACACAGTACATTACTTAAGGGCCTTACATGAGCCAACTAGCGCCGCCAATCTTGAAAAAATAATATCTTCCAATTTAATCAATTTTATTAAAAATGCTATTTACAAAATGTTTATTAGGATGAATACTATTTTTCAATATCCAATACATGGCATAATTGCGACAACCTAAGTTGTAGTTCACAAATGTGCCAAAAACTGCCGTTTTTCGCAATTATGCGAACTACAACTTACCGAAATTAAATCACGTTATAAATAAGCATTTAAAAAAATAGTATTTTCGTAATAAACATTTTGTAAATAGCTTTTTTAATAAAATTTATTATATGCAAAGGCTGTCCATAGCCATACGGCGCGGTAACGCCGCTGGTATTATGGGCACCTTTGCATCGGGAACGATCAGAGGGGGCTTATTCGATTAAGTTTTTTATTTATTACTATTATTATTATTTTATATACTATTGTAAGACATATTTAATGAATAGTAGAAATTGAGTATTTGACTGATGTCGACAAAATGTATTTCTTTTAAATATTCAAATCAAAGAACTAAAATCGGTTCGAAAATAAATTTGCAGGTTGTTTAAGTTTGACTACTAGTAACTTTCAACTAATTCGTATTAAATCTTACTGATTATTGGAAGATATTATTTTTTTAAGATTGGCTCATGGAAGGCTCTTAAACGCTGTGCAGAATTAATGTATGTCACAAGCCTAACCATCTATTTAGGCCACCCTGTAGGAGAAAGATTTCGCAGTTGTGTTTCGAATCAAGACAGCTCTGTTGGAAATAGTGTGCTACGAAATGGCGAGGTCCCTGGTTCGAGATCCAGTTGTGATTTATATATATATAGTAAGTCTAGACTATTTTGAGCCTGAGCTTACACTAAGCTCTCAAACTGTCTGTGAATCACGGACTTGAAAATAATATAACTTAGAGATATTGGACAAATTATTATATATAAACGGATATCACTCACTTATATTGTTAAAGTCGGCAATTAGACCGACAGTTTCGACCGATTTCGACGGTCTTTTTCAAGGTGAGCGCGCCACGCCCGCGTCGCCGGTAACGTTTCTTCGCGCACTGCGGATGAGCGCCCTCTGTGCGCGCTCCGAGATAACTTGTCCCGCCGCCGACGACGGTACGTTCGATTTCACCTTGAAAAAGCCCGTCGAAATCGGTCGAAACTGTCGGTCTAATTGCCGACTTTAACAATATAAGTTAGTGATATCCGTTTATATAGGTATAATAATTTGTAGTAATGGCTCACTATCACTATCAAGTGTAACACTTTGGACTTTGGAAAGGTTCTTATTATCTGCGTCATAAGAGTTGAACTCGTACTGCAAGTGTTACCATTGATCTGCTATTGTCCGTACTTTAGATATTACATTAACTTATTTACTTAATATTTTATGTAATTGTGTATGTATTGTAATTGTAATTTCTAGCACATAACTTAGTAACTCAACTCATAACTTACCTACTTGAGTATAATTAAATCGTTTCCGGGTTCATTTCGATTCGGTATGTTTCACCAATTCCACAAAAAATTAATTACTTTTTTTATAGAGCACTGTCCTCTGCAAATTAATTTTAATACGTGCTTACAGATTAATAAGTTCGCAAAACAAACAACTATGATCGTTAACAAAAAAATCTCCATTTATTTTACATTAATTTACAGTTTACTTATAAAAAGGGAAAACCTCTTGAAAAATATAACATTTTCTCTTATAAAATAGAACATTATTGTTAAGGCTTACTGTAGACGTCTACGCATAAAATAATTACAAAATTACATTTACCAATAAATACTTAACACTAAAACTTAAGTACTAATAAAAGGTACGTTTAAGGCCAGACTACACGAACTGTGGAAAACGCCACGTGTGAAACACTAGTTCCCAATCTTAATTCATCCTTCATATGTGTGATATAACCCTAAATGCGTTATTGGTTCACAATATTTTTTATTAATGCACAAAACATTTTTTTCCCTTTAACAAATGACAATTTTATAGGTTTTATTTACAGTCAATAAGAAAAACAAACTTTGTAGTTCTAAAGTAGCGTCCTGTGCAATAAATTACTGTCTTATCGTGTTTTTTTGCCTTCTGACTGAAATATATAATAACATTATAGGTTATTCAGTCCCAATATTAATGCCTTGTGTATTTTTCTTTTAACAAATGACAATTGATCAAGTTTTGAAGGCTATATTTACAGTAAATAAGTTGAAAAAATAGAACAAAGAAGCACTAAATTAGTGTCCTGTCTGTGCAATAAATTCCAATCGTATTTTATTTGTCTTCTGACTCAAATATTTCACAAACTGTCGATCATTTGCCAATTATTGAATCTTTTATTTTGTAAAATTATTAGCGACATAAAATCTTTTTTTATTATTGCAGCGTTTCACAACCGCGCGTTTATCCCACAGTGCGTAGCGCGGTTTCCCCACTGCCCAATTGGGCAGTCGCAGGCAACGGGCCCACTCAAGCGTTCAAACGCGTGATCTCATTACAATGGTCAATGGAAGTGTTAGGAAAGCGGTGTGGAATGCTCAGCGACAGGGAATGTGTAGGTGACGAATTGACGATGAGGCGAAATGAGAATGATACTTTATTAAGATGGTTCGTAAAAGTGCTTATGAAATGGACCGTGTATATTATAGTTATTTTAAAATTATTAGCTATTTAAAATTGTATACCTATATTTTTATATAAATACTAGGAGGGAAGTAGTATTATAAAATATGAAAATATATAAATATAATTTTTTATCAGGTATATTTTAGGATATTTATTCCACTCAAAAGTATTCATATATTAATAATTCATTTAAGACATTTCTGATGATTTTGATACTTTATAAATTCCAGTAATAAGTGATGCATTATTTATGCAAGAAATAATGCAGATAATGAAATAATTACGACTTCTTACAAACATCCTCTATATCCGGATTTTTCAGCAGTAGGCTCTGTCCAACAATTTACTTTATTAAGTAGGTAATTAAGGTAGTAAATTAAATACAAACTGTAGGATATACCTACTTACATTACGTAAAGGGCATCACGCGAATCCTCGCCAATTGGAAGTTACTATATTTATAACAAGATAATTAAATCGTTAAGTAAATAGATGGTATGTAAATATTCTTATTTTTAAAGCAGTCCAAAATTAAGCAGGTATCGCGGTACTCCAACTCAAAAAGTATCATATATGTAGGGGAATTATTTAATTAATAAAATATAATAATTGTAGTAAAGAGCTCGGTGGCTCAGTGGTTGGGTCAATGGACTTGCAATATGGATGTCCCAGGTTCGATTCCCAGCTAGGGCAGCCATGTACCAATGAGTTATCCTCGGTTTTTTCGACGGAAAAACTTACGTACATTTACCGAGTGCTCTCAAAACGGTGAAGGAAAACATCGTGATGAAACCTGCATGTCGTAGAAGAAAAAAAAAAATCTAAGGCATGTGAAATCCGCCAACCCGCACTGGGCCCGCGTGGTGGATTATGGCCCGAGCTCCCTCGATGTAAGGGAAGGTCTGTGCCTGAGCAGTGGGGCAATATAAATAGACTGATGATGATGATGATGAATAATTGTACTGCGCAGAAATTTCTTTAATTACAGAAAAATAATATTTGAACCCTAGTTCGATTCCCATCGTTCCATTCGTTAAATTAATCAGAAAATATTCGCGATTATCACTATGCCAGAATTTTCAAATAATATGACATAGCCTACGACTGCTGCCGAACGACTGGAACCGGGACCAACTGTGCGTGCTTTCCGTTTCCGAGGCACGGAGGGGCTCAGATGAAAGTATCACTAGCGGTCACCCAGGTACTGACCTCGACCAACGTTGCTGAACTTGTACAGTCGTTTTCAATAACAACAAACTGGACGAGCCTCCTCTAGTCCTATAAAAATAATAAATACTAAATAAAAAAAACAGTGTTTTTGCAGACCATCAAGAAGCGTAAAGTGGCGTACTTAGGACATGCTCTGAGGCACGAGCGCTAGGAGTTACTTCAACTTATTATGATGGGAAAAGCCGCCGGAAAGAGAAGAATCGGTCGCAGCAAAAATTCGTGGCTGCGTAACATCCGGGAATGGACTGGAATCGCGAGCGCCGCAGACCTGTTCCGCCTCGCGAGAGATAGGCACAAATATGATGAGCTGATGCCAACCTTCACTAGTTGGAGAGGCAACCCCCAAGAAGAAGTTTTTTTTTTTGATTGTCAGAAAAAGCGTATCCTCATGCCCTGAATAGCTGGGTCGATTACACAACCAGCCGTATCAGGAGCTGCCCGAGGCTGCTGGCGTTACGTGCGTTTCCCGCGCGCTTCCCGGACGCGCGCCGGTTCCGCCTCGCGTGCGCGCGCAACATGGCGGCTGATACACCACATGCGACGATAGAGGGTGCAGTGATATCGGATAGAATAAGGAACGAGTATATCCGCCAGAAGACAAAAGTGGTTGACATTGCTCATAGAATCAGTAAACAGAAGTGTCAGTGGGCTGGTCACATCTGTCGTAGAACCGATAACCGATGGGGAGACGAGTTCTCGAATGGAGGCCACGAACGGGTAAACGTAGTGTGGGACGCCCCCCGACCAGATGGAGGGATGACCTTCGCAAAATCGCTGGCAGGGACTGGATGCAGAGGGCCGAGAGTAGGGTTGATTGGCGCGCTTTGGGAGAGGCCTACGTCCAGCAGTGGACTGATACGGGCTGATGATGATATCGGAATTGCATGGTGACTCAAAATCTAGAATAAATCCTTGAGTACCAGTTTTTAACTGTGTCTAATGTTATGTAAAATGTACCGAATGAGGAAGGAATTAATTAACTTTTGAATTTGATTTACCACAACAACATAAGGCTATTTAAATGTTGGATTTTTTGAATTCTCAGGCATGTAGGTTTCCTCATAACGTTTTCCTTCACAGTTTTGAGAGTATTCGGTAAATAAGTATAAGTAAGTTTTTAATAGAATACAATAGCGAAGAAAACTTATAGGTACAGTTACATGTGACCGTGATTAGAACCTTGGACTTTTGACTTTGACTTTACTGCGTCATTTATTTTAGGAAACCGCTATTATTTAGATGTCGTTAATTATTACTAGGTATACTGTCTCAAAAATTAAGAAATAATCTAGGATATAAAGGAAAGATGATATGAATAAATGAATTTTGAATTTCTGTGATTTTGTGAATGTGATATTATTAGATTAATTGTGATGAAGTAAGCGTAAAGTTAATTTGAATGAATAAGTATATACAGGGTGTATCGTAAAGGGTATATGAAGCCTAAGGGAGGGTGTTCAGTATCGGTAACTGAACAACTTTTGTTCTACGACTTTTCGATTAAAAAATATAAATAAATTAATGTCTCATACAAATCAATCAGCTGACCGGTTCAAAATGTATGAAAAGTCAAAAAATAAATTCGCGAAAATCGAAAAGTCGTAGAACAAAAGTTGTTCAGTTACCGATACTGAACACCCTCCCTTCGGCTTCATATACCCTTTACGTTACACCCTGTAGATATGAAAGTATTAAAACTATTCTAACTGAATTAATAAAAAAATCTTATTCAGAGAGATTTGTGTTAGCCTCGTAAGCTTTGTCTTTGTTCTTTTAAAATACATTTTAAGTACCTATTTAATATTATACCTACATCGTAAACCTAAGCGATATTTTCTTTTAAATTTGACTATAAATAGGTAATCGGAGTAATTCACGTACATGAAAATATAAATAAGTCGAAGAGAAAAAATTAAAAATTTCGTTTAAATTTTGTTTGTCAAACTTTGAAATCAAAGCACGCACTCTAGTTTAGCGAGCGCACTGTAATGTCAGAAGTAGACGTCAAAATATAAACGGAATTATCGAAGAATTAACGCTAAAAGACGGATAATGCTACACTAAAAATAATGGAATGAACTATGTCGAAATAACAAATTATAAACATTTATCTACATGGAGTGAACTGAAGGTCCTTAAAACTAGTTAACATTGCACTTGTCCATAGGAGGAGTGTTAATCTAAAAGGTATGAAAAATACGAGTACGTGTCACTCTTAACTACGTTAGAAGACATTTGATGAGGTTTGAAACTGATGTATTCGTCACAAGGTTACTAAATTATTTAAGGACAATTCAGAATAAAGGTAATAAATATCTAATTAGCACCTAAAAGTATAAATAAGTAGAAAAAAAACTATTTTTTCTATAAATTAAAGAAAAAAAATCTAGTATAAAAAAACTGGTTTCAGTAGGAAAATAGATAGGTATTTATCTAGAGCTCATAAGTCACCCAATAGCCACTTTTAAAAATGACCACTCTTAAAATGACCACTACCGCAGCGTGATCAAAAGTGATAACTCGTTTCGGAGTTAAAGCAATATGTGACTTTAAAAGCATAGGGACACCCGAGGCCCGTACCCAGGGCCCCCATGCTCACGGGGGCCCCGAAAGACCGATCTTACACTGTACAATTTATTTTATATTTTGAACCATTTATATTTACACTAAGAATTAGTGCCAACATTTCTAAGTCAAAATATTAATCGGACACCAGATCAGTTTTTCTTCTAAATAGTGAAAATTTTAATTTTTTGTCACTTTTTATTTTCCAATAGGGCCCCGGAATGGCCTAAGACGGTCTGGATAGCTAAAAATGTAAATACAATGTGACGAATACATCCGTTTAAATAAACAACTCTAATTAAATAATAAATACAGTCGATTTTCGAGTCTGCTTGCGCAATGAAATGCATCAAATTGGAGTATTCATCGACTGTCCATACAGAATAGCCTAAACTGAGATTCCGCTCTCGCTGGCTTCGGCCAGTACACACGGATAAAAAAGTATTCTTAGGTCAAGACTTTTCAATTTTCGTTGGCTCAATCACATTATGGTTCTAGCGTGGCTCGAAAAAATAATAAATAATTTTGTTTTTAGTAATCAAATCTGATATCAAAATAAATTCTCAAATAAAGAAGGGTAGCGATTCTGGTTTGCATTTTTTACTTAATTAATGTGACACAAACTGCTCTTTTGATACTTTGTGTAAAGATAATAATTACAGTATTTTTAAATCCGTTATATTTGATGTAATCCAAGTAGTTTTAGTGATAATTCTACGGATAAAACCGTATTGAAAAAAATCTAAATTATTCTACGACGTATAAGTACTGTAAATGACCTTTTTTGCTGAACAATCGCAACTACCTGCAATTATTTCTAATTTTTAGAATTTTAAACAATAATCACAATATAAGAAACACAAACCAGCATATCTAGAACCGCTACCAAAATTCATCTTCAAGCAACCAATTAGCTTGCCTTATTTAAAACAAAAACTGTCTTGTTCTAAGAACACCTTTGTTACCCGTGCACTGCGGCACACACACGATCAATCACGCACACACCTACAACTATAAAATGCTTCGTTTTGAGCTAGGGTTGGCACTAGTCGCGCCCGATCCGCTTGTGGATCTGCTGATGCTTAATAAGATGCGCCTTCTGCCTAAAAGCCTTCGCACAAACATCGCATCGGAACGGCTTCTCGCCAGTATGAGTACGAAGGTGCACTTTGATATTAGACTTGTTCAGGAATCCTCGGTTGCAAATCCCACATCGATGCACAGGCTTCTCTTTACCCAACAAACCACTCAACTCTGCTGCAGTAGAAGGAAACGCCAAAGAACTGTGAAGATTATTGTTCGCTTGCTTCGCTTTCGCTCGACTTCGTTTGCTCTTATTCGGAGTAACTGTCGTGGTGTGAGCGTGGGGGTATCCGAGCAATCGATCAGGACTGCACAGACCGTCCGGCTTCAGGCTGAGGGCGTAGTGCGAGGCGTACCTCCCGTTCAAAAGACCGCCTACTCCATCGGTTGTGGAAACAGCGTTTCCGGGAGGTGAAGACGTCGATATGACATCCATTCCATAGCTGGTGGAACTAGGAGCTTCCTGTTTGACTGGAGGACCGTTCTGCAAGCGATTCTGAAGTAGCGGCATGTAGCCATGCGTCAGGAGGGTTTGAAGAGTCGAGCCGGCTTGGCCGAGGTTTTTATGAAGAAACTCCTGACTTTTGGAATAGTCCTGGCCTTTGCAAGAAAATTCGAGTCCAGAGTGGTGACTCGTGTGGGATGGAGGTGGAGAACTAGGCAGTCCGAATTCCAGGTCCTGAGGTACTATTTTGTCGCTGTGCTGATTGCAGGCGCCGGCTATCCAGGCATCGATGTCCATCCAACTGTCTCGGGAGTCATTTCTTTCGGGGTCCTCAGGTTGGGAGGGAACTGTTGTGTCAGCGATAGCGGAGCCGATGATAGCAGCGATATCTTCGATCGAGCTGATGTCGTACATGTCCTGCTTATGGCTGTCATCGAAGAGTTTCGCTGGCGGCGAACAAGATGCTGCACAGGAATCTGGCGCCCCAGGCGTCTCAGCAAAAGGTTTAGTGTCATCTAAGGCGAAGGGTTTTACGTCTTCCAAATCCGGCGGCTCGGCGTCTGCGGCGCACGTCGAAGAGGACACTACATCGTGATCTGTTCCGTAGCCGCTTTGCGTTGGATAGTTGTTGTTTTCTTCTGGGAGTCGTTGTGCGATGGCGTGGTAGTGGTGTCCCGAGATGCCGTTGATGGACAGGTGTCCCGTGTAGCCTGTGAATGGTGGCAGGGGCTTGAGTTCTGCTAGTGGCGATGGTGCTAGGAGCGAGTCTAGGAGCTCGTGCGCGCTGGGCGGGGGTTCTCCCGCCTCCAGCTTGGGGTCGAGCCAGCAGGCGCCCAGCAGCAGCTCGTCTCCCCCCGCGCACTTCATCCCGCGCCTCAGCGCCACGCCGCCGCCCACAGACACGCCGCCGCACCCATACTTGGAAGCCGCCACCCTGCCGCGAGCTCTGCAACAAAATGGAATGTGTTATTGTATTTGTTCGTACTCTTACTATACAAGGATTTAAGGCATACGTAGCGGAATAGACAAAGATTCTAGTACGGTGGAACAGGAGAGTTTTTAAAGTTGAGATTTTCTTAAAAACTACATGACCTATTGCAAAAATTATTTCACTGTTTGATAAATAAAAGTTAAAACTATGTAACTGTAAAAGAATTATTAAATTTGGTCCAGTAGTTTTTTAGATATAGGTTTAGTTAGATATAGAAGGAGTCTCTGCCTACCCCTACGGGAATCAGGCGTGGGTTTATAAATAAATAAATAGAAGGAGTCCATGGTACAGCAGATCAAGTCACTTTGGTCCTTGGACCGTTCTTATTATATGCGACGTAAAAGTTAAAATCGTACTACAAGTGTACCATTGATATGCTGTTGTCCGTACATCAACGTATAGTCAGGATCCTGAATATAAATTATTGTGTACCTAGTCTATTTAACGATACAGCTATGATACTATATTTTAAATTAAGTAAACGGTTGCAAAATTATTTATTTATTTTTATTTTAATGTCTACAGTGGTTATTTTGTCTCTAATATCACGTTAAATTAATCAGAAAATGTTCGCGACAGTATGGTGAATTTATTGGATAATTTGAGCAAGATCTGAATTTTCAAGCTTTTATCAAGAGTCCCGCTACAAGCTCGGGAGTGAACGTGACTGTCGAGCTGCTTCGTCCAGAGTGATGACGCTACGGCGTCTCCTCTGGAGGAAGAGAAGACAATGATATCTTGAATATTCTATAACATGACATTGGCCAATGACTGTCGAGTCCATTAATAAAATAAATAAACATACGTATAACCAGGTTCCTAAAAATGAATTATTGTGTACATAGCATTGATCTCCAATAAACAACTAGATACACAGTCTGCCTTCTAAAAATGTCCGAGCGCAAAGAAGGTCCAAACGGACGAATGGAATCATTTGCTTTATTGGACATTATTTAGACGTTAACAATGGACCGTTTTTTAAATTGTTTTAGTAAGACCTTTGTGTATTTAGTTGTTTATAGGAGATCAATGGTACGTCGACAGCAGATCAATGGTAACACTTTTTTACTTTTGACAGTTATTATTATTTGCGTCGGTAGACTTGAAATCATACTGTAAGTGTTACCACTGATCTGCTGTCGACTATACATATCCTATTTAACGATACAGCTATAATATACAGTGAGCTACAATTTAAATTAAGTAACAATCAATATTAAAAATCATTTATAGTTCTGTCCGTACCGTTGTAGTTAGCAATCGTTTTTGTATTATTGTAAACCGTGACCCATGAAGCATTCTGAAATTGCTTATTTCAATGTGAGCGAATTATGTTGTATGCGCACGCGCAACGCGACGCGATCTACAGGCTGATACAATATAAGCATGATCGGCGAATTTACTATTAATTTAAATATGATACGTATACGGCTGATGATGATTCAAGATTATTTATTATTAAACATGTAGATTCACATTACGTAGTGGAACGCAGCATATTGGGCGTGAAGAGAACAGACCATGTCAGGAACACAACCCTGCGATCGATTACTGGCGTAGCAGACGTGGCCCGCAAAGCAGCTACTTTAAAGTGGAACTGTGCGGGCCCCGTGTGCCGCATGCAGCCGGACCGAGGGGCCCGGACTGGCACAGAATGGGTGCCATCGGACGGTCGCCGGCGTCGGGGCAGACCTCGGCGTAGGTGAAGAGACGATATCGTTAGATACAGGGATGGGTGGCTGGAAGAGGCTCAGGACAGGGATGGATGGAAGAGGAGGGGGGAGACCTTGACGTTCATTAATAAAATAATAAAATATGACTCCCCTTAAAAAGGGGGTATTTTTTTGTCAATTTTATAACCCCCTGTATAACCATCACCGCTGGCCACGCTTCACTAAGCATCCGTGTCCGCTCGGGCCACACTGCGCTATGTATTTCAGCCTATGTAAGCCTAGGTACCGCGACCGACATTTGCGGCACTTGCGACAGAGTTATTGAAATTTTGGACAACTGAAATTGAGTTTCATCATCATCAGCCCGTATCAGTCCACTGCTGGACGTAGGCCTCTCCCAAAGCGCGCCACTCAACCGTACTCTCGCCCTCTGCATCCAGTCCCTGCCAGCCATCTTGCGAAGGTCATCCCTCCATCTGGTCGGGGGGCGTCCCACACTACGTTTACCCGTTCGTGGCCTCCATTCGAGAACTCGTCTCCTCCATCGGTTATCGGTTCTACGACAGATGTGACCAGCACACTGACACTTCAGTTTACTGATTCTATGAGCAATGTCAACCACTTTTGTCTTTTGGCGGATATATTCTATCAGCTCGCTGAGCGACTTTGAACTTGTGGGCCAGTCTCACCGTCAATGTTCACATCACAATGTTCATCAATCATCATCATCAGTCTATTTACTCCACTGCTCGGGTACAGACCTTCCCTTACATCGAGGGAGCTGTGGCCAAGATCCACCACGCGGGCCCACTGCAGATTGTCGGATTTCACATGACTTAGATTTTTTTCTTCTTCTACGGCATTCAGGTTTTATCACGAGGTTTTCCTTCACCTAAATGTAATTGTACGTAAGTTTTCCGTCGAAAAAACCGAGGATAACTCATTGGTACAAGCTGCCCTGGCTGGGAATCGAACCTGGGACCTCCGTATTGCAAGTCCATTGACCCAACCTCTGAGCTACCGAGCTCTGAAAATTGGAGGTTGCTCTTGTTTGCAATATTTAACAATAACTGAAGTATTGAAATATAATTAATTTCTTTCTTTAATAGGACCGTGGACCTACTGGGAACGACCCCTATGCAGGGTGTAACGTAAAGGGTATATGAAGCCGAAGGGAGGGTGATCAGTATCGGTAACTGAACAACTTTGTTCTACGACTTTTCGAATAAAAAATAAAAATAAATTAATGTCTCATACAAATCGATCAGCTGACCGGTACGAAATGTATGAAAAGTCAAATAATAAATTCGCGAAAATCGAAAAGTAGAACAAAAGTTGTTAATCTACCGATACTGAACACCCTCCCTTCGCCTTTTCCTTACATCGTATATGAAACAGGAAACATCGAATTATATACTGTAAAAGGTTTTTTTTAATTAAAAACAACGCAACATGACAAAAAACTGCTTTAGGTTAGGAGTCGACGCACTATTGGTCAATTTATAGTACAGTCAATGCACGCAACAATTTGCAACAATCGAGAAAAAATAGACTCTATTAAAATATTGATTTGTCTCGGCCGCCAAGTGCGCGGCCTTGGGGCCGTGTTAGCGAAATGTCTGGCTGTATAGCGGCCGATTACGGGTCGTTGCCCCAGAGGTGGTACAGTCGCACTCGGAGTAAAAGATTTTATTTCTTTCATCATTCAGATAGTTCAACCGACCTATTGTACATATAGTTAAGATAAGATAAATATTCTTTATTGCACAAAAACAGATACACATACTAAGCTTAAACAACTATTATACAATAGGCGGTCTTATCGCTGAGAGCGATCTCTTCCAGACAACCTTTGGGTAGAGAAGCGGTGGGTTAGGAAGTGGTAGCATAATATGTAGTTTTTAGTTTAGTTTATATTTTTTTAAGTTTAATATTATAATAGTTATTTCAAATTTTTATTACTGTTATATGAATATTTACCTATAGTAAAGCAATTGAGTTAATAAACGTTCCGTTTTTCATCATCATCAGTCTATTTATATTGCCCCACTGCTCGGGCACAGACCTTCCCTTACACCGAGGGAGCTGGGCCCACTGCGCCCAATGCCTTAGATTTTTTTCTTCTACAGCATGCAGGTTTCATCACAATGTTTTCCTTCACCGTTTTGAGAGCATTCGGTAAATGTACGTAAGTTTTTCCGTCGAAAAAACCGAGGATAACTCATTGGTACATGGCTGCTCTGGCTGATCGAACCCGGGACCTCCGTATCGCAAGTCCAACCCAACCACTGAGCCACCGAGCTCTTATTTTTTTAGTTTTATTAATTTAATTTAACTCTTAGTAATAATAAAAAACCGTCCAAGTGCAGTCGGTCTCGCGCCCCGAGGCTTCCGCGCAACGCAACTTAACCCCGTAACTTTGCTCTAACGAAAAGATACAACTAGATTTAGAGACCAACTTATCTTTGCCATTATCAAAATATTATGTCTATATTGTAACAACAAAAAATAGGGGGGATGTAATTTCAAATTTACAGTTTTCGGATGTTTTCCTATATTTGTGCTATAAGACCTAGTTTCTAGCCAAATTTCATGATTCTAGGTCAACGGGAAGTACCCTATAGGTTTTGGTTTTCTTGCATTTTAATACAAATATGCGAGAAAATGCTACATAAATGCGATATAAATCTCTTGATTGCGTTGACGTAGAAGTTTGATTTTTTCATGGCTGCATGAGGTTGCAGATCTGAGTATTTTGTATTTTCAACTTGATCCGTCCACGCGTTTCTGGGATATAGGTCTTGACAGACGGATGGAAAACAATCATTTTTCCTTTGAGGCACGTAATCCTAAAAAATAACCTAATGTTATGGTTTATAGACACCTAAATATTCTTAATTTTGTGAGTTAGGCTGTATCAATGGCAGAGGCAGTGGCGCAAGCGCAGCGCCGATGCGAAAAAAATAAATTACAAGACTCAGATTGCGATTTGAACGTGACTTTTGTGGTCGCAGCTTTCAAAAAAATGTTTGTATTTTTTCTAATATTATTCATTTTTGAAATATTTTTAAAATAAGCATTTATAACCTAAAAATAATAAATTATATTGAATTTACTGTTTTTTAAAAACAGCCAATTCTAATAAACACTTCAAACAAATCCAAAAAATACAGGTGATTTTTTGTAATAGGTAATAAGTGTTATTTTTAAAATAATAGTTCTCACAATTTAGATCCTAGAATTAGTTTTTTTTATAGAAAATTCGCCATCATTTTGGAATGGCGGATTGATTTTTTATTCGTTTAATTTTCTATTTACATGAATACTCTAAATAACTTGATATTGGCGAAATCTCTTGAATAAGAGTAGAAGCCATTCAAATAAAAATAGAATAGTTTTTTTTATAATATCTAAAATATAAATATTAATTTATCTATTCTAATTAGATATTTTATCAATTTAAGTGCAAAGTTGTTCTACTCATACAAAAGACATCAACGAGACACGAATATCATTTTAAATTTAATATGATTATCATTTTATATTTAAAATCCACTCTAGATTTCTAACTAACACTGTTTTACACATTAGCCATAAATGTGATTTATTCATGTATGCGCGTATTTTCAGTTTTTCTACGAAGGCTACGGCACTAACTACTAAAATTAAACGTCTGAAAAAAATATATAGCAATCTTGGGGTGTATATTTAGAGACTGATGAATACCGATACACAAATATGTAAGCCGAAATAGTTATTCATACAAAGTATATATCAAAATGTAGGGTACTATAAATACGAGAGCTTGTTTAGAAAAATCTGATTTTTGTTGCCGTATTTTTATTTCCCTCCCAAAATTCATAAAAATACGAATGTTGAGGCACTGCGCCGTGCTCTTCACTCCGCCGCTGCGGGGCATCTTGTGTCTCACTCTTGCTTTTGACAACCATATAGCGCCTTAAAGTTAGCCTACGGTTTAAGCCTCCGGGTCCTTTTCGAACTTAATGTTTTTATTTTAACGAATTAGTGTCAAAGTGACAAAAACCCGGTTTAAGGGCAATGAGGTTAAAGTTTATGACTAACAGTAATTCCGATGTGATAAAAACAGAAATCAAGAGTCTTATTTTGTAAACAAAAACCACTAACATTTTAAGCTATTCTGTGATTATTGCATAGTTATTTTCACATTATTAGATCGGATCACTTTATTTTCACAATGATAAACAGGTTCGATCAATCAGTTCCTTCAGTGTTACATCACAACAGGTAATTAGACGATTATATTTGTTTACAAAATAAGACACTTGATTTGGGCTGCGGCACTTATATGTAGTAGTAGGGGCAGCTCGGTGGCTCAGTGGTTGGGTCAATGGACTTGCAATATGGAGGTCCCAGGTTCGATTCCCAGCTGGGGCAGCCATGTACCAATGAGTTATCCTCGTTTTTTTCGACGGAAAAACTTACGTACATTTACCGAGTGCTCTCAAAACGGTGAAGGAAAACATCGTGATGAAACCTGCATGTCGTAGAAGAAAAAAAAATCTACAGCATGTGAAATCCGCCAACCCGCAGTGGGCCCGCGTGGTGGATTATGGCCCGAGCTCCCTCGATGTAAGGGAAGGTCTGTGCCCGAGCAGTGGGGCAATATAAACAGACTGATGATGATGATGATACTTATATGTATTTTGTAGAGAATATCTCAAACAAGGCAAGTGTAATAAGAATTGCATCGCTGTTTCGGTTTTAGGGATACGCAGAGAATAAATGCAATTATAAAATTCGCTTCAACCTTTTGCAATTGGTTCTTAGCGTAATAATGTTATTTCAAATTATTTTTCCGCCAATGAGTGCCAAGGCCAAGCTGACCAATCGACTAATGCTGCAGTATTTTTTTCATAACAATTCATTCGACAAATGACAATGCCAGATTCTGCCCCACCATCAACCTTATGATGAATAAGACAACGAATAAGCTACCTATTTATAGTAAGACCGTCTAAATCAGTCTTTGCCTGCGCGGTACAGGGATGCGGGGGTAACAGAAATGCGCCTGCCGCCCGCACCTCTCTCGGTCCCCGTTGTCGTCCTACCCCCGCGTCCCTGTACCGCGTAGGCGAAGACTGATTTAGACGGTCATACTATACGTCGTTTGGGGTCGAGACACTGGGGCCGTGGGGGCCGGACGTTCGACAGCTCGTCAAAGAGCTGTCCAAGCGGCTGGTCGAGGAGTCCGGCTACCAGAGGGCTGGCAGCTACCTCTGCCAGCGTATTGCGTTGGCAATTCAGAGAGGGAATGCTGCCAGCCTTCTGGGCACCGTGACTCCCGATGCCCTCCTAGAGGACATATTCTATTTATAGGGAATTTTAGTTTTAATGTTAGATTTTAGTAATTTTATTGTTATTTCTTTGTATTTTCCTTTTTACTAATTTTCCAATCCAAAAAAAAAAGATAACGAATAAATGTAAAAATATCTCCGTTTTTTAATTAAAATTATTGGTTTAAAAAGTTTTTTACATCAAACGAATCGAAAATCAGCTTAATTAACAATTCAGAAAAGAGGGGCTCATAGTCCAGTTGCGAGTACACGTTGAAAACGATCGTACAAGTTAAGCAACGTTGGACGAGGTCAGGGCCTGGATGGGTGACCGCTAGTGAGACTTTCATCTGAGCCCCTTCGTGCCTCGGAAAGCACGTTAAGCTGTCGCTTGACAGCAGTCGTTAGGCCACGTCAAAGGCCTACGGGCGGCCTGAATAACTTTGACAAATAGGTTTGGTCACTAAACCACACGAGAAAAGAAAGAAAAGAATTCAGAAAACAGTAAGAAATCGAAGCGAATTATTCATTGTTTTTTTGTTTGTTATCATTTTCTACTACTCTCGCAACTCTTCCTGATTATGATTATGCAACATGAAACCTGTAATAAGTCCCTAATAAAATGATATGTTCAGCTTAAATGGTCACGTAGTTTTGTAGGTGGGGCACGTGGTTATCCACAGTTCGCAAAGATCTGGAGAGAGCCCAACTAACTGATCCGACAACCCAGGACAGATCGACCTGGCGCAAAACAACGAGGAGAGCCGACCCCGAATAGACGGGATAACGCAAAGGCAAAGAAGAAGAAGAGTTTTGTAGGTGGGGCAAAGCTCCATCGAAATGTGGCAATGTCATTTATGGCATTTGCCATGTAAAGTAAAAGAGTAATGACAACGTTTCTGATTGATTTGGGGTTCGGTTTAGTAGCTATATGTATATAGGCATAATAAATAAATTAAATCGTAACTCTGGAAAAAAACCTAATACAAGGTATGCCTAAGTATTTTTAGATTTTAGAATTAAAAATATAGTGAGCCATTACTACAAATTATTATAAATAAACGGATATCACTCACTTATATTGTTGAACTGACTTATATTTTTAGATTGTTATTAATTTCAAATGTCTCAATTCGCCAACCAATCGCGTTGTCCGACAGCGCCATTGGTCTTGCTCTAGTGTGCTACTTGCGCCTGCGCAGCACTCGGCCGCGCCGCTTACCCGCTCCGCTGGATCGCAGTGAAAGTGGCTGCTTGCGCTAATGTCACCGCTAATGGAGGCTTTGGGAGGTTGAGGGGTTTGGAGATATATAATCAGGGGCTGAGGTAGTTTTAAGGCCTCGTATGCGCGTATTTTCAGTTTTTCGATGAAGGCTACATCACTAACTACTTAAATTAGACGTCTGAAAAAAATATAGCAATCTTGGGGTGTATATTTAGGGACTGATGAATACCGATACACAATTGGATAAACTTCGCTCGATAGAAAAAAATCGCAAACCCTTCCATGTCATTTAAAATTAGTTTAGACATAATTTAAATAGTTATTCATACGAAATATATATCAAAATGTAGGATATTATAATTACGAGAGCTTGTTTAAAAAAATCTGATTTTTATTGGCGTATTTTAATTTCCCTGCCAAAATTCATCCAAAATCAATAAAAATATGAGTCACTGTGCCGTGCTCTTCACTCCGCCGCTGCGGGACATCTTCTGTCTCGCGCTCGAGTTTGACAGCTCGTCGCCCCTTAACTAGAAATCAACAGCTAAGTAAATTGAGCTGCTACGGGCAACATTGTTTTTTGAGAACAGTGTTCTGTTATTCATTAACGTGATTTAAAGCCACCGTTTAAGCCACCTGTCTCTTTCTCTCTTAACGTTTTTTGACGAAGTGTGAAGTGATAGCAACACGATTTAAAGGAAGGTTTAACTAGGTATATGAATAACAGCGTTAGGGAGCTTGTGTCGAGTTTACCATTTTTTTAAAATTTGATGTAGTCTTTTCGGGCAATGCATAATTCAGTGTATGTAAGTATGTCCATTCCTTCCTGCCATCCTGTAGCAGAAAAAAATTCAAAATAACAAAAAACCCGACTGCAAAAAAACTATTCCCTTTTGATTAATTTTTATACCCTATGACAGTAATCAAGACGAATCTAACGATACCTCAACAGCCATCAAGCCGTTTAGGCTACAGGATGGCAGGAAGGACATATAAATCAAGTGTCTTCTTTTGTAAACAAATATTCTCATCTGATTGTGATGTAACACTGAAGGAACTGATTGATCGAACCTGTTTATCATTGTGAAAATAAAGTGATCCGATCTAATAATGTGAAAATAACTATGCAATAATCACAGAATAGCTTAAATAAAATGTTAGTAGGGTAGTTTTTGTTTACAAAATAAGACACTTGATATAGGCTTCAGTTTACATACATACATACACCCGAAAAATATTACCCTCCTTTTCGGCGGTCGGGTGAAAAGTACGGTAAAGTATTTAATTTTAATTCAATATTAACATAATTATAAATACGCCGTACGTCTAGTTTTTCCTTAACCATTGTCTCTCACTTGAGGTAGGTTTAGAACTGGACTGAAGCGGTATCGACAGAAGCGGACATCTATTGTCGCGAATCACCACCGTGAAAATCGAAAACTCGATCGCAATCAAACGACTTCCGACCACACCGCCTCGGGTCAAGGTTGCAACTCGAGCGCTCCACAAAAGGCTGTTACGACCTACCGCCGTCGGAGCTCGCTTTACGCCACTGACACACTTCCGCGTGTGTACCGTTAGGCGACCCTCTTACGCTTGTATCCGTCTCTTTCACTCTCGTTTGTGCCGTATAGGCTGTCTCGCTCGGCGCGCGACAAATTTTTGATGCGGGCGCAGCGTGTGGGTTGGCCTAAAAATGAAATTCGTGATACGATTTTTTTTAAAATCCGCTTCTGAGGGTTTGGGGAGTTGGTCATTGGGTCACGTGGTTTATGGTGTTGATTTGGTGAGCTTAGAAGTGGCGTTGGTATGCGCGAAGCTTCTTATGGGATTCTGACGCATAGGTATATAATTTAAATCAACATTTTGAATGGTTGTGAAACCTTTTGAAGAGTTCCGTTTTTTAATTCAATTCGAACACACGAAGTAGAAGTAGTAACAAACTCGCGACAGTTTCGCGTAGGGGTAGGAAGATACGATGGACTTTGATCTGTTGTGACCCTGGTAAACCATTGTCGCTTCCTCCACATTCATCACTCTCTTCGTCTGTATGCAGGCTTTAGTAACTCAATTTTAATTTTTAACGCGCTTTTATTTGGTTATTTAATTAAACCGCAGCCCAAATCAAGTGTCTTTTTTTGTAAACAAATATGATCGTTTAATTACCTTTTCTGATGTAACACTGAAGGAACTGATTGATCGAACCTGTTCATCATTGTGAAAATACAGTGATCCGATCTAATAATGTGAAAATAGCTATGTAATAATCACAGAACAGCGTAAAATGTTAGTAGGGTAGGGTTACTCTCACATCTTATAGCGATCCAGTTTAAGTTCCTAAACTGACAATTTGCTACAATGACGTCAAACGTCATTGTGAGAGTAACCCCGCTGTAGGGTAGTTTTTGTGTACAAAATAAGACACTTGATTTGGGCTTAGGAAGGTGGAAGAAATCTCTGATAGAGATAAGTTACGCCCTTTGTATATGTCTTTTCTTATCTATGTTACAATGTAAATATCCAGTGTGTATACAATAAAGTGTTAATAATTAGGTTTATATATGTCCATTATTGTCCATTCCTTCCTGTAGCCTAAACGGCTTGATGGCTGTTGGTGTGTGAGGTATCGTTAGATTCGTCTTGATTACGGGAGTGGCATAGGGTATAAAAAATTAATCAAAATGGGATAGTTTTTTTGCAGTCGAGTTTTGTTTTTTGAAATTTCTTTATTTTTATTATATATAAACGGATATCACTCACTTATATTGTTAAAGTCGGCAATTAGACCGACAGTTTCGACCGATTTCGACGGTCTTTTTCAAGGTGAGCGCGCCACGCCCGCGTCGCCGTTGACGTTTCTTCGCGCACTGCGGATGAGCGCTCTCTGTGCGCGCTCCGAGATAACTTGTCCCGCCGCCGACGACGGTGCGTTCGATGGCTGTAGCTGGATTCGTTGATCGATCTCACTTGTCGGGGAGTTACCGCCACTCCCGTTAGGTCCTGTCACGCAGCATGTACTCACTGCGTCTACTCCGCATTAGTGAGTGATATCCGTTTATATATAATAATTTGTAGTAATGGCTCACTATAGTTTTAATTCTAAAATTCTTTATTTTTATTTATTTATTTATTTAAAATATGGTAACACAGCATTACAGTTAAAAAAAACTAATTCACTGCGGACTTAATAGGTAACTATATAATAAAATTCACATAATTAAAACTAACAATGAAAATTAAACAACGATTATACAATAAAAATTAAAAAATACTGGACTCCCTATTATCCATCCCCTCGCAGAGTCTCAGACATTCCCAGCACACAGTCCATCCACTCACAAACACGTCGCACTCTGGTGCCGATGCCAGGAGTGCATTGAGCAGCGTCAAGGCGCGGAGCAGGAGAAATAATACTTATCATTCTTTATCTGCCATACCAATAGATAGCATAATAAAGATTCGTAATAAAAAGTTAGATGAGTAATTGCACAATTACTGGATAGATGTCGCTATCGTCCCTCAGACGAGAATATGGAGACAAAAAATCACGATCTGGATACGAATCACGATGGCTCTGTTGGAATAGAGCGTGCCACGGAATGGCGAGGTCCCGGGTTCGAATCCCGGTCGTGATGAAAAATTTTCTCCATTTATCATTTATAATAAAGATTCTCCTATCTTTAATTTTTTTTTGCTCCTAAATTATCCTTACCCATTACAGTTTTAGCAACGGTATTGTTACAACTGTCGTAAAGTCGTCGTGTAATGTCGGCTCCTTTGACTGTCCTTCCCTAATTGCCTAAAATAAAAGTGTTTGCCGACGGCTCTGTTACAGTACCGTTAGGTTACGAGGTTTGGGAGTGGACGGATGCAGACAAACATACAGCCTTGTCTTAGGCCCGTATTAATAAACCACTCTCAGCTCAAAAGTCAATCTTGAGAACGACCTCAAGATGGCGTTCCTATTAATAAACGTAACTTAGGTGCGCGTTTAAAAATGTATCACGTGAGTAACGCCGTATTAATAAACAAAACTCAGTTCTCAAGACAAACTCATACTTGAGAACGTATTGTTGATTGCAGGCGAACCGCGACATGAGAAAGACATCACGTGATACGCCCTCAATATTGGTTTATTAATAAATTACATACTTGAATGAATGAATGAATGAATGAATAGACATTTATTTGACACAACACAGCACACTTAAATACATAATGTACACATATACAAAACAACAAATTATATAACTAAGGTGCATGCAGCAGTGCCAAACTGGTCCCAGCTCAGCATGGTGCTATGCCCGAGGGCGTAGCGCTGGGCGTAGTGCTGCGTACTTGAGATTGTGATCACGTCTTGAGAGTGTATCAGCTGAATTCGCTCGTGAGGGCTGGTTTGAGCTCAGACTATGAGTCTTAGAATCAGTATTCTTAGCTAATGAATTGATAGTTGCGCAAGAAGGACGGTTTGTAAGTAAGTACGAGTATCTACGTTTGTGAACATTTTTGTACAGTCGAAGACAGAGATAAGTATACAGGGGGCCTCAATAAGGTTGAGATTGTCTCAAAAACTACTGGACCGATTTTAATAATTCTTTACAGTTACATAGTCAAATTTTATCTGTCTCAGAGTGAAAGAATTCTTGCAATAGGTCAAGTAGTTTTTAAGAAAATCTTAACCTTAAAAACTATCCTGTACACCTTTCTCTGTGTTCCACCGTACGTAAGAGTATTAAAAGTTCTGAACTACTAGTTTTTTTCTTCGTTTAAATGTCACATTGAAACCCCTTCATTGTGAATTATACGAACACAAATATATTAAAATTGTATTGAATGAAAGGAACTTTGTATCTTTTATGGTATTTGACAAGTATATAGTACTATACCGGAGCCCAATTCAAGTGTCTTATTTTGTAAACAAATATGATCGTCTAATTACCTGTTGTGATGTAAAACTGAAGGAACTGATTGATTGAATTTGTTTATCATTGTGAATATAAAGTAATCCGATAAAACGGGAATTACCGTGTTAAACATTTATTATTGATGTCCCGATATTTCGCCAGCATTGCAGCCATCATGGTCACAAGTAGACTGCATGATGGCTGCAATGCTGTCGAAATATCGAGACATCAATAATAAATGTTTAACACGGTAATTCCCGTTTTATCTAATTAATATAAAGTAATCCGATCTAATAATGTATAAATAACTATGCAATAACCACAGAATAGCTTAAAATGTTGGTGAGAGTAGTTTTTGTTTACAAAATAAGACACTTGATTTGGGCCTCGGTTTACCCACATACATTATATTATTCTTTCCATAAATCTTTGTTCGGGTTATTTGTATATGGATGTCGTATACCCTTTATAATGAACCTTCTTCCGAAGAATGCATCAATGCAAGTATGATGCAAATAACATCCAAGCTCGGTGCTTCTGGGTAAATATCCTTATTTATGTTACGGCCTTGGGATGGCTATTTGCATGACAAGGGGCCCGACTAGGCAATGCTATTGTCTGTGCGATAATGAAAGCTTTATTTAGTTTTATTATTGGACTGAACGCTATTGTCATTTGCCAGTTGAAGCGATTCCAGATTGCTTAGGCAGTTGTCGCGCCGCTGGCGATAAATGATGAACGTTTGATTGATTTTAATGTATTTTAATGTATGAAGTTATAACACCAAAATCCAACAAGTCTGAGGCCAGTATCAAGAGCGAATAGAAAGAAGAAAGAAAGAAAATGCATTTATTTGACGCCACAATAAAATAGTAACATACAGCATACAGTGAATAAATAAGCGAAACACAAAAACACTAATACAATAAACACTTAAAGACAGTATATAATGTAACGTCAAAAATTCAGTTGATACACTCTCAAGACATGATCACCATCTCAAATATGTCATTTATTAATAAACCAATCTTAAGGGCGTATCACGTGATGTCTTTCTCAGGTCGCGGTTCGTCTGCAATCAGCAAATACGTTCTCGACTGTGAGTTTGACAGTTCTCTTGAGAACTGAGATTTGTTTATTAATATGGCGTTACTCACGTGATACCCGATTCCTAAACGCGCACCTAAGTTACGTTTATTAATAGGAACGCCATCTTGAGGTCGTTCTCAAGATTGGCCTTTGAGCTGAGAGTGATTTATTAATACGGGCCTGAATATGTGATAAAATATTGTAATATATGTAATAATTAATATGGTAAGTATAAGTCAAAGTCAAATTTCTTTATTGCAAGTAAGCACGTTGTGTACATTTTTGCACGTCAACATATTTTTGAATTTACATTTACACCACTTGCCGTCGGTAAGGCGATGCGGTACCTTGGCGTCGTCCTAGACGGGCGGTGGAGGTTTGACGAGCATTTCCGGCGACTTTCACCAAAGCTGGTGGCCTTCGCCGGAATGCTCGGGACGTTGCTCCCCAACATCGGGGGCCCGAGCGGAGCTTGCCGCCGTTTGTATGACGGTGTGGTTCGCTCCATGGCACTCTACGGAGCGCCAATATGGGCGGACTCCCTGAGTGCCCGAACAACGGTCCTGCTGCGACGCCCGCAGCGGGCCATAGCGCTCAGGGCGGCCCGAGCGTACCGCACCATCTCCGGAGAGGCGGCGTGTGTGTTGGCCGGTAGCCCGCCGTGGGACCTAGAAGCCGGGGTCCTACAGACGGTCTACCGGCGCTGCGCGGAAGCGCGTGAGGAGAGCTCTTTCCCACTCCCGGAGGAGGTTAAACGCTGGCGCGAGCTGGCCCGCGACGACCTCTTCCGCGACTGGGCAGAGAGAATGGTCGACCCGGTGGTGAGCCGGGAACTCTTGGAGGCCGTTCGACCTGTGCTTCGCCCATGGGTCGAACGGAAGTTCGGGTCGATGACCTACCACCTCGCGCAGATCCTGACAGGGCACGGTTGCTTCGGACGGTACCTGTGCGAGGTGCTGGGTCGAGAGCCGGACCCCCGGTGTCACCACTGCGGTGCCGACGTGGACACGGCGCATCACACCCGCGCCGTGTGCCCCGCATGGGCCGAGCCGCGGCGAGCCATTGCGGCCGCCACTGGAGGCGACCTCTCGCTGCCCGCCATAGTGCGAGCAATGGGCAGCGAGGAAGGATGGAAGATGGTGGCGGATTTCTGCGCCACCATCATGACGGCGAAAGAGTCGGCGGAGCGGGAGCGCGAGAATGACCCCCTCTCGCTCCCGATCCGCCGACGGCGAGCGGGCCGCAGGCGACGGGCGTATGTCCGCCGCCTGCCGCCCTAACGGGGACTTGCGGGCGTCGGGTCGGGGGGTCCGGCGCTCGCTTAGAGGTCCCGAGCTGTAAGGCGTCTCGTCCTGTGTTCCGAGGCGCCTTAAGCGGAGGTATAGGGGTAGACCCCCGAGAAGGGCCCACGCGGGCGGCCGCGGACGAGGTTGTGGTATTTGGCGCTGCGTTCCCACAACCTCGTTCCAAACGCGATGCGTTGAACACCTTGGGGTTTTAGTGGGTATAGGACCGTATTATGGCGGGAGTCCCACATACTCACCGCGCGCCCCTCCTCATTGGCGCGGTGAGATGCGAAAAGCATTTCCCCAAGTAAAAAAAAAAAAAAAAAAAAAAGGAAAAGGTGCCAACGCTGAGGAGAAAAAGTGGCAAACAAAACTCTCAGCAGCACATCTTTTAAAGTAATAATTACACAATTACTTAATAACTAGGTATTACACAACTATTACTATTGTTAGTAATGTTCTTGTATGAATCCTGATCTACCTACAAGGTGCAAAAATACTAGTGTATTTTATTTTTGTATATTTTATAGTATTTTAGTTATATCTATTTGTCTCAAGCTATTAATGTAAATCTAAATCTAAAGATACATAACCAATATCAATCCTGGCGTTTATCCCGGATCCAAATTATTGATATGTAAAAATATTATTTAATAAGCCAACAGTTTATTTTAGACGCTTACAGTCTGTTAAACCAAATTACCTACTTTAAGATAGTTTATACTTAGGCTTAGTCACTGAGTTGTAAACATATTGTAGTATTACTTATTAGTTCAAATAAAGATATTTTTAATAATAAGCTAAGTAAATACTTAGACTTGGCTCACGAGATTACCGCCATGTGGGATGTGGACTCAACCATAATTGTTCCGATAGTCGTAACCGTGAATGGTTTAATAGCGAAGAGTCTCGACCAACACCTTAAGAGACTCTCGCTAGACAGTTGGGTCAAGAGCCGGATGCAGAAGGCAGTGCTGCTGGACACGGCACGCATTGTGAGGAGGTTCCTCACTCTGGGATCCTAACCTCCGGCAGCTTGGATGCGCATGCATCCCGCTGCCGATGGGTGGCTATTTTTTATATTTATATATTTTTCTATTGTTTTTTATATTGAAATGTATAAATATATTAAATAAGAGTTGAAATAAATACAGAGAATAATAATACTATTGTTAGTAATCTACGCTTTATCCCTCCACATCGAGATCTTCGGATAAACAATTGACGAGAAATCTCTCTTTGCGGCAGTTGTGTAAAAAACCCAACCGTTACAATTAAAAATGCTCCCATACAGTCCCGTTCCTAAAAACGAACGCAAACATCCTTCCGAACTGACCACAAAACGAACAAATAGAATAAAGGTACGAGCACACTCGCGGCGGTCATCGTCCTTAGTTTTTTACCGGGATAGCCCGGGATTCCGGCAGTTTACAGTTAGACTCCCGGGGCACTACTATGTGCTACGGAAAGTGGCCGGAACTCACGCCGTTCTCGCTCTATAGCTTTGAGATAGACAATAGTCATAATTTTATTTTTTTTTATTTTTCGTATGGTCACGGCGACGTGACAGGAGATCAGACCGTGAATGGGAGGCTGTCCAGCCACTCAATCACGTCTTCGTCGGCCTTATGGATCTTGACAAGACCACCCTCAATTGACCATTGCGGACAGTTGTCGGTGACGTGTGACATGCTCTGGATTTCGCCACAGGAGCAGTGGGGGTCCGACCCGAAGTGCCATCTGTGCATGAGTTCTGCGCACCGGCCCTGTGATGTTCGAAACCTGTTTATTTGGCTCCAATATTTCCGAGGCAGGTTAAATCCGGGAACTTGGGTATTGGGGTCCGAGATGAGGTGGCAATTCGGCGGCCGCTCCCTTTTCCACTCTTCAGACCATTTTTCTTCAGCCGATCTGCCATCGTTTATATATTCCCGGGCCAAGAGGCCAAAGGATCTCCTCGATTTTAGGCGCAGGTTCGTGCTCGTTGTGGCAAGGTCTTCGCCGATTGGCAGATGAGGCATCCCGATTATTTTGCTGTATTCTTTGCGCACCGAGATCTCCCTACGCAGCTCCGGAGGTAAGAGATGGCATAGCACAGGTAGCCAGACGGAAGCAGTAGGTTGAACTGTACCAGAGATGGTTCTCATGGCGGAATTCAGCTCGACATCCACTAAGTTGGTGTGGTGGCTACCTGCCCAGACTGGCGCACAGTATTCCGCCGTACTAAAGACCAAGGCCAGTGCAGAAGTTCGCAGCGTGGGCGCCTTACATCCCCATGAAGTTGCCGCAAGCTTGTTTAGCAAGTTACACCTGCTGGATACCTTTTTCTTAACCTTTTGCAGGTGAGCTTTATAGGTCAGGGTTCTATCCAATGTCACCCCCAGATACACCGGATGGGGATCTGGTTTGATGGATTCATTGCAGAAGATCAGCCGAGCATTGTCTTTTGCTTGTCTGTTGTTAAGGTGGAAGCAGCAGCTTATCGTCTTGTTAGAATTTGGTCTCAGCCCCCATTCCCCAAAGTATCTTTCCAGTTTTAAAACATCCGTTTGCAGTGATGTAGCGGCTGCCTCTATGGTGGGTGCCTGAGCAGTCGCCGCGATGTCATCGGCATACATAAACCGGCGACCAGAGAGTCATAATAATTTGATATTGGTCATAGTTCGCTTGTAAAATGCTTACTTGTAAGGCTATGGCAGTTTGTGTATTATGACATTGTTTTACTTTTGGTTTTCCTGTTAAAAATACATTTGTGAATAACGAATAGTGTAAAATTTAGTATTATTACAGAAGTATACAAATAAGCCGAGTGCTCTCAAAACGGTGAAGGAAAACATCGTGATAAAACCTGCATGCCGTAGAAGAAAAAAGCTACGACATGTGAAATCCGCCAATCCGCTTTGGGCCCGCGTGGTGGATAATGGCCCCAGCTCCCTCAATGTAAGGGAAGGTCTGTGCCCGAGAAGTGGGGCAATTTACATAGACTGATGATGATACCAATAAGCAAAAACAAACAGTGGGTTAGCCACTGAGAGTAGGAAACTATCGGAAGTAGTTTGTTCTAAGATACTTGATGTAAATAGAAAAGTGCATTCGAACATTTTAAAACATCAGGAGAAATCAAACTTGGATATTACAATTTTAATGAATAAAATACGTTTTATTAGAAAACTATTGTAGGAAAACTCTAGAATTCATAGATTTAATTATGTATGACAGTTGTAAGGCCGAGCTCAAACTCAACTTGCACTCAAAAGTATCTCTAACTCTAGGCCATAAGGCCGATATCGGTCTGGATTATTTTATCGTACAACCCAAAGCAGATAAAGTGTAAAACTTTGGACCGTTCTTATTATCTTCGTCGTCAAATCTTACTGCAAGTGTTACCATTGATCTGATGTCGTTCATACCTCCAAATATCTCGATTGATATTACTATCAATTGATAGTAATGTCAATCGAGATACAATAAATAAAATAAGATGAGATACGATCGAGTGTCGTCATCGTGCTATTAGCTGGTAGTAGGGGCGGGGTCGTCGCTCGCGCGAGGGCGAGTGACCTAATAGCGCGCGGCCTTGGGGGACCTCCGCTGAATATCAATCGGCGTGTGTACGCGACGCGCGTGTGCCGACAGGTGATAGGTTACCCTTATAGGGTAAAGATAGAAAACAAGTAGTCAAAAAAAAGGAACTATAGAGAAATAAACGAAAAATTTACTAATATTGTAACATTATAATAAGTAGATGGGTTTAATTAAATAATCTATTTAATTAAACCCATTAGAAAAAATCTAAGGCATGTGAAATCCGCCAACCCGCACTGGGCCCGCGTGGTGGATTATGGCCCCAGCTCCCTCGATGTAAGGGAAGGTCTGTGCCCGAGCAGTGGGGCAATATAAATAGACTGATGATGATGATGAAATAATCTATTTGAGGAATAAAAATCATGCATTATTTCTAGAAGCAAGTGTCTCTTACAACTACAATTTCTAGTGTCTCCTCTGGAAAACTAGAAAGAAAGGCTCGTTCCACGATCCTATTGTTCTCAAAAAATTGAAGTTCCCAAGAGGTCCTCGACATTTTATAATAATTTTAAAAAAATCTTTCCCAATAGGTTTATGGATTATTTAGTACAGTCAGCAATTAAGAATAGATAATATTTCTTTAAATAATGTTCACTACGACTAATTTGAAGTAACCAATAATTTTCTATTAATTCATAATTCATTTATTCCTTGCTTTATGTGGTAACATGGTTCTTAGATAGTACAGGAAGTGCTCACATAAACCCTGTAAGGGCACCGCAACATTAGATACTTAAACATTAAAAATTCAATTTTGTCAGTCAGTCAGTCAATAATACAAATAAATATTCAAGTAAATATAATAATTAGGAAGTAATTCTTATCCATTAAATAAAAAATTAAAATTGTCAACATATAAATTAATTTGCAAAATCATGTTCGAATTATATTTTATTATTATTAAATAGCTTCTATCATCTTCTTAAATATAAGAGGTAGGTATTATATTATTAGGTATTCATTTAAATAGAAAATTAAACAAATAGTGAAAAAATCAATCCGCCATTCCAATATCAGCGGTTTCCGACATAATTCCAAAGAAAACAAAATATCTCAATAATTTTCAATGAAGCTATCTGCAGAGCCTCCTACGTACTCGTGTACAGATACGAGTAGCATGTGTGTTGACGGGCGTGTGTGTGATGACGTGCGCAGGCGCAGGCAGCTAGGCTAGCCCGCGTGACGTAGCGCCACTCTACGCTACGCTACATAGCGGGACAGGTGGATACCACACACAGACCACTTACCCAATGGACATGGAATCGGTACAAATAACATTGCCACATTTCAATGGAGCTATGCCCCACCTACAAAACTACGAGACCATTGAAGCTGTACCTATCATTTTGGTGGGGACTTATTACAGGTTTTATATTGCATAATCACAATCAGCAGGAGTTGCGAGAGTAATGGAAAATGATAAAAAAACAATGAATAATTGGCTTCGATTTCATACTATTTTCTGAATTCTTAATTAAGCTGTTATTTCGAGTCGCAACTTGTACAAAACTTTATTTTAAACCAATAATTTTAATAAAAAAACGGAGATATTTTTACATTTATTGGTTATCTTGTTCATCGTGTGGTTCATCTTGATGGTGGGGCAGAATCTGGCATTGTCATTTGCAAGCGAAAAATTCTGTCAACGATGAGCGCATAGAGACGAGGCGGGGGACAGGGGTGCCGTATTAAAGAGATGTGTACATGACGATAATATCTCTAAACCGCAGCCCAAATCAAGTGTCTTATTTTGTAAACAAAAACTACCCTCCCCACCAACATTTTAAGCTATTCTGTGGTTATTGAGTAGTTATTTATACATTATTAGATCGGATTACTTTATTTTCACATTGATGAACCAATTCAATCAATCGATTCCTTCAGTTTTACATCACAACAGATAATTAGACGATCATTTTTGTTTACAAAATAAGACACTTGATTTGGGCTCCGGTATAGGTTACACGTGTCGCGAAGCAATTTTGTGCTCATGTGCGGGCAGACACGTTACAGGTCTATGGGGTAAGTGGTCTGTGATATCACTATTGTTTGTTATAGTCTTAATACATATATCGCAACGTTCAAATAATATGGCGGAGAATCATAATAATTCCACACTACAGCGGCTTTTAAGTCAGCTGCATCCCAAATCACTTGAATGTTTTATACGCCATAATGATTCAACTACAAAACTAGATTATTGGTTGAATGACGTTGTTCAATTAAACGGCTAGCCGTTTAATTAAACGTTTGACTACTTAGAGACACATAAAGAATTCTGTAATACAATTAGAAAATATCTACTTCAAACAAGTTTCTACACAATTGACGAGGCTTTTGCTGATGACGATTTCTGTAATCTAAACAATGATACTAGTATGTTATAAGAATTATTAAATTTACAACTGACGAAGCTATTGCTGAAATGATTGAATTGTATACACTAAATTAAATCATTACTTTTGTATAGACGTAACCAAGTGTACAATGGTACCTCAAGGTGAAATAAATGAGTATGAGTATGAGAGTACTGCGAACCAGGGCCGACTGCTTTAACGTGCGCTGTGAGGAGGGGCTCAGATGAAAATGTCACTAGAGGTCACCCATCCAAGTACTGATCGCGTCCAAAGTTGCTTAACCATTACTGTGTACTCGCAACTAGACTACGAGCGCCTCAAAAAAGTCAACAGTTTTAAAGCTTTTTAAAAATATTTTTATTCATATTACGAAAATACGTAGAATTGATGTTTCATTGTATTGTTCAAGTGCATTTGAACGGTTCTACAAATCGACTATTTTGCTACGCGTAGGCGTATAATCCAAACGGAATTCGCTCTTATGATGGAGAAGCGTTTTATGCTGTGAGAGTCTCGAGTGATATTTCTATTAATTCATTATTATCTTTGACTGTAGTTAGATAAGTGGTTAGACCATCTAACTGTTATTTATGTTTCATCTAGCCAATTTGGCATATACTATGTATGCTGTACCAATGAGTTATCCTCGGTTTTTTCGACGGAAAAACTTACGTACATTTACCGAGTGCTCTCAAAACGGTGAAAGAAAACATCGTGATGAAACCTGCATGTCGTAGAAGAAAAAAAATCTAAGGCATGTGAAATCCGCCAACCCGCACTGGGCCCGCGTGATTATGGCCCGAGCTCCCTCGATGTAAGGGAAGGTCTGTGCCCGAGCAGTGGGGCAATATAAATAGACTGATGATGATGATATTTGTTTACAAAATAAGACACTTAATTTGGGCTGCGATAGGTATTTTTATACCTACAGCTTTTAGGGTATTTGACCCCGTCTTTTTATCATACAAATGGATGTTTTATACAACAAATAGGCAGAACCTTGGTCATAGAAACAGGTATATCTATATTTAATTGCAATTTTTTACTGGTTCTGTTTTAGATAACGGTAATGGATTGATAACGGATATTGAAATACCTAAGTAATATAGAATTAAAGACAGAATTAACCAAGCTTCGCTAAGTATGGCAGAGATATTTAAAAATGAAAGTTTTTGCTACTTTTTGGCACCTTCTCCTTGCAAAGTGGAGTAAATGTAAATTCAAAATAATTATTTTAAAAAAAAACGACTGCAAAAAAACTATTCCATTTTGATTAATTTTTATACCCTATGACACTCCCGTAATCAAGACGAATCTAACGATACCTCATACACCAAAATCCATCCAGCCGTTTAGGCTACTGGATGGCAGGAAGGAATGGACATACATACGTCATACATATACCAGAAAAACATTACCCTCCTTCTAGGGCAGTCGGGTAAAAATATCTAAGAACCTCGACCTTAGAGATAATTTTGAGCGCGAATTTACTTTGAGATCGCTCTTACAACTGACGCTCAAATCTCAGCTAGAGTTAGAATTATTATTAGGGGAGGTCGTTCACCTATTTCCCAAAAAAATATACATAAATTACCAATATAACTAGACAAATAGAAAACTTCCCATTATAGCTCTACTTACAACGCAATAAGGTTTACAATGCGGTCAGTTTCTATTGGACAGTCGACATCACTTAAACTCAATTCTCGATTGTCTCCTTTTTTCTGTAATAGCTTCTATTAACATGTATTGATATTATGTACTTATATTATTATATAGCATTCTCATATGTATTCGTATCTTCGTCAGTGTCCGTACGTCATTGCATCAGCGGCTCCACTGAAAACCAGCGCTGCAGTAAGGTCCAATCACTGCAGCACCTGTTGAGCTGGAGACCTGTTTGACACCACACCACTGCACTATGTATCTTTTTTCTTTGTAATTTTTATTAGAATAGAATAGAAATATCTTTATTAGGCAACAAAATCCGGTCTTAAATAAATACAAACATATGTGAGTAGTTAACTGTACAGATATGTTAGTATACGTAAGTATATACTCCACCTATGTGAGTAGGTAGGTATATACATTGTGGTTTTTGATGCTAAAAGGCCCCACGCTCAGCATAATGCTGACGGAGCTGACTCCGCCGAGCGCTGATTTTCAGCGTGGTCCTTTTCCTTAAACTAAACCCACCCCGTGTCCCTTTATTGTGTCTGTCTACAAGCTACAACACCGTTATTATTCTATGTATCTCTTATGTACTGTGCTCTGTGTGTGTCAAATAAATGTTTTCTATTCTATTCAATTCCATTGCAATGTAGGCCGTATTACTGTTACATAAGGTGCCTGTGTTATTTGTTACCTGTCCAACTCTTACATTTCGCATTGAGCTGCTAACACGGTTTTGTATAGATTACTTTAGCAAACATTTCGGGCGTTTTACTTTTGATTTTTTTTCTTGTGAATGAACGTTTTCACTTGGAATACGTCATATGAGTAATAGTGTTTTAAACGACTCCCAAAAAGTGTAAGGAACCTCATAACTTTGGCATTTGTGCACGATTTTTTTATGGTTCCCTTTGACAGGGTACCCTTGAATTCATTCGACAAAATTAAATGGATGGTTAGGCTTGTGACATCATCATCATCATCATCAGCCCGTATCAGTCCACTGCTGGACGTAGGCCTCTCCCAAAGCGCGCCAATCAACCCTACTCTCGGCCCTCTGCATCCAGTCCCTGCCAGCCATTTTGCGAAGGTCATCCCTCCATCTGGTCGGGGGGCGTCCCACACTACGTTTACCCGTTCGTGGCCTCCATTCGAGAACTCGTCTACCCCATCGGTTATCGGTTCTACGACAGATGTGACCAGCCCACTGCCACTTCAGTTTACTGATTCTATGAGCAATGTCAACCACTTTTGTCTTCTGGCGGTATACTCGTTTCTTATTCTATCTAATAGAGAAATTCCAAGCATAGCTCTTTCCATAGCTCGCTGAGCGACTTTGAACTTGTGGGCCAGTCTCACCGTCAATGTCCACGTTTCGGCTCCGTAGGTCATCACTGGCAGGACGCACTGGTTGAAGACCTTAGTTTTTAGGCATTGTGGTATTGAAGACGAGAAGATATGACGTAGCTTCCCAAACGCTGCCCAGCCCAGCTGAATTCTCCTGTCACTCTCTTTCTCGAAGTTGTTCCTACCCAGCTGCAGAGTTTGTCCTAAGTAGACATATTTCTGAACAACTTCGAGGACCGTGGCATCGACTACTACTGGTTCCGGGACGACCAGATCATTGAACATGATCTTGGTCTTATCCAAATTCATCCCGAGTCCGACACGGCGAGAAGCAGCATTAAGGCTATCCAGCATTGCCTGCAGATCCTGCAGCGACTCAGCCATGACCACTATATCATCGGCAAACCGAAGGTGTGAAATGTACTCGCCATTTACATTGATGCCACGTCCATTCCAGTCCAGTGTTTTGAAGACATCTTCCAGCGCGTTTGTGAAGAGTTTCGGTGATATAACATCTCCTTGTCTCACACCTCTACGCAACTGGATAGATCTTGTTTGCTGGTTCTGGATTTGGACGGTCATTGTGGCGGCGTCGTACAGGCATCTCAGCACCTCGATGTATCGCCAGTCTACTTGGCATCGCTGCAAGGACTGCAGAACAGCCCAGGTTTCGATAGAGTCAAATGCTTTCTCATAGTCCACAAATGCAAGACACAGGGGCCGATTGTATTCCTCTGTCTTTTGTATAATCTGCCTCACTGTGTGGATGTGGTCTATGGTGCCATATCCTCCGCGAAACCCGGCCTGCTCCGGGGGCTGGAAGTCGTCAAATCTCCGTCCAAGACGATTCGTAATGACTCTCGAAAACAGCTTGTATACATGACTCAGGAGAGAGATTGGTCTATAGTTTTTCAATAGGGTTCTGTCCCCTTTCTTGAAAAACAGGACAACGATGCTCCTGTGCCATGCCTTCGGAGTTCTCCCACCCTGTATGATGGAGTTAAAAAGCTTCTGTAGCTCCATCAGGACAGGAGTACCACCTGCTTTCAGGAGCTCAGATGTAACCCCGTCTTCACCGGGGGCTTTTCCATTCTTAAGCTGTTTGAGAGCCAGTCCGATTTCGTCAAGACTCACATCAGGCAGGTCTTCGGTAAAATGGCGTGTTAGCGTAGCTCGGGGATCATCGGTACTAGGCTCAGGTTGCGGTGCGTGAGGTGCGTACAATCGGCCGTAGAAGTCTTCGATCTCAGCGAGTATCTCTGGTTTGGAAGTGACGGTTCTGCCATTCGCCGACTTCAGTTTGGTCAGATGGCTTCTCCCCAACTGCTGCATGAATACTTTTGACCCTCGATTTTGCTCAATTGCCTCTTGTATGTGGCGTGTATTGGAGCGACGAAGGTCACGTCGTATAAGCTTCCTTACATGCTTGTTGAGGGTCCGCTGTTCTGTCTGAGAGATTTGCGTAGCCTTTTCACGTCTTTCCTTCATAAGATCCAGAGTCTCCACTGAGAGCTTAGACTTCGTGCCAGTACGTTGCGACCTGCAAAACCTTACGCCTACGCCCCTGATGGTCTTCACCACTGTGTCAAACGCCTGGTCAACGTCAATTGTGGTTTCCAAGACATCGAATCTATTCTTCAGCTCCAGCTGAAATTTATCGGAGCCGGTTACGATCTGTTGCGGGTTAGGTCGGAGCGTAGACTTCATCATACGGAGTCTTTCTAGCTTAAAATCGATATTCAGTGTGCCTCGCACGAGTCGGTGGTCACTACCAGTGTTAAACCGGTTAAGTACAGAGACATCCCTGAATATATGCCTTTTGTCCGTTATGATGAAGTCTATCTCATTTTTCGTCATAGAGTCGGGGCTTTGCCAAGTCCACTTCCTCTGAGGCTGCTTCTTAAAGAACGAATTCATTAAGAATAGCCCCTCTCTCTCCAGGAAGTTAACTAGCATTTGCCCCCTATGATTCCTGCAACCAAGACCATGTGGTCCGAGTTTCGATTCGATGTTGCTCTGTACTCCCACTTTAGCGTTGAAGTCCCCCATGACAACGTTGAAGTGTGTCTTAGTGGTGTGATTGAGGGCTTTGGCTATGTCTTCATAGACAGCCTCCACTTCTTCATCCGAGTGTGCCGACGTTGGTGCGTAGACCTGTACTACCTTAAGAGAGTATCTCTCGGTAAGTTTCAAAATGAGGTACGCTACCCGTGGCGACACACTGGAGATCTCCATTACGTTGTCTACGAGGACCTTATTCACCAGAAAACCTACCCCGCCTTGGGAGAGTTGATCGCCCTCTCGAAAGTAGAGTAGATGGCCCGATTCCAGGGTCAGCGTGTCCTCCCCCTCTCTTCGGACTTCACATAACCCTAGGACGTGCCAGCGTATCCTCTCCAACTCTACTTCGAGTTCCGTGACATGATCGTCCAGCCGCAGAGTTCGTCCGTTGTACGTAGCCAGGGTCAATTTTGTTTGGCAGCCTCCCGTAACCCGGGGATTCTTAGCACCCCCTGCCCCGCCGTTACCGTAGCCGCTGCCTTGGCTAGGAATAGCGGGGCGGCCGGGAACTGGGGGCCGGGGCCTTGTGGTGTACATCATGTTTGGGAGGTGATGCCCGTAATCGCCACGCTGGGCAAGCGGGTTGGCGATCGCAGAGCCGGCCACCTCGCGCCGGTGACGCTGCTGCCCGTCACCGACCTGCTGCACTCGGCGCCGGCACGGTGCGAGCTGGTTATACCGCCAACTGTCGGTCGCCAGAGCCCCGTCCGTTGGTCGGCAGGGTGCACCACGTGCCGGTGAGGTTGGCATTTGGGTGGCCAATATAGTCGGTCCCCACCCCTTACACCCCTTGTGACATAATTAATGCACACAGGCTTGTGATATAATTAATTAATTAATTAATACATTAATTCTGGGCACCGTGACTCCCGATGCCCTAGAGGACATATTTTATTTATAGTTAGTTTATTTATACGTAGTTTTAGTTACTTAATGTTAGTTTTTAATAATTTAATTATTTATAGTAATTTTAAGTTTTAGAATAAACTATATAATTGCATTACCTACATTAAAAAAAAGTAAATTAAACAGTGAAAGAAATCGTTGGCAAAAAATTTTAACTACCTAAAAATATATAAAAAGCACAGTAACGATGCACATTAAATTTTTTTAGATAGTTGAATTTGTTGCAAATATTTTTCTTGCAAGTGGGAGTAATAGTGAAGTCCCGATAGTAAAGACATCAACGCGCGGCTTTACGAAATATGTAACTTAGTTATTTTTTTAACAAATTTCAATTTAGTTTCCAGAATTGACGACCAATTTAAGTCTATTTTATAAACTTAATGAAAATAATGCTTCGGTACTGTTATGCATTTATTAAAATAAAAGTAACTACTATCTAAAAATACATTACTTATAAAATAAATAAACAAAAACTAAATACTAAAGAACGAACACGTCGTCAAGATCCAGGACGCTGGCCGCATGAAAATAATTGAATTTTCTATACATCAAATATCTGACAGATATATTCCAATGATTAGAATACAGAGATAATCACAAAGCTACGTACACTGAAGCCAAAATCAAGTGTCTTATTTTGTAAACAAAAACTCGGTAGTTTTTAGAACATGATGACAAACTTGCCGTGGGTCAGACTTGAACCTGCGACATTGTCATTCCGTGACACGCTCTTACCAACTGAGCCATTTTTTATCATGTTCTAATTTGTTCACCGACCATGGATACTGCGTAATACAAATTCTGGGTAGTTTTTGTTTACAAAATAAGACACTGGACTAACATTTTAAGCTGTTCTGTGATTATTGCATAGTTATTTTCACATTATTAAATCGGATTACTTCATTTTCATAATGATGAACAGGTTCGATCAATCAGTTCCTTCAGTTACCTACATCACAACAGGTAATTAGACGATCATATTTGTTTACAAAATAAGACACTTAATTTGGGCTGCGGTATAAGTACTTACATGTACATGTAAGAACATCAAGTGTAACACTTGTGTGCTTTGGAAGATTCTTATTATCTGCGTCGTAAGAGTTGAAATCGTACTGCAAGTGTTACCATAGATCTGCTGTTGCCCGTACACATACTATTGCAATTTGAACTGTATTCGCCGTCACATAGAATGCTTATTTGTAACTATTATGGCTGTATGCGTGATCGCCAGTCGCAACTTTCTTTTGCGCGGGCGCAGGCTGTGCCGCGCGGGGCGGGGGGAGGGGTAATAGATGGCAAGGTTACACGTGACTACGTTTGTTGTTGTCAATAGAAACGATGGAACCAGCCGTGATACTGTAAGTAAGTAAAACCCATAGTCCAGCCCATAAGGAACAGCCAAGAGGCTCTGACAGGGTTGCTAGATGGGATTTTTCTAAATTTCGTTTTTTTTAAAAATACTAATATATTTGTATTTTTGTTTAAATACGTTTTGCAAAAAAAAAAATTGAGATTTGGCGTAATCTGTATTGGTGTCCGCTTATCTATACCGCAGCCCAAATCAAGTGTCTTATTTTGTAAACAAATACTATCGTTTAATTACCTGCTGTGACACTGAAGTAACTGATTGATTGAACCTGTTCATCATTGTGAAAATAAAGTGATCGGATCTAATAATGTGAAAATAACTATGCAATAATCACAGAGCAGCTTAAAATGTTAGTCCAGTGTCTTATTTTGTAAACAAAAACTACCCAGAATTTGTATTACGCAGTATCCATGCTCGGTGAACAAATTAGAACATGATTAAAAATGGCTCAGTTGGTAAGAGGGTGTCACGGAATGACAAGGTCGCAGGTACAAGGCCGGCCCACGTTAAGAAATTTTTCATCATGTTCTAAAAATTGCCCAGTTTTTGTTTACAAAATAATACACTTGATTTGGGCTTCGGTGTACGTAGCTTTGTGATTATCTCAGTATTCTAATCATTGGAATCTATCAGATATTAGATGTATAGAAATATCAATTATTTTCGTAAATTTTATAAAATAGACTTGAATTGGTCGTCAATTCTGGAAACTAAATTGAAGGCCAGCACAGCGGAAAACCTCAAACGGCGCAAATATGCAGTCCTCGGGGATAACTACATATTTGAGCCGTTTGGGGTGGAGACGCTGGGACCATGGGGGCCGGGAGCACACCGCATCGCAAAAGAATTGTCGCGGCGCCTGGTCGAGGCATCGCGTGACCAAAAGGCTGGCACATACTTCGCCCAGCGCGTTAGCCTCGCTATACAGCGGGGCAACGCGGCCAGCCTTTTGGGCACGCTGCCAATAGTGGGGGACCTAGGACAAGTTTTTTATCTCTAATTTTTATATATATTTGTATTTGTACATATAGTTTTAGTTTTAGGTTATAGATTGTTATAGTTTGTTTAATATCCCTAAATAATAAATAATATTCAGCAAAAAAAAAAATGAAGATTGTTAAAAAATAACTAAGTTACGTATTTGTTTACAAAATAAGACACTTGATTTGGGTTTCGGTATATATTATTTTATAGTGACACTTTCATCTGAGCCCCTCCGTGCCTCGGGGCGCACGTCAAGCAGTTGGTCCCGGTTGTTGTCGCTCGGCAGCAGTCGTTAGGCCACGTCAGAGGCCTACGGACAGCCTGAATAACTCTGACAATAGGTTTGGTCACTTGACACGACAAGAAGAAGTATTTATGTAAGTATATTCGCAGACACCTTAGGTACTTTAATTTATGTATAATACCTATATTAATATCAAATTAGTTCATTTGCTATTACTGTCTAAGTATTATATAATACTTATTATTCTTAATTCTAATTCAAATACACTTTATTGTACATAAAAGACAATGACAGTAACAAAAATACAAAACATACTTACAAAGAGTAGGAATATTATAGCTTCATATTCATTTTTTTATTATTATTACTTTTCATTATGTATATTATATATTATTTATATGTCATTAACACTGCACATTTGTATCGCCAGCCCAACTTCTCAATTTTTTCTGCCCAATCAGTTAACTACGACCATTCATTAGGTAACAGGTTCAATCTAGGTTTAGCAATCTATACTGGTAAACTGTTCTACTCGGTCTCCCGCGATACAGGTGTTACCTAGTGCGGGGCCATTGTACAAACAATATTATGTATGTAAACTTATTGAAAATAAATGATTTGATTTGATTAGATATAAACCCATCTGTATTTATTTTCTTTGACAAGTCTGTACCTATAAAATTTACCGCGCATGCGCCGTTATGCTTCACATAGTTTTTATGGCACGTTTTAATTGGTGGTCCGAGCCGCGGGGCGCGACTAGTGTCAGTGTTCTCACGGTCAGAAGGTGATTTTTGATTGCTCAGATATTGCTTTTATAGTATCAATAAAAGTTTTGAATTATTCAGACTCATATTGTAATTTCACGCGGCCTGTTGAAACGCGTGCCCCGACCCATTTTCTATGGTCGTTTTTATTGTTATAAAAAACGACAATTAGGCTCTTGCCACTTGTCAAAACTTAAGAATATAGGTACATGATTACATTATTATAGGTAAAGTTAAGGGATTCATATTTTTCCTTTTTTTCAAATACAGTCGTTTTCATTTATTAATAATAAAAGCAGCCAAGTGCGAGACGGACTCACGCACCGAGGCTTCCGTGCAATGCAACTTAAGGGCCTTCCAGGAGCCACCTAGCGCCGCCAATCTTAAAAAAATAAAAATTCCCTAACACCCAAAATTTTCCCCAAAATTGCGAGAAAAAACCCCAATCTGGCACCCCTGGTCACATGAACCGAAGGGATAATTTTAAATCACGTGTATGACTAACATCGTAATTGAAGAATTCACGACCCGTTACCTCTAGGACAGGCCTCACCTCGTATTATAATAACACTTACAACCTACAACTAACTTGCTGTCGGCCGGTCGGTCGCGGACTCACACGTATTGTACTATTAATGAACTATAATTCATACGTGTGCCACTTTGCGTATTTTTTGCGTATCGTTTCGGTGTGATCTCTGGCCTGGCCCCTTAATAGGCCTACACGGGTACTCGTTAGCGTATTGACGGAGTAGGTACAGTCGACAGCAGATTAATGGTAACACTTTTTACTTTTCACAGTTCTTATTATTTGCGTCGTAAGACATGAAATCGTACTGCAGGTGTTACCATTGATCTGTTGTCGACGTACAATGATAGCAATTGCCAAGGTTTAAATTTTGTATGAAAATATAGGTAAAATTAAGGGATTCATATTTTTCCTTTTTTGCAAATAACGTCGTTATCATTTATTAAAAAGTTTTTGAGAAAATCTCAACCTTATTGAGGCCCCCTGTATACTTATCTCTGTCTTCGACTGTACTATTCATTGGTTGAAGAAACACAGACTCCTACATGTCGACAAGCTACACTTAACCGTAGCCTTTACGTACACTCGTCAACACAATGATAACACTTGCAGCTCCCACAATACGTTGTACAGGTGCTACACTTGCCACGTACACTGTACCCCAATAGGCCGGTCCTGCCGAAATATAACCTGTTCCCAGTAACGGGATCCCGTGACCTCAATACTGACTCCGGCACCCTCAGTGCAAGCAATGGTACTCAGGAGTTCTTAGTACAAGGTAATGAGGGATGATTTATGGGATTTTTTTGGGTTATTATATCGTAAAATATAGTCATAAAGATGAATTTTCGATATTATATTTCGATGGAAGGCTATAGCATCCGTCATACAGTTTTTTTATAAACTAGTACGGTTGTTATCGTTTCATACTCTTGTATGTTGTAATAGTTTCCAAAAAATTCTGGTAGTTGTAAGTTTTTAATCATGGAATTCCGTTCTAAAAATTTTAGGTCAATAAAAACCTTTATTATTACGATTTCAAGTTTTGCAACGCAAATAATAAGAACTGTCAAAAGTAATAAGTGTTACCATTGATCTGCTGTCGACTGTACCAAAGAGTTTGCCTCAGTTTTTTTTGGCTGTCTCTCTGTCAAGACCTATATCTCAGAAACGCGTGGACGGATCAAGTTGAAATTAATACCAAATACTGAAATCTGCAACCTTATGCAGCAGTAAAAAAAATAACCTTCTACGTCAACGCAATCAAAAGATATCGCTGTTTATGTCGCATTTTCTCGCATATTTGTATGAAAACGCAAAAAATCTCAAAACCTATAGGGTACTTCCCGTTGACCTAGAATCATGAAATTTGGCAAGAAGCTAGTTCTTACAGTACAAGTAAAGGGAAAAATCCGAAAATAGTAAATTATAAATTACATCCCTCCAAAAATATTGTTTTGTTATTACAAACTTATATTTGCAGATGATCAACTAATCAGGAGCATGTCAATGTATGAACATATTTGATAATGGCAAAGGTAAGTTGGTCTCTAAATCTAGTTGTATCATTTCGTTAGAGCAAAGTTACGGGGTTAAGTTGCGTTGCGCGGAAGCCTCGGGGTGCAAGGTCGACTCGCACTTGGCCGTTTTTTTTTATACCGACACAGTAGACAACCGACACAGCAGCTTCTGATTTCATTTATATGTAATTGACATAATATATAATGCTTATATATATATACAATTATTACTTTAACATAGATTTTAATAGAATAAAATTCTACAATGAATAATTATAATCATTAGCTATGTAATCTGACTGTATGCACCGGTCTGCTCCTTACATGTTTAGAATATTGTTGATTGATTGTGGCCAATAATTATGTAAACGCTAAATTGTATCAAAATAAAGTACACACCCCTTGTACAACATTTGCTTGGTGGGGTGTGTACTTTATTTTGATACAATTTACCGTTTACATAATTATTGGCCACAGTTTAGCATACTTATTTTTGCGATTTAAAGTTGTTACATGAATTTGAATTTTAAGGATGTTTCTATGTTATTACTCATGACTGTACATAGTGTTCCTAAGATCTGAATAAATGAGTTATGAGAGTTATGACTTATAGAGTTAGACCGACCAGGATACTCTCAAAAATGCACCCAAATCGGGTCGCGCCCTCTCTCGTTCGGTCGCTTCCGAGAACGTCTCAGGTCTTTTGAGTTGTTTTACCCGAGGTGACCGTTCTGTGAGCTACATTCTACGGGTTTTTGTTTAATGTTCGGCTTCGGTACGGTATTGTTGGTTAAACGGTAATGAACTGGGTTTAGAACTTTAGACTTGGAAATAATTTGTGATTTTTAATTCTACAACCTCCTAGCCTAGTCGGTAGAGCCTGCTTTTGATGGAAGGGGTTCTAAGGCTCGTATTAATAAATCACTCTCAGGTCAAAATCAATCTTTAGAACAACCGCAAGATGGCGTTCAATTTAATAAACGTAACTTAGGTGCGTTTAGGAATCGAATATCAGGGGTTGTCTCCACCGATACCGGGATCCGTTTGGATTGGAAACGGATCCCGGCAGTTTGTCTCCACCGATACCGGGATCGGTTTCCAACACAAAAAACAATTAATGTTTGTATCCACCGATCCCGGTATCCGTGGCTACAAGAAATAAATTATATTAATTGTGGAAACGGATCACGGTGTACAGAGATAAGAAAGGAATAATATTATTTTTCCAAAAAAAATATTTTCACCTAATTTTCCAAACAATACGTGAGTAACGCCGTATTAATAAACAAAACTCAGTTCTCAAGAGAACTGTCAAACTTGAGTATTTGCTGATTGCAGGCGAACCGCGACTTGAGAAACCGCGACGTGATACGCCGTCAAGATTAGTTTATTAGTAAATGACATAGGTACTTCAGATGGTAAATCTTGAGAGTGTATCAGCTGAATTCGCTCTTGAGGCGGGTTTGTGGTCAGAAAGATTATTCTTGTTCATCAGTCACTAAATAGACTCCCTAAAATTGCAATATATTTTTTTCAGACGTTTAATTTTAGTAGTTAGTGCCGTAGCCTTCATCGAAAAACTGAAAATACGCGCATACGAAGCCTTAAGCTGTTCTGTGATTATTGCATAGTTATTTTCACATTATTAGATCGGATCACTTTATTTTCACAATGATGAACAGGTTCAATCAATCAGTTCCTTCAGTGTTACATCACAACAGGTAATTAGACGATCATATTTGTTTACAAAGTAAGACACTTGATTAGGGCTCCGGTTTACATGTATTATTCATTATTGATTACCATTGCTTCATTTGATTACTACCATTATAATTGTTTCTCATTTACCCAGCAATGAACTGCATTCAGTTCGCGGACGGCCTCGCGCGTGACGTGGGATCGTTTGCGAAAGAAAGTCTCGAAACCGGATGAAAACATATGGCGTGTGAATTCCTTTAAAACTTGTACTTTTATGGTTTCAATAAATTAAATCGTGATACTCTGAAGCCACCATTGACGTCACAAAAGATATGATTGTCAATCAAAATAGTAAGCATAGTATTAATTACTGACTAATTTAATAATCTAAAATGTATTCTACAGTTAGCCTATTGACAATTTATTCGCGGGAGATGATCTAGTTCTAAAGGTATCCATAAGTATATATTTTCAGAATAAATATTTAAGTTTGAAGTTAGTTCCGTTACTCTTTTGCAATGTAGCATAATAATAAAATAAAATAAAAATTGTTTATTTCGGACATGGTCCATAGATGTTAGTAAAATACAATAAAATGACTTACAAACTAATGTTAGTAGGTACAAAAACAAGTAAAAATTTTAAAAATAGGACGACTCCGGACACAATTTTAAGTCAAGTGTTTCTCGCCCACCCTTCGCCCCTCAGCCCGCCGTGTGCACGTGTGTCCAGTGCGCGAGGATGGACGAGTCCCACCTGGACGCCAATGCGCTCAGGATGCCGTTAGTGGAGGCGCGGAGCCTGCGCTGCAGTGAGGCGCAGTATGGCCGGGAAGCCATCTGTCTGCGCCTCGGCAAACATGCCCGACGCGCTGCAGAACCTCGGCAACCCCATCAGCGTCCTGAACGCATTGTTGTATTGGACTCGCAGGGCGCTGAGCGCTCCTTTTGTATGTCTGACCCACAGGCTGCACGTGTAGAATGACTGGCAGTAAGCTCTGAAGAGCGTGACCTTGACTTGCCTGGTACACCGTGCAAACCTGCGGGCCAGCATGTTACAGCGGACCGCCAGCGCCCTGCGCTCCCGCTCTATGTCCGCGTCGTCGTTCAGGTCCTCGGTGACCCAGTGGCCCAGGTACTTGAACTGCGATACAGTGTTGAGAGGAGTGCCACACAACGTCACGGGCGGTACTGCAGTGTATCGCTTCGCGCGCGACTTGAAAATAAGCAACTCACTCTTCTTCGCGTTGTACTGAGCCCATGGGCCTCCGCGTAATGATTGGCATAGTTGTATTTGTGTTTGAGATTAGATTTGGCGGTCATTGCAGATTCCGCTTTTGCATGACAAATGGTAGCGTCTCTGACACTCATTTGTTTTTTAATCTAACGATACCTCATACACCAAAATACCTTTTTAAGGTTCCGTGCCTCAAAAGGAAAAAAAGGAACCCTTATAGGATCACTTTGTTGTCTGTCGAGACCTATATCTCGGAAACGCGTGGACGGATCAAGTTGAAATTAATACCAATTACTCAAGTCTGCAACCTCATGCAGACGTGAAAAAATAAAACTTCTACGTCAACGCAATCAAAACATATGGCCGTTTATGTCGCATTTTATCGCATATTAGTATGAAAATGCAAGAAAACCAAAAATTATAGGGTACTTCCCGTTGACCTAGAATCATGTTTGTCAAGAAGATAGGTCTAGCTATAAAGGTAAAAATAGGAAAATTTGAAATTACATCCTGCCAAAAATATATTTTTTTGTCTTTTCGTTAGAGCAAAGTTACGGGGTTAGTAAGTTGCGTTGCACGGAAGCCGCGGGGCGCGAGGCAGACTCGCACTTAAAAAAAACTCCAACTGCAAAGTTAAGATAAACTCGAATTGACCAACTTATATTTGTCATTACCAAAATATTATCTCCGTACAGCGACATACTCCTGATTTGTTGATCATCAGCAAATGAGTTTGTAATAACAAAAGAAATGTAATTTTAAATTTGCAGTTTTCGGATTTTTACCTTTAGGTACCTACTAGTGCTATAAGACCTAGGCCCGTATTAATAAATCACTCTCAGCTCAAAAGTCAATCTTGAGAACGACCTCAAGATGGCATTCCTATTAATAAACGTAACTTAGGTGCGCGTTATGGAATCGGGTATCACGTATTAATAAACAAAACTGAAACTCACACTTTAGAACGTATTTGCTGATTGCAGGCAAACCGCGACTTGAGAAAGACATCACGTGATACGCCATCGAGATTGGTTTATTAATAAATGACATACTTGAGATGGTGATCACGTCTTGAGACTGTATCAGCTGAATACGATCTTGAGGGGTTTGAGCTCAGACTATTAATACGGGCCCTAGCTTCTGAGATATAAGTCTTGGCAGACGGACCGAGAGTCGGACAACAAAGTGATCCTATAAGGGTTCCTTTTTTCCTCTTAAGGTTCGGAACAATAAAAACCAGTAATTACTTTAAATAACCATAATAAAATCTAAAATGTCCAGACAAAGTGGCAGACGCTAAACGGGTCACACGTCTAACCACACATCGAAACTTCCAACAATTAAAACCGCATCAATTATAACCCGTCAGTAATTGACAAGCTCACAATAACCGCTGGTTAACTTTAACAGCGGTTTAACTATCCGAGTTTCAACAGTCATGCAAAACAAATCGCAATTAACTTTATAGGAGACGAAGAGGTGGTGCTCCTTAAAAGTTGTTATCGCAATACTCTAAGACCTTTCATCTTCTGCAAATATATAAGTTTGTAATAAGAAAAAAAAAATATTTTTAGGAATTTTTTTTTATTTGTCGAAGACAAGTATACAGGGGGCCTCAATAAGGTTGAGATTTTCCTTACCTTAAAAACTCTCCTGTACACCTTTCTCTGTGTTCCACCGTACTTATACTTTAAATCAAATGTTAATAAACAAGTGTTACTATTCATTGCAGAAATACTTAGACGATGATTTCAAATAGTCCAATGTCGAGCTGCCTTCCCATATTGCTGTGCCCGACGGGGGCCACTTGTATTGGGAACTGTAACTGTGTTATGTACCTAATATGTGTGTGATATGCTATAAAATAATTTAACATAATATGTCCCATATATGTATATATATATCATATATATACACACGACTGGTCCTCGCTACAGGGGATCTCAGGGCTGGCGCTTACTTCGCTCAACGGCTGAGTTTAGCCGTTCAGCGAGGCAATGCCGCCAGCATCCTGGGAACCCTGCCGCATGGGGGCGACATGTTTATAATGTAAATATTTTGTAAATAGGTACCTTTTATAATATTTTATTTACTTGCCAAATTGATTAGATATTTTAATATTAATTTTTATTCCAATTCTTAAACTGTATGTTTATGAAGTCATTTGCCTTAAAAATTCAAAATAAACTGTCATTTCTTTTTTATTATTATTACTTATATAAATTTATATTTGTCGTAATAAACCAAGCTTAATCAATTTAAAAAAAAAACATAATATGTCGCAATATCAATTCATTTAACAGGTGCAAATCTCCAACAGTTTTATGAGGCGATCAGTGAATCAGACGAGTACTGTTAGAAAGACGTTTCACTTTTTGAGACTGCCCCTCCCCCCGGGCCCCTCCCAGACCCGTGGCCGCGAAACCTCGATTCAAAGTCAAGTACATACATAAAACGTGGGCCGAACGAAATGGTCGGAATGACGCTCTTGAACTTGTTCTCTTCTTGTCTCGTGTGGTTTAGTAAGTCAAAGTTATTCAGGCCGCCCGTAGGCCTTTGACGTGGCCTAACGACCGCTGTCAAGCGATAACAACCGCTTCGTATGCGCGAATTTTCAGTTTTTCTATGATCGCTACGGCACTAACTACTATGAAAAATATATATAGCAATCTTGGGGTGTCTATTTAGAGACTGATGAATACCGATACACGATTGGACAAACTACGTTCATAAAAAAAAAATCCAAAAAATTCCCCTTCCATGTCTATTGAAATGAAAATTATATTTAAACCGAAATAGTTATTCATACAAAATATATTTATCAAAATGTAGGGTGCTATATAAATAACGAAGGCTGGTTTAAAAAAAAATCTATTTTTTTTCCTGCCAAAATTCATCCAAAAGTCATAAATTCTTCACTCCGCGGGCATCTTCTGTCTCACTCTTGCTTTTGACAACCATATCTTACAAGTTTGAGGCTATGAGTGTGAGCTTGGGCCGCGATTCAAATGCTGCACAAGCTTAGAATGAGCTCGCTCTTATGTGAGTAAAAAAAAATGATGTATTGGAAAATTCCCAAGCGCTGTAATTTTTATGTATGTTCCCTTTACGAATGTTGCTGTTATTCATACCATTAAATCGTGTTGCCATCCCTTTCACACTTCGTCAAAATAGATTAAGATATAATTCCTTTTTATCTTAACCTTTTTAACAGGGGGTTTAGGCCCCGTAACTTTTAGTTGGTTGCGTAACTTTTAATCGCGTTTATAAATTCGCGCCTTTATCTTTAAAGCAATGTCGTTAGGTAGCGATAACAAATCATATGAAGGAGCATTTCTGCGGCTAAGTATCTTTTTATTTCTTGGTTTATAAGCCTGAAATAGATTGGGCTTTCGAGGTCACTCGTTCCGTTTCACGCTGATTATTACCGGTTTGTTTGAAAGGTGTCGAGAGGCGAGCGCAGAAGGAGATCGCTATACCAAAAATTTCATTAAAGGAACGTTTAAAAGCGTATTACAGAATTCATTATTATTTGAAAAACGAAAATGCATGGTGTCGGTATATCACCAGCTTGGCATGATTCATATTTAAGGGGCGCCGAGCTGTCAAACTCGAGCGGGAGACAGAAGATGTCCCAGCAGCGGCGGAGTGAAGGGCACGGCACAATGACTCCATATTTGTATTTTTATTGATTTTGGCAGGGAAATTAAAATACGGCAATAAAAATCTGATTTTTTTAAAACAAGCTCTCGTAATTATAATACCCTACATTTTGATATATATGTATTTCGTATGAATAACTATTTCGGTTCAGACATAATTTTAATTTAAAATGACATGGAAGGGGTATGTTTGCGATTTTTTTCTATCGAGCGAAGTTTGTCCAATCGTGTATCGGTATTCATCAGTCCCTAAATAGACACCCCAAGATTGCTATATTTTTTTCAGACGTCTAATTTTAGTAGTTAGTGCCGTAGCCTTCGTAGAAAAACTGAAAATACGCGCGTACGAGGACTTAATTGTTATTAATAAGAATTATAATTTAAGTTACTTAGTTAATGACAAATGCAATTAATCAGTTTAAAAGTCTGTGATTTTTAGGTCACGTTTTCTCCTCATCGTTGGCCCTTTTCCTTGCTTAGTGGTGTAAAAGACATTGCCACATTTCAATGGAGCTTTGCTCCCGCACCTCTCTCGGTCCCCGTTGTCGTCATACCCCCGCGTCCCTGTACCGCGCAGGCGAGGACTGATTTAGACGGTCATACTATAGTACCGCATATGCAAATTGTATTCGCGGCACGTGTCCGCGTTGTTGTGGCCTTGTTGCGCGCGCGCAGGCGGCGGCGGGCGGCGGAGCGTGCGCGCAGTTAGGCGCTACGTCACCGGCCCGCTAGGCGCAGCAGAGCGATACACCGGACCGCCGACGTAGCCACATAACTGTAACGCACGTGGCCATAGGGACTTATTAGTGTGGATTCATAATGATAGCCAAAAATAGAGTTTTTACGACAGCCTTGAGAACATCACGCCAATATGTCGATATGGCTGCTTCCTTTTTAATTAATAATACATGTATTTCTTGGTGATAATAGAATTTAATTTTAAAACATTTGAAAGACGTAAATTTTCATTTACCTATTATACATTTATGTCCAGCTCGGCCAAAAATGTGAGCATTATCAAAATGTTTACAGATTAAACCTTTATTTGGCCATTGTTCTTCTTATGGTATTGTTTAGTGAGCAGTCATATTAAATGAATTATTGCTTTTGTAATATTATTAATTTTCTTCTTTTCGTGTGGTTTAGTGCCCGATTGTTAGAGTCGTTCATAGCGTAACGACGGATGCATAGTGACAACAACCGGGTCCGCCTGCTCCGGAATATTATTAATTGTACAAAATGAACAATAATGGACCTAAATACGATCCTTGGGGAGTTCCGGAAGATATTGTTTATTAGCGAGAGGTAAAACCACTCGAGACAAAAGCCTGATATCTGTTTCGTATGTAAGACTTTATCCAACGTAGTAGGTCACAATATATTCCATGTTGCCATAGTTACAGCAGTAGTGTATTGTGACAAATATTATCAAATGCCTTGGCATAATCGGTGTACACAGAATCCACTTGGATACGTTGCATTTCATCATCAACAGCAGCTCCCAAATAAGTCATGCTCATGATACTATAGAAATAGACATGAACTCGTCCAAGGTAGTACATATTTTCCTAAGGTAATTAGGCTATATGTGTAGCGAGCATTCAAGGAGCAGAGAGTGTGAACCCGCGACCCGGGGCCGGCGGCCATTGCACCTCATCTCAATGCCACAGTGACCACGCCATGCCGTCACGCCGCCGCACACACACCTCAACTCAATGCCCTACACGTGGTACGGGATATAATGACGATGGGACTGCAAGGCATCAGGTTCCATAGAGAACGAGCCTTGTTTTGGAACTATGCTCAGATGCCGCCTTATCAATCAATCAACGGAAAGCTTTGCTTGGCATTGCATTTCTAATCCACTAGAGTCTAGTGCAGTCTTTCTCAAAGTGGACAATAACGCCCAATTGTGGGCGCTGGAGGCCTATAGGCGGTAAGGGCTCCAGTGGGGTGACCGCGACTTCAATCGTTTTCGTTATCGTTTTCATTTTGACACTTGAACGATATGCTTTGCTGCGTTTAGTTGCCTTTTGTTCAAACTTGCAAGAACATAGCAGCAATGTATAGCGTCCATGTGTCAAATTGAAAGCGATTATGATAACGATGGAAGTCGCGGTCACCCCACAGAATTATTTCAGAATGTAAGTTTAAACTCCAGACTAGACTAATATAGCACAAATTAAATTGATTAAAGTAATAAATGTCATTGTGGTTTTTAAACTGTGGTAAAGTAAAAAATGGGGCGCTGAAAAATAATTGATTTTCAAAGTGCGGTAGACGAAACAAGTTTGAGAACCTCCTAGTGGATTAGAAATGCAATATAAACGTTATTGATTTCCTTCTACATTTGGTATATTTAACACAGCATTTGACAAGGTTTGATGGAAGACTGGTACCCAAGCTAAGAATTATCCTGTGTTCTGAGTATATCCACCAGAGAATATAAGTTGACACCGCTCATAGAATCAGCAAGCTGAAGTGACAGTGGGCTGGTCACATCTGTCATAGAACCAATAACCGATGGGGTTGACGAGTTCTCGAATGGAGGTCTCGAACATAGTTAGACCAGAATGAGGAATGACCTAAGTCAGATGTATGCAACAACCGAGAAAGATTTTGAGTGTTGCATCTTGGAAGAGGCTTGGCAGCAGTGGGCTGATGATGATCAGAAATTTATTTCTAAATTCGTTCTCAATGAACATATTGTAATGGAAACTACAATAGGTGCTCATCCGAGCATGCCAGACGACGCGGCTAGGCAGGCAGTAGAGTATAGTTACCGGCAATCACTGGATAATTCGTGGAATAGGTTTGACCCACCCACCCGGAGAGATAACGTGAGTAATTACTGTGATTAGGGTACACCGACAATCTATTAAAGGTACAATGTTCTCTGTTGTTTTGGAAACAAAATGTTCGTAGGATTTATTAGTCGATAGGTTTATAGATAACTTCTGGTCGTAGGCTTCGGCTGCGGCTCACTCTCCAGACAAAAGTACAGACCACTTACCCCATAGACCTGTAACAGGAGGGCGCCCGTGTCTGCCCGCACATGAGCGCAACATTGCTTCGCGGCACGTAGAGATATTATAGACATGGACGCATCTCTTTAATACGGCACCCCTGGCCCCTGCTTCGTCTCTATGCGCTCATCGGTGACAGAATTTTTCGCTTGCAAATTTATACCGATTTCATGTCTATTGGGTAAGTGGTCTGTGAGATAAAAGTCACCCCGCGCAAACGACTTGTCGTCCGGCGTGATGTCTGGAGAAGCCACCCGGAGAACGGGTTTCGTCAGTTCGTCCTACAGAGTCCTACTGACGTTCTCCTGGCACTGAGCTCGCGTGGCTCCATCCGCCTCATCGTCCCTTACCATCAGGTGAGATTGAGGGCAAACACGGCGTAGTCGATGATGACAATGTTTCAATCTAAGTCTATTGCAGGGGATTATTAATACGGCGTTTCACGTGATACCCGATTCCTAAACGCGCACCTAAGTTACGTTTATTAATAGAAACGCCATCTTAAGGTCGTTCTTAACGTGACTTTTGAGTTGAGAGTGATATATAATACGGGTCTAAGATTTTGAAATCATTCTCCGGCCACGTTTCGCATCGCTGTTACAGGATTTTAATTTGTATACTTAAGTATATTGTTAGTTTACTGACGTGATTAAGTGTACCGAAGTGTTCATACGATCTTAATAAATGAGTATGAGTATGAATCACTCTACCAAGTGTCCAGTGCTACACAGAATAGCCTTAAAAGCCTACCGCGGCCCTGTCGGGCGGAGGGCGCTGGGCCGAAACGCGTCCCTCCCAGCACCGTTACGTAGCAGTCAGCGGACAAGGACCTTTTGTATGAACCGGTGGTCACAGTGAAGGCTAAGGCGATGACGTCAGGAAATTATACGGAACACCTGTTGAGACGATGATGAAGGAATGATATTTAAAAGTTAAGTATTGTATTGAAAAATTGTGATTTCTGTTTCTCTAATTTTACGAATTGAAATTTTAAAGACGGTTATTTTTGTTGATCGCGGGATTTTTAAAAAAAATTGTCTTTTGTTCAGTTTAAAAATTAGAGGATGTTTTTAGTACTGATCAAACGAGAAAAAAAATCTTACTAGTTCAATCAAGTGAACTGGCTAACTGAACTAATGGGATTAGACGTAAGTTACGTAATTACCGTCAGAATGGCGCGGACGAGCTCCCAGGTCCTCGAGGCCTATCCTGTACTGATGTACCGCTTAAGCTTGAATTAGTGACGGAGTCTCATAATTTGTGACGCAATAGTTTAAAAGTTATAAGCCTTTGAAGGGGGCCGCGCCAACCTGACGCTTGAAAATATGACTGATCAAAATCAAATTAATGAACACATATGGAACAAATTTGATTGATAAAACAGGATGTGACGCTGAAATGATGAGCATGTACCCAATTTTCATGTTTCAAACATAAACGGGTAAAAAGATATAAGCCTTCATAGGGGGCCGCGCAGAATCTCGCACCACCCCCCCTGGATCTCGAGAACCAGACAAGCTACACAATCGCGGATTGTATGAGGACATAATGCCGCAGAACGCTGAATTCGTGAAGGAAGAACCGACATTTAAACCGCAATAGTTCAAAAGTTATAACCATAAGAACTTTTCGGACCGTCAGGATGGCGCGGCCCCTTACAAACGCTAATAACTCGGTAAATATTTCATCACGGACGACGTGACTACCATCAATATTTCGGCATTCAGCGTCCCTAATTTGTGACGCAAGGTCCGGGGCTCCAAGTTTAATATTTGCTGAGAAAACAAAAAACAAATTCCTATGGAGTAAGTCGATAGGGTGACAATGTTACTGAGTTTTACCGGAATTATACTAAGACTATGTCAAACATGATGACATAACGATTTCTACTATCATATGAAGCGAAAGGTAGAAGCCACCTAGCATATACAGCATACACATAATAAACATAATAATAACGTAACATTTATTGTAAATTAAATTCAAAAAAAATTAAGTATTTCTAATAACTTTTTAATTGATAATTACTTATATACGATTATGTCATCCTGTTTTACATAGTATTAGTATAAGTCCGGTAAAACTCAGTAACATTGTCACCCTATCGACTTCCTCCATAGGAATTTGTTTTTTTGTTTTCTCAGCAAATATTAAACTTGGAGCCCCGGACCTTGCGTCACAAATTAGGGACGCTGAATGCCGAAATATTGATGGTAGTCACGTCGTCCGTGATGAAATATTTACCGAGTTATTAGCGTTTGTAAGGGGCCGCGCCATCCTGACGGTCCGAAAAGTTCTTATGGTTATAACTTTTGAACTATTGCGGTTTAAATGTCGGTTCTTCCGTCACGAATTCAGCGTTCTGCGGCATTATGTCCTCATACAATCCGCGATTGTGTAGCTTGTCTGGTTCTCGAGATCCAGGGGGGGTGGTGCGAGATTCTGCGCGGCCCCCTATGAAGGCTTATATCTTTTTACCCGTTTATGTTTGAAACATGAAAATTGGGTACATGCTCATCATTTCAGCGTCACATCCTGTTTTATCAATCAAATTTGTTCCATATGTGTTCATTAATTTGATTTTGATCAGTCATATTTTCAAGCGTCAGCTTGGCGCGGCCCCCTTTAAAGGCTTATAACTTTTAAAATATTGCGTCACAAATTATGAGACTCCGTCACTAATTCAAGCTTAAGCGGTACATCAGTCCAGGATAGGCCTCGAGGACCTGGGAGCTCGTCCGCGCCATTCTGACGGTAATGTTACGTAGACGTAAATTAAGGCCAAAATATCGAGGGTTGTAGCTATAAAGTTTGCTAAAACTTGCTGTATTTATTATTATGTTGTTACTATTTGTGAAAACCTGTAATTGGTTTTTTTGTTACTATTGTAGTTTATGTATTCTGTCATTGTTTTAATGTTGGTTTTTGTGTTAAAATAAATAAATAAAATAAAAGGTAGCCTAATTTTAAAATACTTATACCGTGGTTTACCACCGTCTAATTTCAAGTCACATTTATAGGTAATGGCCCTAATTTTTTAGCTAACAACAAATATAAATATAGAAATTCCCGCCGTGGGCACCTGCGACCTTGTCATTCCGTGACACGGCAAGAATTTTTTCATCATGTTCTAATTTATTCACCGAGCATGGATAATGCGTAATTCAAATTCTGGATAGATTTTCCCGATATTAACCTAAAAAAGGCGCTAATGGTGTTCCAACGCTTACAAAGAATGAAGTCTTCAATGTAAAAAAAAAATCTTTTTTTTTAAGGATCCGAGTTTTATTGTGGCCGCGGCCTTACCAAAGATTCCTGCCACACTCGCTCTCAATGAAATGTGGGTCAAGTTTATTGACAAATCAGGACGTTGCCCGCATTGCGTCTCTTTCCCCCGCATAGCCGCGTCCCTTTCTAACACACAGCCTTCGCAGGCTTAGAAGGTAGGATTTAGATTCGAATCCTGTTGTCAATTGGAGATTTAATCGAATAAATTGTACCGGTTTAGTGATAATCATAGGTTTATTTTTTGTGGGCGGGAATCCTATATTGGATATCTATGGTTTTTAATTTGGAATCCTTATTTTATAGTTCTATAACTCGGTAATCTCGTAGTTTATTCATTTTGTAACTCGGAAAGGTTTTTTAATATGGTTTTCGATATTATTAATCAGACTATTTTAACCCTCTGTTGGGGCCAAGACCTTCCTTTAATTCGTGGGAGCTCAGGTCATGATCCACCAGCCGGGTCTAGTGAGGATTAGTGGATTAAACATGCGTTAGATTTTTTATTATTATCTGCCTGAGAATCGCCGTTTTCAGAGCATTCGGCAACTGTAAGTCAATTTTCGCGAAATCCACCGAAAATCCTTTGTCTTAAACCACAGCTTAACTTTAATTCACGTTTCTTACTAAGTATATCTCACTCGCTATTGTATATTTATTATCATAAAAACCTAGTCAAATTATTATTTTTTACATTTCTCCTGATAAAAAAATTAATAGACCCAAAACTACCCCATCATTACTCCACTGCCGTAACTACCCCTTTTATTTACCTTTCTCTTAAATCCGGAACGAACCGGATATCGTTCTAATAAACACCGGATGTGATGTCTTGTTGGAGATGAAAAAAAAATAAAAAAGGTAATATGACACCATCTCGCAGTGGGTTAATAGGTCCGTGTGAAGAAGCCTTTATGTCGAGATATGAGGAAATAAAAAAAAATATGATTGAAAAAAAATAGGCAAAATGCACTCTGCAAAAGCATATGGCTAACATTTATTTATTTATTTATTTATTTTAAGGAAGATTCACAGCTACAATAACTTTAGGTTACTTAATAATGTCTAGAAGCTAATTGCAAATCTCCACCTATAGATAGCAAGATGTGTCTCAAGAATTAAAAAAAGAAAGTGACTTAAATAGGTACTTATGTTAAATTTTTTATATAAATCTAAAAAATACTTTAATGATAACATGTCTACACGAATAAAAAAGACACGAATGAACTCATTGAAGCGATTTTTATTTTTAATCGTATAAGAATAAAAAGTAAAGTAAATTAGAAGTAGGTACGTAGAGACGTCACCGGCGACGCGGGCGTGGCGCGCTCACTTTGAAAAAGACCGTCGAAATCGGTCGAAACTGTCGGTCTGATTGGCGACTTCAACATATAAGTGAGTGATATCCGTTTATATATAATAATTTGTAGGTACTTAGTGTAATAAGTATAAATTATCGTTTAGATTTCAACGCAGCAGTTGATGCGATTCTTGCGATAATATACAGGCCTTGAATTCATTCGACAAAATTAAGTGGATGGTTAGGCTTGTGACATACATTAATTCTGCACAGCGTTTAAGTAAATTAAACAATCTGGGGAGAAAAAAAATATTTACAATAAATTCAACCAATAAAAAAATTATTCATTTGATATTCATCGTTACTGTGCTTTGGAGTCTTTACATTTTAAAGTATTTTTAATTGTTTGCAACGATTTCTTTCACTGGAATTTGACCTAATGGTCATTTCTAAGGTCATTGTGTGACTTGTGACGTACTTAGTTCAATTTTTTTTTTGCAATTTGATTTACTAAAAAACCTTACCAATTCCTTATTTATCACGAGTACTACCCCCAGTTTCAATTTATCGAATGTATTCAAGGACACCCTGTATTTATTGTGATGTCATAAAGGCTCTGTAGTCTTGTTAAGAGCCTTCCATGAGCCAACTAGCGCCGCCAATCTTAAAAATATAATATCTTCCAATATAATAAATTTTATTAAAAAAGCTATTTACAAAATGTTTATTACGATAATTCTATTTTTTAAATGTTTATTTATAACGTGATTCAATATCGGTAAGTTGTAGTTCGCATAATTGCGAAAAACGGCCGTTTTTGGCACATTTGTGAACTACAACTTAGCTTGTCGCAATTATGCCATGTATTGTATATTGAAAAATAGTTACGTACATAATATATTTTAACCAATATTTAGTAACTTTCAACTCCGCAGGCATTTTTTGTACTACCAGAGCACTTCAAAAAACTGATTACAACCTACCAAAACATTCGCATTCAACATTCGGGAGTTGAAAAGAACACATGTCTGCTCCAAACAATAAGGTCTTTTACCGCACACACATGTTACCAAAAATACAGATAATATGTAGGCTTTCCCACCGCGCCTGGCTTTCTCCCGATAAAAGACCTGCGACAGATGCGCGCCAACCCTTCAATCAGTCAATATTTGAATTCGAATTTGGAAGGTATTTCGGTTGAAAAAATGGAACATGTGCGTTTTGTGTGGGAATTTGAATTCGGGATGCACTTGTGAAGATGGGAGCGATTGAAGTTATTGTTGTCGTGTTATAATAATGAATTGATTTATTTCATTGTTTATTTGTTACTGGTGTGACAGGTTTTTCGCAGGTTTTTTTTAAATAATTTCGGCTTGTTTATTAAAGATGAAAAATGACAATGCCGGATTCTGCCCCACCATCAACCGCATTATGAACAAAATAACGAATAAATGTAAAAATATCTCCGTTTTTTATTAAAATTATTGGTTTAAAATAAAGTTTTGTATGTTATACAAAAAGCGAGTCGAAAAAACAGCATAATTAAGAATTCAGAAAATAGTAAGAAATCGAAGCGAATTATTCATTGTTTTTGTTATCATTTTCTACTACTCTCGCAACTCCTACTGATTATTATTATGCAATATGAAACCTGTAATAAGTCCCCAACAAAATGATAGGTACAGCTTCCATGGTCACGTAGTTTAAAAGGTGGGGCAAAGCTCCATTGAAATGTGGCAATGTCATGTGACTTTGACTGTTTAGTTAGTATTCAAACAAATTCTGGGTTACTTTTTTTCATTTTTTCCTAAAACGGAACGTTTTTTAACAAAATGTGAAAGTAACAAACGATTTAAGGGGAAGTGCGATTCACGGCTAACATGGCATATATTTCCGATGTCCATTTCACAGTCGACTGGTAGCCTATATTTAGGTCAGCCTGGTCTAGGTCTAGTGCGTCAGTCAGACCGGTCGGTCGGGCGCCGCTTTCACCCGTCGAGCGACAGGCCGGCCGATCTGTCGGGCGATACGAGTTGCGATTTTACACTGGCCAATAAGATTCATGTCTTGAGGTGTTGAACCGTATCTTCTGTACAATTATTAAGACTGTAAACAAGCAGAAATTACTTCAAAAAACGAAATACCCGACTGCAAAAAATGTAATTTTTTTAACAATCAAGACGAATCTAACGACGCCTCATATGTTAAAATCCATCAAGTTGTTTAGGCTACTGGCGTGCCAAAGAATTAGATATACACACATAAATATACTCGAAAAACATAACCTTTCTTTGTGCGCAGTAGGGTAAACAGTTGAGTCTGTACATTGAATATTTCTTGAAAAGATTAAAATTGTAATAATGTGTTTATCATCAATGCCAAAACAAAATACCAAATTTTAGAATTCTTGTCTGTTAGATGTTCGAATATCACGTCCAAAACTTAAGGACTTTGATGGGACTTTCACTAGAAGATAACTCTAATATTTGGGCAGCACATAGGCTATAAGCCATGTGATGTTGAACCACGTAACTAGAAAGGAAGACCTGCCTCCCAGTACATTGACAGTACTTCGTGAGGGTCTATAATGACCAGCTACTTCTACGCATACGCAGTTGCGGCTACAGCTAGTAGGTAGTATACGTATCGCAGTAGCTCGACCCGAGTCAGCTGATCCTGGTCGCGCCGCCGCCGGCCGCTTTCACCGCTGGCCAATGGCCGCGCTGTTATTGATTCTGCGCACACGTCGCGTCGCGTGCGCACCTTGTGTGCGCCGGTACCGTGCCACAATACACAATCACAACAGTAACACTCTTTCAACGGATGTACAAAAAACAAATTTTCTAAAAAAGAAATATTATTTGATATCAGGGTGTTGATCCAAGCCCAAGGATCACTGCGACCTCAAAGGTATATTGTGGCCGCGCACCGAGTTCTTATATCTCGCTCCCAAGGTCAGCGTCCTTCAGGAATCGTATGATGCACTTGGGCGAGAGAGTTTTGATATCCTCGGGTGGCATTATGTGTCCACTTAAGGCTCGGCTTTTTCTAAAAGATTCATTGATGTAATTAGTTAAGTGTTAAGAAATCGAAATTGTGAATTCTGTGCTAGCCTGTAAATGGCACATTATGACATGACTTTGGACCTTGAACATGAATTTTATTGATACATTGTGTTGTTGGCAAGCCGCTTTTGCAGACCATCAAAAAACGTAAGACATAGGTATTTAGGACAAGATCTAAGGCACGATCGCTACAAGTTGCTACAACTTATAATGATGAGAAAAGTCGCCGGCAACAGAAGAATTGGTTGCAAGAAAAAGTCAACCTCGCTTTCCTTAAACCGTATTTTTTTCATTGGTGTCATGGCGAAATGGGTCACGTGAAAAACTACATAGACGCCGGAGCTGTATGGATCCAGCAGTGGACTGATGCTGTTCCATCCCTACTGTGTTGGTGTAGCCGACGTTAACCAACAGTATAAAGTTGGGTTACTGCTTGTAATATTGTATTGTGGCTACCAGCCGTACGTACCATTGGTGGTATGATTTATGCGAACTGATATGGATCCATTGAGTTTTTCGTACATTTAGTGTCAGTATAGAATGTGCATTTCAGGAATTAAATTCCAAGGAATCATTCAACACTTAATAATATCACTGCAATGAAATAAGATCTTGTAAGATCGCTTATACTCGAAACTGAACTACCCTCAATGGAAATATGGTACAAAATTCAAAGATAGATAGATTCGTTTATTTCAGATTACAATGTCATTTTTAAAGTTATGTCAATACTTAAAATACACATTAGTAATTTGATCGTCAATTTAAAATTATAATAACTATGTATAACAACATCATGCATTGCATAAATTATGATTTTAACATTAATAAGTCAAATTCCTTAAAGGAATACAATTCGCTATCCAATAAAAGGTATTTGAGTCGACGACCAAACGTTTCGTCATCTCCTTCACCACGTAAGTCTGCTGGCAGTCTCATTTTTGCGTACAAATAGCAATGACAGAAAATATTGAGAAATATACATTAGTAAACGCGCAGACATGTCTGTCTGTCCATTACATAAGTGTTAGAGAGAAAAACCATGTGATTCATAATTCTGGCTACTGTGTTGAAAGTTAGGTGTAAGCAATGAACCTTGGTGGACGCTAATCTTTATATGGGAAACACGCAGGGATTTGAACAAAGCATCCGGGCTAAAGGCTAAAGATGAAGTAATTGAGGAGTGATTGTGATTAATGTAATTCATTCGGGATTACATTAACTTTTAGAAATAAAGATTGGTAATAGAAACGTGCGGCAACATATTTACCGTGATATCACAGATAAATAGTACAATAAAAGGAAGGACTCTCTGTATGAAGTATGCGTTTAAGCCTCTCTGATTTAAGTTGAAATATTGAAAAGCTTAATTCATGTTTATCTTCACTATGTTTCATTTCAATTCTTTATGCACAAATTAGCAGGCGTGCTTTAATGTCTGTGGCATTCTATCTTTGGAGGTTTCCAGGAGTTTAATTAGTGAAAGAAAAATGAGTCAAATACCATATTTCTTTCATCCTGAGGTTAGTAGTCAAGGCTTGAATTTGCTCAAATATACGATGAATGGCCTTGGCAGGTTAGTGGTAGAGTCTGAAAACTCCAGTCAAATTGGCGCTACCGTCTCCGCCGCCGGAGCGCGGCGATTTTCTCCAATTTCCCTGCACTTGACACTGCGCTGTTGCCAGTCCGCATGGTCATTGCCGCGGATCTAGCGCGGCGGCGGCGGCGCGCGCGCATCTCCGGCGCGCAGTGAAAGTTGCGCGCCCCGCCGCCCCCGCGCACCGCCGCCAGCAAGCCGTATATGTGTCACTGGCAAGACCTAGACAACTACCAATAATGTAGAGTCACTCTACATAATGTAGAGTTACTCTATAATATACCGGCGATGGTTCCACTAATATTTTAGAGTTACTTTACAAAATACAGATAATCAGATAGTAACTCTACATAATGTAGAGTTACTATCTATATATGTAGAGTTACTCTATGTAGAGTTACTCTACAAAATACCAATAATGTAGAGTAACTCTACATAATGTAGAGTAACTCTACAGTCCCGGTAGAGTATGGCAAATTGTGAAGGATAGACAACACGCTTTAATTAAAAGCGGCAGACATGCTGACGGCTCTATAATGATTATGTAGAGTTGGTAGAGTCAATGGAACTTTTGGATAGTTGACGGTGAAGGTAGATTTTTTTTGTATAAGTGTCAAAATATACTTCCAAAGCTAGATAACTCTGTACATTGGTGAAGTTAATATAAGTTGGGTTTCCGGCTTGTACAAACCCATTGTACAAAAGTGCAATGTTTTTGAGATGTAATTTTCTAGCATTGCAATAAATCTAAAAAACTCTACAAGATAGGTAGAGTTATTAGGAAGTTATGAAGTAAAACATCTCTGCATGCTTTCTCTAATATTTCTACTAGACAATTCAATGGCTTGGTATATCTGCAAATATTACTACAAATTAGATAGAGTCTTCTATACGTTATACGGGGTAGTTACATAGTGAAAGCCGCTTAAGTTATACGTATGCCAGTAATAGACCTAACGACTCTATAACTATATGATAGAGTTGCATAGCATCAACGCAGTATTTTGCAGTTGAGTACATAGTATGTAGCTGTGATTGAGAGAGTTATTTATAATGATTCAATCCTAACTATTGAGTTAATGTTGTGTAGATTTTTGGCACGTCAACATTTTTTGAATTTACATTTACACCACTTTGCAAGGAAGGTAGAGTTGTAAAATTCGTTTCCTATGTTATGGTATTTAGATTCTAAACCTAGCATAATATTAGCAAGTATTTTACGATGATTTTGCTTTTGGTATGTGTCTCTACATTACTAGATAGAGCACTTCATGCATACGTTAGTAAAAGAAAGTTGTATGTCCTCTTACGTGGTTTGCAACAATGTCATTTCGTTGAACTTTTCCGAGAAGGTACTGTCTAACACACAGAAAGGTGTACAGGAGAGTTTTTAAGGTTGAAATTATCTCAAAAACTACTTGACCTATTGCAAGAATAGGCTAGTTGACAAGTATCGAAAATTAAATGTTCATTCATCATCAGTCTATTTATATTGCCTCACTGCTCGGGCACAGACCTTCCCTTACATCGAGGGAGCTCGGGCCATAATCCACCACGCTGGCCCAGTGCGGGTTGGCGGATTTCACATGGCTTAGATTTTATTTTTTTCTTCTACGACATGCAGGCTTCATCACGATGTTTTCCTTCACCGTTTTGAGAGCACTCGGTAAATGTACGTAAGTTTTTCCGTCGAAAAAAACGAGGAAAACTCATTGGTACATGGCTGCCCTGGCTGGGAATCGAACCTGCGACCTCCATATTGCAAGTCCATTGACTAAACCACTGAGCCACCGAGCTCTCAAATGTTCATTATTATTACAAAATAGAAAAATAATCATGATCAACTGTGAAATCAAAATTGAAATTAGTTTAAAAATTAAGTAACTACAGGCATTTAGAAAAGTTGTGTTAGAAAGAGACACGAAACAGTACACGACGTATTGTACCGTTACCACGGTATGACGTCATACCGTGGTAGCGCCATACAAACTTCATACTAAAAACTGTTTTGCTAAAAATAGATGGAGCATCCCCCCACTTGACTTAATCGCTTAATATCTTCGGTATTAATTGAGATATCGCAAAACTGATTTCACAATTATCTTCAGTAGGAGCATGACAGTTGATTGATGCAATAAAAAAATCAACTAGCCTATTCGTTCACTGTTATTAGATAGATAAAAGTTAAAACTATGTTTGTTTACACAGAATGTTTTATACTATCTGCTGTACGATTCTTTCGCAAAAAAAATAGCTAAGATTTACTCGCTGGCGGTGTAACAAATGCCTAAGAAATGAGGAGGATACTTTATAAAGTATTTGATACTATGTAATACATAAATTAGTACATAGGCTAAGCATCAATGAGTCAGCCAGCCCCGTTGTGAAGCAATGTACGGAGGCGGCACGGAACCGATTCTCTTGTATCTGAGAGCCTGTACAATGTATGTAGGTCACATTTTTTACATCCGGACTTGCGTTGCGGTCTGTACCCCAGTGATTATAGAGATACTTCAATTTATGAGGCTTTGCAAACATGCGGGGATTGTGGTATGTAAACTGAAGCCCAAATCAAGTGTCTTATTTTGTAAACAAAAACTACGCTACCCTACCATTTTATGTTCTGTGATTTTTAGATATTCATAGACCGTCGGTAGAGAGCTTGCCTTCTATGGCAGGTTCTAGGTTCGATTCCCATTCTATCGTATAAGATCGCAACAGAATGAGCGAGAATGGTTAATGTAGTAAATCTATGCCGAAACCCAAATCAAGTGTCTTATTTTCTAAATAAAAACTACTAACATTTTAAGCGTTTCTGTGATTATTGCATAGTTATTTTCACATTATTAGATCGGATCACTTTATTTTCACAATGATGAACAGGTTCGACCAATCAGTTCCTTCAGTGTTACATCACAACAGGTAATTAGACGACATATTTGTTTACAAAATCAGACACTTGATTTGGGCTGCTGTATAGACGAAACACGATGGTAAGATAAGTGATTCTACGGGTATAATGTAGGTAGAAAAGATATTATTTTAGTAATGAATGAACGGTTTCAGATATTGCCGTTATATAACATTTTGGTCATCCCAATTTCAGAGAATTCAAAACTTACGCCTCCAGGCGATTTCAGCCTACGCTTTTGCGCCAAAAAGCGTCTGCAAATCTTATTTATTGGATTTTGAAATAATACACAGAGTTTAGCTATAGAGCGACCACGGTAAAATTTACACCTACTTATCAATAGCATCATCATCATCATCAGTCTATTTATATTGCCCCACTGCTCGGGCACAGACCTTCCCTTACACCGAGGGAGCTGGGGCCATGATCCACCACGCGGGCCCAGTGCGGGTTGGCGGATTTCACATGCCTTAGATTTATTTCTTCTTCTACGGCATGCAGGTTTCATCACGATGTGTTCCTTCACCGTTTTGAGAGCACTCGGTAAATGTACGTAAGTTTTTCCGTCGAAAAAACCGAGGATAACTCATTGGTACATGGCTGCCCCAGCTGGGAATCGAACCTGGGACCTCCATATTGCAAGTCCATTGACCCAACCACTGAGCTACCGAGCTCAATCAATGAATCAATAGCATATTATTATTTATTTATAACAATAACATATTTACGTAAATAAAAAATGATATAAAAATGGAAAAATAATATTACTTAAAAAACAAAATTTTAATTAAAATTACTAACTCCCTCATGTAAATATTGTTGGATTCTCTGACAATTGTAAATATAGATGTTATTAAAAATCTTAAAATGAATAAACAATTTTTGAATAAAAAAACTAGATTGATAATTCTTAAAAAATAATATTCTAAAATTGTTTAAATACCTAAATAATAATGTAAAACCGCCGATACATTTTTTCTCTGATGTAAAAGTTGTATAAAGGTGAACAATTTTGCTACTGTCGAAATGAATTGTACCCCATATGATCGAAATTCATTCTATCGACGTGGGGTCGAATGCCATTGGCTCGAATATTTGTTGAGTCGACCATTCATTCAGTCGAATTAGTAGGTTCTATATTTTGTGGGGTCAAAAGTCATGCGGTGAAATATCGTACAGTGGTTTAGGCTGCTTTACTTTCTTTCGACCCTGCGAAAATTCGAGCGTACGGTGCAACACAGAGAAAAGTGTACAGGAGAGTTTTTAAGGTTGAGATTATTTCAAAAACTACTTGACCTTTTGCAAAAATTATTTCCCTGTTTGATAGATAAAAGTTAGAATTAAAACTATAGTGAGCCATTACTACAAATTATTATACATAAACGGATATCATTCACTTATATTCATCGAAATCGGTCGAAACTGTCGGTCTAATTGCAAACTTCAACAATATAAGTGAGTGATATCCGTTTATATATAATAGTTTATGTAACTGTAAAAGAAATATTAAATTCGGTCCAGTAGTTTTTGAAAATCTCAACCTTATTTAGGCCCCCTGTATACTTATCTCTGTCTTCGACTGTACGAATTTCGACTGAATGAATATTCCACTCAACAATAATTCAAGCCAAAATATATCGACCTCGTGAATATTACAGCCTATTATCGATATATAACGAATTTGGATTTGAATTGCGTTGTCGGAATACTCTTTGAATGAATGAGCTTCATTTTGCATAGTTCCAGGTTTTGAGGTCAGTATACAAAGTACTCGATAGCAGCCAGTAATAGTTACTTACTATCTGTTACTAGATACCGCTCCAGCGAATCGTACATAACAGTTAACGATAACTTACAGCCAACTTACAAAGTTGTGATAAGTCAAATCTGACTATGTTTATACTTCCTCAATGGTTGGTACATGTATAATGGATATATATAAAAATAAATGTATTACTATTATTATGATAAATGACAATGCCGCTTTACAGCTGCTATAATTTAATTTCAATTTATGAAGGGTTTATAATGTATGTGGCTAATATCTGGTCTGTCCTGATGATGCCTGCCGCATCGCCTCACATGGAGCATTCTCCGGCCACGTGTAGCATCTATTCGTGTTATACCGGACCTGCTACAGGATTTCTATTTGTATACTTAAGAGCCTTCATAGAGCCAACTAGCGCCGCCAATCTTAAAAAAATAATATATCCTAATTTAATCATTTTTATTAAAAAAGCTATGTGCACAATCTTTATTAGGATAAATACTTACTTACTATTTTTCAATATACAATACATGGCATAATTGCGACAAGCTACGCTGTCAACAAATGTGCCAAAAACGGCCGTTTTTCGCAATTATGCGAACTACAACTTACCGAAATTGAATCACGTTATAAATAAGCTTTTAAAAAATAGTATAAACATTTCGTACATAGTTTTTTAATAAAATTTATTATATTGGAAGATATTATTTTTTTAAGTATGTCGGCGCTAGTTGGCTCATGTCAGGCCCATAACTTATGTGGAACACCCCAGGACGTTTAGTCGGTATGCTGCCCCTTCAGGGCGGTGAGCCCGACATAAACAACACGCTCCCCCGGGCGTGGTGCCACATGATTTGCATGTTTTACCTGGGTAAAAAAAGGCCCAAACTTATAAATAAGCTTAGCTAATAAAAATACTTACCTCTCTGGTAGGTGTAACAGTACTGACGCCAAGTTGAGTGTCAAATCCGAAACATTATACACTGTGTCCACTTTGACCACTTTGTCGGTTCGTCAGTTTGGTCGCCAAGTCACTGCACTGGAGCTTCAACAGACAGTCCGCAGGGGAGGCAAGGGGTACGGGACGGGGGCAGACTAGAAAAGATAGAAAAATCTATATAGTTGACTAGAAGAGTTAAATAGGCATGATTAGAAACCCTAAAAAAGCTAGGTCTAGGGTATGCTGGGGTTGTAAAGCGCAAAATTACTAACTTTTAGTAAGCCTAAATAGCGAAATCTTTAATAACGAATATTGCCTAAAATGACAATGCCAGATTCTGCCCCACCATCAACCGCAAGTTCTACAAGATAACGAATAAATATAAAAATATCTCCGTTTTTTATTAAAATTATTGGTTTAAAATAAAGTTTTGTACAAGTTGCGATTCGAAAAAAACAGCTTAATTAAGAATTCAGAAAATAGTAAGAAATCGAAGCGATTTATTCATTGTTTTTGTTATTCTTCTATAGGAGTTGCGAGAGTAGTAGAAAATGATACTGATTATGATTATGCAATATGAAACCTGTAATAAGTCCCCAACAAAATGATAGCTTAAATGGTCCCGTAGTTTTGTTGGTGGGGCAAAGCTGCATTGAAATGTGGCAATGTCATTTAAATTATACTCCAACTAATATTACTATAATGTAAGGCTGTTATATTGTTAGTCGAATATTATTTTTACGGAAATTATAATCGTTTCCTATTATTTACAAAATGATTCATTAATGAGATACTCATGTATTATTAAATCGATATTACAGCGTTTTCCAATTGATCCTATTTTAAATAAATATTTATTTAAATAAATAGGTACCTTTATTATTATTTTTCATTTGTTATTTTTTATTTATTTCCGAACGAATACAATCCACATCAGGGGTTCGCAACTGTTAAAAGTATTTATTTTTGAATCTGAATATTTTTTTATAAAAACGAATTCGAAGTACACAAGTAACCTTTATTTATTAATTAATATTATGACGCGTATTAATTCAATACCATTGACTGAGTAGTCGAGTCGATGACCTACTCATTGATGCTTTTGTATCGTTAACTAATTAAGCTTATAATGAAGCTCTTTAAACCTAATGACACGCAATTCCATAAACAGGTGAATGAGATTAAGTACTTATCGCCTTTTGATCTAAATGATTAATGCGCAATTTAGTTGATTTGAAATGCAAGTCACTTTATTCAATAAATTAAACCTATGATCTGCATTTTTATGACCTACTTTATTATTATTATTATTTTGATTATGACCTACTTAATTTGTTACCATTAACTTATCAATTTGATGAATAATAAATCTATTCATATATTTATACGATTCATAAGTAAGTAGTTGACCTAATTTTAAGCTTTTCAGTGATTTAATGTGTCCCAGGTGTTACAGTAGCAAACCAAAAAGACAAAGTAACTTACTATCGCTATTATAAAATGAATTGAAATGAGCTTAATGCAAATTAATAATAGATTTATAGTATTATAGTTTCTAATCTATTTGCCACAGTAGCTCACTAGCTAGGGCGTGAGACTGCGGCGTAATTGTCGCAGGTTGGATATCCAATCTACTTCTGTGGTCCTAGTACAAGTTTTAGCTTAATTGGAGTGATTGAAGAGAAAATTAGCTAGAAAACAACACTATTTGTAAAATACAATAATATAAAATCGCATTTACTTATGATATGACCTACTTTTTACTAAAATAAATAACGTAAAACTAGTAATTATTTTTATTCCATTTTAACTAAGTACCTATTAGATTTTTTTATAAATTAAATTATCAAATTAAGTAAAGGACGGAAATTATAAATTATTATTTTTATTATTAAATTTCAATAGCACTTACTTTTGACCTACTTTTTATTCTTACCAAAAATATTTTAATATATACCAGAATTACTTTCAATATTGTAAAAGTTACCAAATTTACAGCAATACTATGAGAAAACAAAGAAAAACGCGCAATAATTCGTGTCACCGCGGGTCCCGGCTGCGCGTGCGCCGTTAAAACTGTAAAAAAACCAGTCGGACGACCTTCGGGCTATCAGCCGAAAACCGAGCGAGCGACTCGCATCGCATCGCCGGGAAAAGACCTAGTTTTCCGATCGCATCCAATCAATATTTAATACAGGTATTTTATCGATAACCGGTTTACATTTTTTACTTATTTTACTTTAGGTAGTTATTTTAAAAAATATGCCCTACTGAGAGTTTTCTTGCCTCTATTTTCTTCTCCTCAGCGTAAATGTAATTTTAAACAAATGTTGATGTCCAAATAATATACAACAGTGTTTTACTTGTTATAAAGATGATTTTGGTTTTAGCTAAATATTCTAGTGCATGCATTTAGTAAAAGAAACCTAAAAAAGTATAGTTAGTAAACCAAAATAAGAGAAAGAAAAAGGAAAGATGTGATTGGCATAAATAAAAGATTAATAACAAAAACGGAAGGTAAAACAAAAAACATATTCTCTCGAATATTTACAAAGGAGGGTAGATAGAAAACAAATTATAAAAACAAAAGAACTGGCTTGTCCATTCCACTGTTCCACAATCCTCGGCACTGTCACGTCACTTTATTAATGCCAATGACAATTTTCCCCAAAACAGGAACACTATGGGTCCGTAGTACCCTTAGGGACCTTGTCCTTGAAACGTACACTGAGGCTTCACTGCGATCTCGAAGGGTAAACAGTCCGATAGTCCAGCATGCGTTGGGGTAAAGGTCCACTGGCGGTCACTGCGCGAGTCGAGGCGGGCGCGGGCCGCGCGTGTCGGGAACTGACTGCTGCGCGCGCGCACCCCACTCACTTCCCACCAAAAATTTTCTACCACCACTGTCCAAACAGGGCGGGCGAACCGCGGCCCGCTTTCCGCGCTACGACTCAGTTGCGATTGCGAAAACGCTACGGATCGATTGCGAATTTAATGCTACAGCGACTCGATATTATTGTGTATTTTTCAGAGTTGCTTTGCTATTGTAGTGATTTTTTAATTGAATATTACTTCTAAAGGCTGCAATTGTTGCTGATTTGCAATATTCAGTAAAGGTCACAAAAGAATGTGAAGCTATTAACGAGATATAACGGGAATTACAGTGTTTAAAGCTGAAATACTCGCGTATAAATAATGCTTATAATAATCGCTTCATGGGGTTTGCTGGAAGAAATCTCTGAAAGAGATAAGTTACGCCCTTTGTAAGGTAAGTGTACATATAGCCGTCAATGTACGTATGCCCGTCAAGTCAACTTAAATTACCTATATCTCACGAAAATGGTAGTTTATTTCGTTTTCCCTGCAATATTATGAAAATAAATACTGTTTTGCTGCTAATTAACTGCCAAAAATACAGTAAAACATCAAATAACATAATATAATATCACTTTATAGTTTGTGTTCACGTTTTTGTAAAAAAGTTACGAAGTTCGATTACTAAACTGATGTTTTTACTGACTACGGTTTTTTTTCAACGCTGGCTCATGTATTTACTTATTTGTAAGTGTTGATGTTTAAAATGAAACTTTATTAATATTAATATCATTCTGTAATTTGATTGGATGCCTATTTGTTTTAATTAATTAAATAATAACATTTTAAATTCGTTGACGGCTATTGGTTCAACCAAACAGCAAAATGTACCAGTACCCGTCATCTATATGATATATAGACAACTATAGAGATATTGCTTACTTTCCACACCAGTACCCGTAAAATAATATTTTTTAACTTCCCAAAACACAAAACATCCCTAAATGCACAAAAAACGTCCCAAACATTACGATGTGTTTTCTTATGGTTTAGGACGTTTTTGTGCATTTTATTATTCATTTGATAGACAGGTAGCACAATGCTGGTGTGTCTATATCACAGTGTTGGTAAGTTCAGTCTATGTTGTCTAATGTTCATATGATTCACTACACATATTGCTTATTTATATAATGTTTGATTTTAACCACATATCGAGGCGATTTTTAAAAGAGTTCACTGATGGTGCAGATACTACATCATCAGACAGTTTGTTCCGTGCGTGGACAACTCTGTTACTTAAGAAGTGATGAGAGATTTTGGTATTGGCGATAGTGCGGTAGATTTTCATATGGTGTCCTCGCAATGGACGTATGTCTTTAGTCTCAAAGAAACGGTGGACATCTGGGAGGTTATATTTGTATGTGAGAATTTTATATGTCTCAATTAGATCACCTCTGAGTCGACGTTCTGCCAGGGTTTGAATACCTAGGATTTAAAGCCTTTCTTCATAGGATTTTTTGCGCAGTTTATATGGAATCTTTGTTGCCTTTCGTTGCACGCTCTCAAGTAGGTAGTAGGTAGGTAAGATGTCCTTTATGAAATATGGGTTCCATATTTGAAATCCATATTCCAGAAGAGGCCTAATGTATGTTTTGTAGGTTTTGACAAGAACCTCGGATGTAATATATTGAAAGGATCTCCTTATAACATACATAAATGAATATAATATCACTAGAATTAGCGTTCTTGACAATGTCATTAATGTGTTCTCCCCATTTTAGATTTTTTGTAACCACAACTCCAAGTCCTTTTGGGATTCCACAGTGTTTATATCAGTGTCATCAATGCCAGGATTTCTACTACCTAGATGCAACACAGCACATTTCGATATGTTCAGCTTGACTAGCCACTGCTTCGTCCATTCCTGGAGCTTGTTTAGATCGCTCTGTAGTTGTCCAGACACTAAGAGTGGGTTGCCAAAGAATTTCCCATCGTCAGCAAAAAATGCAGATTGTGAGTCTATCAGCGCAATGAGGTCCGTGATGAAAATTCCAAAAAGTGTGGGAGCTAAAACAGATCCTTGGGGAACTCCACTCAGGACGTCCCTCTTCTGGGACAAGAAGGAACCGATTCTGACCTGGAACGTTCTTCCCAACAGGTAACTAGCCTTTACCCAGTCTTAAAGCCGACCTCGAATGCCAAAATGCTCCAATTTTATAAGCAGGCGCTGATGCGGGACTTTGTCGAAGGCGCGCTCAAATTCGAGGTAAATAACGTCAGCCGGGTTGCCACGGTCCACGTCCATACATAGTCCACGGGTGCACACATGACAGTAAGTTCGTTATTGTGGATCTCTTCTCGACAAAGCCATGCTGCTGGACAGATATAACATTTTCTCTGTTGTGGAAATTCTTCAGTTGGTTGCATATTAGTCTCTCCATCACCTTACCCACAATACTTGTCAAGCTGATTGGCCTAAACTTGGCAGGGTCTGTTTTATCACCGGATTTGTACACAGGTGTAACTACAGCATGTTTCCAGTCAAGTGGAATGTCCGACCTCAAAAGACACCCTCATAAGCTCAGTGAGAACAGGAACAAATGTTTTGTTCCGTTTTTTTAGAATAATCTCAGTTCAGTTTTTTTAGAATAATGCTGGGAATGTTGTCAGATCCAGGAGCAGGGCCTGTGTCGAGTCCTTTTAGAACTTTCTCAACATCCTTGGGTGTAAAGTCTATGTCACAGATCGAGTGCTCCAAACGGGCTAATGTAGTCACTTGTTGGCATATGGTCACATTTAGTTCACGACAATAGGCTTTCTGAAACTACTGCGCGAAGGTTTCCGCTATGTCTGTAACTAGGTCGCCATTATGGTTCCTCATTACAGGTGGAATGCTCACTTTGGATGGCATGCACCTTCGCAGATGGGAATAGAAGGGTTTTTGTCCGTTATCCAGTAGTTTTGCTTCATACAGTCTCCTGCTCCTTCTGCTTTCTGCCACACAATGATTGTTGGCGGTTCTGTAGCACTGGTAGTCCTCGTCATCCTTTGTGCCAATATAAACATCCCAAAGTATTCTCTTCGCAGATACAAGTTTCAATAATATATTGTCATTTATCCAGGGTTTATTACCTTTCTTCTTCTTCACTTTTTAAAGCGGAGCGTGTCTGTCTGTGTTTGTATCCACTATGGTTTTTAGCTGTCTCCAAAAACGCTCCACGTCAGTAGTAGGTTCCAAGATTTCGAGGTCCTTCTCCAGTTCCTCCATGTAGTTGTCAAAGTCAATGTAATGGTAATATCTTTTAAGTTTAGACTTACTGTGGACTCTTTGTATCAGAAATTGGATGCTGAACTCTAGTACGCAATGATCAATCTTTCCTATAGGTGGTTTTATAACATATTCCAGTGATTAAGTTTTCATCGTTTGTCATGATCAGATCAAGCAAGGATGGAGTGTTGCCTGTGCGGAAACGTGTCGGCTGGGAGACCAATTGATGAAGATTACTGTTGAGAAACATGTTCTTAAACAGTTCCTCGGGTCCCGTGAGGTCCTGTTCGATGTCTTGAGGCCATAGGATGTCGGAGTAGTTGAAGTCACCAGCGATAACTATCACATTGTTCGCTGAAGCAGCAGCCAAGTTAGCCAATAATTTAGAGTCACGTCGTTTCCATATATCTGGTTCCCTATCATCGGGTCGATAGACCCCAACAACAAGGAAATGGTCATATTGAATATCCAAAAACAAGGCTTCCGTAAGATCACTTACATACTTCTTATGAGTTCTTGCAACAATGGGTATACCGTTGACACGGTCTCTGACATATATGGCAACACCGCCACCACGCGTTTTGCCACCCTGCGACTTAGGTCGATGTTTCCGGTCTTGTCTAAATATAGTATAATCAGGTATGGCAAATGTGCTGTTTCTGTCCCTGCTGTTCAGCCAGGTCTCCGTGACAATTATAATGGATAGCTTGTTGGTGTTTACATATAAAAGAAATAGGTCAAATTTTATTGACAGCGAGCATAATTTGGTGTATAGGAAGGTAAGGTCAGTGTAGGGGTTGTTGTTTTAGGCACTTGAAATAAGGCCTCGCGGCAAGGCGAACACAGAAAGATGAAGGTGCATTTGGATTTCAACCCCATGACACGAGCCTCGCTGCTTGTTAGGTTGCTGCAACTAAGACATACGTTCTGTTTACAACCATGGCACTGTATCAAATTTTTATAGCTATGATCATTCTCGCACTGGAAGCACTTCATTTTGGAAACAAGTTTGCCACAAAAAGTCGTTAATTTTTTCGTAAAAAGAAGTCAATTGGATTTTACATTATGTAATGTCGGAGTTTTTGCGAGATAACACTTGTCCACTATTACAATGCACAATTTCACTAAATAACGTGTTTTTGGCGTAATTTAGACACATAAACTAATTATTTAATTAATTTAATACAATACACAAATTCTAACACTGTTCACTTTTTGAGGGTAGAGAGAAAAAAACATCTTTGGGATTTTTAAAACATCTTTGGGTGCATTAGTAATTATAGGCATAATGACCTGAATTATATATACTGGCTGGAACAGCAACAATGAATATTTTGACTATTTTGGTTTAATAGTGATTTGAGAAATGTCGGAATGTCGAAAACATAAAGCTTGTCCAATCAGGTGTTCCATTTACACTATAACACTTTGATCAATCATATATATACGTCATACATTACCTACACAAAAACTATATACATATATGACGGCTATAGGGACATGGGTATGTCGGATATCTGTACAAGGACATGCCGGATACCGGGCAAAGGGGTATTATTTCATATAAGTCTAAAAATATCTTATTTAATCTTAAAATTAAAGAAACATTATTTAATTACGTAAAATTTAAATAAATTGTTTATATCTTAGCACCATTTCATTCCCTGTGGGTCTTATACTACGGCCGTGGCTACAAAATCAAAAGTGAAAAGTTCAAAAAGTGACGGTTATTGGGACAGTTCCCTTATATGTATTTAGATTTAGATTTTAGATTTCATTTATTTCACCTTTACATAATTTTCTTACAATAGTATATAATACATATAATGCAGTCCTATTTGTAAAGATGATCGTCATAATTTTTTAATAATAATAATAGTATATTTCACAGTTACACTACTATACTAGTAGACGATGTACATAATGTAATATTAACTAATATAATAATATTTTCTTATCTATGTTACAATGTAAATATCCAGTGTGTGTACAATAAAATGTTAATAATAATTTTGAGTTTTGTCTAAGCTCGCTCTTAGAATTGTTAAAAGTCTTTCAAAATAAGTACGAACTCAAAATTCTTTTTGAATCTCGGCCTGAAACAGTGACTTCGAGGTAAGGTCGACGAAATCTTCCACTATACGTCATAAGGTGGCACTTCACTTGGCTGTTCGTGTTTGCGTATTTGTCATAATTGCCATGTGTGGTTGGTATTCCTGACAAAATATTCGTCTTATTTGTATGTCACGTATTTGACAAATACGACAAACATCCAATAGCGAATACGAATACCCATGTGAAGTGCCATCATTAAAGACTCTTTTAGAATGTCACTTTTAATAGCGTAGTTTTTTTTAATATTTTATTTTTTATTATATATAAACGGATATCACTCACTTATATTGTTAAAGTCGGCAATTAGACCGACAGTCTCGAAAAAGACCGTCGAAATCGGTCGAAACTGTCGGTCTAATTGCCGACTTTAACAATATAAGTGAGTGATATCCGTTTATATATAATAATTTGTAGTAATGGCTCACTATAGTTTTAATTCTAAAATTTTATTTTTTCCAATTTATTGGACGTAGATGTTTTAATGATTCATGTAAAGTTCACATACCTAAGCATTATAATGAGTCAATGATTAATTAATTATGTATTATGTTGATTTCTGCGTAAATGTTAAAGGAACTAAGACATTATTGTAATTACTACGCGAAAAGTAGCATTACCGCTAATCGCATCAGTTGCGTAACAATTGTAGATAATTTGTGTTGTTATTAGTGATCTTCGTAACGAATATTTCGTTCAATTTAGCTTTTTGAAATATTTCTTACATACCTATTTGTTTAATTATTTGTTGTCTAGCGTCTACTAAAAACTCTCCCATTTAAAAAAAAACTGTTTATTTCAGTGAAAAAAAAGGTTACAAAATTATAGCACGTTCCGATTTAGTTTTGATTTCGTATAATTATAAGTAGACCGAAGCCTAAATCAAGTGTCTTATTTTGTAAACAAAAACTACCCTACCCTACTAACATTTTAAGGTGTTCCGTGATTATTGCACAGTTACTTTCACATTATTAGATCGGATCACTTTATTTTCACAATGATGAACAGGTTCGATGAATCAGTTCCTTCAGTGTTACATCACAACAGGTAATTAGACGATCATATTTGTTTATAAAATAACAGTGATAATTTCAAACTACAGTAGATTTTTATATATTGCCAACATTTACAAGAATTCTACTATTCTCATATTTTAAATCACTAATCAAATAAAACGCACATTGATAATTATCCTATTGTAAGTGTTTTAAAGATTTTATTACATGTACACTCGAAGACAGATATAAGTATACAGGGGGTCTCAATAAGGTGCAGATTTTCTTAAAAACTACTGGACCGAATTTAATAAATCTTTTACAGATACATAGTTTTAACATGTATCTAACAGTGAAAGAATTCTTGCAATAGATCAAGTACTTAGTTTTTGAGATAGTCTCAATCTTAAGAACTCTCCTGTACACCTTTCTCAGTGTTCCACCGTACATGCACTCAAAAACACTTCTCTCTACAGCCTGTTAATAAAAAGCGACGCATTTCTCTTAAAGTTGACCACCCCTGCGGCCTGCTATCTCCGCTGCGTACGCGCACCCACACACCGACACCGCACACACGCGCACGCAGGCCTACAGACCTACTAACTACTTTCACCCACTTTGCCGCCTACCACCATGACTTTAGAGCCATTTTCGAGCGCACCGCTCGCTCTACCGCGTTGTGAATCAGCTGGTAAGTAGGTCATCCGACTATTTTCTTTATGGGCCCTCGCAAGGTCCTCTTCTGGGGCCGCGGGCGATACCTTAAGGTCATTGTCAATGGTGATTAACGGCCGTAAATAAGGCTCTAACTTAAGTTTATGTGGAAGGTTTAGGTGGGGTATTGTAGGGCGGGTTACCTTAGGAGTTTGAGAGCATGTTTGATGGTAACTGTTTGATTGGCTAATAGGACAGTCTCATAGTGAGCTGTGCAAAAGTATTGCAATCTAGGTCATGCTGTTGATTGTATCTTAGTACATAACATACAAATACATGTATTTTATTATTATTTTTAAAGCTATAAATACAAAAAAACTATTCTTATATTTTTATAAAAAATAATGTTTAAAACACCTTTGGTTGTCTAGTTTTTAAAGAAAGTGTTGCAGATTTTAATCAGTGCAATCAAAAGCTTTTCAAAGAGAAATGTGTGTTTAATGTCACGTTAAGTTAATCAGAAAAAGTACGGTGAATTTATTGGATAATTTGAGCAAGATCTGAAGTTTCAAGCTTTTATCAAGAGTTCCCGCTACAAGCTCGGGAGTGAACGTGACTGTCGAGCTGCTTCGTCCAGAGTGATTCAATTCAATTCATTTATTCAGTTATTACAATTTCATTACAGATTAAGTTCCAAAGCGAAATTGTATCCATACTTATTAAAATATTTTAGTCAAAAACTAATCAAACATAATCAATTATTAAATTGCATCAATGTCAAAAAACATAAAAATAAATTATTAAATAAAATTAAATTATGACGATGACGCTACGGCGTCTCCTCTGGCTGAAGACATGAAGACGCGGATACCCAGGGTGAACACGTTACTGCGACTCCCCTGGAGGAAGATAGAAGACTATTATATTATTTATATTGAATTTTCTGTAACATGACATTGGCAAATGACGAACTGTCGAGTCCATTAATAAAATAAATATTTATATATGCATTTGAACCAAACAATTAAGAACTTTTATTATTATTTGTCTTGCTCGTACTTGCAAAGTAATATCAGATTTTAACGGTGGTTTAATTGTACAAGCGATCCATAATAAAACGAAGTAGCTAACTGGCCGATCGTAACAGAATAGCGTTTAATTTCATTGTAATTTGAAGAAGGTAGTTGTACAGTACACATGGAACAGTATCATCCTACGTCACAGCGCGTAGTGGTTTACCGTTCGGGCGATAGCAACGTGTTAAGGCGCTGACATGAGCCAACTAGCGCCGCCAATCTTAAAAAAATAATATCTTCCAATATAATCAATTTTATTAAAAAAAGCTACGTTCACATTGTTTATTGCTAGACGTGATTCAATGTAGGTAAGTTGTAGTCCACAAATGTGCCAGAAACGGCCGTTTTTCGCAATTATGTGAACTACAGCTTACCTACATTGCATCATGTTACAAATAAGCATTTAAAAAATAATATTTATAGCAATAAACAATGTGAAAGTAGCTTTTTTAATAAAATTGATTATATTGGAAGATATGATTTTTTTAAAATTGGCGGCGCTAGTTGGCTCTAGGAAGGCTCTTAAGGGCAATATCCTACAACAAGTGGCGCATCCATACTATATAAAACAAAACCGGCTAAGTGCGAGTCTGCCTCGCGCCCCGAGGCTTCCGTGCAACGCAACTTGACCCCATAACTTTGCTCTAACGAAAAGATAAACTAGATTTAGAGACCAACTTAACTTTGCCATTATTAAGATATTATGCCGTGCACGTTGCAGTGAAAGAATTTTTGTAATAGGTCAAATAGTTTTTGAGAAAATCTCAACCTTAAAAACTCTCCTATACACCTTTCTCTGTGCTCCACCGTACCACAGTGACTTCGCCTTAACACAGTGTTCTAGGCGCGAACGTTCGTGTTATGATAATTCGGCTCATTAAGAAGGTGTTAATTGCACCGGATTGTGCAGGCTTCAGCACCACTCGGGAGTTGGGGTGCACGACCTATCGCCATGTTTCAGCTCTAAAGTATGCTTTTTGTCATGAAAAACTATACTTACCCAGTGACCGCGTGATCACTTGATCGGTATTAAATAGATCAATATCAGGATCATATTAATTAAATAAAACGTGAATTCCCATGTTAAATATTTATTATTGATGTCTCGATATTTCGACAGCATTGCAGCCATCATGGTCACGAGTAGACTGAAGTCGGTGAGTGTTGTGTGTTTATCAAATTAATATGTATACAAACCGTGAAAGTTTAAAAAGTAATATCAGGATCTTCGGATAAATTATATACGCCACTGCCGAATGAGAACCGTAATAGGGGATTACGGTTCTCAAAACGATCGAATCATACCATGATAAACTCAATAATAAGATGTGTATCTTGGACATAAAAAAATTGTATTAATACCTCCTGTAACCACATTTTCTTCGAATAAATGATATCTTTTTAAGAGCCTTCATAGAGCCAACAAGCGCCGCCAATCTTAAAAAAATCATATCTTCGAATATAATCAATTTTATTAAAAAGCTATTTACAAAATGTTTATTAAGATGAATAATATTTTTTAATATACAATAAATGGCATAATTGCGACAAGCTAAGTTGTAGTTCACAAATGTGCCAAAAACGGCCGTTTTTCGCAATTATGCGAACTACAACTTACCGACATTGAATCACGTTATAAATAAGCATTTAAAAAATAGTATTTATCGTAATAAACATTTCGTAAATAGCTTTTTTAATAAAATTGATTATATTGGAAGATATTATTTTTTTAAGATTGGTGGCGCTAGTTGGCTCTATGAAGGCTCTTAACAAGTCTTTCTTGAAGTTATTTTTCAGTTCATTGCAGAGGCGCCTTACCGCTATCCGGCCATGGGCCCCATGGGTCGCCAATAGTCGGCCCAGCTGTGGCCGCCATACGTCAGGGGCCGGGGGCTAGCATTAACAAGACGGATGGATCGCAAATCGGTTTCCTATAAAGTTTATCGGGTGTGAGCTGAGTGGGATACGAGGAGCGGGTCACCGATTTTTTTACAATTAACAAAATCAGTGACTTTTGTTTAAGTAAAATCCTCAGCTCTTTATTTATTTTATTAATGGTCTCTAGAGTTCGTCATTTACCAATGTCATATTACAGAATATTTAAAATATCATATCGTCTTCTCTTCATCCAGGGGAGTCGCCGTAGCGTCGTCCGTCACCCTGGGTGTCCGCGTCTTCTTGTCTTCCTCCAGATTCGTCATTTGCCAATGTCATGTTATAGAAAATTCAATATATAATAGTCTTCTATCTTCCTCCAGAGGAGTCGCAGTAGCGTCTTCACTCTGGGTAGCCGCGTCTTCTTGTCTTCATACAGGGAAGTCGCCGCAGCGTCATCACTCTGGACGAAGCAGCTCGACACTCGACAGTCACGCTCACTCCCGAGCTTGTAGCGCGACTCTTGATAAAAGCTTGAAACTTCAGATCTTGCTCAAATTAACATACTGTCATTCGCGAACAATATATATATATTAAACACAAAATAACCACTGTAGACATTAAAATAAAAATTACCTAATAATTTTGCACCCGTCGTTTCGCGCCATTTTTACGACAAAAAATTACAAAATTGTTGTCGTAAAAAATGTCGAGTTATTCTACCTATTCATGCATACCTCTATCGCTTCCCGCTCTCGCTCGCTCGCCCGCTGCCGCCCGTCACCGTGCGGCGTCACGGGCTGGTTCCGCTGAATTCGGCGCCGTCTAATGACAGCGGCCCACTGACCCGCTTCTAGCGCCGGCCCTGTCGCATTGTTTTAATTTGATTTATATTTATATTTTTTATAGTTCTCTCACACTCATCTATTTTATTAGAAACAGATTTGATTCAATAACAATATACTACATTAGCTGCTGCCCCTCTTGTTGTGCCCAGTATTCTCTTAAATATTTTTCATTTGGCAACCAGGAGTTTATTTTCCTCTTTAAGATGGCAGTGTGAGAGTGAGGAAGAACTGGGAAGTTGAAGACCTAGTGTCCGAGCCCAACATCATCGGCGAGATCAAGTCTGCTCGACTCCGAATGGGAGAAGACCGAGGTGCCAAACTAGCGTATCTGGGACGAGCGACTGTCCGCCGGCCGGTCGGGCGTCCTCGGTACCGCTGGAAGGACGAGGTCGAGACCTGCACCGACTGCAGGCACACACGTGTCGGCAGTCGGTGCAGGACCGGCACGACTGGCGGCTTCTCGTTGCGAAGGCCAAGACCCACTTCGGGTCACTGAGCCAGCGGAGTAAGTAAGCTGCTGCCCGCGACTTCGTCTGCGCAGGATTAGAAATTATAGTCTATGGCGCGAATTCATAAACGCCATTTAAAGTTACGTCACCATTTAGGCCCTCGGTCCTTTTCTATACAAACGTCATACAAACTTCATACTAAAGAATGTTTTGCTAAAAGGACACTGGCAGAGTTCTTCAGAGAGGCGCCATAAAACAATAAAGAAGAAGAAAGAGATAGAGTAACTTAAGTTGAGTTAACTGCGTAATATCTTCGGTATTAGTTGAGATATCGCAAAACTTGATTGATGCAATAAAAAATCAACTAGCCTATTATGGATATAACTCACTTAAATTGTTGAAGCCTGCAATTAGACTGACAGTTTAAGTGAACAACAATATAAGTGAGTGATATCCGTTTATATACATATAATAATTTAAAATGCTTGTATATAGAAAATCTACAGAAATCACGATTGCTCAAAGCTAGCAGAGATTTTTGTTAATAAATATATCGTGCGTTGATGTCTTTGCTAAGAAGCTACGATATCCTCGCGGCTTACTCGCAAACTCGCCCACTAAATAACTGTTCTGCGGGCGAGTTTCCCTTTTGTAAATTTTGAAGTAGTAAACTGGCCCACATGCTTTAATGATACTGGGCGAGTTGCTTCTGGGCGAAAATTACAATAGTAATGTCGCCCAAATGTTGGATTCTATTGCGTAGCTATTTATAAATTACTAGCTGTACCCCGCCACTTCGTTTGCGTAGAGGAGAAGAGTAGAGTTTGCCTGTCTGTACACTAGCTAATTTTGGTTTTATATGTAACTGATGTATTTTCATTTGTGTGCAAATAAAGTATATTTGAATTGAAATTGAATTGAGAAGGATGGAGAGGATGGAGGAGATGAGGAGGCAGATTTTCCTCTCTGGATCCTTGTTTCCACATCACATACCGCCATGGTTTATAGCCTATGAGCTGTCCGGATATTTCAGCTATCTCCCAGTGAAACTCCCATCAAAATCCCTTCAGTAGTTATGGCGTGATACTTGCACAAAGTCACAGACAAAAATTCTAAAAATTAGTGTTTTAGCATCAGTATCGATCCTGAGACACATTACAATTATTCTTTTCAAAAAATATCCAATTTATTTATTTTTATTTATTTATTTAAATTACACTCCACAGCATAACAGTACTGAGACTAAAGCACTGTGAAATTACATATTACATTAGGACACAATTTTTTTTTTTTTTTACAAGGGTTAGTACCTTACTACTATAAATTAAATTAGCATAAATATTAACAAAAAAATTAATAGAACCACAGGGTAGGTAAACCTAAAAAATATGTGAAGTTATCGTCATTCATCCATCTCCTCACATAACCTCATGCACTCTTTACACACACTCGACCATCGACCAGCAAAAACATCACATGCCGGTGCTGATGCGAGAAGCGAGTTGAGAAATTTTAGAGCGCGAATCAGCGGCATGTTCCTGTGCGACACTGTGCGTGCGGACGGCACCGCCAGCAGGACGCTGTCTCGCGCTCGAAAACTGTATTTTGGCACAGTGGGGACGTACAGGCGTACCAAACGCGCCACTAATTCGGGACAGTCTGAATGCCCGCGCAAGATCCCGCAAGTCGTAGTCAGTAGGGTATGGTTACGCCTCACCTCCAGAGAATTAAATCCTAACACCCCTAGCAGGAATTTCGTTGGGTACAGGAAGGGGTAGTACCCAAACATTTTCTTGTACAAGAACCTCAGAAACGCTTTTTGAATTTTCTCTAGAAGCAATGCGTAAGTAACCTCATAGGGATTCCAAACCAATGCGGCTGCCTCAAGCTTACTTCTGACTAACGCGGTGTACACTAGTTTCATGGCGCCAATGTACAGACACAACTTTTTTACAGTCTTATTATATGTATAGATTATAATTGATAAAGAACATTGGTCTGCTGTTGTCCCACCACCTATATACAATCTTGCCTATACTAACAGTATTTTGTCAATCAAAATTCAAAACAGCACGGTTCCAATTTTTAAACCGGGTTATTTTGCTTTTAATTATTGCACAAACTGGGGTCTATTTCATTTTAAAACTGGTATTACCGTAGTAATTAGTTTATTTAACTTTAATTTAAATAAACTTATTAAAATTGTATGCATTTTGAAGATGAATTGGATGTAATTACCAAATGACAATACCAGATTCTGCCCCACCATCAACCGTATGATGAACAAGATAACGAATAAATGTAAAAATATCGCCGTTTTTTATTAAAATTATTGGTTTAAAATAAAGTTCTGTACATCAAACGAGTCAAAAAAAAACAGCTTAATTAAGAATTCAGAAAATAGTAGGAAATCGAAGCGAATTATTCATTGTTTTTGTTATCATTTTCTACTACTCTCGCAACTCCTACTGATTATGATTATTCAATATGAAACCTGTAATAAGGCCCCAACAAAATGATAGGTACAGCTTCAATGGCCACGTAGTTTTGTAGGCAACTCAATGGGGTAAAGCTCCATTGAAATGTGGCAATGTGATTTGTTCACCGAGCATGGATAACGCATAATACAAATTCTAACCTTAAGAATATTTTGTAACATGACATTAGCTAATAACGAACTGTTGAGTCTATTAATAACATAAATACACCACTCCACTCTCCAAGCGCGACATTCCGCACGCAAAATCTGCGCCCGCGCACCCCGCACCGTTAGGCGGCCACAGACGGAACTTGGCCCACTGTCGGCCGCGACTCATCTTCGGTTCGGAAGCCGATGACGATATGTTGTGCAATATTTAGATCCGGCCCATACAAGGCGGATAACAGGACTCTTTATACAGGGTGTCCTTAAGGGCCTTCCATGAGCCAACTAGCGCCGCCAATCTTAAAAAAATAATATCTTACAAATTATTAATTTTTATTAAAAAAGCTATGTGCACAATCTTTATTAGGATAAACACTATTTTTTAAATGCTTATTTATAACGTGATTCAATGTCGGTAAGTTGTAGTTCGCATAATTGCGAAAAACGGCCGTTTTTGGCACATTTGAGAACTACAAATTTGCTTGTCGCAATTATGCCATGTATTGCAATGCCATGTAAAATTGATTAAATTAGAATATATTATTTTTCAAAGATTGGCGGCGGCGGTAGTTGCTAGGAATGTCATGGAAGGAACTTAAATATTGAATTGGTAAGATTTTTTAGTAAATCAAAACTGCATAAAATTGAAATAAGTAAGTACATAACAAAGGAGAAAAATAAAAATAAAATATAAGGCCGCCTGTCTGTACATTAACTAATTTTGGTTTTATATGTAACTGATGTATTTTCATTTGTGTGCAAATAAAGTATATTTGATTGATAAAATATTTACAATAAATTCAACTATCAAAAAAATTAATAATTTGATGTGCATCGTTACCGAGCTTTCGAGTTTTTACATTTCAAGGCATTTCAATTTTTTTTTGTAACAATGTCCTTCACTGGGATTTGACCTAATGGTCATTTCTAAGGTCATTGTGTGACTCGTGATGTAATTAGTTCTTTTTTTGGCAGTTTTGATTTACTAAAAACCTTACCAATTTAATATTTATCAACAGTTAATTTATTAATAAAGCTTAAAAATTACTACAAATAATAAAATTACTCAACACTAACATTAAATAACTAAAAACTAAAACTACCTATAAATAAACTAACTATAAATAAAATATGTCCTCTAGGAGGGCATCGGGAGTCACGGTGCCCAGAAGGCTGGCAGCATTCCCTCTCTGAATTGCCAACGCAATACGTTGGCAGAGGTAGCTGCCAGCCCTCTGGTCACCGGACTCCTCGACCAGCCGCTTGGACAGCTCTTTGACGAGCTGATATTATATTTATGCTTATATTTATCATGAGTACAGCCCCCAGTTTCAATTTGTCGAATGAATTCAAGGACACCCAGTATATGTCTGTCTGTGGCATCATAGCTCCGAAACGCTATTAACAGGTAGACATTTTAATAAACAAGAATCTCAAATATTTGTAACAAAAACATTCCCAAAAACAAATTGTACTTTTAACAGATCTTCATTTAAAGCGGTGTACCGCCACCAAAATACCTCGACACCTGTGTCAGACTTTATTACTACAGACATAAAAAGTGAATTGGCTCGTTCTAACTGTTCTTATAGATTGGTAAGGGCCGTACGGTCTGCCGATTGTCCATTGGACACGGCACCTAATTGCAGGTGCTAAACAAACAAACCCGACCGCTACTTTAGTTTATTTATATATCGGCAAAACGTTTCTTACTTTCTTTGCTTTGTCGGTAAGAAATGGTAATGCGGTTTATTGCGTTTCGACTTCGGGGTTTATGTAATGTGACAATGAGATTTTGTCATTTGCATGTATTACAGTTTAGCCACACTGTCTAATTGGTGTTCATCATCATCATCATCAGCTCGTATCAGTCCACTGCTGGATTAAGAAGAAGAAGTATGTCCTAATCATCATCATCATCATCCCGTATCAGTCCACTGCTGGACGTAGGCCTCTCCCAAAGCGCGCCACTCAACCCTACTCTCGGCCCTCTGCATCCAACTTCGTTTCTTCTTCTACATCATGCAGGTTTCATCACGATGTTTTCCTTCACCGTTTTGAGAGCACTCGGTAAATGTACGTAAGATTTTCCGTCGAAACAACCGAGGATAACTCATTGATACATGGCTGCCCTGTGGGAATCGAGTCTGGGACCTCTGTAACGCAAGTCCATTGACCCAACCACTGAACCACCAAGCTCTGCTTATTTACTAACTAACACTTATATGGTCTTTGTGACTGCAATAAATCATTTGAATTTGAATTACATCTTCCAATCAGCCAATAAAAACGGTATATACGAATATCCTTGAATTGATTTTAGTAGGGCAAGGTACATTGTTGCCAGGATTAGTAGCAGTGTGAAAAAAGTTAGTAATTATAATTATTCAGCGTCGGTGTGAAGCAAGCAGGATGGTCGGAAGTGGCGCACGCGCAATGACCTGGAAACGCGGCCGCGGTGCCCCCCGCCACCACCACCCCTCTGGCGCCCGACAATTGTAACACAGCCTGTCAATTCTAATAACAAGATCTCCAGACTATATGCTATATAAATATACATAGTTTTCACAGACCACTTACCCCATAGACCTGTAACAGGAGGGCGCCCGTGGCTGCCCGCACATGAGCGCAAAATTGCTGTACGCGTAACCTAGAGATATCGACATGGATTTTATACGGCACCCCTGCCACCCGCTTCGTCTATTGCGCTTATCGTTTGACAGAATTTTTCGCTTGCAAATTTGTACCGATTTCATGTCTATATAAGTGGTCTGTGATAGTTTTACATTAGGTTACAACTAAATCATTTTATTATAGTTTGTTATTGACAAACGATTGTAAAAGTTAAGCAACGCTGGGCGTCAGTACCGAATGGGTGCCCGCTAGTGACACTTTCATCTGAGCCCCTCCGTGCATCGTAGCACGTAAAGCAGTTGGTCCCGGTTGTTGTCGCTTGACAGCAGTCGTTAGGCCACGTCAAGAATAACTCTGACAAATAGGTTTGCTCACTAAACCACACGAGAAAAGAAAAGAAAACGCACTATGTGACGTCTGCACTGATGATTCCTGAAAAAAAAGGTTAGGTATTATTTAGAAAGATTTTGCACCCAACTTATCACCAATTGCCAAGTCTTCCTATCAATGTGTAGCAATTAGTCTTCCCGCCGGTCTCCGTGCGTGCGCCCACGCATCTTGCCGGTAAGTATGTCGGCCGTGTAGCGCGGTGCGCGCGCGCAGCCGCCCGCCATACCGCGCGCGCGCGCACCGAGACCACACTGTCACGAGCGAATACCAACCAAATGGATCACGAATGAGATTTACCTATCAATTAGTTTTAAACATTCATCATTCATTCATTTCATACATTGATGACTAAAGACTGATGTACGGAATTCATTTTGACGCTTTATATCTTTGGAGTGATCTTAGGCCCGTATTAATAAAACACTCTCAGCTCAAAAGTTAATCTTTAGAACGACCTCAAGATGGCGTTCCTATTAATAAACTTAACTTAAGCGCTTTTCGGAATCGGGTATCACGTGAAACGCCCGTATTAATAAACAAAACTCAGTTCGCTCTAAACTCACACTTGAGAACGTATTTGCTGATTACAGTCGAACCGCGACTTGAGAAAGACATCACGTGATACACACTCAAGATTGGGTTAAATAAAATATAGACATACTTGAGATGGTGATCACGTCTTGAGAGTGTATCAGTTGAATTCGCTTTTGAAGGCGGGTTTGAGCTCAGACTACCTTCAAGTGTTGATCGTTTGCGGGTTGATTCACCATCCAAACTGATGAACTGACCACAGAAGAAATAATAGTACCAAGAACTGTTATGCGAACCTGGAGACTTTTTAAAAGAACACTTCCTTTTCTTACTGCACATGTGTCGTCGCAACGAATTGGTGAATGTATTGACTCAAACAAAAAAGCCTTGAATGCATCATTATTGTACTTTCTTTGGTAATAATTACGTCTCTAAAAAGTCCTTTATTGTGTCCAAATATTTTGGCCCACAACGTTCACGGTTGTTTAAAACACATGTGCGGATTGTAGAAGAAATGGTGTGAAGACCTTTTGTATTGGGTTTTTCTAAAAAATAAATACTTAATTGTTTTTTAAAGAACAATTTGAACACAATTGTAAGAGCAAAGCACGGACCACTTGCCCAATAGACATGAAATTGTGACAATGCCAGATTCTGCCCCACCATCAACCGCATGATGAACAAGATAACGAATAAATGTAAAAATGTCTCCATTTTTTATGAAAATTATTGGTTTAAAATAAAGTTTTGTACACCGAGCGAGTCGAACAGCTTAATTAAGAATTCAGATAATAGTAAGAAATCGAAGCGAAATTCATTGTTTTTGTTATAATTTTCTACTACTCTCGCAACTCTTACTGATTATGATTATGCAATATGACACCTGTAATAAGTCCCCAACAAAATGATATATGAGTTTCAATGGTCACATAGGTGACCAAAGGTGGTGCAAAGCTCCATTGAAATGTGGCAATGTCATTTGCACGCGAATAATTCTGTCAACGATGAGCGCATAGAGACGGCGGGGGACAGGGGTGCCGTATTAAAGAGATGCGTCCATGTCGATAATATCTCTAGGTTACACGTGTCGCGAAGCAATGTTGCGCTCATGTGCTGGCAGACACGGGCGCCCTCCTGTTACAGGTCTATGGGGTAAGAGGTCTGTGGAGCAAAGACATACGCTGCTAATGAGACTCTATGCGTGTCATAGTGTCCTGGTACTTTAAATGATACTTAAAGAGCTGGGGCTTCTGACCAAGGTGGAAACAACAGTTTAGTGAAACATAATATTGAGACTCTCAGTTAACCATGGTCTCCTGGTACTTCTAATGCTTCTTCATCATCAGCCCGTATCAATCCGCGATACACGACTCTCGGGTATTGCATCCAATCATCAGCCTTGCGCAGGCCATCCCTCCATCTGGTAGGGTACAGTACGGCTGCGCAGGCGCACCAAGTTAACCCAAAATGCAAGTGGAGCGCACGGCCCCGTTTCAGAGTGCGCGGAATTTGGTTCTTCGCGACAACGGCTGCGGACACACTGGGGCCGACAGGTAATTCTGTCTTCAGAAGTTCAGAATATATATTTTTTTATTGCACCACCTTCAGCACCAATGTCGCTCGTCACTTCCTGAGCAACAGAGTTGTTCAGGCCTGGAACTCACTTCCAGACGACGTTGTCTCTGCCGTCTCAGTTAACGCATTCAAAAACAAATTGGACAGTTATTTTAAAACCATTAACAAGAACAATACCACTAAGTGATAGACTTTACAAACACTGTGAAGTGGACATATCAGCGATGAGCTGCCTGTCCATAATTAAATAATAATAATAATAAATTTTCCCGCTAGAAATCAGAGGACATAGTGAATCTGGTATTTGTATGAGACGTAAGAAAAAGGTTATACTTCCTTATTTTATTTTTATTCTGAATGCAATTCGAAAGTAGGTTAAGGTAATAGTTTGGTTCGATAAACGCGACTAATAGAGACCGAGACAGCTGTCACATGTTTTGGCAACACTAACTATGGCCACACTAACGTGGCTAGCAATAAGCGTGACTTGGTATTTGTCTACGAATTAAGCCTTCTGTCCCTTTCTAACGTAACATTTTTAACGACGTCTGTAAGGCACAAATACATGGTTTAAGTATGACTAACAGTATAAGCGTTAACGTTGTTTTAGTTTTCCTTGAATATTATAAGTAGGTAATGTATATTTTTGAATTTGTGTTTGTGTTGGATTTCTTCTCGAGTCCACGACTTATTTTTCAATATAATTTACAATATTTATAAAATAAAACCGTGAACTTATTTCTTTATCTAGCTTCGTGTATCCCCAACCTTGTAAAGTTTGGCGAAATGGAGAGCGCTGATTGGTCACAGCGGCAAAGCGGAGCGCGGCATCCATTAGCCACCGGTACCCTGCGCCTGCGCACACAGCGACACACTTTACTGCGCTACCTGGAATATAGTAGGGGACTTCGCCCTAATAATAATTAAATTACTAAATACTGGCTGGTATTAATTGGAATACCAAAATACTAATCCTCAGCATGACGACCTATTGTGCAATATTTTATAAGTACAAACAGAGGTTATATCAAAAAACAAAAAACGCGACTGCAAAAAAGCCTTTTGATTAAGGCTTCGTATGCGCGTATTTTCGGTTTATCTACGAAGGCTACGGCATTAACTACTAAAATTAAACATCTGAAAAAAATATATAGTAATCTTGGGGTATCTATTTAGAGACTGATGAATACCGATGCACGATTGGGCAAACTTCGCTCGATAGAAAAAAATCGCAAACATATTCCATGTCTTTTAAAATGAAAATGATATCTAAACCGAAATAGTTATTCATACAAAATATATATCAAAATGTAGGGTACTATAAATACGAGAACTTGTTTTAAAAAAAATCTGATTTTTGTTATCGTATTTTTATTTCCCTGCCAAAATTCATAAAAATACGAATATCGAGTCACTGCGCCGTGCTCTTCACTCCGCCGCTGCGGGGCATCTTGTGTCTCACACTTGCTATTGACAACCATATAGCGCCTTAAGTTTTTATCACTCCCGTAATCAAGACGAATCTAACGATACCTCATACACCAAAATCGATTAAGCCGTTTAGGCTACAGGATGGTAGGGAGGAATGGACATATACATACATACATACATACACCCGAAAAACATTACCCTTCTTCTGGGGCAGTCGGGTATAAAAACAGCATTATCTATCCTCCATTTTTAAGGTTCCATGCCACAAATGAAAAAGGAACTAGGATAACTTTTTGTGTTTTATTAATTCTCTGTGTTTGCGGTTTAATGTTCTCTGTCAGTTTTATTACACAATTCATTAATAAAGTGTGAGAACTTCCGACCAGGCTCATCAAAACTAGACAACAGTTAGACAGATCCAGTCTGGGTCAAAATAAATCACTTTGTTTATAATGAGGCGGCATTTGACAGTGGCAAGATCGATCGCCGACAAATTGTGTTATAATGACTCCAGGCAGTGTTGCCAGATCTACGGAAAAATCCGTAGCTCTACAGATTTTAGGCTTTGTTTACGGATATACGGAAATCAACTCTTATAGAAAAGTAACAAAAACAATGAATAAATCGCTTTGATTTCTTACTATTTTCTGAATTATTAATTAAGCTGTATTTTTCGAATCGCAACTTGTACAAAACTTTATTTTAAACCAATAATTTTAATTAAAAACGGAGATATTTTTTACATTTATTCGTTATCTTGTACATCTTGCAGTTGATGGTGGGGCAGAATCTGGCATGGTCATTTGTACCGATTTCATGTCTATTGGGTCTGTGACATGAAGTAAGTAATTTTAGAAGAGAGCACAAGTAAAACTATACAACAAATTTCAAAAAATCTTCTGCCAGTTGCTAAGTTTGTTCTAATTTTTAATTTGTTAGCCGGTATCAACCATATTTTGTGGTTTTATTCAGTGTTTGTGTTTCAACCTCGTCCTACGGAATTTTTATAAACGTATCAGGCAACACTGACACCCGAAGCGGGCGAGCTTATTTAATTACAATCTGGCGGACAAACGGACAGACGGAAGATTAGTGGGATATAGATGAGTTGACACGGTTTTAACGTGTTCCGTGTCAAGAAAGCTAATTTTGATTGAAGATTCATTAGCGATCGAATGGGAATTAGGCGAATGACATGGATTTTATGTCGATTTAGGGGTCACAGCTTCGTTGGTTTAGGTATGTCGTTTTCGTTGGTCATCTATATGGCCTCATCTATTTATCTAACTTTACGTTGGCTCAATTAAACACTTTTGATTCTCTCTAAAAAGGTTGATAAGTGTACTTCAATACTAAAACTGACTCGATATCAGTTTATTTTAAACTTTATAGCAAAGGGCCCTAAGAATCCTAATCGTTGATTTATTACTTAAGGGCCTGACATGAGCCAACTAGCGCCGCCAATCCTAAAATAAATAATATCTTTTAATATAAACAAAATTTATTATATTAAAAGATATTATTTTTTTATTAAAAAAGCTATGTACAAAATTATAATACTATTTTTCAATATATACAATACATGGCATAATTGCGACAAGCTAAGTAGTAGTTCACAAATGTGCCAAAGACGGCCGTTTTTCGCAATTATACGAACTAGAACTTACCGAAATTGAGTCACGTTATAAATAAGCATTTAAAAATATATTTTTACATAGCATTTTTAATAAAATTGATTAAATTGGAAGATATAAGATTGGCGGCACTAGTTGGCTCATGTAAGGCCCTTAAAAGCCTTGCATAGTAAGTATTTTAAATGTAACTGGAAACGTGACGACTTCAAAAAAATTACTTCCATCAAAAAACAACCTGCACTCATTTAATTTCACACCCCACAAAAAAATCTTTTTATCCAATTGTGAGTACAGGATTCTTTACCTTCCAAGAAAAATAAGGTGCTACTGTAACGATTGTTCTAAAGGCATTGTGCAATAAAGGTAATGTGACAAAATGGTCATAAATACTGTCATCGGAACAAGTGCCAGAATCGATGTGAAGAATTGGCACAAAGGTGACAAAAGGTGTGGTTCAGGAGTCGGTACAGGTAAATATTTTGGTCAGCGATTGTGTTGATGACTATAGGGCTGCGGGGAGGCTTTGTGAGGCTTAGGGGGATCCGAACTATGAAGGCCTTTCAATAAGGTTGTCAGAGACGTGTCATATTTATAACTAGCTGTACCCCGCAACTTCGTTTGCGTAGATAAAGTTCTATGCTCAGATCACATACCGCCATTGCTTATAGCCTATGAGCTGTCCGGATATTTCAGCTATCTCCTAGTGAAACTCACATCAAAATCCCTTCAGTAGTTATGGTGTGATACTTGCACAAAGTCACAGACAAACAGACAAAAATTCTAAAAATTGGTGTTTTGGCATCAGTATCGATCCCAAAACACATTACAATTATTATTTTCAAAAAATATCCAATGTACAGACACAACTTTTTTACAGGATCGCAAGCCAACTAGGATATTGGTCATCTCAAAAGTACATTTATCACCGCCACTCCGTCTTAAATCCGTAATGAAACATGCCTACAGAGAAGCAAATCCAGAATCCTCAATTGACCATGCCTGCATTCTGATTAACAACTAAATCAGCATATTCTTTGCCTCGTCTGGTGTAGTGATCAAACCTATTGTCAGAGTTGTTGAATTGAGGCCCGCAGATCTCTGCTATGGACTGACTACTGCTGCCGAGCACAGCAACCGGGACCGACTGCTTGACATGCGCCCCGAGGCACGAAGCAGCTCAAATGAAAATGTAAATCGGTCACCCATCCAGATCCAGCCCTCGCCCAACGTTGCTTATCTTGAATACATTGCTTGAATAGCACCAATAGTTAAGGCAGGTGTGCCTAATGACCGCCCACGAGCCATTGTCAAAGCCTGCCTTGCGCAACCCTAGAGCTTTAAAAGCTTCACTTGTTGGAAATACAATGGACTTTAAACAGTAGCAAAGGTGTTTTTATTATTGCCATTGAAGGAAGATGTGAGGTGACTTGAATAGGAAGTTAGATCATCTCAGCGCGTCCAGATGACGACATAAATGTTTTGCGTTTAACCTACTGGACACACGTGAGTCCAGTCCTTCGTGTCCAGATAGTGAATAACCAATATAACGGCTTTAGGAATATATTTACTTACATTCGTAGACTTGTTAAGACGTCGATGACACTTGAAGTGATGATGTACCTACCTACTTGCATGTCTACACAATATATTACCTAAGTAGTTGCAATAAATACTTATCTATAGTTAAGGCACAATGTAGTTAAGGTTTCAATACTGTGAGTAAGTAGGGATTTACCAAGTACATTTTAATAGGGTGTGACAAGTACTTACCTATTATACAAATAAGATTTAAAGAAACCGTTGACATAAATATTGGTGATCAACTGTGGAAGAAGAATTCAAATCAGTGTCAAAAGGTGTAAAATTATAAAGATAATTATATAGGCTACCCCTTGAGTACCACTACGCCCCCGCGTAATGTTTTTCAAAGTTCGTAAACAAAATATTGTATATCTACGCCAGAATTTCAAAGTTTGCAGAATTACAAACTCCGGCGACCTGAGGGCTGGCGCTTACCTCTCGCAAAGGAATTCGACTTAGCCTGGCCATACAGAGAGGTAATGCAGCCAGCGTCCTCGGCACGATGCCCTGTGGAGGGGAGCTGCACGACGACGTGTACCTTTTATAATATATTTTTTTTTACCCAATTGATTATTTTAATTATTTTAAATTTTATGACAATTTTATATTAGACAAACTGCTATCGCCATCTACTGGAAATATCTTTTACTAAACAATCACCTTTTCGAGAACAGCGCCATCTATTACAAACTTTGTGTACCTCTTCAGCTCAGTCACACCGTCTTCATTACCACGTACTTCACTCACTACGTAGTACAAACGTGCACGAACAGGTGGCGCTGCATGTATGTTGCGTTCAATCAGTTATCGAAGCATTCTAATAGATGGCGCTCAATAACCATTTAGTTTCAATCCCATTGGCTAGATGGCGCTGTTCTCAAATTACTTCTCTGATGAATATAATTGAAACATAATTATCGTTTCTTTTCTCCCTCAGTTGTCATAATAAATAATGCTGCCATTTTCTATTCTCGAATAGATTTTTCCGAGTCATTATTAATAATCTATTTTGAATGGATTTTGATGTTTAACGGATCGACATTGTTAGTTTCGTATTGGACTATAGGAATAGAATATGCTCAAAAAGCAGCTGTTTTTATTTTTGTAATTATTATGTAATTATTTGAATTAGTAAAAGAGATGACTTTCTACCTATTTGAATTTAGTAAATAAATAAAACAAGACAGGCTTTTGAAAATAGCGGGAAACGACGGTTGCGAAATTGTGGTTGTTTCGTTAATCATAAAATGTTCGCGATTTGGCGCTATAGTCAAGAGTTCCCGCTACGAGCTCGGGAGTGAGCGTGACTGTCGAGCAGCTTCGTCCAGAGTGACGACGCTACGGCGACTCCTCTGGATGAAGAGAAGACGATATGATATTTTGATTATTCTGTAACATGACATTGGCAAATGACGAACTGTCGAGTCCATTAATAAAATAAATAAATAAGACACTATGTCACCATATTTCGAAATACTATCTAGATAAGATCTCCAGTGCGAACCTATAGTTAATTATAACCCGCACAGCGGCTGCAGACCTCAGTTATGGTGATGAGCCAGATTTGATTATTGCCGTGTTTTGCACGCGATGGCATCTCACAGCGTCACGCGGTCTGCTCTCTGACCGCGTGATCGCATCCTGTAGCAGGATGTGATTTAATACGAGTCCAATTGAAGCAAGCACATGAAGCAATTCTTTTGCTTGTGGTGGGGTACTAAACCCAAACCTCCCGCCTCTCAGCTATGAGGAATACGACGCAAGGACGACTTGCGTCGTATTCCTCATAGCTGAGGGGCGTGACGCCTCTGGATTATCTTTTCTCTGATGATGGTGCGCCATCTGTTCCTATCTTCGGCGACGTGAAGAGCATCGTATAAACCGGTATCGAGATTGGTACGGATCTGATCGGACCAACGTATCGGGCTTCGTCCGCGAGGGTTCCTTCCATCTACCTTGCCAGTCACTACTTGTCGCCACTCTTCCTGGCACATTGACCGAAGCATTCAAGAACCCTTTTGAAACAGATGGTTGATAGCCTGCTTGTTATCCTAAGCTCCTTGAGGATGGACACGTTTGTCCAAACTCAAACCTATTGTCAGAGTTATTTAGGCAGCCCGTAAGCCTCTGCCGTGGCCTAACGACTGCTGCCGAGCGACAGCAACCGGGACGGCAACGTCACCAGCGGTCACCACACGAGAAAAGAAAGAAAGTGGACTGTTACGGGCTGATGATGATTATTAGGGTCATAGAGGCGTACAGTTTAGTCCCCCTGTGACGTTCCTGTTACGCCTACCCACCGTGACTCCATCTGATGATCTGATGCACCCAAAATATCGCCATTGTTTAGATTGGCGCTATTTGTGTTCACATTCCGCTGCTTTATTGGCGAGTTACTCTACTGCTGTCTACCTAACTGCGCTATGCTGAGACCGTGGCTATGCTTTATGGTTTTTGGCCTACCTTATGTATGGATGTGAGTCATGTTGAACATGACAAAACAACCTCCAAGCGCAGTCAGTAGAGCTTACCTTCGTCTGTACTGGGGTTCTGGGTTCAATTAACAGTCGGTGCGGTGCTTTTACCAAAGGTATAAAGGTACTTAATTTTAATTTTGGATGATGGTTCGGAGCCACTGTTCTTGTTTGTTTGTTGTATCGACGTGTCCTTGTTTTCTCCTCTACGTTCAACAGATGGCGCACCTAGTCCTTAACAGTAACTGTTCCTAGTTTGGGTGTAATATGTACCCAATAGTTTTTGTGTTTGTCTCTGGACCCATAGGTAATAGGTAGATTTTTAATTATTATTCTCCGACATGCATATTATTTCGTTTTTAAGATCATTCCGTAAATGAGTCCGAAAACGACTAATCGACAAATACTTTGGCGACATAGGTACGTTGAATCGATCCCAATGAAGCGACAGGAACGAACGATGGGGTGACAAAACGGTTGATCGACAATCTCTGGAGCGACATCGTGGCGACAGAATAGTCGCGATCAATGCGACCCAAACCAAATATATCTACCTATTGCATGATTGTCAGAATAAGTACGGTGGAACACAGAGAGGTGTACAGGAGAGTTTTTAAGGTTGAGATTTTCTCAAAAACTACTTGACTTATTGCAAAAATTCTTTCACTGTTTGATAGATAAAAGTGAAAACTATATAACTGTAAAAGAATTATTAAATTCGGTCCAGTAGTTTTTGAGAAAATCTCAACATTATAGAGGCCCTCTGTATACTTATCTCTGTTTTCGACGTACCTATTACCTAGTAAATGGAAATGATAGTTTCTCTCAGATATTAGGACAAACGCGGAAATCGAACCCGGGTCTCCATAACAGATTAAGTCCAGTGTTATAGGCACAGCGCCACTGAGGGACAGAGCTAGGGAAAATTCCCCCACATAGAGACAAATCACGTCGTTTTGTATGTAGGCATAGCTACTCACATATGCAGAGTTATTGCACATATAATATTTCGCGAAACCGTGAATAACTGAGTCATATAAAACATTTTAATGTACAACAATAAACCGGGATTCATTCATAAATCTGTTCAAACAATCGCAGCTGACACTAGCCTTTAACTCAATGATGTAGAGTTGAAATTAACGCGTGTCCGTTGTGAGAGTGGGTGTTAGTATGTAGATTGTAGATACAGTGTGATGATAAATTGTTTTATTTTTAAACCGGTTTAAAGGTTGTTACTAACGGGCCGGATAAAATTCTAACCGACTTTGTTTGGGGTTTGATATTATCTATTTATCTTTTTACTTTGTTGCTTTTGGTGTCGAGACCCTCGGCCCGTGGGGTCCAGTGGGGTAACCGCGACTTCCAATCGTTATTTATTTATTTATTTTATTAATGGACTCGACAGTTCGTCATTTGCCAATGTCATGTTGCAGAAAATTCAATATATCTCTGTCTTCTATCTTCCTCCAGGGGAGTCGCAGTAGCGTCTTCATTCACCCTGGGTAGCCGCGTCTTCTTGTCTTCCTCCAGAGGAGTCGCCGTAGCGTCATCACTCTGGACCAAGCAGCTCGACAGTCACGTTCACTCCCGAGCTTGTAGCGGGAACTCTTGATGAAAGCTTATCGTTATCGTAATCGTTTTCAATTTGACACATGGACGCTATACATTGCTGCTATGTTTTTGCAAGTTTTAACAAACGACAACGACACGCAGCAATGCATAACGTTCAAGTGTCAAAATGAAAACGATAACGAAAACGGTTGAAATCGCGGTCACCCTTCAGGTGCCTGGTCGCTTTTTACCGACATAAGCAAACGAGTAGTAGATGCCACTGGTGACCCAAGAGCTGGCAGCTACCTTGCGAGGATTAGCATCGCGATCCAGCGAGGTAACGCTGCCAGTGTCTTGGGTACTCTTCCTATAACTCAAAATTTAAAAAAAATTAATTTAGGTTTTTAAATAATGAATGTTTCTTTTTTTTTAAATAAATATATTTTATTTATTTTATTAATATACTCTGCAGTATATTTGAATTGAATCCTCAAACCCAAAGTATACCTATATCTTTCCGTGCATTAATCCGGACTTTCGCCAGCAGTACCCGGGCGTTGTGTTGTTGTGTCCCGGTTGCCATGGCAACGACCTGGTTCGACTCCCGGCCAAGGGAAACCCCATTACAACTCGGTGACTATCAAATCAAATCAAATCAAATATACTTTATTTGCACACAAATGAAAATACATCAGTTACATATAAAACCAAAGTTAGCTAGTGTACAGACAGGCGGCCTTATCGCTTTAAGCGATTTCTTCCAGGCAACCTTCGGGTGATGGAGATATTGTATCAAAAACAGCGTAGCGGGTGCAAAAATGTCATAATACAATACTATAAAAGCAATAAAATATTGTATTCAAATATGTTAAATAAACCTACAATATAATACAATAAACTACTTAATAAAAAATATAAATAAATTACATATACCTATTTCAATAATAAATATATACCTAATTAACTAACAATATACATACTTACACTTAAATAATTTACACACAAATGTAGGGAGGAGAAATGTAGAAATAAAAGGGTTACTTCTTCTCATGTAGATATCCACATTGAGATTGATAGTGATGGCGCAAAAGATTTTTGAAAATTGCCAGTGATTTGGCCTGTCTGATGGGTGACGGGAGATCGTTCCACAGTTTGACAGCATTGACTGTGAAAGTATGTAAGTACTATGTGAGTATATTGACTGAGACAGAAATAAACCGTCTGTCTAACAGGACAGTTTATTGATTGAAAAACTGGTCAAACGTGAGGCTATTTTATAGACTATTAGTTAGACACTGTATTGAGCTACAACTTAGCTCAGGCTCGCTGTTACGAAGCTTACGCTAAGATCGTGCTCAAATAAAAACTGTCTGAATTTCGAGCGGTTTCACATTGATGTTTTTTACTACGCGTAGGTCCTTTCGGCAATACTGGATGTGCGTGGATTTTCAGTTTTTCTATGAAGGCTACGGCACTGTCTACTAAAATTAAACGTCTGAAAAAATATACCTACAGCAAGCTTGGGGTGTCTATTTAGGGACTGACGAATACCGATACAACTGGACAAACTTTGCTCGAAAAAAGTTTTGATTGATAGCACTGAGTCTTACGTAAGTGAATAGAGTCACAAGGTTTTCTAATAATTTCATGAGGAATCGATCGCCGTGTATTTCACCCCATTTTGACCCAATTTCATTCGACCCCAAGCTCGGGGACATGCACTCACAGTAAATATTTGAACATGGCCTCGCTACCTGTATTGCTTATTCCAAGGAGGCTTTGTTGGCTTGTTCGTTGCATCACACAATGCAATGGGAATATTGACAAATACAGTTACTTAAGTGTTACCTGTCCTGTCATTAAAATTAATATCATTGCTAATAAATAATGTGAATAATGTGTAATTAGAATTAAGTACGTAGTTTTAAGAAATTAAATTGTTAAGTATTATTTTAAAAGATGATAGGTTTTTGCCACTTTTTCTCTTCAGCGTTGGATCTTTTGGCAAAGTGATGTAATAAAAGTAAATTCAAAAAAATTTTGACGTCTAAAAATGTACACAACGTGCTTACTGCAATAAAGAGAATTAGATAAAGGTAAGTTGAAGGTTTGAAAACAGTTGAATAATAAAATTATGACATTTGATAATCAGAAATCTCTACCCGGGCCAGACAATTAAACATCTATAAAATCAAAAGTTTCTACCATTGAAAGCTTTGTTCTATAACTACGGCGTCATAAAAGCCATCAATAAACATCGTATTAGAGAATATTTGTTAAGAGGCTGCCAGCTTTCAAACTCAAGCGCGAGACAGAAGATTTCCCGCAACGGCGGAGTGAAGAGCACGGCAAGGTGACTCTATATTTGTATTTTTATTAATTTTGGATGAATTTTGGCAGAGAAATAAAAATAAAAATCAGATGTTTTTAAAACAAGCTTTCGTATTTATAACACCTTACAGTCCCTACATTTTGATATATATTTTGTATGAATAACTATTTCGGTTTAGATATAATTTTCATTTTAAAAGACATGGAAGGAGTATGTTTGTGATTTTTTGCTATCGTATATTTGTCCAATCGTGTATCGGTATTCATCAATCTCTAACTAGATACCCCAAGATTGCTATAATTTTTTTCAGACGTATAATTTTAGCCCTAGCCGTAGCCTTCGTAGAAAAACTGAAAATACGCGCATACGAAGCCTTAATACGGCACCCCTGTCGGCTTCGTCTCTATGTGCTCATCGTTGACAAAAATTTTCGCTTGTTTCATGTCTATGGGGTAAGTGGTCTGTGATTTTACCATTTCCATTGCAGTAGAATCCCGAGTACATTTCCTTCACTCCCTAGTGTTGCTGTAACGAAGCTTATGTTTGCTTCGTCCTCCCTTTTAGGGGGTTGTGCATGCACAAGTCCTCATTCAGTCTGCACAATAGTACTCACCTCACGTGACCCACAAAAGACAATCACAGCTAAACATGTGAAGGTCACCGCGGGTTCATTGGCCGCACCGCCATCAGCTGTCATCCTCCGGCGTTTTGGCGGGGGCGGGGGAATGAGGCTTTTATTTTACAAGGTTCAGCGCACCAATACTACAGCCTTATTCTGGTCTCTGAACTGTCGCTGGAAGGATATGCGATGGAGTAAGTTCTTAGGGACCCCGGGCAAGAAGGAGCGTGAGCCAGGTGGTCTGATGATCAGTGTTGCCAGACCTACGGAAAAATCCGTATATCTACGGATTTTAGGTCTTGTCTACGAATATACGGAAATCAATGGCAAATCTACGGATTTTTAACGGAAAATACGGACATACTCTTACATTTATTCGTTATCTTGTACAACTTGCGGTTGATTGTGGGGCAGAATCTGACATTGTCATTTGCCGCCAAGCCATGCAACGCAGCGTGATTTTCTGAGCAAAACGTAAATCAACTGCAAAAATGATGTATAATACACGTTTCATTGCATTGCAGAGCGCAAGTAAAACTATACAATAAATTCAAATTCAAAGCCGTCTTATATCGCACAAGTAAAGGAAAAAATCCAAAAAGCCTCGGTGCGCGAGTCCGACTCGTGCTTTGCCGGTTTTTATTTAATATTCATTGATCTCCTATAAACAACTAGATACACAAAGGTTTTACCAAAACAGTTTAAAAAACGTCCAAATAAGGGTCCATTGTTAACGTCCAAATAATGTCCAATAAAGCAAATGATTCGTTTGGACCTTCTTTGCGCTCGGACATTTTTAGAAGGCAGACTGTGTAGGTATCTAGTTGTTTATAGGAGAGCAATGTTAATATTAGAATAACTTACTCGTTACGATATAGTACCGACCGATTAGCCCAGAATACGGCAGCTGAAGTGTAGGTACACTTTTTATGTCCCTGTGTGATGCTACAAGGATATGCTTTTTACCTTTTTCATACATCAGGGAGTAAACATACCTATTATCTGTACGAGTATCATTCGTATACAAGGACTTTAGGTCAATTAGTCATTAGTTTTCACAGAACCTTGGAAATGAAATGACAATGCCAGTCAAAGTCAAAGTCAAATTTCTTTATTGCAAGTAAGCACGTTGTGTACATTTTTGCACGTCAAAATATATTTGAATTTACATTTACACCACTTTGCAAGGAAAAGGTGCCAACGCTGAGGAGAAAAAGTGGCAAAAAACTCTCAGCAGCACATCTTTTAAAATAATATAATAATAATACACAATACAGATTCTGCCCCACCATCAACCGCAAGTTGTACAAGATAACGAATAAATGTAAAAATATCTCCGTTTTTTTATTAAAATTATTGGTTTAAAATAAAGTTTTATACAAGTTGCGATTCGAAAAAAAACAGCTTAATTAAGAATTCAGAAAATACTAAAAAATCGAAGCGATTCATTCATTTTCTTTTGTTATTCTTCTATAGGAGTTACGAGAGTAGTAGAAAATGATACTGATTATGATTATGCAATATGAAACCTGTAATAAGTCCCCAACAAAATGATAGGTACAGCTTAAATGGTCACGTAGTTTTGTAGGTGGGGCAAAGCTACATTGAAATGTGGCAATGTCTTTTTTAACTTTCAATACCTATATATTGAAGAATATAAGAGCGGGTCGCTTAGGTATTCTGCAATATGTAACGTTCTATGTCTGACTTTTTACCATTCTTATTATCTACGTCGTAAGAATTGAAATCGTAGTGCAAGTGTTACTATTGACGTTCGTACAAGCCAAGTGCATGCATGCGTCACTGGTCACGCTGCGCGCGCGCACGTTTCGGCAGCAGACGGGGTTTCGGTTAGTCTGACTTTAAACGGGGAACATTGTTCTTATGCTATACTTTTACAACAAATTGAAATTGGGAGTCATGATAATATTGTTGATAAGGTTTTTTTAGTAAATCCTCCTCCTCCCTAATCGTTGCCTCAGTGTTGAGGATCGTGACCCTCAACAGCAGGTGCCGTCTTGGCATGTATGAAATGGTATCAGGAAATCAATATCTAAAAAAAAAAATTGTAAATCAAAATTACAAAAAAAATGAACTAAGTACGTCACATCCTTAGAAATGATATTAATTACCGTTAGGTCAAATTCCAGGAAAATAAATCGTTGCACTACTTTAAAATATATAAAACCGCACAGTACGATGCACATCAAATTAATAATTTTTTTGACAGATGAATTTATTGTATATTCCCCCCCCCCAAATTGTTTAATTTACTTAAACGCTGTGCAGAATTAATGTATGTCACAAGCCTAACCATCCATTTCATCATCATCAGTCTATTTACATTGCCCCACTGCTCGGGCACAGACCTTCCCTTACATCGAGGGAGCTCGGGCCATAATCCACCATCCATTTAATTTTGTCGAATGTATTCAAGGCCTGTATTTGGACTTTCAATCGTGGGAAATAATTTGTGATCATCTGTTTAACAAGTTTTTACTTGCCATTGTGTAAAATAATAAATTATACCCATTGCTAGCTAATACGTATGAATAAAACTAATATCTTAGTATACAGGATGGCCTTGAATTCATTCGACAAAATTAAATGGATGATTCTTGTGACATACATTAAATTCTGCACAGCGTTTAAGTAAATTAAACAATTTATGGAGAAATAAAAATATATTTACAATAAATTCAACTATCAAAAAATTATTAATTTGATGTGACTGTCGGTCTAATTGCCGACTTTAACAATATAAGTAAGTGATATCCGTTTATATATATTAATTTGTAGTAATGGCTCACTATAGTTTTAATTCTAAAATTGATGTGAATCGTTACTGTGCTTTAGAGTTTTTATATTTTAAGGTATTTTTAGTTTTTACAACGATTTCTTTCACTGGAATTTGACCTTTAAGAGCCTACCATGAGCCAACTAGCGCCGCCAGTGTAGCTATAAGCTATTTACAAAATGTTTATTACGATAAATACTATTATTTAAATGCTTATTAATATCGTGATTCAATTTCGGTAAGTTGTAGTTCGCATAATTGCGAAAAACGGCCGTTTTTGGCACATTTGTGAACTACAACTTAGCTTGTCGCCATTATGCCATGTATTGTATATTGAAAAATATAATCATCCTAATAAACATTTAGGAAATAGCTTTTTTAATAAAATTGACTAAATTGGAAGATATTATTTTTTCAAGATTGGCGGCGCTAGTTGGCTCATGGAAGGCCCCTAAAGTCATTCATTCTAAGGTCATTGTGTGACTTGTGACGTACTTAGGTCATTTTTTATATGTTTTGATATTTTCTTGCATATGCGCTATGCGAAACGAAAATCTAAATGATAAATGGAGAAAAAAAAATCCCGGTCGTGATGAAAATTTTTCTCCATTTATCATTTAGTTCATTTAATTTGCAGTTTTGATTTACTAAAAAACCTTACCAGTTTAATATTTAAGACACCCTGTATTATTCTTGAGCTTTTTTTATAGATTTTTTCATCTGTGAGAATACCTTTTTGTTATAAAACTAGCAAAGAATGCATTAGCAGCGGAAAAATCCGATGTTTTGCCCAAAACGCGAGATTCGGTGAGTCGTTTTATTGCGGAGAGTACCGGCGGTGTTTACATCGAAACGTCTGCTCCAAACAAACCCGCAACAACGGATTTATATGCCATTAACATAACTGTTACATCAGTAGTTGATAACATCCCTATCTTGTAATTTTCCGCAAATATCTAGAGAAACCCCGGCTCTGTTAATTGATTTACATCTACAGACATTGAGCGTGTCCGGCACGTGGCGTGGCAGACAGAATCATATTAAATTACTAGCTGTACCCCGCAACTTCGTTTGCGTAGAAAAAATTCTATGCTCAGATTACATACCGCCATGGCTTCTGAGCTGTCCGGATATTTCAGCTATCTGCTAGTGAAACTCCCATCAAAATCCCTTCAGTAGTTATTAGGCCAGTCATTCTGGCGAGCGTTTGTATGGAGACCCCAACAATAACTCCTCTATCGATGAAACTTTTTTGTATACTTAATAGCATATTTATAAGAACAATTGTCAGAGAATCCAATAATATTTCGAGGCGGAAGTTACTTATTTCAATTGAAATTCAACATTATACCGTATCTTTTTCTGGAACAATGTTATGGTCATAATTCTTTTTCTATAAATTGTATTTTATTAGTGTGCTTCTGTACATTCATAAGTAAAACTACTTTTTAATTCGAAAGTGTAGGTATTTTAATAAAATGTCTTTTTTGGCCGTAGTTTCCATAGGATAATTGCTCCGCCGGGTTTCTGTTTTTAATATGCCTTCAAATTATTATTTCTAGTATAAGTACGAAAATCCAACAAAAAAATCCAAATGAAACAATTCATTATACAGAATTTGTCTTTTAACTATCTCTGGAAAATTACTCTATCAGATATTTTTTACAATTGTAATGAGATACCCACAAATAACCTGATTTCAAAAGAATCCAACAAAATATCCAGGCGGAACACCATTATTTCGAAATACCTATCAAGCGCAGGCCAGCGCGGGGCCCGAGGCGGGCGAGGGGCGTCGAAAACCGGTCGCGCGGCGGGCGAGTTTCTTCAAGTAGGTTAATAGGTACAGCTAACAGAAGATCAACACTTTGGACTAAGTACCGTTCTTATTATCTGCGTCGTAAGAGTTGAAATCGTGCGAATGCGAGCGAGTATTACCATTGATCTGCTGTTGTCCGTACTATACGTATGTATGAATGTATGTATGTATGTAGGAGGTTGATCTAAACATCGCAATTTAATTATTATTATCGTCATCGTTTCGAAACATACGAACGCAGTAAATGTAATATGCGTATTGCCTTGTATAAGTTCTGTTGAGTATATAGTGTGTGTTTTCTTCGCGACACGGGGTCTAGGATAAACTAACCCAGAGATTCCTTTAGAGTGTCTTTAACTTAATTGGGCGCTTAGTGTTTTTTTATGTTACTTCCAGCTTTAAGAAACGCCCCTGTTGTGAATCTATACTAGATTATTTGCAATTTTGTCGAAATCTAGTCGCGTGCATGTCTCACGCTGGTGAATGAGATAGTGTTTGATAATTTCGCCACGCCAAACAGCGGGCGTATTGGTCGAGTGGCTGGAGCGGTCGCCTCCCGTGCACGCGGTTCCGGGTTCGATTCTTAGCTAAATATATATGTTTTTTTGTTTGTTTCGTGTTTTATTTTGTATTTTATTTGAATTGTGTTTCGAATTTGGTTAGTATTTTATCAAACATTTTGTTGTAATTATCTTTGAATTTTATTTGAGCATAAACTCTGAACTCATTTATACCGAAGTAGGTGTATTAGGAGAGCTGGGAATCTGTCTGTACTAGATTACTTGCAATTTTGTCGAAATCTAGACGGAGCGGTCCGTTCATGTCTCACGCTGGTGCATGAGATATGCTTGGTAATTTCGCCGGGCTAAACAGCGAACGAATCGGTCTAGTGGCTGGAGCGGTCGCCTCCCCTCCCGTGCACGCGGTTCCGGGTTCGATCCTTAGCTAAATATATTTTTTTTATTGTTTTTTTTTTATTTATTTTTTGTTTTGTATTTTGTTTCGTGTTTTATTTTGTATTTTTAACCGACTTCCAAAAAAAGGAGGAGGTTATCAATTCGTCGAATTGAAAAATTAATTGTGTTTGGAATTTGGCTAGTATATTAGGCAGATCACCCTCACTTCTAGATTTTTGTGGTTGCAGTTGCGATTACATATTATTAGTAGGTGAATATCTCACGCTCATCGTACAAGTGTAGAATTTAAATTTGCTTAGCTGTAGTCGTCAGTATGACGTAAGTAATAAGACCTATGCCGCACGCAAATATACCCGTAGTCGATGTGCGAGCGAGTTGAAAAATAACAAGCTGTCTTTGTTACTCGAGGGGGTGAGGGGGGTCCGATCGCATGTAGCACGGCGCACCGTTCCGCTGAATCACTTATTGACTGATAATCTATTTTGATTCTAATAATATCACAATACAGTAGGGTTTTATATAACAGATAATTATAATTTTAAGAAATAATTTGATACACGCACACCAAACGAGATCCCACGGCGAAAAAAAAGTGTTTTGCCATTGTTCGTACTAACCTTGACATATGTTGTCGTACTTATGCGTTGATGATACGGGCTAGATTACGTTTTGTGTTTGTTGGCGTAGGTACTATCGTCTCGGTCGAGCTTACTTAAACATTCCACGTAGTAGGTACCTAGTAAGTACACATAAAAACACATCAAGTTGTAACACTTTGGACCGCTCCAATCTATATATCTATCTGCGTCGTTAGAGTTGAAATCGTACTGAAAGTGTTACTATTGATCTGCTTTTGTCCGTACTAACCTTGACTTGACATGTTGCGCTTATGCGCCGATGATACGGGCTAGATTACAATGGTTTTGTGTATGTTGGCGTAGGTACTGTTGTGTCGGTCGAGCTTACTTAAAACATTCCAAAATCAGATCAAGTGTAACACTTTGAACCGTTCTTATTATCTGCGTCGTAAGAGTTGAAATCGTACTGCAAGTGTTACCATTTGTTTTGCTATGTCCGTACTAACCTTGAAATGTTGTCGTACTTATGCGCCGATGATACGGGCTAGATTAGAATGGTTATGTGCATGTTGGCGTAGGTCGGTCGAGCTTTCACCACTCGGTAACGAGTTAACCTAAAATAAACCTTATTCGTATAACTGTAGGTAGAGTACAGAATCCTATCTCCAAAATATTTGTTCATAAATAAATAAATAAATAAAATAAATAAGGTTTATTATAAATTGACTTTGACTTTGAAGAACAGTTCGACTAAGATCATAAGTATGTTCATAATGATAAGAAAAATCGAACCTAGCATTTTTCTCAACTCTAATTTTTCGTCGATTTCTAGAAAACGCTTGTCCGCATGGATCTTTACTGGACTTTAGTAAAGAGTTAATCTACAATTAACCTTATTTGTATACGAGTAGACAACAGAATCCCATCTCCAAATGTCTCCTCCGCTCCGTCCAATTTCTCGTCCGCGTTCCCGCTGTTCTGTACGTGTAATAGGAATAAGGTTGTTAATCGGCCGCAGTAGCGATCCGCGCGCAGTGGCGCATGCACCGCCGCGTTGATTAGAAATATTTGAATACAACTCTATTTGATATTTTGTGCTTCGCCTGCATTTTTTATTGGAAAACTTGAAAAGCAGTTTTAATAAGATAGTCTGTTCATAATGACAAGAAAAATCGGGCTGAGCATTTTTGGAAACCCCCATTTTTCGTCAATTTCTGGATAACGCCTTTCGGTCTGGATTTTTTATTGGATATTCATAACTACTTTCGAAAGTAATATTTTAAATACATAATTAAATAGAAATTGGAGTGAGTAATTATCCCTTGGAAATTACGGCAAAAAAACACATTTTATTAAAATATATATATTTCCATATGGAAATATGGTTGGATATTCTGTGAACACATGCCTATAGGTAACTAAAACTTGTAAAAAAAGAATTTTGGATAGAGCAATTTTCCTGTAATTGATACCACGTAATTTAAGTTTGACCTTGAAAATACCTAACTTCCGTTTCTACAAATTATTGGATTCTATGTCAATTCCAATCTACATATGGTACTCTATCACTGTGCCAAATTTCATAGATAGATGAGTTACTGCTAGGGTCAACTCCTTTAATGACTGGCCTATATGGCGTGATACTTGCACAAAGTCACAGACAAACAGACAAAAATTCTTAAACTTAGTGTTTTGTCATCAGTATCGATCCTAAAACACATTACAATTATTCTTTTCAAAAAATATCCAATGTACAGACACGACTTTTTTACAGTCTTATTATATGTATAGATTCTATACGATGTGTCTGTTCGCTTCTAAACCGAAACCCGTCAAGTGTCTTATTTTGTAAACAAAAACTACCCTACCCTACTAACATTTTAAGCTGTTCTCTGATTATTAGATCGGATCACTTTATTTTCACAATGATGAACAGGTCCAATCAATCTGTTCCTTCAGTGTTACATCACAACAGGTAATTAGACGATCATATACCATATTTGATTACAAAATGAGACACTTGATTTGGGCTGCGGTATACGCGGCCAGGTACTGTAGACGTAAATATGTTTATACATACTTATATCTTACTTAATTCTCTATTAACTTCATCATTTGGAGGTTGTAGCTAGTTTATAAAGTATAGGTACCTACCTGCTATTTATTTATATTCATAAACTTGTCTTTTGCCCATATTAATGGCCTCGTGACGTATCGATACGCGCGGCGCAAAAAACATGAGCAATAATTAATGTGTTGACTTGCTATTTGTACAGATTACTTCCTAATATATCGACGGTCATTTGTTTAGTATTTATAGATTTTTTTATGGAGAGATCCAGTGAAAGAAAACTTAAACCATGCCTTGAACCTTTATTTCGTCCATCCACGCTCTTAACGATAAACGCTACTTACGCCTGTGGATTAAGGCTTCGTATGCGCGGATTTATAGTTTTTCTATGGAGGCAGAAAAAAATATATAGCAATCTTGGGGTATCTATTTAGGGACTGATAAATGCCGATACACGGATTGGACAAACTTCGTTCGATAGAAAAAAAAATCGCAAGTAAACATACCCTTTCCATGTCTTTAAAAATGATAGATAAGATAAGATTTTTATTGGCGTATTTTTATTTCCCTGCCAAAATTCATCCAAAATTAATAAAAATACGAATATGGAGTCACTGTGCCGTGCTCTTCACTCTGCCGCTGCGGGACATCTTGTGTCTCGCACTCGAGTTTGACAGCTGGCAGACGTGCTATCGATGGTTTAGCAGTTGTTAAATTAAGCATTTTTATGGTTCAGAGTTCCTATGTATACTCAAAATGCATTTTTTTAAATTCTACATTCTTAGGAAAAGGTAAAATGAAATCACATTTTTTTAAGATAATCTTTTATTTTCATCGAAAATATTCCTCACTACAGACGTCTACGAATGAACTGTACAACGAGGCTATAAATATGGAATGTGTAAGTACCTACAGACGTTCTCAAAGGTGACGTGAGACACAACTGCGTAATAAACATAATTAAATTTAATAACAAACAAATAGGTTTGGTCATTCGTGTGTAAATATATAACCAATATGTGTACAACATTATTTTTTAAATTAAAAGGCAACAGTACCTTTTGATAAACTCATTTCAACAGAACATAATGATTATATCTTCTTATCCAAAGAGAGAGTACTATCCACCCCTCAGAATGGCTCTACTTTATACCCGCCTTACAAAATTAAAATCTCATAAACTAACAACTATGTGAGATTTAGTACAACTTAAAAATACATTATATACACACACCTAACAATATAATACGTTAACTGGATCAAGTACATAGCGTACCATGTTATGTACAGTAGCAAACTAAATTTATACAAATATAATGCAAATATACGATGTTTAGACACAAGATTATAGGCAACATACTATATTTGTTATAAAGTTCATTCGAATTTCCGATAACGAAGAAGAAACAGTTCTCAAACTCAAAATTAAATATAATTTATTGCATTACTATGTTTAAAATGTTCCTAAACTTTGCTAGTACGCAATGTATAGTCGAAGACAGAGATAAGTATACAGGGGGCCTCAATAAGGTTGAGATTTTCTCAAAAACTACGGGACCGAATTTAATAATCATTTTACAGTTACATAGTTTTAACTTTTATATATCCAACAGTGAAATAATTTTTGCAATAGGTCAAGTAGTTTTTGAGAAAATCTCAACCTTAAAAGCTCTCCTGTACACCTTTCTCCTTCCACCCTACATTCTATTTCCATCAAAAGGATTTATTTATTGATTTCATTGAATGAAATGACCCTCAACAAATTCCATGCAACATAAACTGGTTTTATGTTTAACATGTTATCTATAATCTTCTATGCCACAACCGTCATTATTTCAATTCACATACACATTGGCTACAATATACTATAGTGTATTGCTGTGGCCGTCCCGTATAGGTACAACGAATTAGTTTACAAGTCTACCGTGTTAGCAGTACATGTTTTAGAATCCTTAGACCATAATAGTGTTTCCTATGATACTCTCTTTGCCGTCCAGGAGTTCAGAGTAGCCAGACTCGTCGCTGCAGGCGCTGTCGTTATCACCCTCCTTCTTGAAGACCTCGGTCTCGGTACTAGAGTTTAAACTGTCGACGTCAGTCAAGTTGTCGATCAGGGACTCAAACTTGTTCTCGAAGTTAGTGAGGATATCAGAATCTGCTCTCAATGGGGGATAGGTGGAGCGGCGTCGGAAACCATTCCTCTCTCCGATGGGAACATGGTTTACCTCGTCAGAAGTCATGCTCGAGCAGATATCTGCACTATCGTTTAAACCGTGGATGGAATTCGAGTAACTTCGATTGCTATCTCTAGTAGAATTACGTTCAAAACTGTCCATCTGTAAGTCTGAAGCGGTTTCTTCGTCAATTTTGGGAATTTCCTCGGGAGGGAAGTTGGAAGGGAGTGACGATGGCTCTGCGTCGGATGAGGTGATCGTGCTGGCGGTCTCGCAGCCCGAAGAAACGGATCCGTCGTCGCTGTCCGTGACGAGGAAGTTACTTTGAAGCAGCACTTTCCTGTCGCCATCGTTGTCAGTCAGTTCGTTCGTTTCAGCGATCGATTCTAGCGCTAATCTATCATCACTGTGACTAGTTTCGTGCATTTTACTCTCGTGTACGAGAATGTTGATCAGCTCATCGACGACGCCTTCTGTGCTGTCAGAATGCGACCGTATCCTTCCCATGACGCCTTCAGGACAGGACAGTTTGCGAGGAGACTTCAACTCCAGCCGTCGCCTGTCGAGGGTTTGGGACGAGTAGAACTCACTCATTGTCATATGCTCGAACTCATTGGTCTGTTTCGTGTTCATCTCGGCTTCCTCCTCGTCCTCTTCCGAACATAACTCTTCGATAGCTCCGAGTTTGGGGGCAGATTTGGACCTCTCCAGCGGTGGTCGGTAATTAGCTGCACCGACACTCAGAAGGATCTTCCTTCGCGGCATACTGGGGTTGTCATAGACGCTGTTAGCTAGGCTAAGTCTGGCGTTCTGTTTAGAGATTCTATCCTTCTTGAACTCAACTAAAGCTTGCTTTAGTTTCATCTGAAGCTCCTCCGTTATCTTCTTCGATACTGATTCTTTGGTGCAGAGCACTGCGTGGCAGCGTAGTTCGTGTTTGAGCTTCTTGCCCTCGTGTCTGTAGACCCAGCAGAAGAGCTTGGGGTAGTGCGGCGGGCTGGCGCAGTAGGTGACCCGGTGCGACCAGTACTCGGTGAGGCCGTGCTCTTTGGTGTAGCCCTTGAGGCCGGAGTTGGTGACGGACAGCTTCATCACCACGTCGGGCTTGGTGGACGACTGGTAGTTGCGCCACAGCGTCGCCAGCGGCTTCTCGATGCAGCTCTCACCTGCAACCAAGGGAAAAGGGCGGCATTAGACTAGAAACAACATCAAAAGGTGACAGGTACAGGAATGAGATAAGTTTCATTGTCCGGTAGCTTAAGGGACATTTTTGGTTCTTTCGGTGAATATTGAATATTGACGATGTGTTTACGTTACAAATTGTTATGATGTAGTTAATAATAATAGACGTCTACGACAATGAGTTGTGAAGAGGTGATCGAACTCGCGAAATTTTCGCCGAAATTTTACAACCTATTTCGGCTATTTTTAGATCGTGATAAATATTTGTGGGGATTCCAACCAGAACTGTTATCGTCGCTAAGCGAGGCATGCTGCTTCCTGTTATGCGATGTGGCATTTATGAGTGACAGTTGCGTTAATGATTAGACTCAGCGGCCACAATATAAACTCTATATTTGTTCATCCAAAGCACCTATAAATGGGATGGGATGGGTAATCATTTGATCCTAAGACCATGTTTTTTGTCGAGTTTCAGCAAACGATAAAAGGCAGGATAATCCTCACATTCGCCGCAATGTCGGCAACGAATGGCGTTATTTCTCGTATTATATCTGTCGCGAATGTCACTCGCCTTGTGTCCTGACACCTACACGTTATCCGCGATCCATCTGTTATCTAACCCGGTATGATCCGGTTGGCGGACAAGTGTGCTAATGTTACGTGTCGCGAGGTGAACTGCCGCGGCTATATGGAGAGAATGGCTCATGTGTTTTGTGCTGGCGATAATTAAGCTCCCACGAAATTGGTTTCAAATAAACGAGTTCAAATATAAATGACTGCATAAGTTTTGCCACGTTGGAAGCGGTCTACATCAGGATGCTAGTGACATTTTAATGCCTAGAGCACACTTTTAAACAGTAGGTATCGGTTTCTGTCGGTCGGCAGTAGTCGTCACAGAGGCCTACAATTAACTCCTGATAATGGGTTTGGTCACTAGACCACACGACCAGAAGATTATCTTGTACCTACTACTAGCAGCACTATTGACAAAGGATAGGAAGCCTTCAAGATTCAGTTATCAACCAATTCCTCAGCGATAACGGGTTAGGAGTTCCTCAGTCGCTCTAAAAGCATACTTTTGGAGACGGACGCTCTACATGTAGTCTTTGAGCATATAGATACGGTCTAGCTATCTATAAAACGCAGCATAGCAATTTTTCTACTAGTATAAAGTCGCGGGTACAGCTAGTCTTCAATATTATACTTACGATCAGTGATTTACTGCTCACCGTTTAAATTTTGATTTATTTGTATAATCACACATTCCTAGTTAATAAACGCGTCGGGTTGTTAATGTTGCTAATTTATGCTAAAATGCGCTCATATGCCAATATTGTAATAGGTTAGCATGTGCATGATATGACGTGACATGCGCACTAAACATCTGAGTACAAGGTGTTTGTAACAATACCGGAAAAAATCTGGTATGATTTTAGCGGAAGAGTCGCTGGAGGTGGATCGAGAATGCCACTCCTTATAGATGTAACTATTATCGTTGAACCCTTCGCAAAATATCTATCATGTGCAAAACGTAAATTTTTGATCTCATCTTATCCTGATTGGGTGCCAATGTGGCGGCACTTCGACCCATTGCGATCTTTTGTGCTCTCCCCTTTCCTTTATGCTCCTTCCTCCTCCCTAAAGATGTAACTCAATAGGTCCGCTATGCAGCTTATGGGAAGGAGCCTGTAGTCTTCGGTTCCGGATAGGCCGACCCCAGGAGACTCATTCGCTTCCTAGCCAGTGAGTCACATTCACACAGTAGTTGTTTCATGGACTCAGTTTTGTCACCACAGGCTCTGCAGGTTGGAGATTCCGCTAATCCCATCCTGAGCAACAGGTCGTTTGTTACTTGGTGTCCCGTTAGCGCCCCAATAATGAGCCGCATCTGGTTTCTATTGTGTTTCCAGATTTTCCTGCATTTCTGATGATCAGGTATCTATGTCCCAACCTGGCTTTAATAAAATCCATTTTACCACCAATAAGAGTAACATCCTATACAACTCCGTGAAATATCATTTTAATCGTAACATCACGGCCGAGATATTTTTTACCAAGTCACGGAAATACGCTAAATAGTAACATTAGTTTATTCAATTTGCAAATCACGATGTTTGGTTAAAGTATTTTATTAATATAAAGTTGAGCAATTTATTAGAAGAAATGTCAATCATAGGCCTACTACGCACCTAACCGGGCATTCCGTAACCAGTTGCAAATGAGGAAAAAAATTATCTTCGTACGTAACCGGTTTTTCTTCACACGAAACCAGCCGCCATCTTGACTAATTTAGTGACACTGACATCAGCCGTGAACATTAAATTAAATGAAGAAGAAGGAAGTTCAAGCCAGAAGCCTAAAACTATAGTTAATAGCCCACATCCTCACCCTGAGGTACTCCTACCTATCTAACACCCTACCTATAACATCCACTGCAGGATGCAGCGATGTTACGATAAACACGCTGACCATACAGCTGGATGGAGAACGGTGGAATGATCTAATTAGGTGCCCATTTAAGGCAGGACTGGCCGCCATGCTACCTGTATTCTTTGCCTAGGCTGTGGTGATATTGATCAAACGCTTAGTGGAGTACACGAATTATTGAATTATGAGCTATTGCTCATTGGGATTAGGTTAAGACCTAATCCCAATAATCATAAGTGATTCAGATTCAGAAATTATGCAAGTATATTTTGTGCAGATTCCAAAGTACGCACGCTAAATTTAATCATCGCTAAAGGAAGTATTCCGCTCATTCTCGGCTTGCATCCAATCCCTGACTTTAGAAAATTGTCCCAAGTAACTAGAGGCTCACAACTTGCATCCAATAGGTACAGCTACCTTGCGTAGGTCATCTCTCCATCTGCCACCAACTACAGCTTGTGAAAATTGGTGCATGTAAGTCTCCCATCCGTTCACAACTAGTGGCTGGCAACTTGTCTCCAGTCCCTGCCAGACACCTTCCGTAGGTCATCTCTCCATCTCGTTGTGGGCACGGATACCCTCTCATGTCATTTGAACATGGATGCAAATAAATCCCCGATTTAAGAGGCATCAGGGGATCACAACGTGTGGTCACTAGAGGTCTTCATTTACTCATTGCGCAAGCGGCGTGACGTCACACACGTGTAGTGCCTGCTGCTCGTCCTGTGTTGCGCAATGCTGGCCTTATGCGCCTGCGATCATTTCTCAGGTCTAGTACAATCGCCAGCACAATGATAACTTCACTCTTATGGTGCTACCAATAAGAACGATGCAATGTTCTTGTTGACACTTTAACCTATGTACCTATGTATTTTTTGACATCTGTACAACAATATGAATGCATTAAATAATTTTATTATATTCTAACTCATAAAATCAACATCATGATTTGTTGATGAAATCAACAAACTGAAATCGCAGTAGGTTGGTGACATTAGCTGTCGTAGAACCGATAACTGTAGGGTAGACTAGTTCCAGAATGGAGACCATAAACGTAGTATGCCCTCCGATGCGTATGCTCCAGATGGAGGGATGACCTGCCTAAGTTGGTCGACAGTGACTGATTGCAAAAAGCCGAGAATGGTGAAAGTGAGGATGGCGAGACTTGGGAGAGGCATGAGTCCAGCATTTTTGTGACATTACTGTCATGTGAACCAGGGACCTATCTATGTATTCTGGAATACTCCGTGATTCGGCTAGGATCGATTGGAGATAACTTCCTCCATGTTAATCTAAAGAAAGGTTCGAATTTCGAAGATTTTCGCTTCAAGATTTTTTAAATTCGGAACAATGCTTCCTTAAAAGCTACCATTGGCCTGCATTTGTTTTTTACACACGTGTACTTAACGCTTGACTTTCACTTTCCTCTCGGTCAGTCCGTCAGATTGTCCACCAGAACTACTTGGCCCGTGCTCAGCAGCCTCCTTCCCCGCGGGGTATCGTGAGTCTTTCGTCAAAAGGGGGCTCCGAGGTCTTTGTTAAATGGCTTGTGGTGATCGGTCGATGACCCGCAAGTGTCTGTTGGCTACCTGTTACATTACAATCACTAAGGTGAGGATTATTCGAATTTGGACGATGTTATGTAAAGTGTGTTTTGTTGGTTGGATGACCTAATAACACTGTTATGTAGTTACATTACAGCACCTCGCTTGTTTACTCTTTGTGGTCGATGACAAAGAAAGGTGTACATGAGAGTTTTAAGGTTAAGAATTTCTCAAAAACGACTTGACCGATTGCAAAAATTATTTCACTGTTAGATTGATAAAAGTTAAAACTGTGTAACTGTAAAATAATTATTCAATTCAGTCCAGTAGTTTTGAGAAAATCTCAACCTTATTTATTGCCCCCTGGATTGCTTATCTCTGTCATCGACTGTACATTGTGTACTGGCAAAGTTTAGGACCATTTTAAAAAATAGTAAAGCAATAAATTATATTTAATTTTGAGTTTGAGAACTGTTGCTTCTTCATATTAATTAAATAAAACTGTAAAATAATTATTAAAATCGGTCCAGTAGTTCTTGAGAAAATATCAACCGTACATTACGCGAACTAACCCAGACCAATTAAATATTTAGATTCATTTACGGAATATTGCATTTGATTGTTGATTATTTTTTTAATTTTACATTTACAGAACATCGCAAGGAAAAGGAGGCAAATGCTTAGCAGTAAAAATGAGGCAAATATTGGCAGCACATCCTTTAAAAACTAAAGGAATACGAGAATATATTGTTTTCTGCAAAATAAATTTTAATAATCGACGAAATATTCAGATTCATTATCATTTCTAAAGGTCGGCGCTATTTTTCTTCTTTAAGTATCTAAATATATTTTATTTAATAAAGTTTAAACAATAACAACAAAGGAAATCCTTGATAATTGTTAAATGACACTGGTTTGTATAATAAATAGCAAACAGGTAACGTATAATGTAGTGTTAGAGATCTCTAGTAATATATTAGAAGACACGCGGATATTATAAGCGGGTTAATTCCGCTTATAATATCCGCGTGTCTTCTAATATATTACTAGAGATCTCTACCACATACGGAAAATAAAAAATATAGGTTTTGTAACACGCCAGAAGTCGATTGTCAGCCAATCAGAAGAGTAAAGGGTGTTGAGAAGGTATAGCTATTGAAAATTATTATAATATATTGTTTTCATTAATATTACAAATTACCTTATAAATTGAAGAAATAAAATAATAATTAAAAACGACGTGTACCTTTTATAATATTTTATTTACACAATTGATTATTTTTTTTACTTTAGTATACCATTTATTTATTATACATATACCTACATATCATATGTTGAAAAAAAAAATTAAAACTGAACTATTTAAACAAAATTATATATAAAAAACCTGCACCAAGTCCCCCACAATTGGCAATGTGCCCAAAAGGCTGGCGATTAATTATTGATTATTTTAATTATTGTAAATTTTATGAACAAATATGTCTATTAAAAATTAAAACGCAACTTACTAACCCCGTAACTTTGCTCTAACGAAGAGTTAAAAAATTATTTTTGGAGGGATGTAATTTCAAATATACAGTTTTAGGATTTTTTCCTTTACTTGTGCTATAAGATCTAGCTTCTTGCCAAATTACATTGCCACATTTCAATGGAGCTTTGCCCCACCTACAAAACTACGTGATCATTTAAGCTGTACCTATCATTTTGTTGGGGACTTATTACAGGTTTCATATTGCATAATCATAATCAGTATCATTTTCCACTACTCCCGCAACTCCTACAGAAGAATAACAAAAATAATGAATAATTCGCTTCGATTTTCTATTTTCTGAATTCTTAATTAAGGTGTTTTTTTCGACTCGCTTGATGTACAAAACTTTATTTTAAACCAATAATTTTAATAAAAAACGGAGATATTTTTTTACATTTATTCGTTATCAACATCATGCGGTTGACGGTGGGGCAGAATCTGGCATTGTCATTTCATGATTCTATATCTATCCGTTAGGAAAAATTTCACACGTATCCTCACTCACGTACGATGGAACACAGAGAAAGGTGTACAGGAGAGTTTTTAAGGTTGAGATTTTCTCAAAAACTACTTGACCTATTGCAAAAATTCTTTCACTGTTTGATAGATAAAAGTCAAAACTATGTAACTGTAAAAGAATTACTAAATTCGGTCCAGTAGTTTTTGAGAAAATCTCAACCTTATTGAGGCCCCCCCCTGTAGTCTTCGACTGTACTTATCAAGTGAGTTGATTTAGACAATATTTTTAATTTAAGTGGCAACTCGACGACCACACAAATCTCGGCCGATGTTCGAGCAGCCAACATAGTCAAAGCCGTATTTCCTAGATGACGGAAGACCAGGAAACTGGTTAGTGTCGGCCGACTTCCTATCAGCTGATCGAATGCACTCTCGAGAGCGGTTCCGCCTCGGATCTGTATTCGCGCCGCGCACACAGTACGATCAGCAGAGCAATGGTAACACTTGCAGTACGATTTCAACTCTACGACACAGATAATAAGAACGATCTAAAGTCCAAAGTGTTACACTTGATCTGCTTTAATGTGTTGTATATACCTAGTACAGACGTATCCTTTATTGCAAGTAAATAACCACATCAAGAAACTTCCCTTATATATTATTGTTTATTTTATTTTATTAATGGACTCGACAGTTCGTCATTTGCCAATGTCATGTTACAGAAAATTCAATAGTCTTATATCTTCCTCCAGAGGAGTCGCAGTGGCGTCTTCACCCTGGGTAGCCGCGTCTTCGTGTCTTCATCCAGAGGAGACGCCGTAGCGTCATCACTCTGGACGAAGCAGCTCGACAGTCACGTTCACTCCCGAGCTTGTAGCGGGAACTCTTGATAAAAGCTTGAAACTTCAGATCTTGCATATATAATCCAATAACTTCACCGTACTGTCATTCGCGAACATTTTCTGATTAATTTAACGTGATATTAAACACAAAATAGCCCCTGTAGACATTAAAAGGAAAATTATCAAATAATTTCGCAACCGTCGTTTCCCGCCATTTTCAAGAGAACCTATATTATTGTTATTATAAAAATTCTAATATTTTAAGGTATTTTTAATTTTTTACAACGATTTATTCACTGGAATTTGACCTAATGGTCATTTCTAAGGTCATTGTGTGATTTATGACGTACATAGTTCAATTTTTATTTTCAATTTAATTTACTAAAAAACTTTACCAATTCAATATTTATCATGAGTACAACCCCCTTTTCAATTTGTAGAATGAATTCAAGGACACCCTGTATAGAATACCATTTTGTCTGCCACGGCACGTGTCTGAATCTCAATGTCTGTAGATATAAACGGAGCTTTATTTGCACGACAAGTGAAGTGAAGAGGTCACCCAGTCGGTCACGGAAGCGGTCGCGGAATTATACCGAATTAACAGACCTCATTATACCTGTCTCGCAACTTATTATTTAATTAATTAATATAGCAGATACTTCCCGGAGTCATAATTAATGGACGCACATAAGTTTCGCCTTTGATTTTATCTTAAATAACTATAACATTTATTTTATTTATTTAGTTATTTATTATTATTTAATTATGTACAATAAAAAATAAAAATAACTATTATAATATTAACCTAGAAAATATAAACTAAACTAAAAACTATATATACAATAGGTCGGTTGAATTAGTAGGTTTTATTTAGTTGATTATTTATTAATAGTTTTATTATTTTGGAGTATAATAAACTACATTAATAACATTGCTACTCTTTTATTTATAACATTAGAAAGTATTAGGTTGGTAAGCAATATTAATAATATTTTTCATAACTTCAAGATTCTATGATTATGACAGGTATCAGAAGTCTCGTTATACAGGTGTCGTTGAATTGAATTGAAACCGGGGTTTGTACTCATGTCAAATATAAAATTAGTAAGGTAAAAAAATCAAATCTGCAATAAAATTTAACTAAGTACGTCACAAGACACACAATGATCTTAGAAATGACCATTAGGTCAAATTCCAGTGAAGGAAATCGTTGTCAAAAATGTAAAAATACCTTAAAATGTAAAAACTCCAAAGCACAGTAACGATGTACTTTAAATTAAAAAGATTGATAGTTGAATTTATTGTAAGTAAATAGGTATTTTTTTTAAAATTTTCCACAAATTGTTTAGCTGTGCAGAATTAATGTATGTCACAAGCCTAACCATCCATTTAATTTTGTCGAATGAATTTAATGCCATCCTGAATAGGTCGATTGACCCACTAACATTTCCAATCCCTGCAATAGTTTATGCACCTAACGGGGTCTGTCATTGAGTGCATTTTTCAGATGCGCTCAGAGACGGGTCCCGCTGTGTGCATCACATATCCCATAATATTAAAGAACTCCTAGAGGTATCTTCGCGTTCGTTTTGTTTGTTTGTTGTACAATTTTTTACAGAAATAACACTGGACAAAATACAGACAGAAACTAAATTAGTACAAAGGCGGACTTATCCCGCTCAGGGGATTTCTTCCAGTCAACCTTTGAGTAGTTGATAAAAGTATTTGTAAGCGGGTGTCGCTATTCATATACATTCTACAAGACAATAATATTTAAACAAATATACATGTGAACAATTAACAAAAGTGCATAACATCAATAAATACGATAAATATTATATACCTAACAATATGCAATATATATTACGATAAATACTATATACCTATTATATTTGTACTAAATAATAATGGATATGAGGGGTACATACTAATAAAACCATAGGATGAATACGCATTGGACCCATCCCCGTGCAAGCCTTTCAAAGGACCCGGTTTTATTAAAACCCGTGAAACCTTAGCAGATACAAATAATAATAAGAAAAATCAACTACTCTATTCCGACGATGAAGCGAGTGACAATGACGTAGCACAAATATTTGACGACAGTATTCCAACTACCAAGCACAACACACTTGATAATACAAGATACATCATACGCATTGAAGGGCACATTTCGCCTCGCTCAGTAAGTAGGCTTTGCGTCGCTTTCTCTCGAGATTCGCTCAGCGGCGGAATGTAGGGAGGCCGACACCGGACGGCCATTGTCTAACAAAGTGTTAACATCGGAACACGATATGATTCGCGGGAATACTAGGTATACGTGTAGATAAGACTGATTGATAGTTCTAGTACTTAGGGATGATGTAGAGATCTGCCTCAAGCTATCACAAACATTTGCCTTTCCATGTCTTTTAAAAATGAAAATTAAATCCAAACTGAAATGGTTACTCATACAAAATATATATCAAAATGTAGGGTATTATAAATACGAGAGCTAGGCTGTAAATCTTTATTTTAAACTACATAATATTATATTAAAGACAGTACGAGAGCTAGTTTAAAAAAAATTGTGGGGGATTAAAAAAAAATTGCCCAATTGTCCTTGGCCAAGTTTTTAACCTCTAATTTTTATTTTTATACATATATTTTTATTTGTACATATAGTTTTAGTTTAGTTTTTAACGTATTTAATTAATACCTTGTAAATTTAAGTTTTTTCCAAATAAAATTATTATTTCATGAAAAAAAATAATATGGACATTAGGAAAAAACAGACATTTTAGAAGAATCACACGCAATTAGTAGAATACAGCAAGAAAGTTCAGTGAAAATTGATCGAAACTAAAATTACATTTGTACAGGTAAAGAATTTGAGGAAATCAAATAAAAGATTAGCAACGCATCGCTGGCGAAAGTTAACAGTTTCGCAAAAGAGAAATGTAATAGGTAGATAGTATCCCTATTTATAAAGTACAAAACAAAAAGAAATATACTTACTTATACGTAATTGTATCTAGCTGAACTTTCTATTTCAAAGTGCTTGTTAAAAATTACATCATACTGTTTGGTAGTCAGATAGACTTTTTATTTAGATAAGTCTTAACTTCAAAGCAGGCATCTTTGAAGATTGCAGACAATTGGATCCACTCAAATCAACTATTCTTACTCTTAATCTTAAACGCACTAGAATCGCTAGATGTTATGTGTTTTCGGTACACCTTTATGGGGCTGAGAAACAAATAGCTACTACTACTGATCTACTGTGACCGCTGCGACCGGACATTCAAGTTCGGTTTCGCCAGCCACATACGAGCTCATGAAAGAGTCTAGCGGAGGGTATATGGGGCATATATATATGGCGAGCTCATACAGAGCTATATGAATAAACCGAAATTTACACAATATCTCAAAAAACACTTTATGTCATCAAAAAGAGAGGACTACGTCCTATAGTTCTGTATGAAATCGTCGCCCATACATGTACACATAATAGGTTGAAATATATATTACTTATATTAAATAGTATCACCGGATATATAATATGTATTAGCAAACGAACTCTAAACAACCACAAAGATAAACCCACCTGGGGTTTAACTGTGGTTTAAACTTATATACTTGTAAGAATGCTGTAATATTTTATTCAATAAATCAAAATATATATATATATATATATATATATATATATGTCGTGGTCATATCGTTAAATTGAACATTTCATGAAACAGTCGACCATTTCATGAAATGGTGGCATTTCACGAAATCGTCAAATGTCTATTGGTCATTTCATGAAATAGCTTGGCCAGATCAATGAATAGAAAACGTTTTACGATATGTCCAACAAACGCACGGCTATTTCATGATATGACCAAACACAATTGACCATATCGTAGAAAAATGGCAAAAACTACCGCTAGAGGCGCTGAGAGCGCGCTTTGTCATTGTTTATGTTTGTGTGCGTAAGTAAATAATGCGGATTCATGTTGAAAAGTGAATAAAAATGTGCAAATTATATAAGAAAGTGTGTTGGAAACTTGAATAAGTGTTACTATACGAAACGGTGTGAATTTTATGACAGTCACGCAAAAACCAACCTCAATTTACAAAAAAAATCTTGGGAATACATTTCACAGGTTAGTACCTATTTAAATGTCAATATTTAGTTTATATCCTTTTAAAATCTCATCTAAGTATCTAAAATGTACTTATTTACTTTTAATAATTGAATCCTAGAGATTGAACATACATAATTTTCATTTTTAGGTTATACAACAAATAAAGGAAAGTAGGGTGACCAGGCAACGAAAGTCGACGGCCTATAATTTACTGGATTACAAAATATTACATCATGGAAAAACTGGAATTACAAGTTTTTAATATACAAGAAGAAATGCATTGATGATCCTACTATTCGTATAATTACGATGGAGAAATATTTTGAAATACTAACGGAATTTCATAAAGGTATACCGTATGTGAAACGAAACGTTTTACCGTTCTATAATATTATAATACAATTTTGTACTTATTTTATTAGGTAATAAATATAATAATAAAAACATTTAATAAAAACATCTTTATTGTCCTTTTAATGTGTTCAATATGAATATTTCGTATATTTAATTCCAGTGGACAATTGGTTTGAAATGCTTGTAAGAATTTTGTAACATATATATTTTTTAATTTGGTACTGACTAGAACAATAAATAAGTTCGTAATAAGTATATTTTGAATTATTATTACTTACATCCTTAATGGGCACCCTACATTAATGATCTGACCAAACGTCGTTGGACAAATCGACGAACGTTGACGTTTAAACGATATGCCCAGCGCAACATGACGATTTCATGAAATGCCACCACTTCATGAAATGACTGACGATTTCATGAAATGCTCAATTTAACGATCTGACCACGACATATATATATATATATATGGGGCTGAGACTTAGACGCTTACTAATCTAATGAGTGAGAAAAAAGAAATGTGGGTGTATCGAAGAATGCTTAAAATCCCGTGGATACGAAATGAGACAGTGCTCCAGAGAATAGGCAAGGATGTGGAGATTCTTAAGACCATTAAAAAACAGAAACTCCAGTATCTAGGTCACATAATGAGGAATAAAAAGTACGAGCTTCTACAACTGATTCTTCAGGGAAAGATCCAGGGCAGAAGAAGGCCAGATAGAAGGAGAATATCATGGCCCATGACCTTAAGCCAATGGTACGGCAAGAGTACCAGGTCTCTGTTCCGTGCGGCGTTGTCGAGAGTGCAGAGTGACATAGTGAGCGCCAACCTTCGTAAGAAGACGGCACCATAAGAAGAAGAAAAACTCAAATCAAAAGACTATTGTATACAACCTCCAGACGACATAGAAGTTTGTAAAGAAAGCGTTACTAGAAACAAAAGAAATTATCTAAATACAGACTTCACTCATGCAAATTATAGAGGAAACGTGAAGAAAGACGTCGATTTCGATTGTGGTCTTGTTTCGATACTAGTAACAACTGTAGGTGCAGTCTAAGACAGAGATAAGTATACAGGGGGCCTCAACAAGGTTAAGATTTTCTCAAAAACTACTGGACCGAATTTAATAATTATTTTACAGTTACATAGTTTTCACTTTTATCTATCTAACAGTGAAAGAATTTTTGTAATAGGTCAAGTAGTTTTTGAGAAAATCTCAACCTCAAAAATAACTCTCTGTGTTCCACCGTACCTACTATTATTATATTACTACTGTATTATTTTTAAGGCATATCCTTAGTATGGAAATATTTAGGCCTTTTATACATGGAAACTTTCAATTTTGTAAAATAAACAAGTTTTACAAAGAATTGACGGAGGGTTACCTGATTTCATTAAAATTCAGATTCGTGTCGTATTATGCAGTTTTTTCGATATTTTTGCATCATCTGTAATCCCCGAAGCAAAAAGAGGGTTTTTATAAGTTATAAGTGTTACGTTGAGTATCTGTCTGACATCGTAGTTTCCAAATGAGTGATGGGATTTAAATTTTGTTTTGTGAAAGGAAATTTATCAAGAGTGTTTTTTAGCTTTAGCTATGATTCTATGTCGCTTTTTTTCTAAATTTTTAATTTATGGTTTTTTATTTAAATAATTTAAAATTTTTAAAATGTTATGTTTGTTTTTTATTTTATTTTTGGCATATTTTTAAAAATGATAACTTTTTATTTAAAGTTAACAAACTTTAAATAAAAATCAAATACAGTACCAAAAAATCTTCAAAAACAAGATAATACTTGCTGTATTATACGCGGCGTCATACCTTACCTACAGCTTATTATCGAAGAGTTGTAACAATTACAAGTCCAAGAACCGAATACTAACATAGTAGAAGGCAAATTGCTGCCGTCCATAAAAATGGCGGCGAGACAATGGCTGTGTGACAAATAAATGCCGCAAATCATATTCAGAAACACAATGGAACTTGTGCACCTACACTAACATTTAAACGGGATTTACGCGGAAGGTTGTACATTGCGGTCCTAATCTTAATAGAGGTCAAAAAGACGAAATGGATGACGAATCAGTGCGGATGAAATCATCAAGTAAATAAGAAAAAAGAATTCTAGAAAGGAACCCCTAGCTAGGATCTCAAAGAATGTTCAATAATAAATGAGAATCAGATTTAAAGGATAAAAGACTACAACTAAATAATATACTAAGAGATAGCTGAAATATCCGGACAGCTCATAGCCATGGCTGTATGTGATGTGTAAAACAAGGATCCAGAGAGGAAGATCTGCCTCCTGATCTCCTCCATCCTCCTCCTCTACGCAAACGAAGTTACGGGGTACAGCTAGTGTATAATAATAACTGAAGTGTCAGTGAGCTGGTCACATTTGTCGTAGAACCGATAGCCGATGGGGTAGACGAGTTCTCGAATGGAGGCCACGAACGGGTAAACAGTGTGGGACGCCTCCGGCCAGATGGAGGGATGACCTTCGCAAGTTCCCTGCCAGGGACTGGATGCAGAGGGCCGAGAGTAGGGTTGAGTGGCGCGCTTTGGGAGAGGCCTGCGTCCAGCAGTGGACTGATACGGGCTGATGATGATGATGATAACTAAATATCAATAGAGGTTTTCAGAAAGAGATTGAGAATAAAAGAAAAAAGTGATTAAACGATAAACATTCTTGAAGAGATTGATGAATGTGGTGGTAACGAGAGTTGTGTACCAGGAGCACAGGAGATAGAAGGCAGTCGTCTCTATCTACCGCTAAGGGAAAGAGGCGAGTTTATTTAAGTAAGTAATTAATTAAAAGTTTCTCGCAAAATGCTCACAAAAACATGCCCAGCGTCATTTGGGAAAATACAATTTCAAATGATGATAATCACTGAAAAACTCTAGTCCAAGAATCATTAGATCATTAAGGAAAAAATCTAACTGGACAAATTCCATAATGTAAAAACCTAAATTCTTATACCTAGACACCGAATGTGGAAACCCCTGAAGGAAAATGAAAACAAGAACCTAAAGCAATTTAGATTACTCATATGTTTAACCAGGTGTGTATCATCACCGTTATTAAAAAGTTACCTAGTTATTAAAAAGGTACGCTGCTGAAAGTTTCTTGCCATTTCTCCTCAGTATTTGCACCTTTTCCTTGCAAAGAGTAAATGTAAATGACAATGCCAGATTCTGACCCACCATCAACCGCAAGTTGTACAAGATCACGAATAAATGTAAAAATATCTCCGTTTCTTATTAAAATTATTGATTTAAAATAAAGTTTTGTACAAGTTGCGATTCGAAAAAAACAGCTTAATTAAGAATTCAGTAAATAGTAAGAAATCGAAGCGATTTATTCATTGTTTATGTTATTCTTCTATAGGAGTTGCGAGAGTAGTAGAAAATGATACTGATTATGATTATGCAATATGAAACCTGTAATAAGTCCCCAACAAAATGATAAGTACAGCTTAAATGGTCACGTAGTTTTGTAGGCAAAGCTCCATTGAAATCTGGCAATGTATTTTAAAAAATGTTGACATGCAAAGATATAAGGTTAGGGTAGAACTCGCCCGCACAAAAACTGGGACGCGGGCGATATGTCCACTTTTTGAAACTGCTATGGGTCTCGCCCGTATAACTTTAAAGACCATAATATATAGCTGTGTGATTTTCCTTGTTGATTTCTAGCATTGTTTATGATTGTATCATATAGCACCGAGGGTCGACAGGGGGAATAGAACATATATTAATTAGATAAAACGGGAATTACCGTGTTAAACATTTATTATTGTTGTCTCGATATTTCGACAGCATTGCAGCCATCATGGTCACGAGTAGACTGAAGTCGGTGAGTGTTAAACGTCAGAAGGGTGACACAAAACGATCTACCCTCTTTCGTGTTCGCTGACTGCGTTGAGAAAAGTTGTTGATATTTGCAGGTACCCCCATTTTGCAAAAAGAACTAATTATGTCCGCTCGTTTGCACGCACTCGCCTTTGTGCCTCGTTTACATAAGTCGATCACTGGATTCCAAGTTTTTGACAACAGAAAACCATCGTCGCGATTGAAATTTCTGTATTTCTTTATTTCAATGGCCTCGCGTACTAATCTGGGAACATAATGGCGTTCTGTCGATAATACTTTTGGATTGTGAAGTTCAATCCAGTGATTAGGGCCCGACTCTAACAAATGCTGTGCTACGGCTGACTTGTGCGCTTCGTTCTTTCTGACCGCAGCTATGTGCTCCTTAGTCCGGGAGGCGATCGTGCGTTTTGTTTGTCCAATGTAGGAACTACCACAGCTGCAGTCGACCTTGTAGACGCCAGGTTTTTCAAGCGGAAAAATGTCCTTGGGTGATCTCATGCTTCTCTGTACCTTTGTGTGCGGGGTAAAAACTGTTTTGATGGATATCTTTGAAAGCAGTCTGCCTATTCGGTCTGTTACCCCTCTCACGAAAGGTAGATACGCCGGCTGTCTGTCAACCCTTATTCGTCTCTTTGCAGGTGCTCTTGGTGTTCTGAACTTCCCATCATATCCATTGTCTCTGAGCACGCCCTTTACGTGTGTTAACTCCCTCTCCACGTGGTCGCTTTTAGCGATAAGACCGCCAAAATTGTACATGCTTCTCATTTATGTAATGAATACTGTATTATGGTGCAATAAAGTGTATTTATCTTATCTTATCCTCGTCACACAGGTCGAAGGCTCGTCTGGTAAGGGATGCAACAACTGACTGCAGGTGTGCGGGATGATGATGAGAATCAGCATGGAGGTATCTGTCAGTGTGTGTAGGTTTTCTATACACCGAATGGCTCAGAGTGCCGTCAGGTCTGACAACAACTTTCACATCCAAGAAAGGAAGGGAGCGGTTTTCTTCGACTTCGTGGGTAAATTTAACCTTTTCGTGTACCGAATTGAGGTGGTTAAGGTACCGTTCAATGTCTACACTGTCACCATCAAGCACACCGAAGACATCATCAACGTACCGTTTCCACATTTTTATGGGTATCGGTGGCGCGGTGCGCATTGCAAGGTCCTCAAAGTGTTCCATCCACATATTGGCTACTACTGGTGCTACTGGACTACCCATGGCCACACCATCAATTTGTAGGTAGTATTCTCCTTGGTAGATGAAATAACTCGATGACAGACAGTGTTTCAATAGCACGACTATGTCAGATGGGGTATTGTTATCTTGGAGTTTCAGGCTAATCACATTCAAACACTCTGAAATGGGAACATTTGTAAATAAAGATTCCACATCAAAACTGATCAGCTTGTCACTGTCTGTAACCCTGGTCTGCCTTATGATATCCACGAAGTGTCTGGAGTCTTTCACGTAGGATGATGTCTTGCCCACCAGTGGCTGCAATGTCTTAGCGACATGTTTTGCCAACTCATACGTGGGTGAGTCAATTTGACTAACAATAGGTCTCAGGGGTGCGTGGTTCTTGTGTATTTTTGGTAGACCATACAATTTTGGCGGCTGCGTTACCCTTGGCCTAAGCAAGCGTTTAAGGACATCCTCTGGTAACGCCATCTATTACTACATTTTATCATCACTCTAGATCAGCCTACCATCTCCTTAATTACCTTAGTACCTATAAAAGTCGTACAAGGTCGGCGCCCCCTGGTGTCGACTCCTACGCAATATCGAAGGACATTCAACTGACCTTCAGTCTTTATCTGTCAGTCGTCGCGAATTGATGTGATCCTGATTATACTGACTCCGATTTAATTGTGATCGTGAACTATTGCGGCCTAGGCTTTGGCGAATTGACGTTGAGGTCTGGCCTTAATCGAGTGGCGCGTTGAGCTCTCGTGGCTTCCGTTCGTCAGTGAAGACGGTTTATTGTGGTGTCCCGGGCCCGGGCGAAGGTGGTGCTGAAGGAGTCCAGGGTTGCAGCGGCGCATGCGAGCTCTGCGGGGATTTGGCCAGGTATTGTGCGACTTCCTTACACTTTGTGCTCCTCTCAAGTCTCTCCTCACCCGAGTTCCCGACGTCCCGTCTTTCCGCTGATCTTAGGGTTGATTGAAATCCCGAACGAAGGTTCGCGACAGGTTTGGCGCGACCATTTGTGGTCCTTCGAGCCGGATCCCTGATCCAGCAATCTCTTATTAGTGTATTTTTGACTAATAAGAAACTTATATATATTTACCCGCGTTTTATGTAAAATTAATCATATAAAACTTATATATCACACTTATACCACGGCACTGAGTCCGTTCTATTTGTTGCTTTATATTTAACTCGCATTTACGTATAATTTATTTATGTAAATGTCATATATTTGTACCACGATATTGCATTGTGTGCTACTAACCAGCTTAAATATCAGAGTAATTTATATTTATCGTATTATTACACATACGTATTATATTTATAACTATTTATTCGAACTAATTACCGCAAAATAACAACTAAAAAAAAAACCATAATTTAGCTAAAAATTGCGTTCATATTTTTACTTTGCGGTAGTTATAAATAACTCGACGGTTAAGTTGAGTGCAGTAGGTGCTACTTGCTTACCGGCTGACGAGTCGGCCGCATAGCAAATACCTACCTGCCGAGCGCACACTGCGTGCCTCCGATCAGCTGCGTACGGTCGGCCGCGTGTCGTTGGTGTCGCATACCTACTTGTGCATCAGCTCTTTGTTTCTTTAAAGTACTTAATATAGTTTTTAATAATGTCGAAAACAAAGAAACAAGACGACGGCGAATGTGTCGAGGATGCACAACTGGTAATGCTAGACGCTAAGCGCGGTGCATTATTTGCATGTATACAGAATATTTATGATTTAAGTATATCTAAGTACATACACACCGACTCGGCGACGCGAGATAAGTTCCTCGCTGAATGTTCGAATATCGACATTCTGCGAACTGAATTCCAAACTGTTTTGGATGAATTTAATTTACGACTTTTAACAATTAGTCCACAGTCTAAACCAGACTACAAGTCACTTGTTTCATTTGAACAATTGCACAGTCGCATTAAGCGTATTTGTACACAATATAGTTCATCGCAAACTCAACACGATGATACTTTGCCGCGCAAGGCGAGGCCTACCCTACCGCCGATTGAATTGATGTCTTTCAACGGTGATATTCGTTCATGGCCGCTATTTTATGCCAATTTCAAATCAACCGTTCACGATAATCCATCGCTCACAGACGCTGATAAGTTGTATTATCTAATGGGTAAACTCTCGGGTCAGGCATTGATCGCTTGCGCGGGGATTGTTCCGTGCGCCGAAAACTACAATATTATTTTACGATCTTTAACGGATAAGTATGAAGATCAGAGAATGTTAGCTTCAATTCATTTGAATCAGCTATTTGAATTTATGCCGTTACCCTCAGCTTCGGCTCATAATTTCGATTTATTTCTCGATAAATTTGTAAATGCCGTCAGGGTTCTAAAGAATTTGAAAATAGATAATTTAGCCGATTTTATATTTTTACACGTCGCGCTAAATAAGTTAGACCCAGAGACAGTCCGCGCATTTGAGATGAATTCTCCTGACGCTAAACTCATTCCTGAGTTCGACAACTTAGTCGAATTCATCAAAAATCTATCCAAGATATGGCACCGCACGCCTATTATTTCAACTGCGAATAATAGCGCTAAACCAGTTACGCGCGCGCGAACTGATAATTCAAAACCAAATAACCCTCCGACGCCGTCATTTCAGACTTACCTGAATACGGTGGATTCTAATGTTGTTTATAAATGTTTATGTGATAATTTTACACATCAACACTTGTTTAAATGTCCTAGTTTTAGTAAAATGACACCAGAAGAACGTTTCAAATCGGTGAAGGAAAACCATGCGTGTGTGAATTGTCTATGCATTAAGCATCGAGTTGCGGCGTGCAGTTCAAATACGAACTGTCGCGTTTGCAAACTCAAACACCACACATTACTCCATTTTACTCGGGAATCGAACCTGGAACCTCAGACTTGTGCCGCACCGGCTAATCAGACTGAGCCTGCGCATGCGCCGGCGCACGCAGTCACGGGTGAGTGGCGATACACGGGACAGCTGACCGCCTCCGCACCGAGTACGAGTGCGGACGTCGCGTTATGCTCCACGTCCATTGTCGCTTCGCGTCACTCTGCGTCTAGCGCTGGTCACACACGCGGCGAGCAATGTAACGCAACCACTACGGTTTTGTTAGCCACCGCGCAAATTGCTGCGTATGATAGTAGGGGCGTCAAACGTATGGTTAGGGCTTTGCTTGATTCTGCTTCACAAGCTAATTTCATTACGAAAGAATGTTGTGAATGCTTAGGTATTCTACCTGCGGATACCGCAGGCACAACAGTGAAGGGTTTCGCCGGCTCTGAAAGTATTGTAAATAGTTCAGTAGATTTTGAATTCTTTTCCCGACACGATTCAAATATTAAATTTAAAATTTCGTCACTGGTCGTCGAAAATATTACGGAAAACGTTCCGAGTGCGATAATTGATGTCGCCAAACTTCCACATTTGGAAAACTTATTGTTAGCAGACAGTACGTTTGCTACACCTAATAAAATCGACGTTTTAATAGGAGCTTCGTTGTTTCCTCATTTACTACGGCCTGGCGTAGTCAAGTGCGACTCGTCAGAGCTTCTAGCTATTGCCAGCGTGTTGGGATACATTCCAATGGGGACTGTACCCACCCTGCAACCGCGACCGGAGGCGCTAACCTCCTGCTGTGCTATAGTGCAATTACAGCCTATAGACACGGGCATTAAAATTATCCGGGAGCTCCACGAGCTTCCCGACCCGCCCGTTCAGCGTCACGAGGACGTCGAACGTGATGATGAGCGTCACCGCTCGACCACTGAGCGAGATCCCGTCAGTGGCGGCTGTACAGTGGGCTCACCGTTCCGAGAGGACGTGTACTCACTCGGGGACAAATTACTTCCATTTTTGGACCCTAGCAGCCTAATTTACGGCCCTAATTTACAGGGCGATGGTTTTAAAATTATTTTTTCTTTTAGTCTGTACCACGTAGCCATGACAGCCGACTGTCGGCAAATGTTCATGCGTTTTCTAATGCGACATTGCGATCGCCGATATCAACGAATCCTGCATAGGTTTAATCCGCAAGATCCGCTCGTCCTCTACGAGCTTAATAAATTATGTTTCGGACTACAGTCCAGTCCGTACCACGCGCTGCGCACTGTGCGGCAACTGGCACGCGACGACGACTGCGCCGAGCACCCGCGCGCGAGTGAGGTCGGCTCTGTTTCACTGGTGCATGAGATTACGTTCTCTGCCCAGATAGAAGCAGAGGCGGCTGCCACCGCCGAATTTTCGCGTCCACTCATAATATTGAGTTCGGGCCCCTCGGAGCCAGCCGCTCTGACTCCGAGTCATATTTTACACACCGAGCCTTTCTGCTCTCTGTCAGCTTTTGAAGTCGAGTCTGGCAATCTCAGCTTGCTTCATAGGCACTCGGTTTTACATAAACTACTTCGGTCGTTCTGGGAGCGATGGAGGATCGAACATTTGCACGGACATCAAGTTAGGGAAAAAATTAATACCCCTTCTGTCCCCATTGCGCCGGGCACAGTCGTGGTCGTTATAGTCGATTACGCACCTCCTCTAGCTTGGCCGTTTAGCTATTGTAGAGCAAATTCATCCTTCCAAAACCGGCAACGTTCGCGTGGTCTCAGTGAGGACCTCTAGAGGACCTTATCTTCGCCCCGTCGTTCGGTTGTGTCCACTCCCTAACCAGTAGTTTATTGTATATTCCGTTATTTATTTATTAAATATATTTTATATTAACCCGCTTTAGAGATAAGTTTATTTACTCTATAATTTATTTTTAACCCGCATGCCGCTTATGGTTTATTATGTCCCTTATATTTTTTAAAGGTGACCCTTTAAGGCGGCTGGAAATGGTAACGCCATCTATTACTACATTTTATCATCACTCTAGATCAGCCTACCATCTCCTTAATTACCTTAGTACCTATAAAAGTCGTACAAGGTCGGCGCCCCCTGGTGTCGACTCCTACGCAATATCGAAGGACATTCAACTGACCTTCAGTCTTTATCTGTCAGTCGTCGCGAATTGATGTGATCCTGATTATACTGACTCCGATTTAATTGTGATCGTGAACTATTGCGGCCTAGGCTTTGGCGAATTGACGTTGAGGTCTGGCCTTAATCGAGTGGCGCGTTGAGCTCTCGTGGCTTCCGTTCGTCAGTGAAGACGGTTTATTGTGGTGTCCCGGGCCCGGGCGAAGGTGGTGCTGAAGGAGTCCAGGGTTGCAGCGGCGCATGCGAGCTCTGCGGGGATTTGGCCAGGTATTGTGCGACTTCCTTACACTTTGTGCTCCTCTCAAGTCTCTCCTCACCCGAGTTCCCGACGTCCCGTCTTTCCGCTGATCTTAGGGTTGATTGAAATCCCGAACGAAGGTTCGCGACAGGTTTGGCGCGACCATCCTCATTGAATAGGTGTTTGTATTCTTGGATAATCTTAGTTGTTTGACGGGTGACTCTGCTAGTTGGGTTGTAATTCACTTTTTTATAAGTCCCTTCATCCTCGAGCAACGATTGGATTTTAACCTTGTAATCTGCAGTATCCATAATTACTGTAGCATTACCCTTGTCTGCCTTAAGTACCAGAATGTCTTCATTTCGACTTAGTTCAAACATGGCACTTCTTTCCTCTTGCGAGATATTTGGTTTTGGGGGTAGCGCGTGACGTAATATGACCGCCGATTCCTGTCTTATTATCTCTGCATCATTCGGAGGAATACGGTTTCTGCTGATAACTTCCTCGATGTTGCCGATGATTTGTTCATATGGGACGCGTGTCGGAGTAGGTGCAAAGTTTAAACCTTTTTCAAGAAGGGACACCGCAGATTCGGTCAGTGTTATTGAAGATAAATTAATTACTGTGTCGTGTGTCTTAGGTTTAGCATACCTGTCTTTCCTTTGTTGTTTGCGAATAAGATGTTCATACTTCCTTGTCTGATTTATGGAGCACCATTCACCCGTTCGAGCTGCTTGGAGGTATGTTACACGATCACAGATGTCAAAATCTTCCCTTGTAAATAATACACTGCATTCCTTGTGGAGATTATACAATTCACTTTGCACCTTATTTAACGAAAACCTATTGTTCCGAATTAATCTCCGCAGCAACTGTACACTCGCGTTACGCAGAATACTTGCAGAATTCGCGATATCATTACGCGGTTTTATTCTCGCACAAGTAGGTATGACATTAGTGTCACGGCACTTCACTAAGAATGTTATCCCGGCGGTAAGTCTTTCGCGTTTCTTCCGCAAGCGTTCTAGATGGCGTAATTTTATTATTCCTTCCGACCCGTATCGGTTACGAATATCACTTTTTAAACTTTCACGGTTTGTATACATATTAATTAGATAAAACGGGAATTACCGTGTTAAACATTTATTATTGTTGTCTCGATATTTCGACAGCATTGCAGCCATCATGGTCACGAGTAGACTGAAGTCGGTGAGTGTTAAACGTCAGAAGGGTGACACAAAACGATCTACCCTCTTTCGTGTTCGCTGACTGCGTTGAGAAAAGTTGTTGATATTTGCAGGTACCCCCATTTTGCAAAAAGAACTAATTATGTCCGCTCGTTTGCACGCACTCGCCTTTGTGCCTCGTTTACATAAGTCGATCACTGGATTCCAAGTTTTTGACAACAGAAAACCATCGTCGCGATTGAAATTTCTGTATTTCTTTATTTCAATGGCCTCGCGTACTAATCTGGGAACATAATGGCGTTCTGTCGATAATACTTTTGGATTGTGAAGTTCAATCCAGTGATTAGGGCCCGACTCTAACAAATGCTGTGCTACGGCTGACTTGTGCGCTTCGTTCTTTCTGACCGCAGCTATGTGCTCCTTAGTCCGGGAGGCGATCGTGCGTTTTGTTTGTCCAATGTAGGAACTACCACAGCTGCAGTCGACCTTGTAGACGCCAGGTTTTTCAAGCGGAAAAATGTCCTTGGGTGATCTCATGCTTCTCTGTACCTTTGTGTGCGGGGTAAAAACTGTTTTGATGGATATCTTTGAAAGCAGTCTGCCTATTCGGTCTGTTACCCCTCTCACGAAAGGTAGATACGCCGGCTGTCTGTCAACCCTTATTCGTCTCTTTGCAGGTGCTCTTGGTGTTCTGAACTTCCCATCATATCCATTGTCTCTGAGCACGCCCTTTACGTGTGTTAACTCCCTCTCCACGTGGTCCTCGTCACACAGGTCGAAGGCTCGTCTGGTAAGGGATGCAACAACTGACTGCAGGTGTGCGGGATGATGATGAGAATCAGCATGGAGGTATCTGTCAGTGTGTGTAGGTTTTCTATACACCGAATGGCTCAGAGTGCCGTCAGGTCTGACAACAACTTTCACATCCAAGAAAGGAAGGGAGCGGTTTTCTTCGACTTCGTGGGTAAATTTAACCTTTTCGTGTACCGAATTGAGGTGGTTAAGGTACCGTTCAATGTCTACACTGTCACCATCAAGCACACCGAAGACATCATCAACGTACCGTTTCCACATTTTTATGGGTATCGGTGGCGCGGTGCGCATTGCAAGGTCCTCAAAGTGTTCCATCCACATATTGGCTACTACTGGTGCTACTGGACTACCCATGGCCACACCATCAATTTGTAGGTAGTATTCTCCTTGGTAGATGAAATAACTCGATGACAGACAGTGTTTCAATAGCACGACTATGTCAGATGGGGTATTGTTATCTTGGAGTTTCAGGCTAATCACATTCAAACACTCTGAAATGGGAACATTTGTAAATAAAGATTCCACATCAAAACTGATCAGCTTGTCACTGTCTGTAACCCTGGTCTGCCTTATGATATCCACGAAGTGTCTGGAGTCTTTCACGTAGGATGATGTCTTGCCCACCAGTGGCTGCAATGTCTTAGCGACATGTTTTGCCAACTCATACGTGGGTGAGTCAATTTGACTAACAATAGGTCTCAGGGGTGCGTGGTTCTTGTGTATTTTTGGTAGACCATACAATTTTGGCGGCTGCGTTACCCTTGGCCTAAGCAAGCGTTTAAGGACATCCTCATTGAATAGGTGTTTGTATTCTTGGATAATCTTAGTTGTTTGACGGGTGACTCTGCTAGTTGGGTTGTAATTCACTTTTTTATAAGTCCCTTCATCCTCGAGCAACGATTGGATTTTAACCTTGTAATCTGCAGTATCCATAATTACTGTAGCATTACCCTTGTCTGCCTTAAGTACCAGAATGTCTTCATTTCGACTTAGTTCAAACATGGCACTTCTTTCCTCTTGCGAGATATTTGGTTTTGGGGGTAGCGCGTGACGTAATATGACCGCCGATTCCTGTCTTATTATCTCTGCATCATTCGGAGGAATACGGTTTCTGCTGATAACTTCCTCGATGTTGCCGATGATTTGTTCATATGGGACGCGTGTCGGAGTAGGTGCAAAGTTTAAACCTTTTTCAAGAAGGGACACCGCAGATTCGGTCAGTGTTATTGAAGATAAATTAATTACTGTGTCGTGTGTCTTAGGTTTAGCATACCTGTCTTTCCTTTGTTGTTTGCGAATAAGATGTTCATACTTCCTTGTCTGATTTATGGAGCACCATTCACCCGTTCGAGCTGCTTGGAGGTATGTTACACGATCACAGATGTCAAAATCTTCCCTTGTAAATAATACACTGCATTCCTTGTGGAGATTATACAATTCACTTTGCACCTTATTTAACGAAAACCTATTGTTCCGAATTAATCTCCGCAGCAACTGTACACTCGCGTTACGCAGAATACTTGCAGAATTCGCGATATCATTACGCGGTTTTATTCTCGCACAAGTAGGTATGACATTAGTGTCACGGCACTTCACTAAGAATGTTATCCCGGCGGTAAGTCTTTCGCGTTTCTTCCGCAAGCGTTCTAGATGGCGTAATTTTATTATTCCTTCCGACCCGTATCGGTTACGAATATCACTTTTTAAACTTTCACGGTTTGTATACATATTAATTAGATAAAACGGGAATTACCGTGTTAAACATTTATTATTGTTGTCTCGATATTTCGACAGCATTGCAGCCATCATGGTCACGAGTAGACTGAAGTCGGTGAGTGTTAAACGTCAGAAGGGTGACACAAAACGATCTACCCTCTTTCGTGTTCGCTGACTGCGTTGAGAAAAGTTGTTGATATTTGCAGGTACCCCCATTTTGAAAAAGGTTTAAACTTTGCACCTACTCCGACACGCGTCCCATATGAACAAATCATCGGCAACATCGAGGAAGTTATCAGCAGAAACCGTATTCCTCCGAATGATGCAGAGATAATAAGACAGGAATCGGCGGTCATATTACGTCACGCGCTACCCCCAAAACCAAATATCTCGCAAGAGGAAAGAAGTGCCATGTTTGAACTAAGTCGAAATGAAGACATTCTGGTACTTAAGGCAGACAAGGGTAATGCTACAGTAATTATGGATACTGCAGATTACAAGGTTAAAATCCAATCGTTGCTCGAGGATGAAGGGACTTATAAAAAAGTGAATTACAACCCAACTAGCAGAGTCACCCGTCAAACAACTAAGATTATCCAAGAATACAAACACCTATTCAATGAGGATGTCCTTAAACGCTTGCTTAGGCCAAGGGTAACGCAGCCGCCAAAATTGTATGGTCTACCAAAAATACACAAGAACCACGCACCCCTGAGACCTATTGTTAGTCAAATTGACTCACCCACGTATGAGTTGGCAAAACATGTCGCTAAGACATTGCAGCCACTGGTGGGCAAGACATCATCCTACGTGAAAGACTCCAGACACTTCGTGGATATCATAAGGCAGACCAGGGTTACAGACAGTGACAAGCTGATCAGTTTTGATGTGGAATCTTTATTTACAAATGTTCCCATTTCAGAGTGTTTGAATGTGATTAGCCTGAAACTCCAAGATAACAATACCCCATCTGACATAGTCGTGCTATTGAAACACTGTCTGTCATCGAGTTATTTCATCTACCAAGGAGAATACTACCTACAAATTGATGGTGTGGCCATGGGTAGTCCAGTAGCACCAGTAGTAGCCAATATGTGGATGGAACACTTTGAGGACCTTGCAATGCGCACCGCGCCACCGATACCCATAAAAAATGTGGAAACGGTACGTTGATGATGTCTTCGGTGTGCTTGATGGTGACAGTGTAGACATTGAACGGTACCTTAACCACCTCAATTCGGTACACGAAAAGGTTAAATTTACCCACGAAGTCGAAGAAAACCGCTCCCTTCCTTTCTTGGATGTGAAAGTTGTTGTCAGACCTGACGGCACTCTGAGCCATTCGGTGTATAGAAAACCTACACACACTGACAGATACCTCCATGCTGATTCTCATCATCATCCCGCACACCTGCAGTCAGTTGTTGCATCCCTTACCAGACGAGCCTTCGACCTGTGTGACGAGGACCACGTGGAGAGGGAGTTAACACACGTAAAGGGCGTGCTCAGAGACAATGGATATGATGGGAAGTTCAGAACACCAAGAGCACCTGCAAAGAGACGAATAAGGGTTGACAGACAGCCGGCGTATCTACCTTTCGTGAGAGGGGTAACAGACCGAATAGGCAGACTGCTTTCAAAGATATCCATCAAAACAGTTTTTACCCCGCACACAAAGGTACAGAGAAGCATGAGATCACCCAAGGACATTTTTCCGCTTGAAAAACCTGGCGTCTACAAGGTCGACTGCAGCTGTGGTAGTTCCTACATTGGACAAACAAAACGCACGATCGCCTCCCGGACTAAGGAGCACATAGCTGCGGTCAGAAAGAACGAAGCGCACAAGTCAGCCGTAGCACAGCATTTGTTAGAGTCGGGCCCTAATCACTGGATTGAACTTCACAATCCAAAAGTATTATCGACAGAACGCCATTATGTTCCCAGATTAGTACGCGAGGCCATTGAAATAAAGAAATACAGAAATTTCAATCGCGACGATGGTTTTCTGTTGTCAAAAACTTGGAATCCAGTGATCGACTTATGTAAACGAGGCACAAAGGCGAGTGCGTGCAAACGAGCGGACATAATTAGTTCTTTTTGCAAAATGGGGGTACCTGCAAATATCAACAACTTTTCTCAACGCAGTCAGCGAACACGAAAGAGGGTAGATCGTTTTGTGTCACCCTTCTGACGTTTAACACTCACCGACTTCAGTCTACTCGTGACCATGATGGCTGCAATGCTGTCGAAATATCGAGACAACAATAATAAATGTTTAACACGGTAATTCCCGTTTTATCTAATTAATATGTATACAAACCGTGAAAGTTTAAAAAGAATAGAACATAGTATTAATCTATACATATAATAAGACTGTAAAAAAGTTGAGTCTGTACATTGGATATTTTTTGAAATGTTTTAGGATCGATACTGATGACAAAACACTAATTTTTAGAATTTTTGTCTGTGACTTTGTGCAAGTATTACCATAACTACTGAAGGGATTTTGATGGGAGTTTCACTAGGAGTTAGCTGATATATCCGGACAGCTCATAGGCTATAAGCCATGGCGGTATGTGATGTGAAAACAAGGACCCAGAGAATAAGATCTGCCTCCTGATCTCCTCCATCCTCCTCCTCTACGCAAACGAAGTTGCGGGGTACAGCTATTATGGCAGCCCTAACAGCATCCTGAAGGGCATTGCGGATACCATGGACAGTCCGATTCTGAGCCACTGGGTACACTTACATGTCCCGGGGTCTCGGAGTCGGACCTAAGTCGCATGTTATGGCGCGTAATACACCTCATGTAAACACTAACATAGTTTTAAGTACTTACTAACACTTATATGGTCTTTGTGACTGCAATAAATCATTTGAATTTGAATATTATAATATTTACTTGCAGTAAAGATATTATGATTCTGACTCGACTCTGAACTATTTCGCCGTAACCAAACGAAAAATAATAAAAATGCAATGTATATGAAACAAATGTCTTGAGCCGTACCAAGGTATGAGATGAGGTCGTTGGCTCGCTCCCAGACGTGTGGCTGGTGAGTTCACGAACTCGTGAGGGGCAATTCTGTGCCAAATGTAGAGTGCTAAAGACTTAAAAGTGGCACATTCTCGATTGGCTACAGAAAGTCTATTGAGGGCAACTTTAATGTGACAAAGCATTAATGGGTTCGAAGTGGAACCTAATGTATTTAAATTGACAAGGCACAATTTTTTTTTAACCTTATATCTTATCAAGTATTTTCAGAATTTGAATTACGCATTATCCATGCTCGGTGAATAAATTAGAACATGATGAAAAAATTCTTGCCGTGGGCAGGACTTGAACCTGCGACCTTGTCATTCCGTGACACGCTCTTACCAACTGAGCGTGTCACGGAATGACAAGGTCGCAGGTTCAAGTCCTGCCCACGGCAAGAATTTTTTCATCATGTTCTAATCTTATCAAGTCTTACGTCCTAGGATCAAGGCAAATAGACTACGATATCTAGGCCCGAATTAATAGTGTCAGCTCAAACCCTCAAGAGCGAATTCAGCTGATACACTCTCAAGACGTGATCATCATCTCAAGTATGTCATTTATTAATCAATCTTGAGGGCGTATCACGTGATGTCTTCTCAAGTCGCGGTTCGCCTGCGATCAGCAAATACGTTCTCAAGTGTGAGTTTGACAGTTCTCTTGAGAACTGAGTTTTGTTTATTAATACGGTGTTACTCACGTGATACCCGATTCCTAAACGCGTACCTAAGTTACGTTTATTAATAGGAACCATCTTGAGGTCGTGTGGATTGACTTTTGAGTTGAGAGTGATTTATTAATACGGGCCATAGTAATATATTCAGCTATACAAGCATGAAAATTAAGTTCAAGACTTTCCCAAAGTTAATAAAAGCAAAGTTAGGAACAATTAGGCTTCAAAGGTAAGCGCGAGTTTTAACTATAACTCGCTAAATTAGAGCCTCCATTTTGTAGGAGAAATATTGTAGTCATTTATTGTGACATTCGCTAATAATCGTTCTGAAAATCGATATGTTAGAGATTTACATACACCGCAGCCTAAATCAAGTGTCTTATTTTGTAAACAAATATGATCGTCTAATTACCTGTTGTGATGTAACACTGAAGGAAATTATTGATCGAACCTATTCGTCATTCAAAGTAAAGTGATCCGATCTAATAATGTGAAAAAAACTACGCAATATCACAGAATAACTTATAATGTTAGTAGGGTAGGGTAGTTTTTGTTTACAAAATAAGACATTTAATTTGGGCTGCATATTAAATTGTACTACTTGTAAATGTCTTTGAAACCACATACTTACCTAAATCAATAATATAATAATGTTATGACGATGCAATCAATTTATATTGTTGTTATATTGTTATCAATGATTTATAAAATTACTATTATCGCTGTTATCATTATCAATCACACAAACGGAAGCAAATTGCTGTTATCAACAATTGACCGTCGAAGAATTATTTACTAATAGGTATTAATATCTCTTTAATCTATAGGTATATTTATTTCGCACTAGATAACAAATGAAATATTATAAACACGAAAACTCGTACAGCAAATGAGATATCTACTAGAAAGTATATTATACAGGGTGTAACGTAAAGGGTATATGAAGCCGAAGGGAGGGTGTTCAGGAGCGGTAACTGAACAACTTTTGTGCTACAACTTTTCGAATACAAAATAAAAATAAATTAATGTCTCATACAAATCGATCAGCTGACCGGTACGAAATGTATGAAAAGTCAAAAAAATTATTGGCGAAAATCAAAAAGTCGTAGAACAAAAGCTGTTCAGATACCGATACTGAACGCCCTCCCTTCGGCTTCTTATACTCTTTACGTTGCACCCTGTATAAAGGATCGCCCTGCGTGGCGTACACTGAAAAAACAGTGCTGCCTGTAGCAGGTAAACTTACTTAACTGTTGATTCCTAGCTAAAACAACTACCGCCTTGTCAGCCAGAGCAAATAATTGTAAACAATTAACAGGGATGAAGGGGAAGGCGACAACGGGGACCGAGAGAGGTGCGGGCGGCAGACGCATTTCTGTTACCCCCCCCCCCCCCCCCCCCCCTCCCCCTCCCGCACCTCTCTCGGTCCCCGTTGTCGCCTTCCCCCGCATCCCTGTACCGCGCAGGCGAAGACTGATTTAGACGGTCATACTATAGACCAGGGCTTCCCAAACTTATTTTTACTATGACGCCCCTGGGAAATTGCCACTTTTACGCGATGCGGAATACTTAAGGCCTTAAGGCCAAAAAGTACCTACCAAAGTTGTAGTTCTAGGCTAGTAACAAGTTATCTGAAAAACTCTTAATAACCTCTATAATGTGCATTAGAAAATGATAAAGAAAAACGTAAGAAGGAGAATGAAAAGAAATATTTATTCTACTTTGTTGTCTGGCTATTAATGAGAAGGATGTGTTTGCTTTTCTCAGCATAGCTTCTCAAAATGGGGCTCAAGTTTGGAAATTGCCTTTGATGCAGACAGCCAATCTATGTAGATCGCCTTGCGACGCCCCTAGGATAGTGCCGCGGCGCCCCAGGGCGTCGCGACGCACAGTTTGGGAAGCCCTGCTATAGACGATCATATTTGTTTACAAAAAAAGGCACTTCATTTGGGCTGCAGTATCTCGTCCGCGCGACAGTTTCCCATCGCGTGCTATAAAACTGCATGTTTTATGGAAAATAAAGCATTTTGCATGTAAAGTAGTCGGTGCGCAGTTTGTGAACAAACAACCCGCCTGTTTACTCGCCAGGCAAACACATTATGTCGGATTGCCGCCGCTCATATGCCCATATTATGCGCAGAGCTTCCAATCTCGGCAAATTATCTCCACGTGCTGAAGAAATGGTCCAGACATTAAATTATCTCCACGTGCTGAAGAAATGGTCCAGACATTTAGATAAGTACTAGAAAATTGACAATTTGTTTGACAACCAATTCAACTATAATAAAATTCAGAATTTGAATTACGCATTATCCATGCTCGGTGAATAAATTAGAACATGATGAAAAAACTCTTGCCGTGGGCAGGACTTGAACCTGCGACCTTGTCATTCCGTGACACGCTCTTACCACGGCAAGAATTTTTTCATCATGTTCTAATTTATAATAAAATTGCTCAAATAAAATTGGAGAAAGAAGGAAAGAAAAGAAACAGATTTAATTATCACTACATACTATACACGACATAAAATCGTATAAGACAATAATATATACATAAACACACCGAATAATCAAAAATAGATGCTTAAAAAATTATTAAAATAGATTGGTTTATTAATAAATGACATACTTGAGATGGTGATCACGTCTTGAGAGTATATCAGTTGAATTCGGTCTTGAGGGCGGGTTTGAGCTCAGACTATTAATACGGGCCTTATAGGCCCGTAATAATAAATCACTCTCAGCTCAAAAGTCAATCTTGAGAACGACTTGAAGATGGCGTTCCTATTAATAAATGTAATTTAGGTGCGCGTTTAGGAATCGGGTATCACGTGAGTAAGGCCGTATTAATAAACAAAACTCAGTTCTCAAGAGAACTGTCAAACTCACACTTGAAAACGTATTTGCTGAGGCGAACCGCGACTTGAGATATCACGTGATACGCCCTCAAGATTGGTTTATTAATAAATTACATTCATGAGATGGTGATCACGTCTTGAGAGTGTATCAGCTGAATTCGCTCTTAAGAGCGGGGTTGAGCTCAGACTATTAATACGGGCCTCAGTGTCTATTGGCAATGACAATACGTGCATCCAGCCGTAACCTAGTTTGTTTTCTGTACCTTATATTATTGTAAATTATTATATTATGTATGACATAACCAAGTGTTCCCTAGAGCTCCTAAGGTTGAATAAATGAAGTATTGAATAACCATTTACCTACTATTTTTGGCTTACGAGCTTGTTTGTCTTGAACTTACAAGGTATTATGATCAATTAAATAATCAATTAATTTCACAACAAAACAACGCCAAAGAAGATATATTTTCACCAGATATTGAAGGCTCAAGGATCAAGGTTGCTAAACTAGTAAATTTGCAATCAAAGTACGGTGTTCGCCGCGTGGTATCCACCAATCACGTTGCGCCATTCGCTCGGGCATCGCCACATACCGACGCGATGGGAGCTTCGAATAAATCGATTCGCGGCCGCTCGTGGGAACCTCGCCGCGACACCTTGTTGCGTATCAGAGATACTGTCTATGTTTATTGCATACAGTTCTCCAGTTACGACGTGATGTACTGAGCTATTCGATTTGAAAATTAAGGCAATCCCATTATTTATTATATTTTATATCAAACCTGGAGGAGGCCTTCACCCACAAGGGGTCCTTAGAAATATAGACTAAGCAACAAAAAAATGCATGACATGTAATATTATTATTGTTATACTAATTTATGGTAAATGAAATGTAATATATATTAATTTTATGTAAACAAAGAATAAGTTTTGACATACTTATAAAAAAAAACATACAAATGACTAAACGAAAAAATTGTAATACGCATGCTCAAATTTTTTGAAATGTAATAAGAACAATAAAGGCTTTTTTATTTATTATTATATTATATCAGGGTATTGGTTCGAACCCAACGGTCACTGCGACCTCAAAGGTCTATTGTGACTGCGCAGTTCTTATATCTCGCTCCCAATGCCAACGTCCTTCAGGAATCGTATGATGCAGTATGATGAAGGCATGCCACACAATTCCCATACTTTTTAACCTTCAACGGGAAATTAGGAATGTTAATTACTGTCTGTGGCAGCTCCAAAACGTGTGAACGTATTTTGATTTGGTGATTGAAAGGTGATTTGATCGAGTGGTTCTTAGCTATGACTATAGCTATAGAATATCTGTTCAGCCATTTCAAGATCATTAACTCTTTCTAGTTGATGAAGAGATGTGAACAACTTTCACCTATCCATTGGTTTGGTATCCTGTTACTCCAATGCAAGAACCTTGACCTGATGCTGCAGATTTAATTATCTGATAGTGTGATAAATGTAAATTGTTAATGTCTGCCTTGTAAACTTTTTTACCGATAAAATTCCTATCATATTTACAGCTACACATATATAACAGCCTTACTTATAATCGATGATTAAAATTAATACCTTGTTTAACAATTGTTTAAAAAAAATGTTTACTTATAAATGCTATTTAAAGTTAATCAACTTCTGAAGAACCGACGTCGATGTCAGTTTATACAACGTCGTATGCTTAATTAACAAAATGGCGGACCGAATTCGGAACAGCTGATTCCATTTGATACTGATGATTTCTTTTTTAAGGACTTTGGAGTAGGCATTACCCCAATTTAGGCAAAATTTTCGTTCTTTTTTTGAATTCATTCAGCAGTGTTACCGTACCTAAAAAAAATTTGGTGTTTAAAATGACGATTAGCTAATCATTGCTTAAATAACGTTTATAAGTAAAAAATGGTTAATCACTTATTAAGAGTTTAAATAATGATTAGTTAATATGTTGCTCAGTGCTTGATTAGTGTTTTTTTATAAGTAAGAGGGTAATAGTCAGTAGGATATCCAACATGTAGCATATGTATCTTGTATGGGCTTAGCGTTTTACTTATTTAATTTAAAGTTATTATGACCAAAACAAGCCACCGTCCGGATAGTAAACGGTCATGTGGTTAAGTGAAGTATAACAAGTTGCCAGAAAGTGTCACGACGTTGACAGAGAGGAAAATTAAAAATTTCATTAAAGGAACACTTGTTAAGAAGGCGTATTACAGGATAGATGACTATTTAAACGATGAACATGCATGGTGTGTGTCACCGGTTCCGCATGAGGGATAAAGTCTAGATTACTAACAATAGTAATAGTTGTGTAATACCTAGTTATTAAGTAATTGTCTAATATTATATTATTTTAAAAGATGTGCTGCTGAGAGTTTTTTGCCACTTTTTCTCCTCAGCGTTGGCTTTTCCTTGCAAAGTGGTGTAAATCTAAATTCAAAAAATATGTTGACGTGCAAAAATGTACTCAACGTGCTTACTTGCAATAAATAAATTTGACTCTGACTTTGAAGGCGTTGCTGGTTCGTTCTTGAGAGATTCAGTAACATTTCTCTTGAAGGATCTATCATAGCTCATTGCTTGGCTCAGAACATCATGCCAGATTTTTATAAGCGAACTAAAATCACTCTAATCACTAAAAGGGCTAATAAATTGAGCAATCTCTTAGCGGTATTGCATACGTGAACACCTCCAATGGCCGACATTGTCCCGTCCATGGGATATTTGGGACCAATATGCCATTATAGTTCCATTAAGCAAATGAAACCTGAATTTACTGTTATAGAATATTGGCAATATTCTGCCTAGACAGAGTATTTCGGAAATTTCCATGCTGAACATCTATTAGGTATTTAGTATTCTATTCTAGGTGTCTAGAAAAGTGGAGTGCTAATAGATTTGCTTAGCCCGATCCATACTAAGGTCCGTATTAATAAATCACTCTAAGCTCAAAAGTCAATCTTGAGAACGACCTCAAGATGGCGTTCCTATTAATAAACTGAACTTAGATGCGCGTTTAGGAATCGGGTATCACGTGAGTAACGCCGTATTAATAAACAAAACTCAGTTCTCAAGAGAACTGTCAAACTCACACTTGAGATCGTATTTGCTGATTGCAGGCGAACCGCGACTTGAGAAAGTCATCACGCCATTTGATGTGCTGTATATTCCTATACGTCACACTGACTCAATTAGGTACCATTCACATTGAAACACAGAAATGCTAGTAAGAATAACGTATGATATTTAACCACTGAAATAAGTGGTGCTTACCAGGGCGAACTTGTTGTGACACTACTTTAGTTTCTCATTAGGCAAGAATAAACTTACTGTTTTATAATCAGAGTTTCTAACTAAGCCAATGCCTCCGAAGATCCTTGGGTTACACAAGGCATTAGAGATAAAAGTTATTCGTCTGCGCGGACGGACATCGGACAAGCCAATTAAAAGATTGGAGAGACAGTTAAAAAGTAATGGCGTAATATCGGCTACTGACGTCTTTAAAGTATACCATGATAATAAATTAATTAATGGTGTTTTTATGTTTTTTATGGCAAGACGAAAGCAGTTTTGAACACAGAAGTGATTTGAAGTCATATACAGTTTTGCGTGAGCTCGCTCTTACATCTGTCAAAAGTCTATGGAATTTGACGTTTTTAAAATCGAGTTTAGACCGCAATGGACAAGTTTTGATATTTTGACATTTTCTTGCATGTGGGCTATGCGTAACGAAAATCTAAATGATAAATGGAGAATTTTATTATTATTTTTTACATACATATGAAAAAGGAACGCGTCATCAAAAAATTATAAGCATGATTTCTAACTGCAATGTGAGACATGAATTTGAGTAATTGCACAATTACTGGATAGATGTCGCTACCGTTCCTAAGACGATATGGAGACAAAATTCACGACCTGGGTACGATATCACGGTGGCTCTGTTGGAATAGAGCGTGCCACGGAATGACGAGGTCTCAGGTTCGAGTCCCAGTCGTGATTATTTTTTTCTCCATTTATCGTTTAGCAATAGACAAGTTATCGAGTGGGGGAATGTAGTGGGACTCCCTGAGAACGGATGAAGGGGTGACATGCGAACACAGACCACTTACCCCATAGACATGAAATAGGTACAAACTTGCAAGCGAAAATTCTGTCAAGTGATAGGCGCTATTAGACGAAGCGGGGGGCAGGGGCGTCATATTAAACCTTCGATATCTCAAGGTTACGCGTGTCGCGAAGCAATTTTGCGCTCATGTGCGGGCAGAAACGGGCGCCCTCCTGGTACAGGTCTATGGGGTAAGTGGTCTGTGCATGCGAAAGGCTGGCAAGGCTAGATGCAGTTGCAGAAGGCCGATAATAATCGATTTGAGAGGCTTGATTTGGGAGAAGCCTTGTAAGTCTAGCAATGACATTTCTTTCTTTATGTTTCTCATTAGGTTTACCGACAAAATTTGTCACGAGTTATTCAAGCCTCTGACGTGGACTAACGACTGCTGCCAAATGACAACGAGACCAAATGACATTGCCAGATTTCAATGGAGCTTTGCCCCACCTATACAAAACTGCGTGTACATTGAAGCTGTACCTATCATTTTATTGGGGACTGATTGCAGATTTCATATTGCATAATCATAAACAACAGTAAGAGTTGCGAGAGTAGTAGAAAATAATAACAAAAATAACGAATAATTCGCCTCGATTTCTTAATGTTTAACGCTCAGCAGTATCTGTTACATTGTCTGATGGTGGGCCCACAATAAAAAAAATGTCACGTTACAATGAATGATTAGCGGAAAACTAATAGGAAAACGTACAAAAACTTTTAAAATTGATTTTTCGACGCGCAACTTGTACAAAACTTTATTTTAAACCAATATTTTAATAAAAAAAACGGAGATTTTTTTGCATTTATTCTACATCATGCGGTTGATGGTGGGGCAGAATCTGGCATTGTCGTTTTGACAATATTTGTATGGAAATTGTCGTCGTGTATGTTCCAATGACATGGCTCAATGTTCGTGTCAAAGTGTCATTGCCCCGTGCGCACGCGTCGCCCCCTCGTGCACCCCCCACCGCCCCCGCCCCACGAGGCGCCGCTAACTGGACCTGACCACTAGACTGCTAATCACTCTAATCAGGGAGGGTCACTAGTCTATGAGCTACCTGTTGAAGCCAATTAGATTGGTCGCCCGACACAGTTGATTTAACATAGAAAGTAATGCCGTAGAAAATAATCTATGCTGTTATTCATAAACCTGGGTAAATCTCACTTCCATTAAATCGTGTTGCTATCCCTTTCACACTTCGTTAAAAAAGGTTGAGATAGACAGGGACACAGGGCCCAAACGGTGGCGTAACTTTAATTCATGTTTTTTTAACTACTCAAGGGTTGACTGGAAGAAATCCGCCTTTGTATAACTTATGTTCTATTTATATATTTGTTGAGTGTTCCTTATGTAAAATGACAATGCCAGATTCTGCCCCACCATCAACCGCAAGTTGTACAAGATAACGAATAAATATAAACATACCTCCGTTTTTTTTTAAATTATTGGTTTAAAATAAAGTTTTGTACAAGTTGCGATTCGAAAGAAACAGCTTAATTAAGAATTCAGAAAACAGTAAGAAATCGAAGCGATTTATTCATTGTTTTTGTTATTCTTCTATAGGAGTTGCGAGAGTAGTAGAAAATGATACTGATTATGCAATATGAAACCTGTAATAAGTCCCCAACAAAATGATAGGTACAGCTTAAATGGTCACGTAGTTTTGTAGGTGGGGCAAAGCTCCATTGAAATGTGGCAGTGTCTTTTATAAAGAGTATATAAACAAACAAACAACACGACATACGTTTTGGATGAAGCTGTTTGTAGATTATTAACAAAAGACAAATCTGATAAATATTTTCATAGTTTTTGATTCTTTAGTCATTTTGACATCACATTTCAACCTGTGTTTCGTTGCAAAATAACGAATTTTCCCAAATTATTACTTTACAATTTTCCCAAAATGCCCAAATTACCCCTAACATACCATATTTGCGTCATCCTTAAGTGTTCGAACGGACATACAACCTACTCTTTTATTGAGTCTCTGTATGTTCAGATTTGTTATTATAGTGTAGGAATTCAATCCTCGCCTAATTCAGAGCACACTGCCTACCGCAGCCTGCGCGTGCGCACCATACACGGCACTACAGTGTTGGTCTGACCACGTAATGATCTACCTACAGGTATCAAATGTTACTTTAAACGTTAATTTGATAGTATTAAGAGTCTTTATTGCATAATTGAATTGCTATTCGTGGTGACCATTCTTGTAAGTTATATCATATCAATGACTGTGGTTGAATTTTTTTGTTATATTGTTATACATAATAAAGTGTGGGATTTAAGTGGTATGGCTGTGAGAACTGTTATCATACGTATTTGGAAAGACGACGCGGTCACATTTGAAACAATTAAACTTGTTACCAAATTAAAACGTAATGGATAATAAAATTATGCAACTGTGATTTCCCCTAAATCCTCTCGGGTCAGAACCCACTGGTCTCCCGAAATTCGCACCCTGTCCCCTAAAATATTTGAGGCTTAAGAAGTAGTTTATTGCTAATTTAATCTAAATGCCGTTATAATGTATGAGATATATATATATTTATCAATCTATTTATTATTTTGGACTATTGTTATCTTAACTTACCTACTATATTTACCTACTTGTATACTATATTTATATACTTATATTATAATTATTATTTAAGTACCCTCGATGACATGTATGTATATTCATAGGTAAGACGGTGGGGGCTGAAAGCCAGTGCTGGTGATTGACTTCATCAGTGAAGTGATCGCCAGCAGATACTGAGTCCCTCGCCCATTGCCACTCGTACTGGTTAATCACCGGCCGCTAGTCGGAACAAGACGCTCCAGCTCGGCTTGCTCGGGCATGTATTGTTTAAGTTACTGTTACTTTTGTAAAATTATATGTGGCAATAAATTGATTTATTATTATTATTAAGAATAAATTAATATTGGCTCGTCTCCTGCCGGGGGATCAATGGGCAACTATATAGGGGCCGAATCTACAACTTTTAATCCGGGGGACGAATATTAGGGGACAAATGGGTTCTGACCCATCCTCTCAAACCTAGGTTAGTACTAATTTAAAAAATATATCTATTCTCCATTGCTGACTGTACTAAATAATGCGTGGACCTATTGGGATACATTTTTATTATTATTATAAAATGTCGTGGACTTCTTGGGAATCAATGGATGAACTTCAATTTTTTGAGAACAATAGGATGGTGGACCTGCCGGGAACGGCCCCTATAATCAGTATTGTACAGTCGAAGACAGAGATAAGTATACAGGTGGCCTCAATAAGGTTGAGATTTTCTCAAAAACTACTGGACCGAATTTAATAATTCTTTTACAGTTACATAGTTTTAACTTTTATCTATCAAACAGTGAAAGAATTTTTGTAATAGGTCAAGTAGTGTTTGAGAAAATCTCAACCTTAAAAACTCTCCTGTACACCTTTCTGTGTTCCACCGTACATCTATTTTCCATACTTACCTACAACAAAGGAGGCCTTCGAATAATTGTTTGAAACCATTGCAATTTGCGATGCTTACCTGTAAACAAGACAAAACACTTTAAAACAATTGTTTACCAAGAACAGCGTTGGACGGAACAAGCGCAGTTAATTCTGTCGAACAGGAGTAGGTAGGTTCTTTTGCCTTAGTTTCTAGCTTGAGAATGAATTTCCGAAAAATCCGTTGGAAGTTCATAACATTTTCTTGCAAAGTGGTGTAAATGTAAATTCAAAAATATGTTGACGTGCAAAAATGTACACAACGTGCTTACTTGCAATAAAGAAATTTGACTTTGACTTTGAGTGCGAGGGATTGAATGTGAAGATGAAGCTCGTATGTCAGTGTGATTTTAATTAGGTTTTATTATTATTATTAGAGTTTATATTACGCTCTTTTTGGTGTTATTTTATATAATGTACTACAATGTAAATGTTGTTGCGAAATAAACGGATTACTTACTTACTTCACTTTTTTATATTGTATTTAATTAATTTTTATGTCTATTATTTTATAAGTTTTTGTTATTGTGGGGTTGTACATACATATAATAAGACTGTAAAAAAGTGGTGTCTGTGCGTTGGATATTTTTTGAAAAGAATAATTGTAATGTGTTTTAGAATCGATACTGATGCCAAAACACTAATTTTTAGAATTTTTGTCTGTTCGTCTGTGACTTTGTGCAAGTATCACGCCATAACTACTGAAGGGATTTTGATGGGAGTTTCACTAGGAGATAGCTGAAATATCCGGACAGCTCATAGGCTATAAGCCATGGCGGTATGTGATGTGGAAACAAGGATCCAGAGAGGAAGACCGGCCTCCTGATCTCCTCCATCCTCCTCCTCTACGCAAACGAAGTTGCGGGGTACAGCTAGTTTTAAATAAATGCCTTATACCTATATTGCTTCGTCACTGTAAAATGTTTGAATTATATTTAAACTTTGAGCTGTACCTTATCAATTGCAAAACAAAAATATTTGCATAATATACTTATTCATAAACTTATCACCAAATCCATCAATTTCTACTTTGCCTAAATCCCATTTTTATCCTTACCAGAAAGGAAAATTTTCTAAATCAAATAATCCCATTGAATAACATGTTATCGTAATACATGTTAAACAAATGTTCTAATAAGCTAGGCATAATAACATAGACATCCCATTTTCCGCTAAGCACTCTGATTACGGACTCTCTTTCAGTATCTCTTGGGAAATGGGAAGCGTTCGCCAAAACCCACTTAAGCGCTGATGCCAACTCAGTAATTACTTCACTACACCAATTAGCTCTCGGAACACCTTCGGCTCTGGTTGTTAGGTTAATTTAGTGTCGCTTTGATTAGGTCAGGCCTTAGGGAAGGTGTTGGAATTTTATGGGAGCCATCATGACGTTTAGTTGTACAACAATGACCGTTATACATGAACCGGTTATCATGTCATGGTGTCACTTCAAAGTCAAAGTCAAATTTCTTTATTGCAAGTAAGCACGTTGAGTACATTTTTGCACGTCAATATATTTTTTGGAATTTACATTTACACCACTTTGCAAGGAAAAGGTGCCAACGCTGAGGAGCTTCACTTGGCTATTAGTGTTTGCGTATTTGTCATAATTGCCATGTGTGGTTGGTGTTCTTGACAAAATATTCGTCTTATTTGTATGTACGTCAAGTATTTGACAAATACGACAAACATCCAATAGCGAATACGAATACCCAATTGAAGTGGGAGCATCACAGTCTATCTGTACATTATTTGTAACAATTTGTGTTACTGTCAAGTAGGTACGGACAACAGCAGATCAATGGTAACACTTGCAGTACGATTTTAACTCTTACGACGCAGACAATAAGAACGGTCCAAACTCCAAAGTGTTACCATTGATGTGCTGTTAGCTGTACACACAAATAAGACGAATATTTTGTCAAGCATACCAACCACACATGGCAATTATGACAAATACGCAAATACGAATAGCCATGAAGTGGGAGCATCAAGTAGTTCATTTGACAAAACTGACAAAACTATGACCAATCAAGGAAACTAACCGACCAGTAACACCACCCATGAGAGTTTTTATAACACTTTAGCAGATCGCTGCAAAATGTAAAGCTAAGTGGCTCGTAGGCGGAAACAAGTCATTATCGAATCTCAACGAAAAGGCAAATTCGGACAATCAAGTACCCTATTTGGAAGAGTCATTGACATTTGCACACGAATTTGGGTAATTTTACTTGATTGTGAAGGATGTTGAGGTTAATTTGGTACATCGGGGTCGTACACCTTAAGGTTGATCCATTGATACCCAACCCCCTCTTCAAAAGAAAGTTGCACGAGTGGTTACTTGACAAGCGATTCTATTCTGTTGACGAATTTTTAAATTATACCTAGGATTATTTTATTAAACATGGATATGACATGAAATTTCAGTTACATTTTAGACATTAAATTCATATAAGTAATATACTCTATATTTGCATGCCATATATAAGTGGTAGAATGTATTAGGGGCTTATTATTGTATCATGACAACTGATTATACATGTACCTACATTCACGCAAATAAATGATTCGACTTTGACTTTGATCTCCTATAAACAACTAGATACACAAAGGTCTTACTAAAACAATTTAAAAAACGTCCATTGTTAACGTCCAAATAATGTCCAATAAAGCAAATGAGTCCATTCATCCGTTTGGACCTTCTTTGCGCTCGGACATTTTTAGAGGGCAGACTGTGTATCTAGTTGTTTATAGGAGATCAATGGGTTGATATATTAGTTTGATAGCATTAAGATGTATATAATCTTTTTTTATAGTACCTATTGAAGGCAAAGATGTAGGAGCTCGTCCAAAATCAACAACGTCATACAATTAAACTCATATACAGGTCCTTTCGGTCTGTAGTTCAGTGGTTGGGTCAATGGACTTGCGATACAGAGGCTTTTGACATTTTTGTAACTACTTAGTTTATTTGACATTTATAAATGACTTTTTCAATATGAACATTTTTTATTAAAATTTGATTCAATATCCTCTTAAATTATTATTATTTGTATAGATGGTAGTTATTAAGTCAAAGTCAAAATGTTTTATTGCGATCATGTGGTTAATTCTAGGTGTTACATAAAAATCCAGTACTCAACATGAACCCTGTCAGGGCAATGCAACATAATTTAAACTTATATACTAAACAAAAACTATTATATTATTATTGACATTGAATATTAATTTATAATTATTATATTACATAATATTATATTCAGTAGATGGTCTACTAGTCCAGTGTGTAACTGTTAATCTATTAACAATCGATTATAATTATTTTAAAATAAAACGATAATAATTGCAAATAGGACTACAATACTCTTATGTAAGAAAATTATGTAAAGATGAAACAAATGAAATCTAAATCTGTTAAGTATGTATTTATAACTTATGGAATGCAATAAATATATTGAGTATAGTATAGGTAGGGTAGGGGGGCCCGCGCAGGCTGGGGCCCACAGGCAAATGCCACCTCGACTATATTGCCAGTCCGATGCTGAAGACCACAGCGCAAAGTATGAATCATTTGCAACCGAATGATGTTCGCATTAACAACGTTAATTGCGCGAATTGTGTAACGAGGTTGCTTAAGTGAATTAAAAGGTCAATTACTGTTCTGGAGCGAAGTCCACGCCTGCTGATTAGCTCGGGGGGATGACGAATTACAAACACGTTCCGCAAAATTGGGTCAAGTTTCCCACAAGGTTTGAATACGAAACAAATTGAATTTATTAGAACATGATGAAAAAATTCTTGCCGTGGGCAGGACTTGAACCCGTGACCTTGTCATTCCGTGACACGCTCTTGCCAACTGAGCCACCACAGGCCACGCCACGCCCACCGAAAATCTTCATCGCTTTATACATACTTAAAGGGTATGTTACGCAATTCCATCTATCGGACAATAGTAGTAGTATTCCGACAACCATGTCTAACATTTGGTTAGAAACATGATTTATGATGATGCGCTCCTATTATTACTCAGAATTTGAATTTATCTTGAAGCTTACAATGTTTTTCAATAATAATTTATAATGAGAGTGAAATATGCTGAGTTAAGGCCCTTCTCGCAACGGCAGCACAACCGCTCTATATTAATTTGGTAGGTTCTCTTGAAAATGCTGGTAAACGACGGTTGCAAAATTATTTGATAATTTTCTGTTATAATGTCTAGTGGCTATTTTGTGTTTAATATCACGTTAAATTAATCAGAAAATGTATGGTGATTTTATTGGATAATTCAAAAAAAGTCAAACTCACATTTGAGAACGTATTTGCTGATTGCAGGCGAACCGCGACTTGAGAAAGACATCACGTGATACGCCCTCAAGATTGGTTTATTAATAAATGACATACTTGCGATGGTGATCACGTCTTGAGAGCGTATCAGCTTAATTCGCTCTTGAGGGCGGGTTTGAGCTCAGACTATTAATACGGGCGTTAGATACGTGAGTTAGTCGTCTCTGTTACATTGTAGGTAAGTCCACCATATCTTCACAGTGTATCCCAGGGGTAGGCAAAGATAATGGAGTACCACACAACTCGCTCTGCTTCATCCGTTGTCGTATTCGCATCTTGAACCAATAAGAACGGAATTTTTTCGAGTTCATCATCATTCATATCAGTCACTGTCCACCTTTGTACCCATACTTGAGATGGTGACATGTCTTGAGAGTGTATCAGCTTGAGGCGGGTTTGAGCTCAATATTAATACGGGCCTGAGAGTCTGATAGAGTAAAGCGACTTGATGACTGATGGAAGAAACTCGAGAATTTGAAATACCTTGAAACATAATTAAGGTACCAAATACTAATAAACCCAGGCCAGGTTACAATATGAATTTATAAGAGTAGCTGATTTTATCGCGGAATCCAACGAATCAAAACATTGTGTAGGTAGGCTTCGCAAAAAGTACTGAGGTCGTAAAACGCACGTTAATGGCGGAATCTTAATGGATTCCGATCTGAGGCAAGCGTTCCGTGGCACCAGGCTTACGTAACCTACGTGTTTCCTTGCGTTTTCTTTCCTTCCCCAATCACTTGTTGGCCAACTGCTTGTACAGGTGGTTTCTTCATCCCATATTTGTTGAGCTTATGAACATACTCCTGGGCGTACCCAGGTAGAGGCAGGGGGGCAGCTGCCTCTCCCTGGACAATGTTGACGTCCCTACTAAGTATCTTATCTAGTACTTTTATCGATAAAAATTAATTTTTTGCCATTTGTTTGCAATACAATATGCGGCGCGTTCGTTCTTTCTATAAGCACCTAGCTTATAAAAAATCTGATGAGGCGGAGTGAAGGGAACGGCGCAGTGCCTCGATATTCGTATTTTTATGAATTTTGGCAGAGAAATAAAAATACGCCAACAAACTATAGTGAGCCATTACTACAAATTATTATATATAAACGGATATTACTCACTTATATTGTTAAAGTCGGCAATTAGACCGACAGTTTCGACCGATTTCGACGGTCTGAAGAAACGTCAACGGCGACGCGGGCGTGGCGCGCTCACCTTGAAAAAGACCGTCGAAATCGGTCGAAACTGTCGGTCTAATTGCCGACTTTAACAATATAAGTGAGTGATATCCGTTTATATATAATAAAAATTAGATTTTTTTTAAATAAGGTCTAGTATTTATAGTACATATTGAATAACTATTTCGGTTTAGATATAATATTCATTTCAAAAGACATGGAAGGGGTATGTTTGCGATTTTTTTCTATCGAGCGAAGTTTGTCCAATTGTATCGGTATGCAGTCTCTAAATAGACACCCCAAGATTGATATATATTTTTTTCAGACGTTTAATTTTAGTAGTTAGTGCCGCATGCATACGAAGCCTAGTAACATAGGCACAGACGCGGTGATCTTGAAATATAAATACTAGTTCCGTCCATCAGTTAGAAAAAATGTTGTACTTAAGGCGCTGACATGAGCCAACTAGCGCCGCCAATCTTAAAAAATCATATCTTCCAATAATATTAATATTATTTTTTAAATGCTTATTTGTAACGTGATGCAATGTAGGTAAGTTGTAGTTCGCATAATTGCGAAAAACGGCCGTTTCTGGCACATTTGTGAACTACAACTTACCTACATAAATGCTTATTTGTAACGTGATTCAACGTTACAAATAAGCATTTAAAAAATAATATTTATAGCAATAAACAATGTGAACGTAGCTTTTTTAATAAAATTGATTATATTGGAAGATATGATTTTTTTTTAAATTGGCGGCGCTAGTTGGCTCTAGGAAGGCTCTTAACACAATTTACACAGTTTACCCACTAATTAAATGGTTAACTGCTTGCACATAACTTTATTATTAACTTAATAGTACACCTATTAAAGGGGAAACGCGATATCGAAGGCTATTTATATTAAAGTCTGTTGCACTGCAAAATAAGGAAAAAAGTAATTGTAAACAAACGTAATGGTATTAATAATTGTAACCATTACGCTTTGTTATGTTACAATTTGCCGATTGAGAGCTCGGTGGCTCAGTGGTTAGGTCAATGGACTTGCAATACGGAGGTCCCAGGTTCGATTCCCAGCCAGGGCAGCCATGTACCAATGAGTTATCGTCGGTTTTTTCGACGGAAAAAATTACGTACATTTACCGAGTGCTCTCAAAACGGTGAAGGAAAACATCGTGATGAAACCTACATGCTGTAGAAGAAGAAAATCTAAGGCATGTGAAATCCGCCAACCCGCACTGGGCCCGCGTGGTGGATAATGTCCCCAGCTCCCTCGATGTAAGGGAAGGTCTGTGCCCGAGCAGTGGGGACATATAAATAGACTGATGATGATGTTACAATTTAATCAATTGTTATGAATTATTAGTTATTTAAGTAATTAATAGAGGGGCTCGTAGACCAGTTGCGAGTACACGTTGAAATCGATCGTACAAATTAAGCAATGCTAGGCGAGGTCAGTATCTGGATGGGTGACCGCTGGTGACACTTTCATCTGAGCCCCTCCGTGCCTCGGGGCGCACGTTAAGTTGGTCCCGGTTGCTGTCGCTCGGCAGCAGTCAGTCAGAGGCCTACGGGTGGCCTGAATATCTCTGACAATAGGATTAGTCACTAAAAACACGAGAAAATAGAGACTGAATTATGTATTTAAGGGCCTTCATAGAGCCAACTAGCGCCGCCAATCTTAAAAAAATAATATCGTCCAATATAATAAATTTTATGAAAAAAGCTATTTACGAAATGTTTATAACGTGATTCAATTTCGGTAAGTTGTAGTTCGCATAATTGCGAAAACGGCCGTTTTTGGCACATTTGTGACCTACAACTTAGCTTGTCGCAATTATGCCATGTATTGTGTTGTGTTGTGTATATTGAAAAATAGTATTCATCATAATAAACATTTTGTAAAGAGCTTTTTTAATCAAATTTATTATATTGGAAGATATTATTTTTTAAGATTGGCGGCGCTAGTTGGCTCTATGAAGGCTCTTAAGTAGATACGGTCACAAGGACATAATTTAGTTTGTTAGTGGCAAAGTAAAAAGGGCTATAGTATGACCGTCGGTACAGGGACGCGGGGGTAGGCGACAACGGGGACCGAGAGAGGTGCGGGCGGCAGGCGCATTTCTGTTCCCCCCAACAACCACCCACCCTCCCGCACCTCTCTCGGTCCCCGTTGTCGTCCTACCCCCGCGTCCATGTACCGCGCAGGCGAAGACTGATTTAGACGGTCATACTATAAATCACGCATGTTTGAAGACGCCTGCACTCTCTAGAAAGTTCTCCACGAGCAGCTAATGCACTACGATTAGCATTGTGTAATGTCGGTGTCGTCTCGAGCACCGTTAATGAACGGAAAGGGGGGCATTAAAGTGGTAATGTAATGCAGGCAGGCGATAATCACGGCTTCATTCACACGAGCCCAGAATGCATCTCTACGCAGTGCGGCCACTACCATGGGTACCGTCGTTAGATTTTTTTTTTATGGTGCTGTGTTTTTTTACGATGACATCGCACTTTGGTGCAACGCCTATTATAAACCTAAAAAGCTTTTTTTGATGCTTTGATATTTTCTTGCATATGCGCTATGCGAAACGAAAATCTAAATGATAAATGGAGAAAAATTTTCATCACGACCGGGATTCGAACCCGGGACCTCGCCATTCCGTGGCATGCTCTATTCCAACAGAGCCATCGTGATTCGTATCCAGATCGTGAATTTTGTCTCCATATTCTAAAAAAAAATTCTCCATTTATCATTTAGATTTTCGTTTCGCATAGCGCATATGCAAGAAAATATCAAAGCATCAAAAAAAGCTTTTTAGGTATATAATAGTCTATATTATTGTATAGTATTATATATATATAATACTATACAATAATATATAGTATTATTGTATAGTATTATATATATATAATACTATACAATAATATAGGTGTACTACTATTATGTCAAATATAGTCATATTTGTAAAAATTATCGTCAGGTAATAATAGAGTAAATAGCTTAGTCAAAATGAATACAAATTAATGTTAGGTATAACATTTAAAAAGTGTTATACTTAAGTATGTCAAAAAGTTTATGGGATAAAATTTATGTTATTCTTTACTCAGTGGGTTTCTTAATTATGCTAAATTAGGAAAACTTCATTAATTTCAACAATAGATTTATCGGTTTTCCAATATTCTTCATTTGTTTTAAACGATTTTAGCGTATTTTACGTCGTAATTTGATTATGAATTTTAATATGATTTTAATTGCGGCCACGGGTCAATTGGGCTAATTAATTACATGTAACAATCAACTAACTAAACCCATCAAATTACTAAACCAATTAAAAATACATATATCTAAGTATATTAATTATCTTGCCATCTCTCGAAGTTTCTGTCACTGGAATAGATGCACTTTATCGTCATATCCCCTTACCATGAACCCTTATAGCAGGATTACTTCAATAATACTTTGTTATTTCGTACTAAGTAAGCTTACTTTAAGGTCATCATGGTACGAAATAACAAAGTATTATTGAAGTAATCCTTTTTCACTTAACTGCTGTTTCCACCTTAGTCAGAACCCACAGCTCTTTAAGTATCATTTAAAGGTACAGTGCGCGAGGCGTAAGCTCAGGTTTACATTTGTGTGAGTGATCGCCAAGCTGCTAGCGGTACAAGAGGTGAAGTGCGGTGCGTGCGCGGCAGGGTGTATTTTGTTGCGTTTGTATTAGACGCCTCAGGCCGAATATCACTCTACACTATTTGTGTGCACTCACACAAATGCAAACCTGAGCTTACGCCTCGCGCACTGTACCAGGAAACTATGACACGCATAGAGTCTCATTAACGGCGTATGTCTTTGCTCCACAGACCACTTACCCCATAGCCCTGTACCAGGAGGGCGCCCGTGTCTGCCCGCACATGAGCGCAACATTGCTTCGCGACACTTGTAACCTAGAGATATTATCGACATGGACGCAACTCTTTAATACGGCACCCCTGTCCCCTTCGTCTCTATGCGCTCATCGTTGACAGAATTTTTTGCTTGCTTTGTACCGATTTCATGTCTATTGGATAAGTGGTCTGCCCCCTTACCATGAAGTCTTATAGCAGGATTACTTCAATAATACTTTGTTATTTCGTACCATGACGTCCTTAAAGTAAGCTCATTAAAGACGTCATGGTACGAATTAACAAAGTATTATTGAAGTAATCCTGCTATAAGAGTTCATGGTAATTGGTCTGTGCTATATTAGGTTTATGAATAACAGCATATAGGTGCAAGTGGGCTTTTTGAAAATGGCGGGAAACGACGGTTGCGAAATTATTTAATAATATTCAGTTTAATGTCTACAGTGGGTGTTTTGTGTTTAATATCACGTTAAATTAATCAGAAAATGTTCGCGAATGACAGTATGGTGAAGTTATTGGAGAATTCAAGCAGGATCTGAAGTTTGACGCCATGGTCAAGATTCCCACTACGAGCTCGGGAGTGAACGTGACTGTCGAGCTGCTTCGTCCGCAGTGATTGACGCTACGGCGTCTCCTGTGGATGAAGACATGAAGACGCGGCTACCCAGGGTGATGACGCTACGGCGACTCCCCTGGAGGAAGATAGAAGACTATTATACATTGAATTTTCTGTAACATGACATTGGCAAATGACGAACTGTCGTGTCCATTAATAAAATAAATAAATAACAGCATATAGGTGCAAGTGGTCTGGCCGACACTGGCTTGACCGGTGCGCGGGCGCAGCTCAAGCGACCTCGATCCGCGCATGACTTTCTAGCGGCGACCAACTTCGCATTCGATCTACCTATTACGACACAACCTGCCGATTGTTTGGCCTTTTTCGTCCAGACTGGTTGTATAATTACCATTTAAAAATGTATATCTCCATTTCTATAGCTTCAGCTTTGTTAATTCGATTCAAGCCTTTGTTTTGCGGCGACTCCAGATTGTATCATCCGCGGTGATGTAATGTAACTCAGTTTTGAAAACAATGGCGATTCCGCTCTTTTCTTAATCAGGTCAATTAGTATTGTATAATATCTAGATTTTTATTGATTTCAATTACATTATGTGACAATTCCCAGTCAGAGCAGCCATGTACAGTCCACAGCAGATCAATGGTAACACTTTTTACTTTTGACAGTTCCTATTATTTGCGTCGTAAGACTTGAAATCGTACTGCAAGTGTTACCATTGATCTGCTGTCGACTGTACCAATGAGTTATCCTCGGTTTTTTCGACGGAAAAACTTACGTACATTTACCGAGTGTTGTCAAAACGGTGAAGGAAAAACATCGTGATGAAACCTGCATGCCGTAGAAGAAGAAAAAATCTAAGGCATGTCGAGGCATGTTAATTCACAGGGGCATCGTGGTGGATCATGGCCCGAGCTCCCTCGATGTAAGGGAAGGTCTGTGCCCGAGCAGTGGGGACATATATACCGCAGTAAACAAATATTATCGTCTAATTACCTGTTGTGATGCAATACTGAAGGAACTGATTGATCCAACCTGTTCATCATTGTGAAAATAAAGTGATCCGATCTAATAATGCGAAAATAACTATGCAATAATCACAGAACAGCTTAAAATGTTAGTATTGTAGGGTAGTTTTTGTTTACAAAATAAGACACTTGATTCGGGCTTCGGTTTAAATAGACTTATGATGATGACGAATTTTTTGAGGAAATGACTATGCCAGATTCTGCCCCACCATCAACCGCAAGTTGTACAAGATAACGAATAAATGTAAAAATATCTCCGTATTTAATTAAAAATATTGGTTTAAAATAAAGTTTTGTACAAGTTGCGATTCGAAAAAAACAGCCTAATTAAGAATTCAGAGAATAGTAAGAAATCGAAGCGATTTATTCATTGTTTTTGTTATTCATCTAGGAGTTGCGAGAGTAGTAGAAAATGATACTGATTATGATTATGCAATATGAAACCTGTAATAAGTCCCCAACAAAATGATAGGTACTGCTTAAATGGTCACGTAGTTTTGTAGGTGGGGCAAAGCTCCATTGAAATGTGGCAATGTCTTTTCAATCCTAATGACTTCTTGTATTTTTCTCTGTGACGATAAATACACTACCAAACCGACCGACTATAGGCTATGAGGTCACAGTACGTCAAACAAAGCGTATTTGACACTATTGACAGCAGCTATCAACACGAGCCTGCGCCCGCGCATAAGGCCGCGGAAGTCACGTGCTCGCCGCAAGATGGTGTCCGACACTTCCGGAGCGGCGCGTGAGCACTCACGGACAGGTTGATTAGAATCGCTCGTACTCCAATTGAGAGTAAGTGTTGACAAGTTAAGCAACATTGGGTGAGGCTTGTACCTGGATGGGTGACCGTTAGTGACATTTGAGCCCCTCCATGCCTCGGGGCGTTGTCAAAAGCAAGAGTAAGACACAAGATGCCCCGCAGCGGCAGAGTGAAGAGCACGGCGTAGTACATCGATATTCGTATTTTTATAAATTTTGGATGAATTTTGGCAGGGAAATAAAAATACGCCAACAAAAATCAGATTTTTTTAAAACAAACTCTCTTATATATAGTACCCTACATTTTGATATATATTTTGTATGAATAACTATTTCGGTTTAGACTTAATTTTCATTTTAAAAGACATGGAAAGGGTATTTTTTTTTCGAGCGAAGTTTGTCCAATCGTGTACCATATTCATCAGTCTCTAAATAGACACCCCAAGATTGCTATATATTTTTTCCAGACGTTTCCTTTTACTAGTTAGTGCCGTAGCCTTCATATAAAAACTGAAAATACGCACATACTAAGCCTTAATAGTATTGTATTAGTAACATAGGCACAGACGCGGTGATCTTGATATAAATACTAGTTCCGTCCATCAGTTAGAAAATATGTTGTACTTAACACAATTTACACAGTTTACCCACTAATTACATGGTTAACTGCTTGCACATAACTTTATTATTAACTTCTCTAGTTAGTGCCGTAGCCTTCATAGAAAAACTGAAAATCCACGCATACCCAGCCTCCATGGAACATGGCGAAATATTCTCCTTCATGGTTTGGTCACTAACCCACGAAGTTTGATTCGCTTTGATTAGCAACTGACGTGAACATGAAATCAACCGCGCAGTTCATGTGTTAGATAAATATTTATATGAGCAGAGATATAAATATTGACAAAGCGTGATGTGGTTTTACAAATGATCTAAGCAAGGTGACCGATTGTGTGTTTTTGGTTACGCACTTTTAAAAGGTGTTTAGCTCAGGTGTTTAGGGTTTTTTATTTTTATTTTAAAGAAATGAACTTACTTATTTGTATACCTACATTTTGAATCTTTCTTGCATATCGTTTATTGGGAAACGAAAATCTAAATATTAAAATGGAGATAAAATATGCTGTCCTCAGTCAGAATTATACATTTGTGCCGTTTGGAGTGGAGACGATGGGCCCGTGGGGACCGGACGCTCGGCAATTCTACAAAGAATTGTCGAGTCGTCTGGTCGACGTCACGGGTGACAAGAGAGCGGGTGCGTACCTCGGCCAACGAATAAGTTTGGCCATACAAAGAGGTAACGCGGCCGCTCTCTTGGGCACCCTGCCGCATGGGAGCGACTTGGACGCGGTGTTCTACCTGTGACTGGTAGAGGCCACTCACAGCTGGAATACCGCGTCCAAGTAGGTACATTTTTAGAATTTTATTTTTAAATTTTTCATATAATTTTTTGTTTGTTTATGTAAATATGCTAATGATTTGTTATTAAATAGAATGAATACATTAAAAGATTTTAAAAACTGAAAGAAAAAAGAAAAAAAAGATAAAATATCCTCACGATAGGGATTCAAATTCAAACGATTTATTGCAGTCACAAAGACCATATAAGTGTTAGTAAGTACTTAAAGCTATGTTAGTGTTTACATGAGGTGTATTACGCGCTATGACATGCGACTTAGGTCCGACTCCGAGACCCCGGGACATGTAAGTGTACCCAGTGGCTCAGAGGACTGTCCCTGGTATCCGCAATGCCCTTCAGGATGCTGTTAGGGCTGCCGCGAACCCGGCGCATCAGAGACGCGACCCGTGTATGATGGCATGGAATCCGTCCACGCCGGCTTCCGCAAACATCCCTGATGCGCTGCAGCATCGCGACAGCCCCATCAGTATCCTGAACGCATTGTTATATTGTACACGCAGGGCATTGTATGACTGTTTGGTGTAGTTGACCCACAGATTCGAACCAGGGTTAAACTTAAACACACTCTTTTAGAACAGAATTACCGTGACTCTGATGTATAAGATACGAAGAAAGATTTCGCCAATAGGATTCCAGTCACGGTAGCTATATTGGAAGAAAGCGTACCACAGAATGACGAGGTCCCTGGTTCGAATCCCGATCTTGATGAAAATATTTCTCCATTTAAAATTAAGTAAGTAGTTAAGTATACCTCTTCTCAAAAACAAATATAATAAAACTAAACAAACTAATAATACTAATAACACTACCTAAAAATACTTTAAGACTACCTAAAAAAAAAAACCTTGCCTAAAAACAGTTTAAAAAACTCGTCCCTCTTGGGAGGGTGCCCATCACGCTGGCGGCATTCCCGCGCTGGATGGCTAGGCTCAGCCTCTGCGCGAGAAAGCCGCCAGCACGAGGGTCACCCGTCGCCTCCCTCAGGCAAATTCTTTCTCTCAAAGCAAGTATCATAACATAAACTTAGAAATAGGATGGTTTAAGCCATGTTTTAAGGATTTTCGGGATTACGCCATACAAAATCGCTGGACAAACATTAAATTAAGCCACTGTTTAGCAGTTTTTATCGCTATTGAATTAAAACATTGACGTTCATTAATGGAACGTGCCGTCAAAATGCCATTTGATAATGCATTACGAGTTAGTACGTCATTCGAAACTCATAAAATAACGTGTTATATCGCATTTAATACGTTCTAATTTCATTCTTTGTTTTGTATACAATTAGTAGGTGACTTGTAGTTTGACAACAAAGGAGGCTCTATGTACGGTGGAGCACAGAGAAAGGTGTACAGGAGAGTTTTTAAGGTTGAGATTTTCTCAAAAACTACTTGGCCTATTGCAAAAATTCTTTCACTGTTTGATAGATAAAAGTTAAAACTACGTTTATTTGAAGATATTTTTTTTAAAGGTAAGGGAAAAATTTATATAAATCTTAATTAAAAATTTATTCATATTAACGCATTCAAGAAAGCACTGAAATGCGGTTACATACGTACCTAAATCGATTTTGATAACAATCTGTATATTATTTTTATTGCAAAATATTTTTTTTCAGAGGTGTCCGGGGAAAAAACACATTTCGCCCAAATGTCCGGGATTTTTGCAGTGTTTATCCGGCATCCATTAGGTGATGGCAGCCCTAACATTCCAGCATCATAACCATCGCGCCACCGAGTCTTTTTCGCCAAATTCTTCGTAGAAAATGTACTATCTCCGCTATCAAGTGCAAGCCGGTGCAAAGAGCCAGATGTGTTGTTTGGCGGCGGTTCAAAGCGCGTGTCATTATCGTAAATCACTCTGATAGCTATATAGCCGCGGCCAGACGCAAGGTCAACAGAGGTAAAACCTAAAACCACACATCGCAACCAAATATTGAGAACTAGCTGAACCCCGCAACTTCGTTTGCGTAGAGGAGGATGGAGGAGATCAGGAGACAGATCTTCCTCTCTGGATCCTTGTTTCCACATCACATACCATGGCTTATAGCCTATGAGCTGTCCGGATATTTCAGCTATCTCCTAGTGAAACTCCCATCAAAATCCCTTCAGTAGTTATGGCGTGATACTTGCACAAAGTCACAGACAAAAATTCTAAAAATTAGTGTTTTGGCATCAGTATCGATCCTAAAACACATTACAATTATTCTTTTCAAAAAATATCCAATATACAGACACAACTTTTTTACAGTCTTATTATATGTATAGATAAATGAAAGAAAAGAAAGATTAACAGTTATTTGGCTTTACAATACACACCAGGGATGTTGCGAATATTCGCATCCGCAAATGCGGGGCTTCCGCATGGATTTCGACATCTGCATCCGCCTTCGCATCCGCAATAATCAATGTACATGCGGATGCCGACGTAAAAAAACAAACAAACAAAAAGAGTCAATGTGGACGAAAATCCTCTTAAATGGTAGAGTGTTCATCGGGAGGAATTTAAGATATTATCAGCGATAGCACGAAGATTTTTATCCACTCCACCTGTTCCTAGCGAACAATTATTTAGTAGCGCGGGTTTAATTTACGAACCTCTGCGTAACCGGCTTGAATTAGAGAAAGTCAATATTACTTTTTATTAAATACAATGCTCCTATTTTTAACTTCATTTACTAATTCTAATTAATAAAAATGACTATAATTAATATATCATTTACATCCGCATCCGCGGATGTGAGCCTTCAAAAATCCGCATCCGCGTTCACATAAAATTATTTTATGTGAACGCGGATGCGGAGTTTTGAAATTCCTTAAACGGTTTTATGGATATTTCCATAAAACCGTTTAAGGAATCGACAGGATACACATATATTTTTGAAAATCATTATCCTCCTTCCGGCAGTCGGGTAAATCCCGATAAAATGTAAACTAAGCACGAGGCGTCCTAAATTAATTTCATTGACAATGTTTTTGGCATTAGGTATAAAAATAGCTCATGAAAACATCGAGAAGAAACTAGCTTCAGAGAAATCACATCATTTAGATACATAGTAAGTAAGTACATACTTAATTCTAAACTAATTTTCCGAACAAGTAGGAAATTAGACAAAAGGACCTACCTCATAAAAAGAAACCATTGTCACATAAAATTTACGTAAACCGAAGCATTTGTTACTTTAAGAAGCCTTTTTTACACCGATTGTATTACAAAGGCTTTTCAGCGCTTTCAAAGGAGATTGATCATCTCGCAGCCTCCCTGGGGACAAGTCTGCATGACCTTTACGCCAGGGCTGTTCACGGTACTATGTCCCGTTTCCTCCATTTACATTTAAATTAAAAGTTTATCCTGTAGGGAGCACTACACAAGATATAACGTGAAATATATAGTAAGCCGAAGGTTTTTTGCAGTATTGGTAACTTTGCTGTAGATACTTCTCCATTATCGCCAATTTGACCTTTGGTACGAAACGTTAATTTATTTTTGTTTTTTGGTGAAAAAGTTGAAGATCAACTTTTATACTAAACAGATATTTTTATTATGAAACTTGTATCGAATTATCCCAGAGGGACAGTTTAATTATTTATTTATTTATAAACTCACGCCTGATTCCCGTAGGGGTAGGCAGAGACGATGGACTTCCATCTGTTGCGATCCTGGCGCACAACCCTTGCCTCCTCCACATTCATCAATCTCTTCATGCATGCTCGTCGGTTTGTAGTAGACCGTACTTGACCCTTTTTCAAGACCTCGCCAATTTGGTCGCCGTACGTTCTCCTCGGTCTACCTCTGCCGACTCTCCCGTCAACATTCGCTCTGTGTATATAATTAAAATTATCAAAAAAATATATAGAATGTCAGTACATTTTTAGTAAGTATCCATTATTAATTTGCGCCTCAGTTGGGATATACTAAATACATACAATGACTATTACTATATAAAAATTTGCACGCCTGCTAGCAGGCTGAATACTGTGACACTCCTGTAATTTATAACACCTCATATGACTGTATTCGAGCAAATAAATATTTCATTTCATTTCATTTAACGCAGTTAGAAGTTGAAAGAAAATAAGAAGAGTAACGAAATAAATATATAAAGCGACGGGTCGACTGAAGAGAATATACGTCGACCAAATCAACAATGTCTTAAAAATACAAAGCGAAGAGCGAGCGTGAAGAGATTGATGAACGAGAATGAAGCAGAAATTACCAGGTTCACAGCAGATGGAAGCACAACCATCGTAGCGAGTTTATGTGAAGAAACTATCGCAATTCGCTTTAGATAAAAATGTCATTATTTTTTATTTTATTCATGTTAGAAAACCAGCAGCGTTACAGATAATGCTTATTTGATAGAACTTAAAATTAAGCTACAGCCAATTATGGGATTTTCCGGTTAATTTTACAATGTTTATGATTGTATGCCGGCGTCGGGGCAGACCTCGGCGTAGGTGGAGAGACGATATCGTTGGATACAGGGATGGGTGGCTGGAAGAGGCTCAGGACAGGGATGGATGAAAGAGTAGGGGGGAGACCTTTGCCCAGCAGTGGGACAATTTATAGGTTAACAAAAAAAAAATGATTGTATGTCCTACAGGACATATTTTATTTATAGATAGTTTAAGTTTTTTAGGGTTAGTTTTTAGTCACTTTATTATTTTAGGTTTTAATTTATTGTAATTTTATAAAATGTGAACTAACTACTTAGTAAAGAAAATATATATAAGAATTAAAATATAAAATAAAAAAAAACGACTGCCAAAAATTTAGGCCGGTTTGATTAAATTTTTATAGCCAATCAAGACAAAACTAACGACACCTCATTTGTTAAAATCCATCAAACAGTTTAGGCTGTAGAGCGGGACAAAGAATTTAGACTACATACTCGAAAAACATAACCCTCCTTCTAAAGCCATAGCAAAAAATGCTGGCCGCAGGTTATAGTACAGATTATGAAGTCAAATGAATATTTTTCATAATAATGCGAGGCCGCTAGCCGTCGTGAAAAACATCCCAATTTCAGCAGAGCATAGTATCGCGCTCTCTGAAATCTGAAGCCCGTATTTTATGATTACAGACATTTACGAGTTTCATGAAGCCTTCCCCTATTGAATTATGGGAAATGGGTTTCCATATTTTTGTTTCGCATTATTTATAATCCTTTCGGAGTAACGAGGTTATCTTGAACTCACTCACAAACATACATAGCGTATACAAGACGAATGTTATTAGATGTTCTTCTTCTCTTCTTCTTAGTCATTCTCTACCAGTCTGGTGTAGGCCTCCTTTAAATTTCTCCACTCCCGTCTATTTATTTATTTTATTAATGGACTCGACTGTTCGTCATTTGCCAATGTCATGGTACAGAAAATTCAATATATTCAATAGTCTTCAATCTTCTTCCAGTCGCAGTAGCGTCTTCACCCTGGGTAGCCGCGTCTTCATGTCTTCATCCAGAGGAGACACCGTAGCGTCATCACTCTGGACGAAGCAGCTCGACAGTCACGTTCACTCCCGAGCTTGTAGCGGGAACTCTTGATAAAAGCTTGAAACTTCAGATCTTGCATAAATAATCCAATAACTTCACCGTACTGTCATTCGCGAACATTTTCTGATTAATTTAACGTGATATTAAACACAAAATAGTCCCTGTAGACATTAAAAGGAAAATTATCAAATAATTTCGCAACCGTCGTTTCCCGCCATTTTCAAGAGAACCCCCCGTCTATTTTGCGCCACTTGGATCCACTTAGAACTGTCAAACTAATGTCAATCGCCTTGTAATAATGTCACCTTGACAGCTCCGCGGCGTTGCGTCGATCGCTAACGCTGACCGTGCTACAGAGGCTGGTGTTCTTCAAATGAACTCTTTGAATATAAGTTAAAAACACAAACGATCAAATCACCTTACCAATAAAACAAAAAACTAAATGATATTCCATTCAAAATGCCACAGACAAACACAAAAACTACACACGTTAAACTAGCACTCCTCTTTTGCGTCGGGTGGTTTAAACTGACATCACTGGAAAGATTATATCGAAGATGACTGCAGGCTTTTTGAAAATGGCGGGAAACGACGGTTGCGAAATTATTTAATAATTTTCAGTATAATGTCTACAGTGGGTGTTTTGTGTTTAATATCACGTTAAATTAATCAGAAAATGTTCGCGAATGACAGTATGGTGAAGTTATTGGAGAATTCAAGCAGGATCTGAAGTTTGGCGCCATGGTCAAGATTCATACTACGAGCTCGGGAGTGAACGTGACTGTCGAGCTGCTTCGTCCAGAGTGACGACGCTACGGTGTCTCCTGTGGATGAAGACATGAAGACGCGGCTACCCAGGGTGATGACGCTACGGCGACTCCCCTGGAGGAAGATAGAAAACTATTATACATTGAATTTTCTGTAACATGATATTGGCAAATGACGAACTGTCGAGTCCATTAATAAAATAAATAAGATGACTGCAGACACAAACATAGGCAGTAATTCGTCGAAATAATGCTTATAAAAAAGCGGCACGAACCCTCAAAGGATTGCATAATATCGACTCGTTATTTATGATGCCTTTGATACACGAGTATTGAAATTGAAATACACAGCTATTTCTGTACTCCAAGCAAACCCTTCAAACAGTCGCCTTTGCGAGAAATTCCCAGTACTGAATAAATCGAGCGAAACGGCTCTACATAGAGTTTGCGGGAAAATCGATTGTTTTAAAAGCAAGCCGATATTAAATGAAATGAAATTTATTTATTTTTAAGAAACATGGTAAATGACCATGCCAGATTCTGCCCCACTATCAACTGTTGTACAAGAAAACGAATAAATGTAAAAATATCTCCGTTTTTTATTAAAATTATTGGTTTAAAATAAAGTTTTGTACAAGTTGCGATTCGAAAAAATAGCTTAATTAAGAATTCAGAAAATAGTATGAAATCGAAGCGATTTATTCATTGTTTTTGTTATTCTTCTATAGGAGTTGCGAGAGTAGTAGAAAATGATACTGATTATGATTATGCAATATGAAACCTGTAATAAGTCCCCAACAAAATAATAGGTACAGCTTAAATGGTCTCGTAGTTTTGTAGGTGGGGCAAAGCTCCATTGAAATGTGGCAATGGCTGTTATAATAAAGTGCACATGCTTCGCCAATTTTTGGCATATAATTCTTATAATATATCACTTTCCTAAGAGGTTATTAACATATGCACAGATGAAACATATATGTATTTCTAATTTGTGATCGTTCGTTGACTTTATTGCCGTCAAAGTTAGGAGTTATTAACCTCAAGTTTTATGATTTTTACTTTTTATTAATCAAAGAGCACAGAAGCGATGCGTGGGTTACCAACTGATAGGTCAAAGAGGTTATTACGTGACCTCGAACTATTCAATATGCCTAGGAAACCACTTATAACTTAATTTACTATATATTTATGGAAAATATCAATACTTCATTTATTCTATCATGGAATACTTGGTTATGTCATCTATCTATACATATAATAAGACTGTAAAAAAGTTATATCTGTACATTGGATATTTTTTGAAAAGAATAATTGTAATGTGTTTTAGGATCGATACTGATTTTGTGCAAGTATCGCGCCATAACTACTGAAGGGATTTTGATGGGACTTTCACTAGGAGATAGCTGAAATATCCGGACAGCTCATAGGCTATAAGCCATGGCGGTATGTGATGTGGAAACAAGGATCCAGAGAGGAAGATCTGCCTCCTGATCTCCTCCATGCTCCTCCTCTACGCAAACGAAGCGCTAGTTGGCTCATGGAAGGTCCTCAAATTGAAATCATGCTTAAATACAAAATATCAATGGTGTAGGTATATTTTGAGATTCAACATTTTGGGAATACATTTTGAGAATCAACATTTTAGGAATTCAATTTTCTGCTATTCTACTAGCGATCACTAAAGCCAATGCTACTTGGCTAGGGTACTTATAGCTAGATTTCTAGTTAAGGCTGTGTTTTGTTTGTGTTGTGATCAGTCCCCTCTCTTGTCCGTGGCCGTGGTTAGTGGAGTTCGCCAAATAATAATATTTACGTTGAGATGCGAGTGAAAGTCTGCGCAGGCGCAGCACGCGGCCTGCATTCCGGCCGCCGACTGACCACTGAACAAAAACCACACTGGTAACGTGGCCAAAGATATTGGGTAATCAATTTTTACAGGATAAATCAACGTGATCAGGCTGAAAATATATTTTGATATTTTCTTGCATATGCGCTATGCGAAACGAAAATCTAAATGGTAAATGGAGAAAATGATAAATGAAGTCACGTCTGTCGTAGAACCGATAACCGATGGGGGAGACGAGTTCTCGAATGGAGGCCACGAATGGGTAAATAGTGTGGGACGCCCCCCGACTAGATGGTGGGATGACCTTCGCAAGATGGCTGGCAGGGACTGGATGCAGAGGGCCGAGAGTAGGGTTGAGTGGCGCGCTTTGGGAGAGCCCTGCGTCATCACGACCGGGATTGGCTAGGGACTATACCAACAGAGACACCGTGATATCGTATTTAATAACAAAGACGAGTATGGAGACAAATTGTGCGGTTGGGTACAGTCGACGACAGAGATAAGTATACAGGGGGCATCAATAAGGTTGAGATTTTCTCAAAAACTACTGGACCGAATTTAATCATTCTTTTACAGTTACGTAGTTTTAACTTTTATATATCAAACAGTGAAAGAATATTTGCAATAGGTCAAGTAGTTTTTGAGAAAATATCAACCTTAAAAACTCTCCTGTACACCTTTCTCTGTGTTCCACCGTAACTTTAATTTAACTGAAAGAAAGAAAGAAAGAAAGAAAGAAAGAAAGAAAGAAAGAAAGAAAGAAAGAAAGAAAGAAAGAAAGAAAGAAAGAAAGAAAGAAAGAAAGAAAGAAAGAAAGAAAGAAAGAAAGAAAGAAAGAAAGAAAGAAAGAAAGAAAGAAAGAAAGAAAGAAAGAAAGAAAGAAAGAAAGAAAGAAAGAAAGAAAGAAAGAAAGAAAGAAAGAAAGAAAGAAAGAAAGAAAGAAAGAAAGAAAGAAAGAAAGAAAGAAAGAAAGAAAGAAAATGCATTTATTTGACGCCACAATAAAATAGTAACATACAGCATACAGTGAATAAATAAACGAAACACAATAACACTAATACAATGAACACTTAGAGACAGTATATGGTGCGGCATGTAACGTCAAAAAACACCAGCTCAGCATGTGCTGTAGCGAGGCCTTTATCTCTCTGTATCTGAGGGTACCTTTAATATATACTCTGGAGTTATTCGCTACATTGTCTATGAATCCCGTGTATTCGGACCGCCCCCGATTAAGTGGTTAATACTCAGCGGGCCGCCGTTAGGGTAACGGGATCGAATTCCGTGCCCGCCGCCGCCGCCGCCGCCGCCGCCGCGCGGGGCACTATTTATAGGCCGGCTAATGCCAGCGCATGCGGTACCGGGAGGATGCCGGAATGGCAATCGTACCGGGACACAGACATGGGCTAACGAGTGGCTCAGATGTCTTGACCATGGATCAAGTGAGTCCAGGAGGGCTAGCTGAAACTCTTAAGAGCCTTCATAGAGCCAACTAGCGCCGCCAATCTTAAAAAAATAATATATTCCAATATAATCAATTTTATTAAAAAAAGCTATTGACAAAATGTTTATTAGGATGAATACTATTTTTCAATATACAATACATGGCATAATTGCGACTAGCTAAGTTGTAGTTCACAAATATTATTTTTTAAAGATTGGCGGCTATGAAGACCCTTAATAAACGCACACAAAATCTCACTTAGTTCGAATATAATTTAGCAATGTTTCCTTCAAATGTTCACTTTTCATCAGTTCAGAGATAACCAATACACTATGGCTCACCAATAACTTCCAGAGCGCGTAAATGAATCCTTACCTGAAACAAATAAGATAAATATTTAATTAGATTCAATTCTAATGCTGTCATACTCAATATTCATCAGAAAAGATATAATATATAAATAATAATGTGAATAATTATGTGGTTAAAAAAATCTCTCCACCAGAGTTGGGAATCAAACCTGCCTGAAATTGATGCTTCAACCGCTTCTTAAAACATAATAAGTACGGTGGGACACAGAGAAAGGTGTACAGGAGAGTTCTTAAGGTTGAGATTTTCTCAAAAACTACTTGACCTATTGCAAAAATTCTTGCACTGTTTGATAGATAAAACTTTAATCTATGTAACTGTAAAAGATTTATTAAATTCGGTCCAGTAGTTTTTGAGAAAATCTCAACCTTATTGAGGCCTCCTATATACTTATCTCTGTCTTCGACTGTACCACAGTTTATATATAACGAAAATAAAAAAAATCGATTCACTGATCTGATATGTACAAAATGGATTAAAATACCAAAAAAAATTCTCTTAAGCCGAAAATAAAGGTGACCACCTTCGTATCGGTATCGACTTTCGGCTATACCGTTTCCGTTACACCATGTATAAGCGAATAATAATATGTTGTATAGAAATGTGACTATAAATAGACCTTCATTCATATAAGTGCATAATAAGTACTAAATTACACATCTCTAGCGTGCACTTATGACTCGCCATAAACCAAGGAAGTGACGCAGTTAGCAAATTAATATATATGTCTATAATTTTATAAGTTTCTGTTATTGTACAGTCGACAGCAGATAAATGGTAACACTTTTTACTTTTGACATTTCTTATTATTTGCGTCGTAAGACTTGAAATCGTACTGCTTTATGTCACAAGGCTAACCATCCATTTAATTTTATCGATCGAATTCAAGGCCAGCCTGTATAATGTGTACCATACATACCTGTTAATACATTAATTTAATATACATTGTATAGATGAATATTATTTTATATGCCACGGTACATAAAAAAAATATATTTTTATTTCAGACATAAAGGTCCTGTAATAAGATTGTAATCGGTAATTTTTCAATTGCGTTTCGGCCTTTATTGTCTAAAGTAATTGTAGATTACATAATTAGAATTTTTAGAATAACAATAATATAGGTTCTCTTGAAAATGGCGGGAAACGACGGTTGCGAAATTTAAACCTATATAATATTTTATATTATATAATATTTTAAATAACCGCCTTATACTTTGAAGTAGGTAATACATTTTTTTTTATTGAAAAAAAATAGACACATATATTAAAATCTATTGTCAAATCGTTAGCGATTCATATGATAAAATAATTCAATATCTAGGTTATTGCTTTACGCGAATTGCTAACCTTAATTACATTGCCTCTAATTGCGACACCATTGTTTTTCGTATCTAAAATTATTAATTATAAAACGTAGAAAATTAAAGATAAAACTCGGTCTGAGAGATAAAAATAATACTTTAGATTATAAATTCTGTAATCTAATGTTTTTTCGCAACTAGATTCGTATCGTAGAGAAATCAATGTACCTAAAGTCTAATTGAAGAATTAAAGTATTCAGGTTTGATGAGATTTTCTATCAATAATAATATCATTTGATTGTAAAAAAATATGTGACACAGTAAACTGAAGTGTCAGTGGACTGGTCACATCAGTCGTAGATAACCGATGAGGGAGACAAGTTCTCGAATGGAGGCCACGAACGGATACACGTAGTGTGGGACGCCCCCCGACCAGATGGAGGGATGACCTTCGCAAGATGGCCGGCAGGGACTGGATGCAGAGGGCCGAGAGTAGGGTTGACTGGACTGATACGGGCTGATGTTGATGATGTCACACTGGTTAGATTATGTAATTTTAAAAGAATATAAGTTTATATGCAAATATGCAGGTCTCAGTGGAGACTGCATATTTGTGCCGTTTGGTGTGGAGACCCTGGGACCGTGGGGACCAGGCGCACACAGCATCCACAAAGAGATCTCTGTGCGCCTGGTGGATGTGTCTAATGGCCAGAGGGCTGGCGCGTACCTCGCGTAACGCATTAGCCTCGCAATCCAGCGAGGCAATGCAGCCAGCCTTCTGGGGACACTCCCCGCGGTCGCTGACCTGGGGCAAATTTTTTATTTATAGTTTCTTTTTAATTACATATTACTGTTTTTTTTTTTAAATATTATGTCGTAATAAAAAAATAATTGTAATAATGCCAAAAAAAAAAATATAAGTTTTAATTCGATTCAACAGCTTTTGAGATTTCAATATATTATTATTACCTTCCTTAGTCAGAGATTTTTTTATATAAACACAACAATTTTAATTTCTATGTGTGAAAATTGTCCTACGTCGACAACGGGAATACACGGAATAAAAATCAAGAATCGGAATTTGAAACCAAGGTTTCAAATAGATATTTAATTTGCCTTAGATGTCTAAACAAGTTGTCTAAGAAAACATTCAAAGTATTCGTTACAAAGGGCACTTAACCCAGACATCGTTTTAATTAATGTAGGTACATAATCGTTTTGTGCAAATTAACTGGATTTATAACTTGTTTACGGTTCAATCAGACGTAAACTAGAGCCTTAAATATAAAGTAATTGAACGTAAAAGGACTAACTTTCTGATTATTAAGAGCCTTCCTAGAGCCAACTAGCGCCGCCAATCTTAAAAAAATCATATCTTCCAATATAATCAATTTTATTAAAAAAGCTACGTTCACATTGTTTATTGCTATAAATATTATTTCTAAATGCTTATTTGTAACGTGATGCAATTTCGGTAAGTTGTAGTTCGCATAATTGCGAAAAACGGCCGTTTCTGGCACATTTGTGAACTACAACTTACCTACATTGAATCACGTTACAAATAAGTATTAATATAATAATATTTATAGCAATAAACAATGTGAACGTAGCTTTTTTAATAAAATTGATTATATTGGAAGATATGAATGTTTTAAGATTGGCGGCGCTAGTTGGCTCATGTCAGCGCCTTAATCAATTAAATTGAATTGTATGAAAATGAAAGAAGAAAATTGTGTGACACTTCACTTGGCTATTGGTATTTGCGTTTTTGTCATAATTGCCATGTGTGGATGGTATTCTTGACAAAATATTCGTCTTAAGGCGCTATATGGTTGTCAAAAGCAAGAGTGAGACACAAGATGCAGCGGCTGAGTCAAGAGCCGAAAATTATATCTAAACCGAAAATACGAAGATTTTCGGTTTAAGGTGCTCCCTTACCGGGAGCATTCGCGTGTAATGTAACGTTGCAGATTCGACTTTGAGCATTACATTACAATACTACCTCCCTGACTGACGCTGTTTTTCTCCCTCACTGATGTAATGCTCGAATCTGTAACGTTACATTACACGCGAATGCTCCCGGTGAGGGAGCACCTTTATTCATTTTAAAAGACATGGAAGGGGTATGTTTGCGATTTTTTTCAATCGAGCGAAGTTTATCCAATCGTTTATCGGTATTCATCAGTCTCTAAATAGACACCCCAAGATTGCTATATATTTTTTTCAGACGTTAATTTTAGTAGTTAATGCCGTAGCCTTCGTAGTAAAACTGAAAATGTGCGCATACGAAGCCCTAAAATGAGGCATGCGTTTCTACTGATTGCAGAACGCAAGCCGCGGCTAGATCGCGGCTGTGTGTGGAGGGCATTACTTGTAAGTACGTCAAGTATTTGACAAATACGACAAACATCCAATAGCGAATACGAATAGCCACAATCATACGAACACGAGGCCTCTTTACAGCCGCTACTTAATTTATTACGATTGTTACTATTTTCAATTAATTATTAACGAATGTAAGTAGTTTAATTACTTGTTAGTGACCACTGACACAATACAGTGGGTCTGCTTTTGCCCTTCTGCCTCTTTGTCTGTCGAGCCATGTAATATACATGGGGGCCGGGAGCACACCGCATCGCTAAAGAATTGTCGCGGCGCCTGGTCGAGGCATCGCGTGACCAAAAGGCTGGCACATACTTCGCCCAGCGCGTTAGCCTCGCTATACAGCGGGGCAACGCGGCCAGCCTTTTGGGCACGCTGCCAATTGTGGGGGACCTGGGGCAAGTTTTTTATCTTTAAATTTTTATTTGTACATATAGTTTTAGTTTATTTCATTTAGTTTTTAATGTTAAATGTAATTTTTAGATTTTTCCAAACAAATAAATAAATATGAGCTCTAAAATACAAAAAAATATATATACAGTGTTAAACATGTATGATCACAATATTATACAATGTATGACGTGACCAAGTGTTCCCTGTGGACCTAAGGTTAAAATAAATGAGTATGAGTACGAATTGTGAAATCTGATGCTCAAAAGATTTAAGTACCTACTTAGATAAATGTTAACGAATAAAGCAATGGAGCGATTGCACTATGCCGGTATGTGTGCCGTCGACCGTCGCAAGGACGGCTGCCCTGCGCGCGCGCACCCGACACTGAGACTACGGACTCTAGACTGCGATGATATTATTATTTATTTCTCTTAAGAGCCTTCCATGAGCCTACTAGCGCCGCCAATCTTAAAAAAATAATATCTTCCAACATAATATTTTTTTAAAAAAAAGCTATTTACGAAATGTTCATTACGATAAATACTATTTTTTAAATGCTTATTTATAACGTGATTCAATGTCGGTAAGTTGTAGTTCGCATAATTGCGAAAAACGGCCGTTTTAGGCACATTTGTGAACTACAACTTAGCTTGTCACAATTATGCCATGTATTGTATATTGAAATTGTTGGAGGATTCATGAAGATCCTGCATGAATCCTCCAATAATTTCACCATACTGTCATTCGCGAACATTTTCTGATTAATTTAACGTGATAACCACTGTAGACATTAAACTGAAAATAATCAAATAATTTCGCAATCGTCGTTTCCTGCCATTTTCAAAAGCCTTCTTCGGAATTCGTTAGACAATATCACTTTTTAAACTTTCACGGTTTGTATGCATATTAATTAGATAAAACGGGAATTACCGAGTTCATCATCATCATCATCATCAGCCCGTATTAGTCCAGTGCTGGACGTAGGCCTGTCCCAAAGTGCGCCAATCAACCCTACTCTCCGAGTTAAACATTTATTATTGATGTCTCGATATTTCGCCAGCATTGCAGCCATCATGGTCACGAGTAGACTGAAGTCGGTGAGTGTTGAACGTCAGAAGGGTAACACAAAACGATCTACCCTCTTTCGTGTTCGCTGCGTTCAACACTCACCGACTTCAGTCTACTCGTGACCATGATGGCTGCAATGCTGTCGAAATATCGAGACATCAGTGAGAGAAGTGAGTGTTCGTTCCTGGTCCCGCCGGACTACAACTCGGGTCCAACAGAATACCAGCGTTGCCGGCATCCTGTCGACAACATCATGCTGAGTTGAGGCCCTGACCGCAACGGCAGCACAACAGCTCTTTTTGGTGTTATTTTGTTAGCCACTATAATGCACTACAATGTAAATGTTGTTGCGAAATAAACGGATTACTTACTTACTTACTTACTTAATTACTTTACTTACTTACATCAATAATAAATGTTTAACACGGTAATTCCCGTTTCGTTAGACAACTCTGTAGTCTACGTTGTCGTGGTTGAGGCATTTGAATTGGTATGCGTTCTAGTTAACTAGGCGCTGGCAGCACGCGGGCAGGTTCTGCGTTTGCATGGCCGCATCATAAATATACATATTATACTAAATACATGCAAAATTCAGCACAGTACAGCCTGCACGACTTGGTCATCGACAATGGACAGAAAACCATTGGAATTTAGCCCGTATTACTTTTACATAAAGTGCTGTGTTCGAATCAGAAACACATCTCTTTATTGCAAGTACATAGGTATGGCGGAACACAGAGAAAGGTGTACAGGAGAGTTTTTAAGGTTGAGATTATCTCAAAAATTCATTGACCTATTGCAAAAAATCTTTCACTGTTAGAAAGATAAAAGTTTAAACTATGTACTGTAAAATAATTATTAAATTCGGTCCAGTAGTTTTAGAAAATCTCAACCTTATTGAGGCCCCTGTATACTTATCTGTCTTCCACTGTACCTACATAACTATTACTATTATTAGTAAGTTTATATACCATGTTCATCGTGAAAAGGAATATTACGATTTCAAATAATCATAAACCACTAACACTATTAGCAAATGAGGTATTTGAAATTCAAATAAAAGCATCCATATTGAGAACACTCGTTCGCGATGTCCCAACGGACCGGTTTGGAAATATGCAAAGAGTTCACGGTAATAAAGAATATACTGTATAAGTATGATGTTACAAATGGACGGCTGATATGTCTCAATCCAATGATGAGATATCTGTCGTTAATATAATTTTAGTAAACCATATTTAATTAAGACTGTAAGTTCTCAATTTTATTAAAAAAGTTAAAATCGATATACGGTACAGGATTTTTTAAAAAAATACTTATAAATAAAAAATGGACGCCAATTCGCTACCCTGTGGGAGAGTGCCCAAAAGGCTGGCGACGTTACCTCGTTGTATAGCCAGCGATATACGCTGGCCGAGGTAAGCGCCAGCCCTTTGGTCACCCGACGAGTCAATGAGGCGCGACGACAGTTCCTTGACCAGTCGCCGCGCCTCTGGTCCCCATGGCCCCATGGTCTCTACACCAAACGGCACAAATATGTAGCCATATATATATATTTACCATATTTGGAAATCATCAATAGAATTAATTGTCAATTTCACCCTATATGTAGGTATAGAATAGAAAACATTTATTTGACATAAACAAATACACAAAATATATACAGAATTAACACCACGCATGTTTAATGCAATAACGTTTGAAGAAGAATGTATGACCAAAATTATGTTTAAGAATAAAGTTAAAAAACTGCTGTTAGATGCATTCGACGATAAACTGAACTTGAATTTGTAATACTTATATATATGTTTTAATGTAGTAACCATAGGTAATAATTGTATCTAATATCTCAACAAGAAAACAAAAATTTTGTTTTCCAAAATGTACAATGTCGTAGTTAGATGGTGTGATTCAGCGCTTTACGAAGTGTCTAGCCGGCCCCGTCTGACTGCGACATATGTACACATGTTAAGTGAGTGCAAATGTTCGCCAACAAATTGTTATGCAATTTGGCGAAGCTTAGAACTAAGTAAAATGTGTAAAATTATTGTTGAGTAAATAAATTTAAAAAAAAAATTAAGTACTTACAAAGAGAATTACCAAGAAATAGCTTGTGAAAAATCTCGTGTACATTACACGAGATTTTTCACCCATAAGTACCTCCATCTCGTATTCCCAAAATAGCAATAAGGAAGTTTAACTTACTACGGTAAAATACTGGGAAACTCTTCAATGGCGACAAATGAGGGAAAGGTTATGTTCTAAAATGTTTATGTATTGACAAAATTAAACACTGTCTGATTTTAAGTGCAGAATATTGCAAAACAACTAGGTACAGTCGAAGACAGAGATAAGTATACAGGGGGCCTCAATGAGGTGGAGATTTTCTCAAAAACTACTGGACCGAATTTAATAATTACAGTTACATAGTTTTAACTTTTATCTATCAAACAGTGAAAGAACTTTTGCAATAGGTCAAGTAGTTTTTGAGAAAATCTCAACCTTAAAAACTCTCCTGTACACCTTTCTCTGTGTTCCACCGTACCAGTAGTATTTAAAAGCTATTGAAGTCTTTATTTTATCTTCTTTCTTTTCTCGTGTGGTTTAGTGACCAAACCTATTTGTCAGTTATTCAGGCCGCTCGTAGGCCTTTGACGTGGCCTAACGACTGCTGTCAAGCGACAACAACCGGGACCAACTGCTTAACGTGCGCCCCGAGGCACGGAGGGGCTATGATGAAAGTGTCACTATAGTACGTACGCGTTAAGAAAATAGAGAAAAAAGAGCACGGTTGACAAATTAGATGACTTAGACAAATGTGCCATAAGAAGGAAAGTTGAATTTTTTTTTATTGATCTTTCCTACTTATGGCACATTTGTCTAAGTCATCTAATTTGTCAACCGTGGATAGATGTGCTCTTTTTTCACTATTATCTTAACGCGTACGTACTATAGTCCCATCCAGGTCCAGACCTCGCCCAACGTTGCTTAACTTGTACCTACGAGCCCCTTAGTAAAGTTATAGAAGCGATTTTGATGTAGAATCAGCTTTTAGTAAGCAGGGATGCAAATATACTGATGTTGCAGTGATCATCACTGAGAAAGGCATATCGTTACCGCAAGGTCTCAACGATGTATCTAGAATGCACTACATCATCCAATCCTTGGCATCAGTCCAATCCGCTATTTACGAAGACGGCTGCAATGTGATGGGTTACGCCTATAAAAGTCTTATTGATGGCTTCGAGTGGAGTAAAGGATATACGTAAGATACCAATCTAGCTGCTATAAAAATAAATACTTACTAAATCTTCTTTTCTTGTGTCGTTTAGTGATGATGTCATGACAGTGGCGAGGCTGCGACCTGGGGATCGAGCTACACTGGAGGCAAACCGACGCAAAACCAGTCCTGTCAAGTAATTACGCAGAACCTTGCGATTAATCGATTCGATATTTTGACTGAGATGTTTCTTGACAATGCCTCTTTCCAGCTGCTATAATTTAATTTCAAATTTATTAAGAGTTTATAATGTATGTGGCTAAAATCTGGTCTGTCCTGGTGATGCCTGTCACATGGAGCATTCTGATCACGGATTCATTCAGGATCACTGACTCCCAAGTTACAGGTGTTTAACCTAGTTTGAGAGTTCAGCGTTTCATTCTGTGTGCTCATCACCATAGCCTTCTAAGCTATAAATGTAATGTTTTGATATTTTCTTGCATACGCGCTATGCGAAACGAAAATCTAAATGATAAAAATTCTCCATTTATCATTTATAAATGTAATGTTTTGTAAATTTTTATGTTGGCTACTGCAAATAAATATTTTTATTTTATTTTATTATTTTTATTCGCCACGTTTCGCATCTATTCGTCTTATACCGGACCTGTTACAGGATTTTTATATTGTGTATACTTAAGTGTTAGTTTACTGACGTGATCAAGTGTACCGAAGTGTTCCTACGTTCTTAATAAATAAGTATGAGTATGATGCAGTGGAATATGAAACTAAACAAGAGGAGTCATCTTGCCAGACGAAAACTGGAGAAAGAGTGTAAAATTACGTCGATGGTGATAATTGCAAAATGTATGTCGAATTGAACGAATTGAGAATGCGTCTAATGTCGACTAAACCAAAATAACTCGACAAGTGACAATGCCAGATTCTGCCCCACCATCAACCGCAAGTTGTACAAGATAACTAATAAATGTAATAATATCTCCGTTTCTTATTAAAATTCTTGGTTTAAAATAAAGCTTTGTACAAGTTGCGATTCGAAAAAAACAGCTTAATTAAGAATTCAATCATAAGAAAAATAGTAAGAAATCGAAGCGATTTATTCATTGTTCTTGTTATTCTTCTATAGGAGTTGCGAGAGTAGTAGAAAATGATACTGATTATGATTATGCAATATGAAACCTGTAATAAGTCCCCAACAAAATGGTAGGTACAGCTTAAATGGTCACGTTGTTTTGTAGGCTCCATTGAAATGTGGCAATGTCATTTTAGTACTCAGAATGATCTGTAAAAGTCTTTGAAATCAGAAGTCTAGTAGATCTAAAGCTATACCAGGAAGACAGTAAATCTGATAAGGAAAATTCTCAACAAGTCTACACGACTCGGGTTCAAAGAAACATTGCGACAGAAATATATCCAAATTATTATTATACAGTTTTAGTGTGATTTATGGGAGTTTAACAAAAAAGATTCACGTCGATATTCACTAGTATTTATAGTTATCTAAGTTATGTTAGACGAAGATAATAAGAATAAAAATATTTCGCAGGCAAATTTCGTGCAAAACTATCACTGTCCAATCACCATGGTTTTTGCAAAAGGTTTTCGATTAAACCTTTCCATCCTTTCCATTGTAACTGGCTTTATAAAGGCATCTTTAATGACCTGACCCAGCCCTTTAAGGTTGACCCAATCAAGCGGGGAAGCCTTGAAGACCTGTCGTTGTCATGAACAGTTGTCATCTGACCTGTTCCTGACCTCCTCTCTATAACAATCGCTCTCATAATAACTAGTTCGCTACAGATCTCTTGAAGTTTATTTCTCTAAGGGGAAAAACACTGGACCGATTTTAAAAATGTCGGCGCTCTAAGCCTAGTGAATTGTTTTTACTATATGTCAAGTAGTTATTTATTTATTTATTTTATTAATGGACTCGACAGTTCGTCATTTGCCAATGTCATGTTACAGAAAATTCAATAAGTATATAATAGTCTCCTATCTTCCTCCAGAGGAGTCGCAGTAGCGTCTTCACCCTGGGTAGCCGCATCTTCTTGTCTTCATCCAGAGGAGTCGCCGTAGCGTCATCACTCTGGACAAAGCAGCTCGACAGTCACGTTCACTCCCGAGCTTGTAGCCGCTACAACTACTACACTCTCTGCCAGCCATCTTGCGAAGGTCATCCCTCCATCTAGTCGGGGGGCGTCCCCCATCGGTTCTGCGACAGATGTGACCAGCCCACTGCCACTTCAGTTTACTGATTCTATGAACAATGTCAACCACTTTTGTCTCCTGGCGGATATACTCGTGTCTTATTCTGTCTAACAATGAAATGCTAAGCATGGCATAGCTATCTGTTTATGATGGTCTTAATATATTGTAAATTGTTTATTAATACTATTTTAATTATTTAAACTTCTATTTAATCTAGATTTTCAATGAACAAATTTTCTGTTATTTAAATGTGAATTTTGAGCTAGATTTTTGCTTTCCAAACATGTTTGTTAAATATTCTATTGGCTTACGTTGTTGACCCCAAAATGATTTGGCAAACCAGGTCGGTTCTAGCCTGTATTCATAGTCTGAGCTCAAACCCAAGAGCGAATTCAGCTGATACACTCCCAAGACATGATCACCATCTCAAATATGTCATTTATTAATAAACAAATCTTGAGGGCGTATCACGTGATGTCTTCCTCAAGTCGCGGTTCGCCTGCAATCAGCAAATACATTCTCAAGTGTGTGTTTGACAGTTCTCTTGAGAACTGAGTTTTATTAATACGGCGTTATACACGTGATACCCGATTCCTAGACGCACCTAAGTTACGTTTATTAATAGGAACGCCATCTTGAGGTCGTTCCCAAGATTGACTTTTGAGCTGAGAGTGATTTATTAATACGGGCCTAAACTCACTATAGTATGACCGTCTAAATCAGTCTTCGCCTGCGCGGTACAGGGATGCGGGGGTAGGACGACAACGGGGACCGAGAGAGGTGCGGGGGCGGGCGCGCGAACAGAAATGTATTGTAACAGAAATGCGTCTGCCTATTAATAAATCACTCTCAGCTCAAAAGTCGATCTTGGGAACGACCTTAAGATGGCGTTCCTATTAATAAACGTAACTTAGGTGCGCCTAGGAATCGGGTATCACGTTAGTAACGCCGTATTAATAAACAAAACTCAGTTCTCATGAGAACTGTTAAACTCACACTTGAGAACGTATTTGCTGATTGCAGGCGAACCGCGACTTGAGTTAACTCTTGACTTGATTTAATTCTGTGTTATCTCCTGCCAAACTTTTCTTTGCTCCAATTTAAACACGAATTATAATTTGATGTTCGCTATTATCGGTTGAAACCGGTGGTTCCACCGGTACCATCGTGAGCGTCGGCTCCGACCCGTACCCTACTTCTTTGATTTTACGCGAAATTGCTCACTATGTCGAGGTTAATCTTTGAGATCATCGCTCTCAATAATTCAATGCTGTTAAGTTCACTTGTGCAAGATGGATACGGGTAATTTAGTTGACATCTCGCTAAATATGAATCGATTTATTGCGTCCATGAATTTGGATGTATGTTGACATGTTTATTCGAATAACATTATTTTGGTTATCTTTCTTTCAAAAATAAAAACTCCTTCATCATCATCCCAATCCCCAACAAAATGATATATGAGCTTCAATCTTTGTAGTAGTAGGTCACGTAGGTGACCAAAGCTGGGGATCGGTGGGGATCTACAAAGATTGAAGCTCATATATCATTTTGTTGGGGACTTATTACAGGTTTCATATTGCATAATCATAATAAGTAGGAGTTGCGAGAGTAGTAGAAAATGATAACAAAGACAATGAATAATTCGCTTTGATTTCTTACTATTTTCTGAATTCTTAATTAAGCTGTTTTTTCGACTCGCATTTTGTAGGTACGGTAGTGAAAGGTGTACAGGAGAGTTTTTAAGGTTGAGATTTTCTCAAAAACTACTTGACCTATGACAATAATTCTTTCACTGTTAAATAGATAAAATTTAAAACTATGTAACTGTAAAATAATCATTAAATTCGGTCCAGTAGTTTTTAAGAAAATCTCAACCTTATTGAGGTCCCCTGTATACTTATCTCTGTCTTCGACTGTACAAGTTAAGCAACGTTGGGCGAGGTCTGGACCTGGATGGGACTATAGTACGTACGCTTTAAGAAAATAGTGAAAAAAAGAGCACGTCTATCCACGGTTGACAAATTAGATGACTTAGACAAATGTGCAATAAGAAGGAAAGTTCAATAAAAAAAAATTTCAACTTTCCTTCTTATGGCACATTTGTCTAAGTCATCTAATTTGTCAACCGTGCTCTTTTTTCTCTATTTTCTTAACGCGGACGTACTATAGTGCCACTTTCATCTGAGCCCCTCCGTGCCTCGGGGCGCACGTTAAGCAGTTGGTCCCGGTTGCTGTCGCTTGGCAGCAGTCGTTAGGCCATGTCAGAGGCCTACGGGCGGCCTGAATAACTTTGACAAATAGGTTTGGTCAAGAATTATTAAGAATTATTAAAATCGGTCTAGTAGTTTTTGAGAAAATCTCAACCTTAATGAGGCCCCCTGTATACTTATCTCTGTCTTCGACTGTATCAAACTTTATTTTGAACCAATAATTTTAATAAAAAACGGAGATATATTTACATTTATTCGTTATCTTGTTCATCATGCGGTTGATGGTGGGGCAGAATCTGGCATTGTCATTTAGGTAGTGAAAGAGTCATAAACTTTAAGAACCTCTGTTTTAAACTTATAAAATGTAGAAAGCACAACCCTGGCCTTGCTTACTGCCGGTTCGGTTATCTCACCGAGTCGTCGCATCATCTCAATCGCTCGGACCGTTCACATCGGTTCGTTGTGCTCCGCAATTACACTCAGCACTTACATAAAACTTATCATTTCCTCATTTCTATTATGGGAGACGGAAGTTGAATTAATTGAGAGCGACACAACTATTTCATTGTCGGTTTGGTCAGAGCATAGCTTCTACATGTGTTAGGTTAGTTAGTTATCGCAAATAATGTTTAATAATAAATGAGAATCAGATTTAAAGGATAAAAGACTACAACTAAATAATATACTAGGAGATAGATGAAATATCCGGACAGCTCATAGGCTATAAGCCATGGCGGTATGTGATGTGGAAACAAGGATCCAGAGAGGAAGATCTGCCTCCTGATCTCCTCCATCCTCCTCCTCTACGCAAACGAAGTTGCGGGGTACAGCTAGTATATAATAGTAACTGAAGTGTCAGTGGGCTGGTCACTGTCGTAGAACCGATAACCGATGGGGTAGACGAGTTCTCGAATGAAGGCCACGAACGGGTAAACGTAGTGTGGGACGCCCCCCGACCAAATGGAGGGAGGGCTGGCAGGGACTGGATGCAGAGGGCCGAAAGTAGGGTTGAGTGGCGTGCTTTGGGAGAGTCCTGCGTCCAGCAGTGGACTGATACGGGCTGATGATGATGAGGTACTTTTTTAATGTACAAATTGACACGTGAAATGATTTGTATTAGTAAGTTTCCTTAAAGTTTGTATTAAAGCGGCCTAAGTTTCACTTCATTGTCAGATGATGGAGAGCGTTGTAGCATTATATAAGCACGTCTTTCTTCCTTACCTATTGCAGTCTCAGTTCAACCAGAATCAGAATCTTTATTTGTAGATTTGGGTAATTGTTTACATACAACGGTGTTAAAAATGACAAAAAAATGTACCACCAAATCCAGCCTGTCGGCGTACAAATGTTTATAATATGTAGGTACAATTATTACAATATAGAGATTATAATTCACACAACATTATAGGTATTATTTAGACATTAAATTATTCGCGATTCAACTCTCATAAACTTCGTCTGCCGTTCTCAGATTCGTTTACATTGCAGTGAATATTTCAAAGCATTTCATTGCAAACGTTTTGTTTTACAGTCGAAGACAGAGATAAGTATACAGGGGGCTTCAATAAGGTTGAGATTTTCTCAAAATCTACTGGACCGAATTTAATAATTATTTTACAGTTACATGGTTTTAACTTTTATCTATCAAACAGTGTAAGAATTTTTGCATTAGGTCAAGTAGTTTTTGAGAAAATCTCAACCTTAAAAACTCTCCTGTACACCTTTCTGTGTTCCACCGTACCACGGAGCATTTTCCCCAAATTCGTTCAACGGTATATTATTGTAATTGCAGATGTTTGCAAACACATTAACGCACAATGCGGCTCCCAGCGCGGAGCGGGAAACGTTCCTAAGAAACAGTGTTTTTGTTTTAGCTCAGACGGGCGTGTTTAGCAAATCAGTGAGAATGGAGACAGACCATAAAAGCCAAACGCGCTAACGAGCTCTCGTCAAAGGAATCTGGGCTGTTGAAACATTCATCATAGGTACTATATTTTCACAGGTGTTTTGTTTGTAAGAAGAGATGATATTACCGCAAAAAGAGAGGTATATTTTGTCACCTGCCATTTGTGCGTCTGATGATAAGTACGATGCTCTGGATAGATAACTCCGAAACAATGGTTAGAAGATTATCCTAAAGTTTCAATCCTTCAAGGAAGTATTTCAAATGAATATGGTTTTGAAGCAGATGAGAAATATTTGGTAGGTTTTAGAACTTTAGAATTAAAACTATAGTGAGCCATTACTACAAATTATTATATATAAACGGATATCACTCACTTATATTGTTGAACTGTCGGCCTAATTGCCGACTTCTAAAATATAAGTGAGTGATATCCGTTTATATATAATAATTTGTAGGTTTTAGAACTGTTGGAAATTGGGTGTCCACTGTTCATAGTTTTGAAATTAGATTTGGAGCTAGCGATAATGAGCCGCTTCAAATAAGTCGCATGTAAGACACGTGAACAAAGTGATCGCCCTTAATAGACTCTAAGTAATGTCGTTGGACGAACTCTTAGATATAAGTTTGTGACAATTTATAGAAATTTAGGTCAAAATTACCTACATATTAGTCTTATTGTATTCAGGCTATTTATCTCACCTTGAAAAAGACCGTCGAAATCGGTCGAAACTGTCGGTCTAATAAGAAATAATAATATATTGAATAAAGAATTGAATTGAATAATAATTTGTAGTAATGGCTCACTATAGTTTGAATAAAATATGTCATATTTATGGAATAAAAAGGCATAAAATATAAGTTCCGCTTCAAATCACAGATCTAACAAGGCACTAAACTTTTGCATCCCGGGGATGGCACTAATCCGCGGGAATGTCCCCGAGACGAGGTTCAATTAAGTTTTAAGTGCAGCCGGGATGTTTAGTGGGGCCATAAGCGAGGGTGAGCGACCGCCTGATAACGACCATTAGCGTTTCTATGAGTTTGTTGATACCAAGACGGGCGTGACTTCCTGGCGATCGGGAGGATTGGGCTACACAGAAGGTTCTCGTAAAATTAAGGCCCGTATTAATAGTCTGAGCTCAAACCCGCCCTCAGCTGATACACTCTCAAGACGTGATCACCATCTCAAGTATGTCATTTAATAATAAACCAATCTTGAGGGCGTATCACGTGATGTCTTTCTCAAGTCGCGGTTCGCCTGCAACCAGCAAATACGTTCAAAAGTGTGAGTTTGACAGTTCTTGAGAACTGAGTTTTGTTTATTAATACGGCGTTACTCACGTGATACCCGATTCCTAAACGCGCACCTAAATTTATTAAGGAACGCCATCTTGAGGTCGTTCTCAAGATTGACTTTTGAGCTGAGAGTGATTTATTAATACGAGTCTTGATGTCTTTAAATTGATGGTGATAAATCTATAAGAGACGCTTAAAATACAATATGCGAAGGCTGTACACAGGGGGTCATAAGGTTGAGATTTCCTCAAAAACTACTGGACCGAATTAAGTAATTCTTTCACAGTTACATAGTTGTAACTTTTATCTATCAAACAGTGAAAGAATTCTTGCAATATGTCAAGTAGTTTTTGAGATAATCTGAACCTTAAAAACTCTCCTGTACATCTTTTCTCTATGTAAGACTGTATTTATAGGAATTGTCGTCGAATATGTTCTAACGAGAATAGTAAAATGATATAGTAATAGTCTATTCTATCATTTTACGAACTTGACGTTTTTATGAGAGAGTGGTCTGAGTCTGCGCAGAATAGAGATTAGTGGAAGGATTGGGGGGAGGCCTTTGCCCAGCAGTGGGACATAGCAGGCTATTTTTTTTGTTAACCTATAAATTGTCCCACTGCTGGGCAAAGGTCTCCCCTGTCCTGAGCCTCTTCCAGCCACCCATCCCTGTATCTAACGACATCGTCTCTCCACCTACGCCGAGGTCTGCCCCGATGCCGGCGACCGTCCAATGGCACCCATTCTGTGCCAGTCCGGGCCCATCGGTCCGGCTGCATGCGGCACACGGGACCCGCACAGTGCCACGTCAATGTGGCTGCTTTGCGGGCCACGTCTGCTACGCCAGTTATCGATCGCAGGGTTGTGTTTCGGACACGGTCCGTTCTCCTCACGCCCAATATGCTGCGTTCCATTGCGCGTTGGCAGACCTTGAGTTTAGACGTCTGATCTTTAGTCAATGACCATGTCTGGGCACCGTAGGTTAGGTTAGGCTATTAAATAAATAAATAAATTCTATCATTTTACTATTCTCATTAGAAATATTCGACGACAATATCTACGGTACAATTTGATATACGCTCATAAAATAACATCTACACGCATAAAAACACATGCAGTATGCTTGTTTATCATATCCTTCCTTATCTATGACATAGATGGAGCTTGGATAATAAGCATAACAAAGATAGTGATGTCATAACACTGGCGCACGATTAGTAACTAAACGTAATATGGTATATTTATTTACCGATGTCTTTAGGAAGTCTGAAAACATCTCGGATATTAAAGTATACTAAAATATGAATAACGGTGGACACTACAATAAATTATTTTAAATAATTAAATTTAGAATGGTTGCCATTGGACGGTCGCCGGCGTCGGGGCAGACCTCGGCGTAGGTGGAGAGATGATATCGTTGGATACAGGGATGGGTGGCTGGAAGAGGCTCAGGACAGGGATGGATGGAAGAGGAGGATACCTTTGTCCAGCAGTGGGACGATTTATGGGTTTCCAAAAAAAAATTGAAATTTATTTATTTACAACTACAATATCTTCACAGGTATCCCCAATACGATAATGTGTGCACAGTCATTTGAAGAAAAAAAAGGTATACAATTATGAACAAACACAATTAAGCTAGGTGGACAGGTGGCTCAGGGCCGCGTAAAATATGTACGCGGGAAATAGGTACTTATAGACAAAAATTTAGTATAAAATCAAGTATAAAAGGCGCCGTCTCGAGGCGTGTCTCGTCGAAAGGTTCCCATCACACCAGCAGCGTTACCGCGCTGGATTGCTGGATACTTTGGACGAGATACAACCGGAGCTGGGGTCACTACCAAAAGTCGTAGAACAAAAGTTGTTCAGTTACCGATACTGAACACCCTCCCTTCGGCTTCATATACCCTTTACGTTACACCCTATATATAGGCTATAATAAAGCTACTAAGTTTTAGCTGTTTTGTGTGGTTCGAGCTGTCGCAGCATCATGTAACATCTACACTTATCCGTGAACAATGTTGTTGGGGATACAGTTACCTTAAATATCTTAAGGTGCTCCCTCACCGGGAGCATTCGCGTGTAATGTAACGTTACAGATTCGAGCATTACATCAGTGAGGGAGAAAAACAGCGTCAGTCAGGGAGGTAGTATTGTAATGTCATGCTCAAAGTCGAATCTGCAACGTTACATTACACGCGAATGCTCCCGGTGAGGGAGCACCTTTAAGTTTAAGTAATTAAGTAATCCTTACTGTAACCTGTTTTTTGTTCCAACTAAATAAATTGAAAAAAAAAACTTGTAGTTGTAGCTGAGTCCGAAAAACCTCACCCCGAAAGGCTAACCGTAATACCAGAGGTGTTACCAAACATTGGTACAACTGTCCGCATCTATCACAACCATGTTATGTATGGATGTGGGTTAACAACCGCCGATAACCGCTAACCGAGTGGTTGCTAACACTGCAGTTACAGCTTATCTGTGGGCAATAGAGCGTGCTCGATGCAGGGTTGCCATATTAGGGAGTTTTCTTGCATTTTTGGGAAAAAAAAACATTGCCACATTTCAATGGAGCTTTACGCTGTAACCTATCATTTTGTTGGGGACTTATGACAGGTTTCATATTGCATAATCATAATCAGTATCATTTTCTACTACTCTCGCAACTCCTATAGAAGAATAACAAAAACAATGAATAATTCGCTTCGATTTCTTACTAAATTCTGAATTCTTAATTAAGCTGTTTTTTTCGAATCGCAACTTGTACAAAACTTTATTTTAAACCAATAATTTTAATAAAATACGGAGATATTTTTACATTTATTCGTTATCTTGTACAACTTGCGGGTGATGGTGGGGCAGAATCTGGCATTGTCATTTGGCTGTTGGGAAATGTTTGGGATTTTTTTTTAAGTTGTGGTCACATAATAAAGGTGAGATAAGATAAATATTCTTTATTGCAAAAAAAAAGTATTACACAAAAGAAATAGGCTAATACAGTTAGTATTACTATTAGTGGTCTTATCGCTCAAAGCGATCTCTTCCAGACAACCTATGGGTAGAGAATTCGGCGTATGAATAGGTAGCTTGTTGAGCAATATTAAATACCTATCATTAACTGGTACTTAAGATAAGTCCCTACCTACATGTGTTTTCTTGACAAGTGGTTTTATGGTTGTTTTTTTTATTTAAAAATGACAGTTTAGTCGATTAACAAAATAAAAATTTGTTTCTTTTTATGGGAAAAAAAATCTCAATCTGAGGAAAGATAAGTACAATCAGGCAACCCTGCCTTGCTGTACAGATACGATGAGTTTATTTATACCTATCGCAGATAATGATTGTGAACGCGATAATGACTCATTACACGAACTCATTGCTGTAGTTAGTATTTTGGCTAAGTAAAGTAGGGCAGAACAAGTGGGTAAAAGGAAAATCGATTCAACGACGCGCAGACCTCTGTCAACATGGATTCCGGGACGATGCTTCGCAAATAGAAAGAAAAGCATGCCCAAAATAAAACTACAAGTAATTACAGTCGAAGACAGAGATAAGTATACAGGGGGCCTCAATAAGGTTGAGATTTTCTCAAAAACTACTGGACCGAATTTAATAATTCTTTTACAGTTACAGCTATCACAGAATTTGAATTACGCATTATCCATGCTCGGTGAATAAGTTAGAACATGATGAAAAAATTCTTGCCGTCGGCAGGACTTGAACCTGAATGACAAGGTCGCAGGTTCAAGTCCTGCCCACGGCAACAATTTTTTCATCATGTTCTAACATAGTTTTCACTTTTATCTATCAAACAGTGAAAGAATTCTTGCAATAGGTCAAGTAGTTTTTGAGAAAATCTCAACCTTAAAAACTCTCCTGTACACCTTTCTCTGTGCTTCACAACATGAGTTAATAAAATGTGGGCGCTAATATCGTCGTGAAGAAGAATCGATGGGTGATTTCTGGGATAGAAACCACGAAATGCTATGGACTGGATGCAATGAGTTGGAGAATCGAGTTACACGGCTTAGGAGAGTCAAACAATCCGTCTACTATTAGATGCCAATACATCACACAGTAGACGGATCATTTGACATTCCCTGCGAAAATGTATTGTTTCGAAAAATAAAATATTGTGTTCTTATTAATTAGATAAAACGGCAATTACTGTGTTAAACATATATTATTGATGTCTCGATATTTCGCCAGCATTGCAGCCATCATGGTCACGAGTAGACTGAAGTCGGTGAGTGTTGAACGTCAGAAGGGTGACACAAAACGATCTAGTAATTCCCGTTTTATCTAATGAATATGTATACAAACCGTGTAAGTTTAAAAATAAATATTGTGGCTTCTTATACAAATTAGAACTAACACGACAGATTTTTAAAAAAAAACTAATAAGAGCCTTCATAGAGAACTAGCGCCGCTAATTTAAAAAAAATATTATATCTTCCAATATAATCGAATACTATTTTTCAATATACAATACATGGCATAATTGCGACAAGCTAAGTTGTAGTTCACAAATGTGCCAAAAACGGCCGTTTCTCGCAATTATGCGAACTACAACTTACCGACATTGAATCACGTTATAAATAAGCATTTAAAAAATAGTATTTATCGTAATAAACATTTCGTAAATAGCTTTTTTAATAAAATTGATTATATTGGAAGATATTATTTTTTTAAGATTGGCGGCGCTAGTTGGCTCTATGAAGGCGCGGAGTTCTATAGCAAATAAACCCTGTAACCTAGTCCAGTAAAGAAAAAAATTTCGTATTTTTTTTCTATATTTCCTTTATCTTGGATGTTGTTTGAGTGACACCGCAGTGACAATACTGAGTACTTGTGAATTTATATCTTTTATACAACGTAAGACACTCGTATCCAATTAACACCCACTACAAAAGACGTGATAATCGTGATAGACGTGATAAATGGCGTTCTCCCAGGAAATGTTAGCATTGTTTTCGTATTTTCCCGTAATTTATACTTCTTACATTTATTCCTACATTCATTTGTTCCATTTTATTTATATATATTATTACGGATATTCTTAGCCATGTTGTCAACTGCCGCATTTTAGATTATCGTGGGTCATATTATCTTAAGGGCCTTCCATGAGCCAACTATCGCCGCCAATCTTAAATAAATAATATCTTACAAATTATGTATTTTGATTAAAAAAGCTATGTAAATAGCGTTTAAAAATAGTATTTATCGTAATAAACATTATGTAAATAGCTTTTTTTAAAAAAATGATTAAATTGGAAGATATTATTTTTCAAAGATTAGCGGCGCCTTAAGCAAATGTGCCTTTATTATCATTGGATATTTGATCAACTTCAACTTTAACGTCTTCTAAAGCTTTTTCATTGTGTCTCCTCCTCCTTGCGTCGTATTCCTCATTGCTGAGGGTCGTGACTCCTCCTTCAACCGCTTCCATTCCCATCTATTCAAGTTGCTGCCCGACACCTTCTTTATATCATCTTTCCATCTCATCTGTGGTCTGCCGACTGGTATTTTCTGTTTCCAGGGTCTCCAGTCAAGAAAGGCTCTACAAAACTTGGGTAACGACGAAAGCTGGAATTGAAAAGCTCTAAGTTGCCCAAAGAGTGATGGAGCTAAAACTGGTAGTGGTTACCCGAAGAGATAGGAAAGCCAGCAGATGGCTCAAGAAACATAGCAGGGTCGCAGACATTGAGAAACGGGTGGCGAAGCTTAAATGGCAATGGGCAGGATACACAGCTCGAAAAACCGATTCTTGGTGTAGAGCCGTTCTTGATTGAAGCAACCGAATAATGGACACTATTATTAGTTTTTTTATCAGTGTTGTAAGCTTTGAAGCGGTTCTTATTGTGTGGTCTGATTCTAATAAGCACTCCGTGTCTTATTCTTATTGGAGTGAGAGACTGCACCGACTCCACGAAGGTGGTAGTTTTGTGCATTTCCCCCGCGCTGTCAGCTCAGCCCCAGCTCGCTTAAGTAGCGCAGCAGGGATGCATGTGCATCCAAGCTGCCGGAGGCTAGGATCCCAGAGTGAGGAACCTCCTCACAATGCGTGCCGTGTCCAGCAGCACTGCCTTCTGCATCCGGCCCTTGACCCAACTGTCTAGCGAGAGTCTCTTAAGATGTTGGTCGAGACTCTTCGCTATTAACCCGTTCCCGGTTACGACTATCGGAACAATTATGGTTGAGTCCACATCCCACATGGCGGTAATCTCGTGAGCCAAGTCTAAGTATTTACTTAGCTTTTCCTTTTCGGCCTTCACGAGATTCTCATCATCATTATTATTATTAATAATAGAGTTCTGCTCGGTTCTGTTTTATGAGATCGTCTCTTATTTGAATATCAACTGCTACCAAAACTTCCAACAGGTAAACGGGTCATGTTATTGTACGTATTTCGTTCTCATTATCGTACAGCCTTGTGAAACCAATTACGCGATCAATGGCTTTAGTAACTAGTATAGATAGTACAATATTGACGCCGACCTTGCAATTCATACCCACTGAAACTTGATAAGTATGTTTGTGAACAAAAACACGAATCTCAGTTAGTCTAACATCAGAACCAGTAGAGCTAAGACAAAGTTACAAAATCAATGGACAGTGATGATTTTAGACCTCCATCAGTTGAGATAGAGGTGATATTGTACGCATATCGAGGTGGTAACTTGGTAGATTCCGCGGAGCGTGTCTGTGGGAGCGGGACGGAGCCAAACAATGACGGAATGTGATACGAAAAAGTGTGCGAGCGAGATGCAGCAGAAGTAGAAAGAGAGGATAGATTTTGATCAGTGAGCGCGCTTCCTGTTGGGGGACGGTTTGTGGGATAACGTATAAAGTCAGGTGGGGTGGTGGAAGGGAATCTGATACGTTGTAATTCAAACAAAAGGTAACAGGACATAAAACTCAAAGACAAACGTTCAAAGTTTGTTGACGGTACGTAAACTAAGAGCAATAATAATTGTACCTCATCATCATCAGTCTATTTTATATTGCCCCACTGCTCGGGCACAGACCTTCCCTTACATTGAGGGAGCTCGGGCCATAATCCATCACGCGGGCCCAGTGCGGGTTGGCGGATTTCACATGCTTTAGATTTTTTTTTCTTCTACGGCATGCAGGTTTCATCACGATGTTTTCCTTCACCGTTTTGAGAGCACTCGGTAAATGTACGTAAGTTTTTCCGTCGAAAAAAACGAGGATAACTCATTGGTACATGGCTGCCCTAGCTGGGAATCGAACCTGGGACCTCCATATTGCAAGTCCATTGACCCAACCACTGAGCCACCGAGCTCTGTCAACCTAAATGACGAAAATACACCATATGAGTATGGGCAAATCTACACTACAGAAGTTAAGAATACTGACGACACTGCGATATGAAAGACGAAACGCAATTTTAAAGAAATGACCCTTATTAATAAAGGGGACTTAAGATTTAGAGGTGAATGAACACAAATGCGAGTCTGCCTCGCGCCCCGAGGCTTCCGTGCAACGCAACTTAACCCCGTAACTTTGCTCTAACGAAAACATAAACTAGATGTAGAGACCAACTTATCTTTGCCATTATCACAATATTATGTCCATACATCAACATACTCCTGATTAGTTGATCATCTGCAATTATATGAGTTTGTAATAACAAAATTCTTGCCTTTCATGATTCTAGGTCAACGGGAAGTACCCTATAGGTTTTGGTTTTCTTGCATTTTCATACAAATATGCGAGAAAATGTGACCCTTGTGAGTGTTAATAATGACGCATTCAAAGTGGAATATTTTTTTTTTAATTTCCAAAGTTAAAAACTTTGACCAGAATCTATAAACTACGACTAAATAACTACGACGTTATAAAATCCGTCAATGCACTTCCAATTTGAGCATAACTTCAGAGGGCTGCATGAAGTGTTTTATTTTATTTTATTCAGGGAAACACACAGTCACAATGACAACAGACAATGATAAATAAAACTGATGATGATGATAATTACACTATGACAATGATTAGCACTGAGTCCAACAAACAGCCCCCCCCCCCCCCCCCCCCCCCCGGAGTAGCGCTGTGCACACATAACCATGTGTCCACAGCACCAATCCGGGAACTGGTACTTACCTAGCTGTTAGAATCTTACTTCTATGGCTTATGATTGTAGTGAGTTCCGCGTCACCTCTGATCCTAGGCCGATTACCCGCGGTGTCAGCCTTGATCTTCAAACTGCGCATTGTTTGATGTTTACCCGCTTATCACACGCGGCTCAATCTGAACCATAAATCAAGATTACGAAGATCTCCAGCGTACACAGATTACTGTTACACAATAGCTTTAAATGCGTTAGCTTCTTGTTGATGTCATTTATTGACAAAGACCATAATAGGCTGTGGTTGATTTACGATCAATAATCCAACGCTTTATGGATCTGACAATGTTGGTATGACGTCGCTCCCACTTCACTTGGATATTCGTATTTGCTATTGGATGTTTGTCGTATTTGTCAAATACTTGACGTATATCGCAAACAAAATCAATTGTCTTATTTTGTAAACAAATATGATCGCCTGATTACCTGTTGTGATGTAACACTGAAGGAACTGATTGATCGAAACTGTTCATCATTTTGAAAATAAAGTAATCCGATCTAATAATGTGAAAATCCTCCTCTTCCTCCTCCCTAATCGTTGCCTCAGTGCTGAGGATCGTGACCCTCAACAGCAGGTGCCGTCTTGGCATGTATGAACTGGCGCCAGGAGACACGGTCTTATGCTCTTCTCTTAGCCTCGTCAAAGGGCACGCCGAGGATTTTGCCAACCGCATCAGTCAACGGGCTGGTCTCCGGCCACGTGGTCTAGACCCCTCAACTTTACCGAGCAGTATAGTTCTCTCCAAGTTGAAAGGGTCCGTTCTCATGGGGTTCATTCAATGTGAAAATAACTGCAATAATCACAGAACAGCTTAAAATGTTAGTTAGGGTAGTTTTTGTTTCCAAAATAAGACACTTGATTTGGGCTTCGATTTACATACAAATAAGACGAATATTTTGTCAAGAATACCAACCACACATGGCAATTATGACTAATACGCAAATACGAAAAACTTACGTACATTTACCGAGTGCTCTCAAAAACGGTGAAAAAACATCGTGATAAAACCTGAATGTCGTAGAAGAAATAAAAAATCTAAGGCATGTGAAATCCGCCAACCCGCACTGGGCCAGCGTGGTGGATTATGGCCCGAGCTCCCTCGATGTAAGGGAAGGTCTGTGCCCGAGCAGTGGGGCAATATAAATAGACTGATGATGATGATCATCATGACGCAAATACGAATCGCCAAATGAAGTGCCACCATTACAAAAACTTGCTATATGTACGCGCCGCTTTATTTAAATATATGTAATAACTCATTTCACTCACTCACTCACTCACGCATAACTCTTTATACTCTATGGACACTGTTCCTTCACTCATCCATTCATCAATCCTTCCCCGCACCCCGCACCCCGCAATTCGTCCTCGACCCTGTGTACCGAACAGTCGAGAATCGAGATCTGTCAAATATCGACGAAAACCGCAAATCCGCGCGCGCGCTCGAAAACTCTCAAAACGGCATACAATCATAAGTGCTTCATTTTTGTGAACAAATCAGTGCTGTGATCATAAATTTTCATCTTTAACTCTTGTGCGGACGGTGGAGACCGAACGCAGCCACTCCGAAGGAATTCTCCCAGGTAGGTACTCCTAAACTTTCCCACACTATAAACTAGCCTTAGAACATGATATAATACCTGATACCTAAGTGTTTGCAGACGAACAAGTAAAAGTACAGGATTCCATCGCAACTCGGACTTTCACTATCAGACAGACGACACGCGCCTGACCCCGTCGTCGTGACATCTATTGAGAACAGTATAATACCTCAGTGAAGATGGTGGAACCGTCTGTTTTCAATTTCTCTGGCTAGTCCACCTTTCCAACGTTTGGTATGCATGTTGAGCTGGGACCAGTTTGGCACTGCTGCATGTACCTTAGCTATATAATTTGTTATTTTGTATATGTGTACATTATGTATTTAAGTGTGCTGTACTGTGTCAAATAAATGTCTATTCATTCATTCATTCATTCATGTACAGTCGAAGACAGAGATAAGTATACAGCCTCAATAAGGTTGAGATTTTCTATAAAACTACTGGGCCGAATTTAGTAATTCTTTTTTACAGTTACATAGTTTTCACTTTTATCTATCAAACAGTGAAAGAATTTTTGCAATAGATCAAGTAGTTTTTGAGAAAATCTCAACCTTAAAAAGTATCCTGTGTTTCTCTGTGTTCCACCGTACGTGAGTGAGGATACGTGTGAAATTTTTCCTAACGTATAGATATAGAATCATGAAATGACAATACCAGATTCTGCCCCACCATCAACCGCATGATGTTGATAACGAATAAATGTAAAAATATCTCCTTTTTTTATGAAAATTATTGATTTAAAATAAAGTTTTGTACATCAAGCGAGTCGAAATCTTAATTAATTGAGAATTCAGAAAATTTCGATTATTTGATATTTACGAAATAACAAAGTACCTACATATTATTGAAGTAATCCTGCTATAAGCCTTCATGGTAAGGCCTCTGGTAGGTACACAATTTTCGCTTTCCCCACATTCAGCAATCTCATTATTTCCACAGTATCATCAGAACTTTGACCCTAATCAATGTGCATAACTTGAACTTCAGATACAGCTGATAAAAAACTGCTTCTAACTAGTTTTCGACACTAATTAAACAGAGTATCACCTTGGCTTTACATAACATTGATTACAGTTAGCTCTGTGGATAGTTCTGTTTTATTTTGAGAAGTCTCTTTTATTTTATTGAGAATAACGATAACATAAAGTCGAAAACAGGAACTATAAAGAAGGCCTCAATAATTTTGAGATTTTCTCAAAAACTAATTTGACCGATAGCAAAAACATCTATACTAATATTTAATCGTTAAAAATCAGTCCAGTGCTTTTTGAGAAAATCTCAACCTCTCCTATAGCACCTATATCTTTTGTTTTGATATTTTTTTGCATATATGCGCTATGCGAAAAGAAAATTTCAAAATTTCATCACGACCGAGATTCGAACCAGGGACCTCGCCATTCCGTGGCACGCTCTATTCCAACAAAGCCATCGTGATATCGTACCCGGTCTTGAATTTTGTCTCCAAATTCGTCTTAGGGACGGTAGCGACATCTATCCATGATGAAAAATTTTCTCCATTTATCATTTAGATTAACACCTATATCTGTGTTAGATCGTACTCATTTATTCAAAAATATTAAAGATTTCAAAGGAACCGAAAGGCATTCTATATTATAACTTATTAACATCACAGGATGGGATTAGCTGAATCTCCAACCTGCAGAGCCTGTGACAAAACAGAGTCCATGAAACTCACAGAGTGAATATGACTCACTGGCTAGGAAGCGAATGAGTCTTCTGGGGTCGGCCTATCCGGAACCAGAAGACTACAGGCTCCTTCCCATGAGCTGCATAGCGGACCTACTGAGTTATATCTTTAGGGAGGAGGAAGGAGCATAAAGGGGAGAGCACAAAAGATCCCAATGGGTCGAAGTGACACCACATTGGCACCCAATCAGGATAAGATAAGAAGAACATCACAACCTAAAGCTAATACAATCTGGGTGGTCGTACAAAGCTTGAAAGAGAACCTTCCATTTAGGGACTGGACTCATACAGAGTGATGTCATTTAGTAATGAATGTCGTTACATTCGAGCTTATGGTGGTTAATGAATAATTAATTGATTCAGACAAGACAATACTGAAATTAATGCAATGAGCACCTAATGGTTTCATTCGATACCATTGTCACGACAGATAGATGACAATCACAGACCACTTACCCCATAGACATGAAATCGGTACAAACTTGCAAGCGACAAATTCTGTCAAGCGATAGGCGCTATTAGACGAAGCGGGGGGCAGGGGCGTCATATTAAACCTGTTTCGATATCTCAAGGTTACGCGTGTCGCGAAGCAATTTTGCGCTCATGTGCGGGCAGAAACGGGCGCCCTGTTACAGGTCTATGGGGTAAGTGGTCTGTGATGACAATAATAATGAAACGATATTAGTTGAAAGAGTTATTTCTTTAATTGGTTCAGAATTACAAACACTCGGTATTCCAAACTGGTCTTGTTGGAGATTAAAATGAAACTGCAAATATTTTCACGCACGCAAAGTCTTCATAGGCGCGAATTTACAGTTTTTCTATGAAAACTACACTAACTACTAAAATTAAACGTCTGAAAAAAACATATAGCAATCTTGGGGAATATACGATTGGACAAACTTCGCTCTATAGAAAAATTCGCAAACATACCCTTTCCATGTCTTTTAAAATGAAAATTATGTCAAACCGAAATAGTTATTCATACAAAATATATATCAAAATGTAGGGTATTATAAATACGAGAGCTTGTTATAAAAAATCTGGTTTTCATTGGTGTATTTTTATTTCCCTGCCAAAATTCATAAAAATACAAATATGGAGTCACTGTGTCGTGCTCTTCACTCCGCCGCTGCGGGACATCTTCTGTCTCGTGCTCGAGTTTGACTCCTGGCAGCCCATTAACGAGAAAAACTGTTTCAAGATCTATATTGTTCCACTATTACCTTGATATCGTCCTTACTTATCAATTATCTTTAAGATTATACCGCTAAAGTCCTTAGAGAAGTGTACTTGCTCCAGTTAGACTAGTAAACTGGTTTTAATTGAACGCAACTGTCATTGCTCGAAACAAAGCATGTTTGTCGTGCGTGCGATATCTTGCTTCCAATTAGTGTAATACCTACATTAGTGTATTAAGGCGCTACTTATATGTATGATTGTCAAAACTACTAACTTTGTGACTAAGCTATTTAATGCGATTTAACTTCAATCGAATTTAATTTATTTATTGTAATTTAAAATTGATTACTATTTGATTTTTTTAATTTAATTAATTAATTTATTGTAATTTATATGGAATTTTATTGGAATGAGAAAATGGATAATAAAATGTAAAACTATCAAGTAGGTATATTAAGTTGTAGTGCCCTTGCAGGGTATGTACCACATGAAGCAATAAATTGATTTGATTTGAAAAGCAAGAGTGAGACACAAGATGCCCCGCAGCGGCGGAGTGAAGAGCACTATATAAGAGCAGTATATTTTTATGAATTTTGGCAGGAAAATAAAAATACGCCAACAAAAATCTGATTTTTTTAAAACAAGCTCTCGTATTTATAGTATCCTTTTGATATATATTTTGTATGAATAACTATTACGGTTTAGATATAATTTTCATTTTAAAAGACATGGAATATAATTGCGATTTTTTTTCTATCGAGCGATGTTTGTCCAATCGTGTATCGGTATTCATCAGTCTCTAAATAGACACCCCAAGATTGCTATATATTTTTCAGACGTTTAATTTTAGTAGTTAGTGCCGAAGACTTCGTAGAAAAACTGAAAATACGCGCACACGAAGCCTTAAGTACATTTATATCTCTTTCGCTATCATAACCGAATGTTATACCGCCGTCATCTCCAGCGAAGCCTGACTTTATTATATTACTGAAGGCATTATTTTTAGAGCCGTATCATCCGCGTAGAGGTAATTGTAATACGTGTTTATTATTATTCAGTCAAGGAGTTTATTGACAATACATTTTAATTGTTTTAAGTACGTTTTGACATTCACTTACTAATTTATTTTGACATTTATGAATCTAATAGGACATTATTTTATAATCAAAACAATTGGGATTTGACTCCATATACTCTTTGACATTTTCTATTATTTGTAATGGTAAATTTTAATTTAATTTATTATTGATGACATTGAATCTCAATGTATTATTATTATATTTAGTTAATATTACATTATGTACATCGTCTACTAGTATAGTAGTGTAACTGTGAAATATACTATTATTGTTATTAAAAAATTATGACGATCATCTTTACAAATAGGACTGCATTAAATATGTATTATATACTATTGTAAGAAAATTATGTAAAGGTGAAATAAATGAAATCTAAATCTAAATCTAAATCTGTTCGGTTTCACTGAGATCGGTATAGATAACCTGATCATTATGAGATACTCCCGTGCATGACAGAGTAGGATCGCGACGAATGCAAGTTTCACTTGCCCGTCATTTTGTTCGCCTACATTTCATTCGGAAATCTCTGAATCAAATCTTGAAGTGTATCGTATCGTCAACATCATAACATTCTGATTTTGGAATCATCATCATTAGTCTACTTATATTGCCCCACTGTTCGGGCACAGACCTTCCGTTACATCGAGGGAGTGCGGGTTGGCGGATTTCATGTGAAATCCGCCAACCCGCCTGTGCATCTAAGGCATGTGCCTTAGAATTTTTTTCTTCTACGACATGCAGGTTTCATCACGATGTTTTCCTTCACCGTTTTGAGAGCACTCGGTAAATGTACGTATGTGCAAAACTATACACAATGTATGATCTTGATCTTGACAACAGAAGATCAACACACTTGCAGTACGATTTTAAATCTTACGACGCAGATAATAAGAACGATTCAAAGTCCAAAGTGTTACACTTGGTCTGCTGTTAGCGTACTTAGATATGTTTGCAATATGATTATGCGGGGCTATTACGGTTCCTAAAATGATCAAATCATACCATGTCATATCGTGCATGGCAGGGACAGTGCTATTGCGTTGGTATAGCGGCGTCTCTGTTCGACTCACTGCGGATTTCACATGCCTTAGATTTTCTTCTTCTACGGCATGCAGGTTTCATTACGATGTTTTTCCTTCACCGTTTTGAGAGCACTCGGTAAATGTACGTATCCACGGTTTTTCCGTCGATAAAACCGAGGATAACTTACATGGGTGCCCTGGCTAGGAATCGAACCTGGGACCTCCGTATCGCAAGTCCATTGAGCCACAGAGCTCTCTTGGATTTTGAAATAGTGAAGGTTAAATTAGAAGTTGTAGTAGTAGATAGTAAGTTATATTAGATAGAATAAGAAACGATGAGTATATCCGCCAGAAGACAAAAGTGGTTGACATTGCTCATAGAATCAGTAAACTGAAGTGTCAGTGGGCTGGTCACATCTGTCGTAGAACCGATAACCGATGGGGTAGAGTTCTCGAATGGAGGCCACGCCCAGATGGAGGGATGACATTCGCAAGATGGTTGGCAAAAACTGGATGCAGAGGACCGAGAGTAGGGTTGAGTGGCATGCTTTGGGAGAGGCCTACGTCCAGCAGTGGACTGATACGGGCTGATGACGAAGGTTAAATTTTCTAATCTACGTATCTGTCGATTCAAATGCGTATTACTTTTTGCTCCAAACATTCTAGAACCAATAACTCTCAGGTATTTTAATATCGTTTTTATGTATCGTACAATGTATATTGAATTTTAACTAACAATTTCCGGTAGTGGTTGTTCGTTGAATTTAATCGCTGTGCTGAATGCCAATTGGAAACTAAATCTTGATTGGAATAAGTAGAATTTGGATATCGAATGTCTTGCTCGGACGATTCGCCTTGAACCACTTACGCACTGTTAGCGCTGCCTTGCCTTGTTGAAGGAAATATAAACTTAAGACCAACTGCCTAATTTCTCAGCAAAATAGCCCGTAATTTATTATTTAATACAAGTTTAAATAAAGCTGTTTTAATGTGTTTGCTTGCTCAAGCTATATGAGTAAGAAACTATGAATCAGTGTTTATGGAATGAGATTAGAAGCTTGTGTAGCTTTAGATAACACGACTGCATTATTTATAGTTCTGTGCAGCGATGTTAATCGCGAAGAACGTTTAAAACACACTTCTTTGTTGCTTTTAGAGCGTGTATTTATGTTGCAATTTACTCGTATACTGTTGTTTACAAATCTTATCGCAATGCCCTGGTGTTTCAACGAATCAACTTAGGACACCTTTTTGTGGGATTTGATGAGATGGGTCTATGAAAAGCTGAATCATGCAATTGAATTGCATACGATAAATATTATGTCAATTATGCAGCACCGTCTAAAGTATCTTAACCGATAACAGTGAAGGCGTGTCGAGATAACGCGTTACGTCCTAGTATGTTATCATTTGAAAGTAATAGAGATAGATCCTTACCTCTAGCCCATCCTGTAAGCACGTTGCCGAGGTAGGCGACCTTGTAGACCGGGTCGGGCTCGCTGATGCGGACGCTGTTGGTGCGCCGGAGAAGCCTCCCCAGACCTCGAGACAAACGACCGATGGCTCGCGTCGTGAAATCCTTCCCAGAAGCACTATCCGCCAGGCAGACCTCGTTCGGCAGAATCGACTTCCCCTGTCCGTTCTCCTGCACCCTGTGGCCTATCAGCCTCGGTATCGTCAGCGGGATAGACTTCTTCCTCTCGGAGGTCAAGGTCTTCGCCTGGTTCACGCTGTAAACGTTGCAATTCTTCTTAAAGGTCTGGCCGTTCGAATCTTTGGTTTGTTCTGTGTCAGTCTTGTCGGGTTTGTCGAATTCGCTGAATTTGAGAAACGACGCTTTCCCGTTGAGGTTCTCGCTCAGCGAGTTGTTGTTGAGGTTGTCGGTCTGGCCGTCGCTGAAGCGGCGCTCGGCGCTCGACCGCCTCTTCATGAGGGATGGGTTCCTTAGGAGAATGCTCGTCTCGCTCGAGCTCCTGTTTTTGAGGATGTGTATCTTCTTGACGCGGGAGACCGCGTAATCGATCTCGTCGGTGCTGACCGTCCTCTCGGTCTTGCCCTCCTCGTCGAGGAAGCGCACGCGCAGCCCATTCGTCTTGCAGTCTCCGTTCAATGTTTTTTCCGCGTCTTCCAGTTGGTTCGATTGGCTTTTTGCGCCCGCGTCGAGACACTGGCGCTCGTTTTCACTGAGCGCTCCGCGAGCCATTTTTCTCATGAATACGCTTCACTTTTTGCCGGCGCACTATCACATTCTGACAGACAATAATTTTCACACGATTTCAGTTCACTAGTTCTCCCGTCTCCGGTTCGCGGAAGCCCCGACCCCGCAGGAACCGGTCACTCGCTAAGTAATAAAACACACCGAGTACTACACCTCGTCCATTAAAGAACGACACCGGTTCGGAATGTAGCCTTCTCTACACTCACTCGGCGCACTCGTCCAGAGGAGAAAACGTTCACAAAACTGTGGAATAATTAAAATTCCGATTCGTTCACTCGTTTGTGAGGCAATTAAAAACTGCAGTTGATGATTATTGCGATGCCTTTGAGTCACTGATTCACTACTTCGGAGCGGAGTGTGGTTCGCGGCGCGGGCGTGCGTCCGTCTCGGCATGCGGCGCGGGAGTAACAGTCGGTAGGTAGGGTAGGCCGCGCGCGGGAGGTGCGCGGGCGCAGCGCCGCGGACCGGTCACTGGATCCCTGATAGTGATCTGATCCAACCTGTATCTGAGCGCTAATCCGCGCTACACCACCGCTGCCAACCTGTGCCAAATGGAAAACATAAATTAGGAAATATTTAGTGACAGGTGTGTATTGTATTTGTATTGTTGTCACAACAATGGGATGACATCATGGGCTGAGTCGGAACTAACGACAATATACGTGCTCTACTGGTACATGTGGCCATAGAGTTGTAAAAGAGCGTATCAATTTATAATTACCGAGGCGACTACGCAGCTGTTTTGTTATCATCAGGTGGTTCTGTAATGTAGAGTCACCTCTATTAACAATACAATCAGTAGTTGTAAAGAATTTTGGAAAATATCCAACACAATATATGCCAAAAACACTTTTATTAGACGCTCTTGCGATTTCTATAGTAAAAATTTACTTGATGTCGACATTTTTTTCTAATTCTTTAAATCAATTAAAATCAAAATTAATCAAATCTTTGCTAAAATAACTCCTAAGAGCCACAGAAGTAGGGAGTCTAACAGCTAGGTGTCTATTCCCGTCGCGGATGTATCACAGTTTCCCGTGGCTCGGCAAGAATGGCACGAGGTGGAACACCCCAGGACGTTTAGTCGGTATGCTGCCCCTTCAGGGCGGTGAGCCCGACATAACCAACACGCTCCCCCGGGCGTGGTGTCACATGATTTGCATGTTTTACCTGGGTTAAAAAAAAGGATACTATATTATTATTATTCGCGGATATGTGTACACAGCGAGGGCCTGGTTGTTGGACCCAGTGCTAATCATTGTCATAGTACTTATATATAAGTACATTATTATGTAATCTTTAGTTGTTATACTGACTACGCTCCATGTGACCTTATGTAACATTCGTTTGTAAGTTATGGGACTATACGTCTATTAGTATCTAAGTTTAACTGTGAATGCCTGAATAAAATAAAATAAAATAAAAAATTATTATTAGTACTTATTTAGTAATAGGTTCATCGCAGACGAAATGGACAAACAACGAATGTGATATTCTGAAGACATAAAAAGGGAGGTTAAGGTTGTTCTGATGAGACATTGAGAGAGCATGTTACCAACTTTATGTCTACCATTAGGTTTTTAGTGCTCATATATTTCTGACGAGCTAAAACTACTTTCATGGAAGAAAGTCTTAAAATATGAGATAGGTAATATAAAGCGTAAAGAAACCACAACGGAATTTAATAATTTATTGTATTCTTGTTGTTCTATAGATGTTACACAGATTCGAATAGCTTCAACATCAGCCCAATTTGGGCACAACAATTTAATTGTAAAACCATTAATTTATTTATTTTAACAGGAAAACCAACAGCAAAACAATTACAGAATATATAAACTACAATAGTAACACAAAGCCAATTACAGATTTTCACAAACAGTAGACACTATGGCAACATCACATTTTAAACTTTCATGGTTTGTATACACATTAATTTGATGTCACCCTTCTGACGTTCAACACTCACCGACTTCAGTCTACTCGTGACCATGATGACTGCAATGCTGGCGAAATATCGAGACATCAATAATAAATGTTTAACACGGTAATTCCCGTTTTATCTAATTACTATGGCAAACACTTTCATATGGATATAATATCATAGAAAACATTTCATTTTATCTCAAATTTCCGCTTTCGAAAAGGAACTTTTTTTGAAATCAGAAATTTTTATTGTATGAACATGGTTATAAACAGTTGGTACAAATGATTAATCACAGTTCAAGTACCTTATCAGGCATACAATCATTCAATGTCAATAATTATTAAAAGTCATTGTTCTAATTCAAAATTAACCAATATCCACCAATTTTATAAGTACATTCCAATAATTCGATTTATAAGCAGTCAATGTATCTATTTAAGTAAGTATGTATTAAAGAAAAAACTCATTTAGACTGTAAAAAACATTTATCATTATCATAAGGATTTTCTAAATATGAATGAATATATGAACATCCATCCAGCCAGACAATAACAGAAATAACTTTTAACCTTGTTTATAAATAAAATATGGCCAACGGGAGTTCAACCCGGGGACCTTGCGCGTGTCAAGATGTCAGCAATTCTGACAAAAGTTACCATGAACAGTTGACGATACCTAATAATCTTTGTTATTTTAGGGGATAAAACAATTCTGCCAAAAAGACTCGTTAAATTATTCATAATACGAAGTACGACCGATGGGATTTTTATGGTTTTCCTTAACCGGACCGGCTTTTGTATAAAATTCGTATCATTTGCCAGTTCTCAAGGTTATAAGGTTAATTATGTTTCTTTGGACAAAACTAAATGTTTTGATCGACGAGTTGTCTCATTTGATACGCAGTTATCATTACAATAGTAATTAGCATTTTAAAATGCAATAAATATCATTAGTATTTATTAATTTACAAATTGAAAAAAGCTGTGATATGTTTTATCACCTTCATTATAGCCGATTATCACTTTGTTTAACATTCTAAGGCCGTAATAGTCTGAGCTCAAACCCGGCCTCGAGACCGAATTCAGCTGATACACTCTCAAGACGTCATTTATTAATAAACCAATCTTGAGGGCGTATCACGTGATGTCTTTCTCAAGTCGCGGTTCACCTGTTCACCCGATTCCCAGCTCACCTAACTAAGGTGAGCGTTTGGGAATCGGGTATTAAAAAACAAAACTCAGTTCTCGAGAGAACTATCAAACTCACACTTGAGAACGTATTGGTTGATTACAGGCGAACCGCGATTTGAGAAAGACATCACGTGAAACGCCCTCAAGATTGGTTTATTAAGAAATGACATACTTGAGATGGTGATCACGTCTTGAAAGTGAAGTCCCCAACAAAATGATAGGTACAGCGTAAATGGTCCCGTAGGTGGGGCAAAGCTCCGTTGATGTGGCAATGTCTTTTTTTCCCAAAAGTGCAAGAAAACCCCCTAATCTGGCAACCCTGCATCGAGCACGCTCTATTGTCCACAGATAACCTGTAACTGCAGTGTTTTGAGCTCAGACTTAATAGTCTGATAATCTGATAATCTAGCTCTTAATATACGAGCTAGATTTGTACGTGTATCTATGTTGTTTAGCTTGCGTTTGATGGGAGTGCGGTGTCATAGGCCAAGGTGACGCTCTGTGGCCGCTGCCTCTGTTCCTCTGCTACAAACACGGAACGACTGTCATCAATATAATAACAGCATCGTTATGTGCTTCGGTGCCCATATGTATTAAGTGTTAATGTTTTGTTTGATGATTGAAGTACCTAGCAGTTAGCGGTGTTAGAATAAGTATGTAGAGTCATTCATTGTATTTCGAACAATATTTCCCAGAATGGATTTAGACATTTTGCGACGGCCATTTTTTAGGAATCTTATATTTAACTTCTAAATCTGTCGTATAAAATCGTCGAATTGTGATACGGAGGGTTAGCACTTAACCTGGGATTAAATAAGAAAAATGTATGGAGTTTGTTCTCAGATTATATTTTATTGCAAGTCATTTTGCGATATGTCTAAACATTTCGAGATTTAGACAATTTGTTAGACAGCACGGCTTTCGACCCTGCGAATATTAGAGCTTGCAAATTTCGTTTCATCGCATTGTCGATTCTTCGTGTATCGACAAAAGAAATATTAGAACCAATGGCGTTCGACCCCACGAATATTCGAGCTCGTGAAATTCGAATGAACGAATTGTCGGTTCTAAGTGTATCAATTCAACAAATATTCGAACCAATGGCGTTCGACCCCACGAATATTCGAGCCTATGAAATTCGAATGAACGAATTGTCGGTTCTAAGTGTATCAATTCAACAAATATTCGAACCAATGGCGTTCGACCCCACGAATATTCGAGCTCGTGAAATTCGAAAGAACGAATTGTCGGTTCTAAGTCTATCAATTCAACAAATATTCGAACCAATGGCATTCGACCCCACGAATATTCGAGCCGGCGCTCATCGATAGAATGAATTTCGGTCCCATGGTACACTCGTTAATAACAACCCAACTTACTTTTTTTTTTTTTTTAATTTATTTGGGTCAACAAACAGTGATCACAATGTAATATTAATTCTAAGTACTTATTAATGTAATATTATTGTGCCACCAGCACCGTCAACCACATGTTAATTCACAATATAAGAGTGGTGGAGTTCAGTTACGCTTCTATATAATGGTTGTACAAAATTTATATATATTTGCATACATTTTTAATAGATATTTTACAATTTTTTTTTATGTAATAATGTAATGTTGTACCAATGTTGAGCAGAAATTAAATTAGCTATTATATCGTATATTCTATATCTCTGTGATATTACTGTATTGCGAATAGGCTATTGAGGTACGTGCCGAGTCCCGTGTGTCAATGCTCAGAGCGGGAAGCCCGGGCATCACGAATGTAGACCACGTCCGTCCAAGGCGACAATACACCGGAGACTCGGCGTAATATCAATATTATGTTGTAGACAGATAGTGTACAGTGTAGGTACAATATTCACTTCACGAAATGTCCGGGAACATCATGACGTAAGAGATTGGACAGATGCTGCATGAGAGGTCTAAATCCGCGCGCTACAAAGAAACTGTACATGGTCATGCCACTAGAAGTACCTAAAACCAGATATTATAGCAGAAGTATATATACAATGGCTGCCAAACTGTTTAATCACTTTCCAGATGAGAAAAAAAGTCTAAAAGAATTTTTGTTTAGGAAATTCCTGTCGGACATGTTAATTAAAAAGTGTTACCACAAAGTTAATGATTACTTGGCGGATAATAAATTGACATAAATAATAATAATATTATATACTTTTGACATGGATAACTGATATAACTAATAATATTTCATTTCAATTTGCACTCCTTCAATCCAAGCTCAAATATCCGTTATTGCCCTGTTTCTCTGTTCGTGCATCCAGCCGTAACCTAGTTTGTATTATGTACCTTATATTATAAATTATTACATTATGTATGACATAACCAAGTGTAGAGCTCCTAAGGTTGAAAAAATTAAGTATTGAAGAAGTATTGATTGGACAGAAGCATGATATATATAATTTGCAATCGTTCAATCCAAGCTCAAATATCACTTAAAGCGGGCTTCTTGAACGTCACGAATGCAGACCACGTCCAATAGAAAATACTGACGTGACATGTCTCTAACGTTTGTGTTATATTTAGGTTTAGCCTGTGTTGTTTTAGTTTATTATTATATAATTATAATAATATTTTGATTAGAAGACTGCGGCGTTTGGGGGGTTTTGGTCAGCCCAAGCACACCAGCAGATAGGGTAGGTAAGTAGTCAAATAAAAAGATGATGTAGTTTATTTTAGCCGTTATAATCACACTTCCTCCATACGCCCTAGGTCTAGACTAGATACACAACCACTGGCCTTGAATCTTCGAGCATCGGCAACTCAGAACTTGCAGATCTTAACACACGCACAATAACTTTGTAAGCATATTGAATTCTTCTGGAAAATAGACATCATTTTATTTCATATTGGGAACTAGGCGTAATATTAATGTTATGTTGTAGCCATAGTGAACAATCGTCACTTCACGAAATGTCCGGAAACCTAAACGCGAAGTAATGAAGTACTAGACTGTATAGATATAAGCAACAAGTCCTTCAATCTACCTAGTTATGCAAATTAAAAATGTTTAGATTTTTTTACAATATTTGATCCTGATTACCTCCACAATAATATATAAATAACCGAACCTATGTAAACAGGTACATACTATGTCTGTGTGTGTGTTACACAATGAGGCACCTCGGCTGCGCGTGCGCACACTGAATACCAATACTTTGGACAATGACTTTTGGTCATGTTTACAGCGGGCTCTGGGATCTTTCCTAACTGCGCACAGCATTTCGCCTTGTGGCATTAACTAGTGTGGAACGCCCATAGATGGAGGGATGAGCTACATAAGGGATAGCGTACAACGCCACGGCCGCGGCGCCGCGCCGTGCCGTTGTGCAGTCGACAGCAGATCAATGGTAACACTTTTTACTTTTGACAGTTCTTATTATTTGCGTCGTGAGACCTGAAATCGTACTGCAAGTGTTACCATTGATCTGCTGTCGACTGTACGCCGGCCCTAAGGTGGCTGGCAGGGACTGGATGCAACAGGTGCGATTCCACTTAGTACAGAATTAGCTTCTAAATTATTGTTAGTGGATGCCATTCTATTTTGTGGACATTATGTATTGATTAAATAAGTAGCTAAAACAATTTATTGTGAATCACAGACAAGGAAGTACAGACTTTTATTGGACACTGGCAAATGACACAACTGTCGAATCAATTAACAAAACTAAAGTAAAGTAGGTCGCACGAACAACATAACAATGGTAACACTTGCAGTACGATTACAACGCTTACGACGCAGATAATAAGAACGGTCCAAAGTGTTATGGGCACAGACCCTTCCTTACCCAATAGACAACATCGGTACTTTTCAAGCGAAAAATTCTGTCAACGATGAGCGCATAGAGACGAAGCGGGGGCCAGGGGTGCCGTATTAAGAGCCTACCATGAGCCAACTAGCGCCGCCAATCTTGAAAAAATAATATCTTCCAATTTAATCAATTTTATTAAAAAAAGCTATTTACAAAATGTTTATTAGGATGAATACTATTTTTCAATATACAATACATGGTATAATTGTTTTTCGCAATTATGCGAACTACAACTTACCGACATTGAATCACGTTATAAATAAGCATTTAAAAAATAGTATTTATCGTAATAAACATTTCGTAAATACCTTTTTTAATAAAATTGATTATATTGGAAGATATTATTTTTTTAAGATTTCCGGCGCTAGTTGGCTCATGGAAGGCTTTTAAAGAGATGCGTCCATGTCGATACTATCTCATGTGTCACGTGTCGCGAGGCAATGTTGCGCTCATGTGCGGGCAGACACGGGCCCTCCTGGTACAGGTCTATGGGGTAAGTGGTCTGTGTGTTACTTCATTATACCTAAATAGTTTTTTAGTTATTAGAGTGATTATTGTGTGCGTTTATCAAAACTAAACTAAACCTGGCAGACCTAAAATGCTGCCCCTTTTCCAACACCAAAGTTATAACAAGAACTAGGTGTTGCATGGTGCACGGGCCGCGCGCGGCCCGCGAGACTGCTTTGTTTTCGTGTTGTAGGCGCCGCAACTAAATAAACATTATCCGTATTGTTCGCTGTGCAAATAATTCGTGCAAGCCATCCACTAATTATATCAAGCACCGCCCGAAAGTTGCAAGTTCAAAACTCTGTGAAAAACATTTATTTCGAAAAGAATTTTCTCATTTAAAGTAGGTTTTTTTTGTGATTTTTAAAGCAAGCAACGCTCGAAATGCCCGTATGCCAGAAACTTAAAGAAAGTTTTTCGAAACCCAAACGTTGCTAGCTGTACACAATTTCCATAACTTTGTTCATAATTCGAAAGGCAAGGGCTTTCAGCCTTTGGTAGCGTGGGGACGCTCCGGGCTTCGCCCTTCGCGGAGCTCGGCCTATGGCCTCGCAGCTCGGCTCGGCCTTCGGCCTCGCAAAAATTACTTGGAATATGGGGAGTTGTTTATGCTTGAGAAGGGGACGCTTCGGGCTTCGCCCTACGCGGAGCTCGGCCTATGGCCTAGCAAAAGTTACTTGAAGGGTAGGGAGTTTTTTTCTGCTTGGCAATGGGACGCTTCGGGCTTCGCCCTACGCGGAGCTCGGCCTACGGCCTCGCAGCCCGGCTCGGCCTCGCAAAAGTTACTTGGAATGTGGGGAGTTTTTTCTGCTTGGCAAGGGGACGCTTCGGGCTTCGCCCTACGCGGAGCTCGGCCTATGGCCTCGCAGCACGGCTCGGCCTTCGGCCTCGCAAAAGTTACTTGGAGGGTGGGGGGTCGTTTCTGCTTGGCAAGGGGACGCTTCGGGCTTCGCCCTACGCGGAGCTCGGCCTACGGCCTCGCAGTGTTATAACGCTTCGGGCTTCGCCCTACGCGGAGCTCGGCCTACGGCCTCGCAGTGTTATAACGCTTCGGGCTTCGCCCTACGCGGAGCTCGGCCTTCGGCCTCGCCGGAGGGTGCTCGGCCTTCGGCCTCGCTATAGTTACTGATAGATATTTACCGCACGCCAGTAATCCTTTCGTTTCGTATAGGAAAATATATGGAGAAAACATTATGGTTTACTGCTCGTCGGCCATTTTGTTTTTCCCAAAAATGACAATTTTCTGGTATACTACATCATATATGCTACGAAGTGGAATTGGTTGGATATTCCTCATGCGCTCGTGCTAGGCCAGCTAATTCGTCAAAGTTTGGTCTGAAATGTCCAAATTTTCAATCGGCTATATTTCCGCCGCCATTTTGTTTTTCTTTTGTTTTTCAATTTCATCACAAAGTAGGTCGACCATGTGACGCGTGTTCCAAATTTGAACGAAATCGGTTGGAAAATGGCGGAGATGGCATCACGTGACCCGCCGCCATTTTGTTTTTTTCACTTCCCTATAGTTTTCCTCTGGTCCAATCACTAAACTATACAACTCCCCCCTACATGACTTTCACCTCCGGGAACTCCTTCAGACTAAACGGGACGGTCAATCAGTGAGTCAGTCAGTCAGTGAGTGGTAGTCGAGCTATATATATTAGTAATATTAGTAATGGCACTACTTTTAGAACTGTCAATATGGCTTCTAATTAGACGGCGTCTCCTCTGTATGAAGACATGAAGACGCGGCTACCCAGGGTGAAGACGCTACTGCGACTCCCCTGGAGGAAGATAGAAGACTATTACATATTGAATTGTCTGTAACATGACATTGGCAAATGACGAACTGTCGAGTCCATTAATAAAATAAATAAATAAATAGAAAACTCGCGACAGAATCTAACATTAGTGCTGTAAATATTCCTAAAAGTAAACCAAAATGAAACGTTTGGATCCGCTCTGATGTGATAATTTGCTTATTGAATCAAGTCAAGCTTCTATGGGGTAAGTGGTCTGTGGCTATGGGCTATATGTATACCTACGGTCTTACTGATTTGTGGTAATGGCGATTGCCACCGCTCAGGTGCATCCTCAGTGCATCTGATGCAATATGAATGAGGTCGGGACGAGGCTATATGGCACACACAATGCAGGAACTTGACAATGCCTTTGCGAGGAAATTGTGGAGGCATAGCATGACGAGAATGATGATCAGATTTGTAATACGAGTATAGTCATACATAGCTAAAGAGAATATGACATATCAGCCCCCTATTACCGTTCTCAAAACGATGAAATCATACCATGTCATCGCGCGCCGAACAGAGACGCCGCTATACCAACGCAATAGCGCTGTCCCTGTCACCCACGATATAACATGGTATGATTTGATCATTTTAGGAACCGTAATAGCTCCGCAGAATCATATTTACGTACGCTAACAGCAGATCAAGAGTAACACTTTGGACTTTGGACCGTTCTTATTATCTGCGTCGTAAGATTTAAAATTGTACTGCAAGTCTGTTGATCTGCTGTGGTCCGTACATTGTGTATATGCACGTCAACATTTTGAATTTACATGTAACTCAGAAACCACTCATTTTTGACCCCTCGTTAATAGGGCCTAATTTGTTGCAAACCACCTCTAGCATCACCCCTTTCAAGGAATGTATCGAATTTCCAATCACTCTGTATATGACAGACTGAGTGCCGCGCCTCTCACGTGCTTTGCCTTTTATTTATTTATTTTATTAATGGACTCGACTGTTCGTCATTTGCCAATGTCATGTTACAGAAAATTCAATATATTCAATAGTCTTCTATCTTCCTCCAGGGGAGTCGCCGTAGCGTCTTCACCCTGGGTAGCCGCGTCTTCATGTCTTCATCCCAAGGAGTCGCCGTAGCGTCATCACTCTGGACGAAGCAGCTCGACAATCACGTTCACTCCCGAGCTTGTAGCGGGAACTCTTGATAAAAGCTTGAAACTTCAGATCTTGCATAAATAATCCAATACTGTCATTCGCGAACATTTTCTGATTAATTTAACGTGACATTAAACACAAAAGAGTCCCTGTAGACATTAAAAGGAAAATTATCCATCGTCGCGTCCCGCCGTTTTCAAGAGAACCCTTTGCTTTGCCTTTCCAATATTTTTTTAAATGTCTGTCACATGGGCCACATCCGGACATGGTCGTCTAATGAAGTCGTGTCAATACAACAGAACAGCACATCACGCAGACACGAGTACGTCTATTTATAGTGGTCACAGTGTCACGGCTAGCTGCCCGGCGCTGGTATTGGATTGGAGCACATACCAGCGGTATTGATCTAAACCCTACGGACAACAGCAGATCAATGGTAACACTTGCAGTACGATTTTAAATCTTACGACGCAGATAATAAGAACGGTCCAAAGCAGGGTTGCCAGATTGGGGGATTTTCTCGCAATTTTGGGGATTCTCGCAATTCCCCTCCAAAATTTGGCTTTTGGGGAAATTTTGGAGAAGTGGCATCGCCGGCGGGGAAAATTTATGGGAAAAGTTTTCAAGCGGTGACCACATATTTAGGGTGGAACATGGCTCAAATTTTCTGACTTTGCCGACGGCTAAAATTCAACTCAGAAAACATTAAATGTAAAATCACGTGTCTTCTTGACAAGTGGTTTAAAAAAAATGTTATTGTAGTAAATTTTTTGGGAAAAAATATCTATCTGGGGAAATTTGAAAAATTACATCTGGCAACCTCGGTCCAAAGTGTTACACTTGAGCTGCTGTTACCGTAAAGCACATCAGGTGTAAAACTTTGGACCGTTCTTATTATCTGCGTCGTAAGTGTTGAAATCGTACTGCAAGTTTTACTATTAATCTGTTGTCGTTGGTACGGACAACAGCAGATCAATGGTAACAATTTGCAGTACGATTTTAAATCTTACGACGCAGATAATAAGAACGGTCCAAAGTTTTACACCTGTTGTGTAAAAATTTAACGTATTCAGAGCATTGATCTCCTATAAACAACTAGATACACAAACTTTTTAGTAAGACCTTTGTGTATCTAGTATTTTTTCAATTTAAACGTCCAATTAAGGGTCCATTGTTAACGTCCAAATAATGTCTAATAAAGCAAATGAGGGTCCATTCATTGGACCTTCTTTGCGCTCGGACATTTTTAGAAGGCAGACTGTGTATCTAGTTGTTTATATGAGATCAATGATTCAGAGAGACAATCTTGAAATAATATTTTTCTTTTAGGATGTTAATAGTTTTTAGACCTTGTCAATTGCACTAATTAGCGCAATGCATATAAAGCAAATGTCCCTTGCATTTCAGAGCACGTGAACTCTACAACACTATAGAGTGGCCTGCATATTAATGCGATCATTAAATAAATAATGTGCCACTCTATCAGTGGCTCTACCTCCAGCTGAATTATTTATTCGTTTGATATTCAAAGAGCCTTTATCCACCAAAATAATATCAACCTAGCGTCCTTTGACAGCCCACGCCTCGCCTCAGTCATGTTGTGATGAAAGGAAAATCAATTTGTTATAATGTCTACAGTGGCTATTTTGTGTTTAATAGCACGTTAAGTTAATCAGAAAATGTTCGCGAATGACGGTATGGTGAATTTATTGGATAATTTGAGCAAGATCTGAAGTTTCAAGCTTTTATCAAGAGTTCCCGCTAAAAGCTCGGGAGTGAACGTGACTGTCGAGCTGCTTCGTCCAAAGTGATAACGCTACGGCGTCTCCTCTGAATGAAGACATGAAGACCCGGCTACCCAGGGTGAAGACGCTACTGCGACTCCTCTGGAGGAAGATAGAAGACTATTATATATTGAATTTTCTGTAACATGACTTTGGCAAATGACAAACTGTCGAGTCCATTAATAAAATAAATAAATAGCGTCCTTTGCCAGCCCACGCCTCGCCTCAGTCATGTTGTGATGAAAGGAAAATCAAATTCTAAAACTTGTGAAGAGATGAAAAATATTAGTCTAAGACTTTTTTCTTGAATGTAGATGAGAGATTAAGATTGGTGAATATAACAAGATAGAATACATATTAAAACTTGTTTTTACTGGAATTGGGTCGAATACAATAACAAGTATACTTATTTAAGAGCCTTCCATGAGCCAACTAGCGTCGCCAATCTTAAAAAAATAATATCTTCCATTATAATCAATTTTATTAAAAAAGCTATTTACAAAATGTTTATTACTTACGATAAATACTATTTTTTAAATGCTTATTTATATATAACGTGATTCAATTTCGGTAAATTATAGTTCGCAAAAATGCGAAAAACGGCCGTTTTTGGCATATTTGTGAACTACAACTTAGGTTGTCGCAATTATGCCATGTATTGTATATTGAAAAATAGTATTCATCCTAATAAACATTTTGTAAACAACTTTTTTAATAAAATTGATTAAATTGGAAGATGATTTTTTTTTTAGATTGGCGGCGAAGAATACGAATAGGCAAGTGCTCCCATTTGAGCATTATGTTATACATAATTGGCTATATACAACATATTGGGTGACCCGCGTCAATTTGCTAATGAAGCAATAACCACATTTCATGGCGTTATAACGCGATTACGGTTAAACTGCGGAACACCAGCTGTCGACGATTATTTGATCAGTGTAATCTATTTATAGCGAACTAGCTTTACCCGGAACTTCTGCAAATCGCTGGTTACTATAGACCTCCACGATGTACTTTCAATGTACTGGGAGGCAGCTCTTCCCTCTGGTTACGTGGCTCCACATCACATACCGCCTATGCCATCATCATCAGTATATTCATATTGCCCCACTGCTCGGGCAGACCTTCCCTTACATCGAGGGAGCTGGGGCCATGATCCACCACGCGGGCCCACTGCGGATTGCCGGATTTCACATGCCTTAGATTTGTTTCATCACGATGTTTTCCTTCACCGTTTTTGAGAGCACTCGGTAAGTGCTCAGTGGTTGGGTCAATGGACTTGCGATACGGAGGTCCCAGGTTTGATTCCCAGCCAGGGCAGCCATGTACCAATGAGTTATTCTCGGTTTTTTCGACGGGAAAACTTACGTACATTTACGTGCTCTCAAAACGGTGAAGGAAAACATCGTGATGAAACCTGCATGCACAGGATGAAAAAAAATTCTAAGGCATGTGAAATTCGCTAATCCGCAGTGTGCCCGCGTGGTGGATCATGGCCCCAGCTCCCTCTATGTAAGGGAAGGTTTGTGCCCGAGCAGTGGTACGGTCGAAGACAAAGAAAGGTGTATAGTAGAGTTTTTAAGGTTGAGATTATCTCAAAAACTACTTGACCTATTGTAAGAATTATTTCACTGTTAGATAGATAAAAGTTGAAACTATGCAACTGTAAAGAATTATTAAATTCGGTCCAGTAGTTCTTGAGAAAATCTAAACCTTATTGAGGTCCCCTGTATACTTATCTCTGTCTTCGACTGTACAATGTAAATAGACTGATGATGAATCTATTCATAACGAAATTCATATGCGTAGAAATCGCTGGTTAAACTGATGTTTAACTAATACACAATAGACATAACAACACTATAGACCAGTCTTACTCAAAGTGGGCAATAACACCCACTTGTGGGCGCTGGAGGCCTAGTAGGGGGCGGTAAGAGCTCCAGAAAAAAAATCTATGTAAGGGAAGGTCTGTGCCCGAGCAGTGGGGCCCAAAATCAAGTGTCTTATTTTGTAAACAAAAACTACCCCACCCTACTAACATTTTAAGCTGTTCTATGATTATTGCATAGTTATTTTCACATTATTAGATCGGATCACTTTATTTTCACAATAATTAACAGGTTCGATCAATCAGTTCCTTAGTAATAGTCTGATGAAGATGATGATACTTGATTTGGGCTTCTGTTTAGAACTGTCTATGAATACGTGTGTTTGTATTCATAATAATTTAATTTCAACATGTCAACACCAAATCGCTTCGGGCATTCGTTTCTGACCGTTTCTGACACATATTCGTTACATAGTCGCGATATGACATACAGTGATGCCAATTTAGCGACTTTGTCGCTAAATCTAGCGACATTTCGTTGACTACAGCGGCTTAAATTTCGTGTCTAGCGACAAAAAAAATCTAGCGACTATTCTAACGACTTCTAAAGTTTAACTAAAAATATACATATATTAGAAAAAACTATCCTCAACTTAAGAAAAGATCTCAGTCCAGAAATCTATCTTCTTTTTTCTTTTTATACCGCATTCCTAATTCGGATATCATTCTGACAGGAGTCTGTCTTTTTCCCACTTGTAGCCTTTGAATGAGAAGACTTGCCAGTCGCCAACCTCACAACAAAGTAACGAGTTCATATAACTTTGAGGAGAACTCGAGTAGGGCATGGACACTTAATACTTAACGAAATGCCGGTATGTACATAATAGATTTTCGTCATTTTCGTCGTTTCAATGTCTTTCTGGTAGTGCTCCGTATGTGGGACGGAACCAGCGTATCTACGCAAGAGTTAAAGTTAAAGTAAAGTTAAAGTTTAGTTCAGACATTTAGCGACTTTTCAAGCGTACGCTAGCGACTTTTTTACAAGTAGAGTTGGCATCACTGATGACATAACGTGACGTTACACAACGAGCGTGCAATATGTCGCCGAGTGTAGGTAATTACGCAAAAGGTGCACGATTACTGCATTCGAACAACGGCCTGAATTAATTAGGAAGGGGATTTTAAAAATGTCGGGAAACGACGGTTACGAAATTATTCGATAATTTTCAGTTCAATGTCTACAGTGGGTGTTTTGTGTTTAATATCACGTTAAATTAATCAGAAAATGTTCGCGAATTACAGTATGGTGAAGATATTGGAGGATACATGCAGGATCTGAAGTTTGGCGCTATGGTCTAGAGTCCCGCTACAAGCTCGGGAGTGAACGTGACTGTCGAGCTGCTTCGTCCAGAGTGATGACGCTACGGCGACTCCTCTGGATGAAGACGAAGACTACTGAATATATTGAATTTTCTGTAACATGACATTGCCAAATGACGAACTGTCGAGTCCATTAATAAAATAAATAAATAAGACGAATATTTTGTCAAGAATACCAACCACACATGGCAATGACAAATACGCAAATACTAATAGCCATGTGAAGTGCAACCATTATGATATTTTAGTGGTAATAAATAACAATAAAAAAAGATCGCAACTGAATTATGCATGTAATGTATCATTTTAACAGACGTGAATTATTATTTGTATTTAATAATTCCCAGCAAAATCAATCGGCCACAACATTGTAATGGCTACAGCGGTATTTAAATTTAATTTCCTGTTTGTAACAGAAATTGCTGTAATATCATATCGACTGCATTAATTACAGAGGTTAGGTATCAATACATTTGTTTATTTTTCCTCTATTGGCAAGAATGTTAAATAATTAAAGTATGCCAATAGGGATTTATGAAAATATTGCTAAGTACCTATACACCTACCCTAAGTACCTATAAGTGAGCTCGGTGACTCAGTGGTCAATGGACTTGCGAGACGGAGGTCCCAGGTTCGATTCGAGCCATGTACCAATGCGTTATCCTCGGTTTTTTCGATAGAAAAATTTACGTACATTTACCGAGTGCTCTCATAATGGTGAAGGAAAACATCGTGATGAAACCTGCATGCCGTAGAAAAAAACAATCTTCATTTTGAGAGGGTTGCGCGTAGGCTTAGGTCTTCAGCGGAGAAGGGGGGGGGGCGTTAGGAAAGAGTACCCGTGGTCCTGTCCCTGGTGGCGGAGGCGGAACACCCCAGGAGGTTATTTTCGTATATAAATGTATGTATTTATAAGAATTCAGACATTCTACTAACATCAGACAAGGCTGTATGCGCTAGTTGGCTTTGCCTTTGCCTCTGGGAAGAATTTTACAAAAAAAAACATACATCGCTCTTTGTAACACGTTTGTAACATACGTTTTGTTCTCTTGAAAATGGCGGGAAACGACGGTTGCGAAATCATTTGATAATTTTCCTTTTAATGTCTACAGGGGCTATTTTGTGTTTAATATCACGTTAAATTAATCAGAAAATGTTCGCGAATGGCAGTATGGTGAATTTGTTGGATAATTTGAGCAAGATCTGGGGTTTCAAGCTTTTATCAAGGGTTCCCGCTACAAGCTCGGGAGTGAACGTGACTGTCGAGCTGCTTCGTCCAGAGTGACGACGCTACGGCGACTCCTCTGGAGGAAGATAGACGACTTATAATATATGGAATTTTCTGTAACATGACATTGGTAAATGACGAACTGTCGAGTCCATTAATAAAATAAATAAAAATAACGCCAGATGGAATTCCGTTATCTCAGCCTACTCCTATATGAGGCAGGCGTGATATATAAAGTACCTATGTAAGGACTTCTCACACTATAGTACGGCCGTTTTAATAGGCCCGATATGACACATAACAATATGACGTTAATAGTGATGTACCCATAGGTAACGTGTTAGTAATTGACTAGCTTTTGTCGGCGGCTTTCCTTACTAAAGATTTATTTTTAACTGATTTGTATTTAATTTGATACAAAGATATCCATCACACCGGTTTCATTCTGATATTAAGGCTGATCCATCACACCGGTTTCATTCTGATATTAAGGCTGAACGAAAGTAACGAAAAAGAATTTTCCTGTAATGATATAATAGCGATATTAGTAACTGATACCAAATATCGCACTTAGTATTTTAATCTCTTCTCTACGATTTAATTCGGACGACATAACATTGTAACTGTGCTTCATGGAAAACTAAATCTATTTTTTTTTTTCATAAGAAAATAATGTGAATTTACTCTGTTGCATGTTTGAAATTATTACGAAATTCTTAAATTTTATTATTTTTGTACAAAATGGATTACGTAAATGAGAATTCAAGACAATAATTATTTATCCGTAACTTGTGCACCGTTTCAAAGTTATGTCGGCCGCACCGGCCCTAAACGTCATATCGGGCTTTTCTCGGCGGCTCCACTATAAGTACAATTCAAACGCTAAACGTATGAGGTTGTTGTCTCTACTTAAGCAGATGTGCAGGAAAACACATGTAAATTTCGGCCTTTCGAAGGTGTCGGAAAAGGTTCCCCCGGCTGCCCAATGCCACGCAGACAAAGGCTTTAATGCCTTGGAATAGCAATGCATTAGCATTCGGTCGAATTGTATATAGGCCGGTCAAGGGGAAAATATAAATAGCGTCAGTAATATTTTACTTAATACAATAATGAATGACAAGTAATAATATTAGGCTATTAAGAGCCTTCATAGAGCCAACTAGCGCCGCCAATCTTGAAAAAATAATATCTTCCAATTTAATCAATTTTATTAAAAAAGCTATTTACAAAATGTTTATTAGGATGAATACTATTTTTCAATATACAATACATGGCATAATTACGACAAGCTAAGTTGTAGTTCACAAATGTGCCAAAAACGGCCGTTTTTCGCAATTATGCGAACTAGATCTTATCGAAATTGAATCACGTTATAAATAAGCATTTAAAAAATAGTATTCATCCTAATAAACATTTTGTAAATAGTTTTTTTTAATAAAATTGATTATATTGGAAGATATTGTTTTTTTTTAAGATTGGCGGCGCTAGTTGGCTCATGGAAGGCCCATAATTGCCTTAATAGCTACGATTAGCCTTCTTCTCTCCTAATTGTGTGCCCAACAGGGTCCGTAATGTAAAATACTAACATCAATTCAATAACTTACAGAATGCAATAAAGATTTTGAATTTGACTTTTGACTAGCTGTACCCCGCAACTTCGTTTGCGTAGAGGAGGAGGATGGAGGAGATCAGGAGGCAGATCTTCCTCTCTGGATCCTTGTTTCCACGTCACATACCGCCATGGCTTATAGCCTATGAGCTGTCCGGATATTTCAGTTATCTCCTAGTGAAACTCCCAACAAAATCCCTTCAGTAGTTATGGCGTGATACTTGCACAAAGTCACAGACAAACAGACAAAAATTCTAAAAATTAGTGTTTTGGCATCAGTATTGATCCTAAAACACATTACAATTATTCTTTTCAAAAAATATTCATGCAAGATCTGAAGTTTCAAGCTTTTATCAAGAGTTCCCGCTACAAGCTCGGGAGTGAACGTGACTGTCGAGCTGCTTCGTCCAGAGTGATGACGCTACGGCGTCTCCTCTGGATGAAGACATGAAGACGCGGCTACCCAGGGTGAAGACGCTACTGCGACTCCCCGGGAGGAGGATAGAAGACTATTGAATATATTGAATTTACTGTAACATGACATTGGCAAGTGACGAACGGTCGAGTCCATTAATAAAATAAATAAACAACTATCTCATTATAAAACGTTTTAAATGCGTCACAATTTCAATAAAATACAAAAATGTCTAAAAACCTGATTGGCTTTGTTTATTGCCTCAACCGGCCATCCCAAAATAACTTCTCTGTATAAAACAAACCTTCCTAAAATAATAAACAAAACGCAAATGAAGCGAATTAACGAAGCTTCTAATTTTGTTTGCGTCTGTTTAGTTCTGATTTCAGTAAACAAGATCTGATTGAAAATAGTTCTGTTATTGACTTGAAACAGCTATCTTCTCTTGCGCAAGCGCCGCATTTAAGCATAGGCTACATAGGCTGTAGCCTAGGGGCCTCCACCACAAAATCCCCCCACCACAAATGAAATTGCCACCATTAATCATAATTGTCTAGAAAATTAGGTACAAAAGTGGGAACTTAATTTTCTACCAATGTGTGTTGAAATGACAATGCCAGATTCTGCCCCACCATCAACCGCAAGTTGTACAAGATAACGAATAAATGTAAAATATCTCCATTTTTTATTAAAATTATTGATTTAAAAAAAGTTTTGTACAAGTTGCGATTCGACAAAAACAGTATAATTAAGAATTGAGAAAATAGTAAGAAATCGAAGCGATTTATTCATTGTTTTTGTTATTCTTCTATAGGAGTTGCGAGAGTAGTAGAAAATGATACTGATTATGATTATGCAATATAACACCTGTAATAAGTCCCCAACAAAATGATAGGTACAGCTTAAATGGTCACGTAGTTTTGTAGGTGGAGCAGAGCTCCATTGAATGTGGTAATGTATTTTGCAAGCGATACATTCTGTCAACGATGAGCGCATAGAGACGAAGCGGGGGACAGGGGTGCCGTATTAAAGAGCTGCGTCCATGTCGATAATATCTCTAGGTGGCACGAGTCGCTAGGCAATGTTGCGCTCATGTGCGGGCAGAGACGGGCGCCCTCCTGTTACAGGGCTATGGGGTAAGTGGTCGGTGATTTTACATGACCTGAAATGACCCCGGAACCGGCGCACCGAGCGTCCAGTAGTAATTGATAAACCAATGCACGTGCAATTGGATAATTACTGCACTGCATTGATTGGACAATTAGTGATTAGACGATTGGATTTAATCGTAGACGCGATAAATTAAATCCGTCTGTCGTTGTTTGGGAAAAAATACGGCAAAAAATGGAATCGCGGGGTGTATTCGAACGGTTTGTGCCATAGACTCATTCTAATAATTAATATTTATTACGTATTGCGTTAGCAATTCAGAGAGGGAATGCTGCCAGCCTTCTGGGCACCGTGACTCCCGGTGCCCTCCCAGAGGACATATTTTATTTATAGTTAGTTTATTTATAGGTAGTTTTAGTTTCTAGTTATTTAATGTTAGTTTTTAGTCATTTTATTATTTATAGTAATTTTAAGCTTTATTAATAAACTCAATAATTAATACGTATGTACCAATTTGTTAGACTTCTCAACAAAGACGCCCCAGCAGTTGGGACTTTAGACACATACATTGATATTTGTAAATAAATATATCGAGAAAGCTCGTGCCGTAATCCACCACGGGCCCAGTGCGGTTTAACTAATTACACATACCTAAGAAGAAGATAAAATTCAGTCAGGCATACAGATTACCTCGCGATGTTTTCAGTTACAATTTTGAGAGCATTAATGTTCGTAAAAACTCATTGATCTGACCGGGATGGAACCTTTGGACCTCCATGTCTTAATTCCGTGACCCCACTCCGCCACCGAGCTCTTCGATATAATTTACACAAATCTGAATCTCTTCGTCCCCGTAAAGATGATGTCAAAGATTAACTCAACACAAACTGATAGATAGAGAGTAGGTACATCTATTTTCTATACATATGATAAGACTGTAAAAAAGTTGTGTCTGTACATTGGATATTTTTTTAAAAGAATTACTGTAATGTGTTTTAGGATCGATACTGATGCCAAAACACTAATTTTTAGAATTTTTGTCTGTTTGTCTGTGACTTTGTGCAACTATCACGCCATAACTACTGAAGGGATTTTGATGGGAGTTTCACTAGGAGATAGCTGAAATATCCGGACAGCTCATAGGCTACAAGCCATGGCGGTATGTGATGTGGAATCAAGGATCCAGAGAGGAAGATCTGCCTACTGATCTCCATCCTCCTCCTCTACGCAAACGAAGTTTCGGGGTACAGCTAGTTTAAAATAAAAATCGATTTATTTGCGATCAAATGCATGTTATAGCTATCGTTTCAATACGGACGCGGTCGACCGATCGAATCGCTGCTGCACGGGGCGGTATAGACCACTGCATAGTGCATACCCGCCACTTAACCCTGCACGCACCGCTTCCGATTTTCCATTGCATTGGAAAGTCATTTCCCCGCTTTCCATTGCAGAGGGCGTTACTGTCAGTAGTGGTGACAACGACCTAACGCCTTGGGGCGGTAAGGCATGCTACTGGAGCTTCTTCCGGATGTTAGGTCATCTTCAACAGTTATGTACTCTTCAATTTGTAAAGTCAAAGTTCTTTATTGCAAGTAAGCACGTTGTGTACATTTTTGCACATCAACATAATTTTTAAATTTATATTTACACCACTTTGCAAGGAAAAGGTGCCAACGCTGAAAAGAAAAAGTGGCAAAAAAACTCTCAGCAGCACATCTGTAAAAATAATGGTAACACAATTATTTAATAACTAGGTATTACATAACTATACTATTATTAGTAATCTAAACTCTATTCTTCATGCGGAACCGGCGACACACACCATGCATTGTATCCACAGACCAATTACCCCACAGACCTGTCACAGGAGGGCGCCCGTTTCTCCCTGCACATGAGCGCAAAATTGCTTCGCAACACGTGTAACCTTGAGATATCGTAACGGGTTTAATATGGCGCCCCTGCCCCTGCTTCGTCTAATAGCGCCTATCGCTTGACAGAATTTTTCGCTTGCAAATTTGTACCGATTTCATGTCTATGTAAGTGGTCTGTGATTGTATCCCATGGGATCGAAATTCGTTCTATCGATGAGCGCTGGCTGAAATATTCGTGGGGTCGAATGGTGGCTCGAGTATTTGTTGGGTAAACTCTGTTGGGGCACGTCTGGTCAAGATTCACAGACGCACTTTATCGCGTGCTCGATTGTTGGGTCAACTCTTTTGGAACACAACACAACTGTCTTAGGCCCGTAATAATAAATCACTCTCAGCTCAAAAGTCAATTTTGAGAACAACCTCAAGATGGCGTTCCTATTAATAAACGTTACTTAGGTGCGCGTTTAGGAATCGGGTATCACGTGAGTAACGCCGTATTATTAAACAAAACTCAGTTCTCAAGAGAACTGTCAAACTTACACTTGAGAACGTATTTGCTGATTGCAGGCGAACGGCGACTTGAGAAAGACATCACGTGATACGTCCTCAAGATTGGTTTATTAATTAATGATTTACTTAAGATGGTGATCACGTTTAGAGAGTGGATCAGCTGAATTTGCTCTTGAGGGCGGGTTTGAGCTCAGACTTAAAACAGGTATAATATCCTTGGCACCTGGGCTTGGGCTTGTGAACCCTCTTCCAAACGAAGAGTTGTCAAGTTCACTGTCAAGAAGCCAAGACCACTGTCATGATGCCAAGTTCAAGGCCGACTCGAATGCCTCAATGTCAGTCAACAGTACAATAATCGTCATGCCTGTCGCGTATTCATCCCGGGAATGTTATTAAGGGTTCATAAATGCAAATTATGTCACAGCCCGCAATTTAATAAAGCGGCAATCTCGAACGAGATGACGAACTGATTCAATATCGCTGAGACGTAGACGCTGTCATTCTATTCCGCATTGAGCTTACAAGTTGTATTGTCGGCAGCACATCAACCTGCTGCTATAGAGCTCAAGTTGTAACGTAACAATGCGTGTATTAGCTTGACAACTTTTCTTCGACTTTGTAGTAGGTAGTCATTTTGATATTTTATTCTGATCCATCCCATTCGGTGTCTGATGGTAATCAGCAATCTTCTTATCAGAATGTTATAGTTATTGTAAATGTTGTTGGGTCCTGAGCATTCATCTCTTTTGTTTGTTTGTATACACTTTATTGTACAAATTTTTACAGAAATAACACTGGACAAAATACAGACAGAAACTAAATTAGTACAAAGGCGAACTTATCCTCTTAATAGTCCTTTAAGCCTGAAGCCCGCGCGTATTAACAGTCTGAGCTCAAACCCGCCCTCAAGAGCGAATTCAGCTGATACACTCTCAAGACGTGATCACCATCTCCAGTATGCCATATATTATGCTATAGATGTTATGCAGCGGTTTGTGTGAGGATATCAGCATCTGGACAAACTTCTCAAGTTTTAAGATGCTGGTGGCCAATCAAAATAATGTATTAGTATAATAGTAATGTTTTAAATAAAATAAATAAATAATAATTAATAAACCTATCTTGAGGGCGTATCACGTGATGTCTTTCTCAAGTCGCGGTTCGCCTGCAATCAGCAAATACGTTCTCAAGTGTGAGTTTGACAGTTCTCTTGAGAACTGAGTTTTGTTTATTAATACGGCGTGATATATGTTTTTTTATTAATTTAAAATATTAATAGTTACAGTTACTAGCATTGATCTCCTATAAACAACTAGATACACAAAGGTTTTACTAAAACAACTTAAAAAATGCCCAAATAAGGGTCCATTGTTAACGTCCAAATAATGTCCAATAGTTACGACGCAGATAATAAGAACGGTCCAAAGTTTTACACCTGATGTGTAAAAATTCAACGTATTCAGAGCATTGATCTCCTATAGACAACTAGATACACAAAGGTCTTACTTATTAGTAGTTTTTTTTCAATTTAAAAAACGTCCAAATAAGGGTCCATTGTTAACGTCCAAATAATGTCCAACAAAGCAAATGAGGGTCCATTTATCCGTTTGGACCTTCTTTGCGCTCGGACATTTTTAGAAGGCAGACTGTGTATAGTTGTTTATAGGAGATCAATGGTTACTAGTTATTTATGAGGACAAAATGCTCGCTACGATGTTGGTATAAAATAAGGAAAATATTTCTAAGTTAACATAAATGAGGGTTAGCATCGCCTTCTTATTTATTTATTTTATTAATGGACTCGACAGTTCGTCATTTGCCAATGTCATGTTACAGAAAATTCAATATATTCAATAGTCTTCTATCTTCCTCCAGGGGAGTCGCAGTAGCGTCATCACCCTGGGTAGCCGCGTCTTCATGTCTTCATACAGAGGAGACGCCGTAGCGTCATCACTCTGGACGAAGCAGCTCGACAGTCACGTTCACTCCCGAGCTTGTAGCGGGAACTCTTGATAAAAGCTTGAAACTTCAGATCTTGCATAAATAATTCAATAACTTCACCGTACTGTCATTCGCGAACATTTTCTGATTAATTTAACGTGATATTAAACACAAAATAGTCCATGTAGACGTTAAAAGGAAAATTATCTAATAATTTCGCAACCGTCGTTTCCCGCCATTTTCAAGAGAACCCATCGCCTTCTTAAAATGCAAAACTAAGTCACGTTGTCAGACTAAAGGACAAAAAACGTACTTATGGAGGAAAAGCCCGCCTTGCAGGGTTCCGTGCCGACTTACACCTATACTTAATGCATACAAATGAGACTGGAGACTGGAAGGCCATTACCACGCAAAGGAACACAAAATAACAGTGAAGTCGACAAAGCGAAAATGTCACTTATTTGACAAAATATAAGATAAGTATTCTTTAGAATTAAAACTATAGTGACAGTGAGCCATTACTACAAATTATTATACAGGGTGTAACGTAAAGGGTATATGAAGCTGAAGGGAGGGTGTTCAGTATCGGTAACTGAACAACTTTTGTTCTATGACTTTTCGATCTTCGCGAATTTATTTTTTGACTTTCCATACATTTGGTACCGGTCAGCGGATAGATTTGTATGAGACATTAATTTATTTTTATTTTTTAATCGAAAAGTCGTAGAACAAAAGTTGTTCAGTTACCGATACTGAACACCTTCCCTTCGGCTTCTTATACCCTTTACGTTATACCCTGTATATAAACGGATATCACTCACTTATATTGTTAAAGTCGGCAATTAGACCGACAGTTTCGACCGATTTCGACGGTCTTTTTCAAGGTGAGCGCGCCACGCCAAAAAAAAACCGTCAACCGTCGTTTAAAAAGACCGTCGAAATCGGTCGAAACTGTCGGTCTAATTGCCGACTTTAACAATATAAGTGAGTGATATCCGTTTATATATAATAATAAGTATTCTTTAGTTACGAGTATACGAAAAGGTTTGAATATTTTACAATTTACGTAATAAATCTTACAAACAAATGTAATAAAACTAAACTACTTAAAAATACATTAAAAACTAAACTAAAAATCTACCTAAGTCGACAGCAGATCAATGGTAACACTTGCAGTACGATTTCAAGTCTTACGACGCTAATAATAAGAACTGTTAAAAGTGAAAAGTGTTACCATTGATATGTTGTTGACAGTACCTATTAAAATTTCACGTTGTATACAGGGTGTAACGGAAAGGGTATATGAAGCCGAAGGGAGGGTGTTCAGTATCGAGAACTAAACAACTTTTGTTCTAGCGAATTTATTATTTGACTTTTCATACATTTCGTACCGGTCAGCTGATCGATTTGTATGAGACATTAATTTATTTTTATTTTTTATTCGAAAAGTCGTAGAACAAAAGTTGTTCAGATACCGATACTGAACACCCTCCCTTCGGCTTCTTATACCCTTTACGTTACACCCTGTATCTCTCAGTAGTTTGGTGATTTTGTCAATTACGACAAATACGCAAATTCGAATAGCCAAGTGAAGTGCCACTATAATAAGTTATTTTTAAATAAAAAAAAACGCCTTCAAAAAAATAAACAAAAAGGAACTAAAAAGCATAAAATAATTAATTAATTACATCTACATACGAATATTGAAATAAAATATTATTGCTATGTACAGTCGAAGACAGAGATAAGTATACAGGGGGCCTCAATGTGGTTGAAATTTTCTCAAAAACTACTAGACCGAATTTAATAATTCTTTTACAGTTACATAGTTTTAACTTTTATCCATCAAGCAGTGAAAGAATTTTTGCAATAGGTCAAGTGGTTTTTGAGAAAATCTCAATCTTAAAAACTCTCCTGTACACCTTTCTCTGTGTTCCACCGTACCTACCTACTGATCTCTTTTAAGTCGGTGCCAAGCCAAACAATCGGTGATAACCTCCTCCTTTTTTTTGAAAGTCGGTTAAAAAATAGTCATCATTTGCAAATTGTTTGCCTTTATACAATAAGCCTGCCTTCAGTACATGCACCCAGTGCTTGTAGGAGTTTCCGGAAAAGCTAGACAAAGCTGCGGTGTCGGCCCCTGGCTTGCTCGTGACCTAGATGCTAGAATGTGCTCTAAAACATATGCAACCCTAGATCTACATATTGTATGATTTTAGATTTATTTATTTTATTTATTATTTCATTTAAATTATTCATTGAGCCTTCATAGAGCCAACTAGCGCCGCCAATCTTAAAAAAATATTATCTTCCAATATAATCAATTTTATTAAAAAAAGCTATTTACAAAAGATTTATTACGATAAATACTATTTTTCAATATTCAATACATGGCATAATTGCAACAAGCTAAGTTGTAGTTCACAAATGTGCTAAAAACGGCCGTTTTTCGCAATTTTGCGAACTACAACTTACCGACACTGAATCACGTTATAAATAAGCATTTAAAAAATAGTATTTATCGTAATAAACATTTCGTAGCTTTTTTAATAAAAAATTATTATATTGGAAGATATTTTTTTTTAAGATTGGCGGCGCTAGTTGGCTCATGGAAGGCCCTTAAGTATTTAGCATTACAGTCTTAAACTATTGCACTATACATTTCATAAATTGTCTTAGTTATAGTTACATGTTATTAAATTAATTTATAAAAAAGTCAAAAAAGTCAAATTTCTTTATTGCAAGTAAGCACGTTGAGTACATTTTTGCACGTCAATATAGTTTTTATGCGGAACCCCCGATATAACCTGCTGCAATTGATCATCCAGGGCAAAATTTGTGGAAAGAGGAGCGTTGGCAGGAGAAGACACTCTTGGCTGAAGAATTTGCGTGATTGGTTCGGCTGCAGCACCGGCTCCTTGTTCCGGGCAGCCGGACAGAGGGTGAAAATTGCCATGATGTTGTCCAACCTTCGATGAGAAGAAGAACGTTGAGAAGAAGATAGTTTTTGAATTATAGATAGATCTATACGTAATGTATTTCAATCTTGAATGCAATGTATTTACATTGTACTGTGTGCTGGTCACATCTGTCGTAGAACCGATAACCGAGACGAGTTCTCGAATGGAGGCCACGAACGGATACACGTATGGCGTCCCTCGACCAGATGGAGGGATGACCTTCGCAAGATGGCTGGCAGGGACTGGATGCAGAGGGCCGAGAGTCGGGTTGAGTGGCGCGCTTTGGGAGAGGCCTACGTCCAGCAGTGGACTGATACGGGCTGATGATGATGATGATGAAACAAACCATTCAGTCCACGAGTATCACAAATAGACCAAACACGGTTTAATTCACACGTTGTTCACTCTTTGTATTAAGATAAGATAAGGTAAAAGATAAGATAAATACACTTTATTGCACCATAATACAGTATTAATTACATAATTGAGAAGCATGTACAATTTTGGCGGTCTTATCGCTAAAAGCGGTTTCTTCCAGACAACTAACGAAACTAACTAATTAACTGTATTTACCGATGATAATATTGTCAAAAACTGGACACTTACTTCCATTGAACTCCTATAAACAACTAGATACACAAAGGTCTTACTAAAACAATTTAAAAAACGTCCCAATAAGGGTCCATTGTTAACGTCCAACTCGGACATTTTTGGAAGGCAGACTGTGTATCTTGTTGTTTATAGGAGATCAATGCTTACTTCAGATAATCTCATGAGGCTTCTTATTATTTTTTCTATTTTCAATATAAACGCAATATAAACAAAGAAAATGAAATTACTAAAGTGCAGTCCGTAAAAGAGCTTTATGTCCGTTGGGAAATACGCTGAAACAATTACTGTAATAGTGCGCTGCGGCCTGTGTGTGCCTGGCTGCCTGTGACGTAGCCTCCGCCCGGCCCGTCCCGGCCTGCACATGACGTCACGTAATTAAAGTACTGTACTGTCATGGCAGGCCGCAGCACTATGCTGCGAATTGACACCTCAGTACCAAAGGGTATTATTTATTTATTTTGTTAATGGACTGGACAGTTCGTCATTTGCCAATGTCATGTTACAGAATATTCAATATATAATAGTTCTATCTTTATCCAGAGGAGACGCCGTAGCGTCATCACTCTGGACGAAGCAGCTCGACAGTCACGTTCACTCCCGAGCTCGTAGCGGGGACTCTTGATAAAAGCTTGAAACTTCATATCTTGCATAAATAATCCAATAACTTCACCGTACTGTCAATCGCGAACATTTTCTGATTAATTTAACGGGATATTAAACATAAAATAATCACTGTCGACATTAAAAGGAAAATTATCAAATAATTTCGCAATCGTCGTTTCCCGCCATTTTCAAGAGAACCTTCAAGTGAATTATTAAAGTAATTATTATTAAAGTGACAACCAGGGCAGATACCTCTCACTGTACAAAATATACTTTGGTCTCTCTCCATAGAGTGCGTCGAATTTTTTTCCTTGATGTAGCGCTGTCTATGAATCAGCTTAAAACCTCTACATATGAGTCTATCGTATCTATTTGAAGCTATACGTATCTTATAGATTGATTACAATGTAACGTAAGTATTGATTGCGTCGCATTGCCAGTAAATCCGCTTACAGCGCACCAACCAGCGCTGTCGCGTAATAGATCTACTTATATAGACATTGCATGCAGAAGCATTGCCGCTCGAATATTACATTTCCACAGCGATATTAGATGGAGGCACATTTTATTTATTTGATTCGATTGCACGTACTGGGAATAATATGGGAATCCGATGGCGAACTCAAGTCGCGACTAAACAAGCACCTAAGTTACGTTTATTAATAGGAACGCCATCTTTAGGTCTCAAGATTGACTTTTGAGCGGAGAGTGATTTATTAATACGGGTCGTAGTCTAATAGCGACACTTACACCTTGAAACCGAACTTACAAGTTAAGCAACGTTGTACGGCCTTACCAGGAACTCTTATAGCAGGATTACCTCAATAATACTTTGTTATTTCATACGGTGGAACACAGAGAAAGGTGTACAGGAGAGTTTTTAAGGTTGAGATTTTCTCAAAAACTACTTGACCTATTGCAAAAATTATTTCACTGTTTGATAGATAAAAGTGAAAACTATGTTACTGTAAAAGAATTATTAAATTCGGTCCAGTAGTTGTTGAGAAAATCTTAACCTTATTGAGGCCCCCTGGATACTTATCTCTGTCTTCGACTGTACCATGACGATCTTAAAGTAAGCTTTACTAATATATATAGCTCGATTACCACAAACTCTCCTACTCACTTATTGATCGGCCCGTTTAGTTTGTTACCTCATACCTACGTAGGTACATTTCAAATTATGGTTAGTGTGTTAGTTTTTATCTGAGATACGTATATTTACGACTGTGTTAGTTATTTGTTAGCGGTTAAAGCCTCCTCCATGTCTTCACATCATCATCATCAGCATGTATCATCTACTGCTGGACGTAGGCCTCTCCCAAAGCACGCCACTCAACCCTACTCTCGGCATTCTGCAACCAGTCTTCACTATATACAAGTCCAATTGCATTCTTCATTTCATGTTCATAACACTCAGAAAATTTCCAGAGCGAAAGTTTCCGTCTGAATATTTCATATCCATACGTTACATAGAGCTCGGTGGCTCAGTGGTTGGGTCAATGGACTTGCAATATGGAGGTCCCAGGTTCGATTCCCAGCTAGGGCAGCCATATGTACCAATGAGTTATCCTCGGTTTTTTCGACGGAAAAACTTACGTACATTTACCGAGTGCTCTCAAAACGGTGAAGGAAAACATCGTGATGAAACCTGCATGTCGTAGAAAAAAAAATCTAAAGCATGTGTGAAATCCGCCAACCCGCAGTGGGCCCGCGTGGTGGATTATGGCCCGAGCTCCCTCGATGTAAGGGAAGGTCTGTGTCCGAGCAGTGGGGCAATATAAATAGACTGATGATGATGATCATACGTTACATGACTTTTGAAGACCCTTTCAACCTGTCTAGTTCACTCACAATTCTGACTTGCAGGCAAAAGTTTCTGATATGCCTACGTCACAAGTTGCGAGGAGTGGTCCGAGAGTCCGACAGTGGGCTATTGTCTCCGAACTAACTCTCGACAGCTTTAGGCGGATTATTGAGATACATGCCTGGAAACCTACTTCTCTGAGCTGGAAACAATGGCAGACAATGCTTGTCAACTTTAGGTTATTTATTTATTTTATTAATGGACTCGACAGTTCATCATTTGACAATGTCATGTTACAGAAAATTCAATATATAATAGTCTTCTATCTTCCTCCAGGGGAGTCGCTCTGGAGGAAGATAGAAGACTATTGAATATATTGAATTTTCTGTAACATGACATTGGCAAATGACGAACTGTCGAGTCCATTAATAAAATAAATAAATAAATAATTCACTTGAATACGTCGGACAGGGTTCTCTTGAAAATGGCGGGAGGCGACGGTTGTGAAATTATTTGATAATTTTCCTTTTAACGTCTACAGGGACTATTTTGTGTTTAATATCACGTTAAATTAATCAGAAAATGTTCGCGAATGACAGTACGGTGAAGTTATTTGATTATTTATGCAAGATCTGAAGCTTCAAGCTTTTATCAAGAGTTCCCGCTGCAAGCTCGGGAGTGAACGTGACTGTCGAGCTGCTTCTTCCACAGTGATTGACGCTACGGCGTCTCCTGTGGATGAAGACAAGAAGACGAGGCTACCCAGGGTGATGACGCTACGGCGACTCCCCTGGAGGAAGATAGAAAACTATTATACATTGAATTTTCTGTAACGTGACATTGGCAAATGACGAACTGTCGAGTCCATTAATAAAATAAATAATAAATACGTCGGACAGACGTACGTGCTACGTATGTTTCGAAAACCAGCGGAATGTTTGAAAACAGAAACGTATTACGGGGGAATAAGATCGAAATACCCTCAGGCTCTTATTCATAAACGTGATTTAAAGATACGCCACCGTTTAGCTAGTGAAGTGTGAAATAGCAACACGATTTAAAAGAAGTGATATTTAACTAGGTTTAAGAATAACAGCATCAGCCCCCTTACCTTTAACTCTTATAGCAGTATTACGTTCATAATACTTTGTTACTTCGTACAATGTCGACCTTAATAAGCTTACTTTAAGGTCGTCATTGTACGAAGTAACAAAGTATTATGAAAGTAATACTGCTATAAGAGTTAAAGGTAAGGGGGCAGGTACTACTTGACCCATTGTAAACATTCTTTGACTAGTAGATAGAACTGGTGTATTTTTATAATATCCTCTGCAGTTGGTTGTCTGGAGGAAATCGCTTTTAGCGATAAGACCACCAAAATTGTAAACACACGACAGAGATAGGCGTACAGGGGGCCTCAATAAGGTTGAGATTTTCATAAGAACCACTGGACCGATTTTAATAATTCTTTTACAGTACATAGTTTTAACTTTTATCTATCAAACAGTGAAAGAATTATTGCAATAGGTCAAGTAGTGTTTGAGAAAATCGCAACCTTAAAAACTCTCCTGTACACCTTTCCCTGTCTTCGACCGTAGGTTTCTCATTAATGTAATCAATACTGTATTATGGTGCAATAAAGTGTATTTATCCTATCTTATAGTTTTAGAGTACACTCAATAATTTTCTAGAAAAGACATTGCCACATTTCAATGAAGCGTTGCCCTACCTACAAAACTACGTGACCATTTAAGCTGTACCTATCATTTTGTTGCGGACTTATTACAGGTTTCATATTGCGTAATCATAATCAGTATCATTTTCTACTACTCTCGCAACTCCTATAGAAGATTAACAAAAACAATGAATAAATCGCTTCGATTTCTTACTATTATCTGAATTCTTAATTAAGCTGTTTTTTTCGAATCGCAACTTGTACAAAACTTTATTTTAAACCAATAATTTTAATAAAAAACGGAGATATTTTTACATTTATTCGTTATCTTGTACAACTTGCGGTTGATGGTGGGGCAGAATCTGGCATTGTCATTTGTCAAGTACTTTTTGAGAAAATCTCACCCTTAAAAACTCTTGTACATCTTTCTCTGTTTTAGATTGTACTTATATTGTCTAGCTAGGCCATAACAGTCGGAATCGCACTTCAATTTAAAACGTAAGTATTAATCTTTATCATAACCTGTTCATACATTTATTAAAATAATGACTGTGAGATCAAAGTTGAACATTTAATTATCTTACAAACACCTCCCCATAATTAGCGTCTTTAATTAAATAAGTAACCATTTGTTTTTTCTTCGGGTTATTCTTATTTGCAATTACAGTGAAGTAGGTATTCTTGTTATTTATTTTGAAGCATTATGCGCTATATGGTTGTCAAAAGCAAGAGTGAGACACAATTCAGAAATTCACAATTCATAAATTTCACTAAAGGAACACTTGTTAAGAAGGCGTATTACAGGATAGATGACTATTTAAACGATGAACATGCATGGTGTGTGTCGCCGGTTCCGCATGAGGGATAAACTTACTAATAATAGTAATAGTTATGTACCTACCTATATAGTTATTAATTAATTATATTATCATTATTTTAAAAGATGTGCTGCTGAGAGTTTTTTGCCACTTTTTCTCCTCAGCGTTGGCACCTTCTTGCAAAGTGGTGTAAATGTAAACTCAAAAAAATTATTGACATGCAAAAATGTAGTCAACGTGCTTACTTGCAATAAAGAAATTTGACTTTTGACTTTAGATTACGATCTAGGTCACTAATCAGCGATAATTGTAATATGAATTCCCAAGAATTTTTCCCTGTTTAAAAATTCAAAGAGATTTAGTCATTTATTTCCGAAATTAGATCATGAATAAATTGCCAAAGAAAATAGTCTACAAAGAAATATTTATTGTATATATTAATACCTAGAAAAGCTATATATTTCATGTACTTACCCGGGAAAAGCAGAACTTATATCGCGTAAGCTAGGGCGGTTTCCTGCGAGCGCGGGCGGGCGGGCGGCGGCCGGCGGGCGACTGACACAGCCTTCGGGATTACAGGGCGGCTCGAATACAATGCCTGCTTCAGGTATCATTCAGGCTTCACTGAAGTACCTGTCTACGCCTATTGAAACATAATCTATTGTATGGTTATTATTATTATTAAGTACGGTTATTTGTACATATAGTTTTAGTTTATTTCATTTAGTTTAGGGTTTTAATGTTACATGTAATTTTTAGATTTTTCCAAATAAATATAATAAGAACGGTTATAAAAATTGTAAATTGCTTACATTAGGATGTTACAATACCTATGTTATTATTGCATTTAGCCACTTTTCAAATAGAATAAAATCAAGTGAATTACTTTGTGTAAATATCATATCTACACATAATTAATTTCTTGCCGTGGGCAGGACTTGAACCTGCGACCTTGTCATCCCGTGACGCGCTCTTCACACGTCACACGGAATGATAAGGCAGCAGGTTCAAGTCCTGCCCACGGCAAGAAATTTTTCATCATGTTTAAGGCCGGTTTGAGAAATTAAGATTGACTTTTGAGCTGATAGTGAACTCTCAGCTCAAAAGACTTGAGAAAGACATCACGTGACACGCCCTCAAGATTGGTTTATTAATAAATGACATACTTGAGATGGTGATCACGTCTTGACAGTGTATCAGCTGAGTTCGCTGAGGGCGGGTTTATGCTCAGACTATCAATACGGACGTAAGTGAGCAAAAGTTTTGATGATCTGCCAGATTGGACTGCCACTTTAATATTCCATCTCGGACTTTGAGCTTACGAACTTCGCGGACATCTGCCATGGACCCCAAGGTCAAGGTCAACGCCAACTTCGTTCCACTAGACCGATATTAAAGAGTCTTTACGACCTCTACGAATTGGGTCGTGTTGATACAAATCACTGTGATGTGTTACGGAAAGCAGGTCAATGTTGAAACTTGTAGCGGTAAAGTCAGGCTTGTGGTGATAAATGTGACTTAAACTTAGGCGGTAATTTAAGCCGTGGTTTAAAAGGATTGTGCCTATCTAAAAAAATGCTAACAGCCGTCTGTCTCTAGCTAGACGGACTGCAATTCAACATGCAGTTAGTAGGACTGCAATAATCGGTGTGCAGTTAGTGTAGTTCCAACGACTGCAGGCTGACTGCAAGCTAGCAGTCGTTTGAACTGCAATCGGGCTGCACGATTCTTTGATCTACTACTCTCGCAACTCCTATAGAAGAATAACAAAAACAATGAATAAATCGCTTTGATTTCTTACTATTTTCTGAATTCTTAAGTAAGCTGATTTTTTCGAATCGCAACTTGTACAAAACTTTATTTTAAACCAATAATTTTAATAAAAAATATAGATATTTTTACATTTATTCGTTATCTTGTACAACTTGCGGTTGATGGTGGGGCAGAATCTGGCATTGTCATTTGACTTTGACTTTTAAAAAAAAGCCTTTTTTTCATAACTAAATAGGCAGCTACATACTTAATTCTTATTACCTATCTACCGGTACCTGGTAGACAAATAATGTTAGATGTTATCTTGATGCTCAAACAGCACATTCGGCGACCGTCTACCCCCTCCCGTTCAATGGTCCGGGGTTACGACCCACGATTTACTGCCCTAACTTTTATCTAACGATCGTTCTATACGAGCGCAGTCTAACTAAGAGGAAAGTAGCCCCCCAGCCAAGTAGCATTGACATACGTTAACGTTAAGAGCCTTCCTAGAGCCAACTAGTGCCGCCAATCTTAAAAAAATCATATCTTCCAATATAATCAATTTTATTAAAAAAGCTACATTCACATTGTTTATTGCTATAAATATGATTTTTTAAATGCTTATTTATAACGTGATTCAATGTAGGTAGTAGTTCACATAATTGCGAAAAACGGCCGTTTCTGGCACATTTGTGAACTACAACTTACCTACATTGAATCACGTTATAAATAAGCATTTAAAAAATCATATTTATAGCAATAAACAATGTGAACGTAGCTTTTTTAATCAAATTGATTATATTGGAAGATATAATTTTTTTAAGATTGGCGGCACTAGTTGGCTCATGTCAGCGCCTTAAATAGAATATAAAGATTTTTTTTGTAAACCTATAAATTATCCCACTGCTGGGCAAAGGTCTCCCCCCTCCTCTTCCCTCCATCCCTGTCCTGAGCCTCTTCCAGCCACCCATCCCTGTATCCAACGATATCGTCTCTCCACCTACGCCGCGGTCTGCCCCGACGCCGGCGACCGTCCGATGGCACCCATTCTGTGACAGTCCGGGCGCATCGGTCCGGCTGCATGCGGCACACGGGGCCCGCACAGTTCCACTTTAATGTGGCTGCTTTGCGGGCCACGTCTGCTACTAATATAAAGAATTAAAATACAAAAATCCGACTGCCATAAATTTAAGCCGCTATGATCAAATGACAATGCCAGATTCTGCCCCACCATCAACCGCATTATGTACAAGATAACGAATAAATGTAAAAATATCTCCGTTTTTTTATTTTTTACTCCACTTTTTTATTTAAGCACATTATAAACCCTATTTACTAGAACCTATTTATAAAAACAATTATGACATATTATATAGAAACAAATACAATTATAAATACTTACCTATATCTAGCCAACACTACACCTCCGTTTTTTATTAAAATTATTGGTTTAAAATAAAGTTTTGTACATCTCGAAAAAACAGCCTAATTAAGAATTCAGAAAATAGTAAGAAATCGAAGCGATTTATTCATTGTTTTTGTTATTCTTCTATAGGAGTTGCGAGAGTAGTAGAAAATGATATTGATTATGATTATGCAACATGAAACCTGTAATAAGTCCCCAACAAAATGATAGGTACAGTCGACAGCAGATCAGTGATAACACTTTTTACTCTTGACAGTTCTTATTATTTCCGTCGTAAGACTTGAAATCGTACTACAAGTGTTACCATTGATCTGCTGTCGACTGTACAGCTTAAATGGTCACGTAGTTTTGTAGGTGGGGCAAAGCTCAATTGAAATGTGGCAATGTCTTTTTTATAGCCTATGTCACTTCTAAGACGAATCTAACGACATCTCATTTATGTTAATAACCATTAAGCCGTTTGGCTGTAGAGCGGCCAAAGAATTAAACGGCTATAAAAATTTAATCAAAGCGGCTAAAATTTTTGCCAGTCGGGTTTTTTAGGTTTTTTATACCGACAGTTTTTTATACTGACAGAGAGCTCGGTGGCTCAGTGGTTGGGTCAATGGACTTGCAATATGGAGGTCCCAGGTTCGATTCCCAGCTAGGGCAGCCATGTACCAATGAGTTATCCTCGGTTTTTTCGACGGAAAAACTTACGTACATTTACCGAGTGCTCTCAAAACGGTGAAGGAAAACATCGTGATGAAACCTGCATGTCGTAGAAGAAGAAAAAAAAATCTAAGGCATGTGAAATCCGCCAACCCGCACCGGGCCCGCGTGGTGGATTATGGCCCAAGCTCCCTCGATGTAAGGGAAGGTCTGTGCCCGAGCAGTGGGGCAATATAAATAGACTGATGATGATACCGACAGTTTACAACAATACAATGTCAAACTTAAAACTAAAATATCCGGTAAACCTTCGACAGTCAAATAACCCGCCCCTTGTCATACCCGGTGCAAAGGTACCCATAACGCTTGCGGCGTTACCGCGCTGTATAGCTATGGCTAACCTTTACACCAGGTAGCACCCGGAGCGAGAGTCACAACCCCTATACTTATATATATTACGTTTACGAGTAACCTGTAAACCTGTGATGACATCATGAGTGTGTAGTCCGATCTAAGGCCTGTATTAATAAATCACTCTCAGCTCAAAAGTCAATCTTGAGAACGACCTCAAGTTGGTGTTCCTATTAATAAACGTAACTTAGGTGCAGGTTTAGGAATCGGGTAGCGCGTGAGTAACGCCGTATTCGTATTCGGCGTACTCACACTTGAGAACGTATTTGCTGATTGCAGGCGAACCGCGACTTGAGAAGGACATCACGTGATACGCCCTTAAGATTGGTTTATTAATGAATGACATACTGAAGTGAGTGTTCGTTCCTGGTCCCGCCGGACTACAACTCGGGTCCAACAGAATACCAGCGTTGCCGGCATCCTGTCGACAACATCATGCTGAGTTGAGGCCCTTTTCGCAACGGCAGCACAACCGCTCTTTTTGGTGTTATTTTGTTAGCCACTATAATGCACTACAATGTAAATGTTGTTGCGAAATAAACGGATTACTTACTTTTACTTACTTACTTACTTGAGATGGTGATCACGTCTTGAGAGTGTATCGGCTGAATTCGCTCTTGGGCGGGTTTGAGCTCAGACTATTAACACTGGCCTAAGCTATCATACGAAACGAGCCAATCTAAAGTTGGGCTCACTGCCCGTGGTTCATATAACTTTTTACGATTAAAAGTTTCAGTTTAATTAACAAGGGAACGTTAACATTTTTAATTGGAGGCAATTATATTTCGGGTAGGTAATTAAGGGGATAATTTGGTAGCTGATAATTATTAGAAATTAAATTACCTATTTCAGTAAATTTTACAAAATATGTTCTAATTTATTCACCGAGCATGGATAATGCGTAATTCAAAATCTAAATATAATATACTTGTGTAATGTAGTTACAGATATTTCAAGATTAGAAATCGGACTGAAAGAAAGAAGTAGGTAACGGTTACGTCTTACTAATTTTATATAAACTCATGTATTCCCATCGTCCCCCAAGCGCCTTCCCGCGCCCCCAAGAAATCATTCTCTTCCACGTGGGTGGGAAAAAAATTCCCATTCTCCCCCACGTGGGGGAAGGCGCTTAGGGGACGATGGGAATACACGTATAAACTCTATGTTCAGGAGTTAGTAGGATATCCAACTCATTAACTACTTACAACTCTATAATAGTCTCAGTAAATATTTGTCGAGGTTTTTAAATGACAATGCCAGATTCTGCCCCACCATCAACCGCAAGTTGTACAAAACGAATAAATGTAAAAATATCTCCGTGTTTTATTAAAATTATTGGTTTAAAATGAAGTTTTGTACAAGTTGCGATTCGAAATAAGCAGCTTAATTAAGAATTCAGAAAATACATAGTAAGAAATCGAAGCGATTTATTCATTGTTTTTGTTATTCTTCTATAGGAGTTGCGAGAGTAGTAGAAAATGATGCTGATTATGATTATGCAATATGAAACCTGTAATAAGTCCCCAACAAAATGATAGGTACAGCTTAAATGGTCATACTCATACCTCATACTCATTTATTTTAACCTTAGGTCCACAGGGAACACTTGGTTACGTCATACATTGTATAATATTGTGATCATACATGTTTAATACTGTATATTACATGGCTCGATATACAAAGAGGCAGAAGGGCAAAAGCAGACCCACTGTATTGTGTCAGTGGGCACTAACAAGTAATTAAACTACTTACATTCATTAATAATTAATTAGATCACGTAGTTTTGTAGGTGGGGCAAAGCTCCATTGAAATGTGGCAATGTCTTTTATGTTATATCAGAGAGTTAATCGTTGACGTAGAGGCATACATGATATAGTACCCTATGAGTAGATGATACTATCAGGTGTCTCCAAATCCCGGTCAGCTCAGGTCATGTGTCCAACACAAAGGCTCGCCGGCCAATGTTGGGCCAATGACCCGGCGAGTATCATTGGTGGGCTTTTGTTTCCGACCGTCGCCTTCTCCAGGCGGGGAAGGGGGGGGGGGGGGGTGTAGGCTCTCATTGATGCCTCTTGTCTTTGAAATTTATTCATTTTCTACAAATATCATATGTCCTTCCTGGGGGGCTAGCCGAAATTTTTGTACTAATTTCTGACATTGACGGCTAGTAAAAATTGACGCGGCTCAGCTGGCTGGAAATCGTCAGAATCAGTGTTGCCAGATTCATCGCTTTTCCTTTCTTGTACACCTGCTTTCCGCCGTATTAATAAACAAAACTCGGTTCTCAAGAGAACTGTCAAACTCACACTTGAGAACGTATTTGCTGATTGCAGGCGAACCGCGACGTTTACTTGAGTTCTTCCACTTGAGAAAGACATCACGTGATACACCCTTATTGTTAATTACATACTTGAGATGGTGATCACGTCTTGAGAGTGTATCAGCTGAATTCGCTCTTGAGGGTTTGAGCCAGATTATTAATACGGGCCTTAGTGCTATGTGGATGATTAGAAGCGTTATAATAGAGGTAATAAGGTAGGTAAATAAAGACTTATCTGAAGGATTTCTAGTCTTCAGTGGCTTAGTACTCAACATTTTCATTACCTAAATACTTACATACCTAATCAACGAAAAATAGGTTACAATATGAGTAAGAAAAGGATATTTCGCTTTTATGGTTGAAAACACAAACCCAATAGACACAAAATCAGTACTTTGCAAGCGAACCATTCTGTCACCGAAGAGCGCGTAGAGACGAAGCGGGGGACAGGGGTGTCGTATTAAAGACATGCGTCCATGTCGATAACATCTCTAGGTTCTCTATGTCTGATTTATCTCTATGACTGGTCAAAAATCAGAATTTTTGAAACACTTCTTCCGTATTTTCTATTTCGCCATCTGGCAACACTGCCCAGACATCAATGATACCAACTAGGCTAGGAGGATTTAATTTAATTAATTTCGATTATTGCGAGTACTCTTGAAGGATATTGCCCCGGAAGTGGTAAACAGATGAAACAGCCTGAAATCGTTGGCTCGAGCGATGCCTCACATTTCCCCGTGGCCTGTTGAATTATTGACGACGATTTGCGGCAAATTGAGTTGTTTGGCCGGGTTTTGTGTCGCGCTGATGAGCTGCGGGGAATAAGGGCTCAGACAGACGAGCGACAGTGCACACTGATGTGCGACACCCTTTGCGGAGGGATGTAAGGCGCGGTTTATACTGAAGTGGCGTGGCGCGGACGTATGGCGGAAGCTTGTAGTCAAGAAAACATAATATAAATCTTAATAGTACTGAGAATAGAGTCGTATTTGTCGTAAAGAGAACTGCGTCCGCGCCACTCGGCGACAAACGCCCCTCGCCTCCGCCATGCGCTGGCACGCAATTCTCCTTACGACAAATACGACTCTATTCTCAGTACTATTAAGATTTATATTATGTTTTCTTGACTACAAGCTTCCGCCATACGTCCGCGCCACGCCACTTCGGTATAAACCGCGCTTAAGCTCCCTCCGCGACCCTTTGCGACACTCCGCGACGCAAGAGCGACAGCTGGCAACCCTCCGCGAAAAGGGGTCGCGAGCTATCGCACTGTCGCTCGTCTGTCTGAGCGCTAAGAGCAATATAAATACTATTAGGACCACTTGCAATAAAAGATATATACTTATATATAATTTATTTTATTATATTGAATAAAGCCTTATCAAAATAATTAAAATAACATGTTGTTATATATTTCTATATAGTGAATAAATAAATATATAATAATAATAATAAAAGATATAAGGGGGCTCGTAGTCCAGTTGCGAGTACGGGGGGGGGGGGGGGGGGGGTGTCAGGACCTGTATGGGTGACCGCTAGTGACACTTTCATCTGAGCCCCTCCGTGCCTCGGGAGCCTCAAGAGTCGGTCCCGGTTGCTGTCGCTCGGCAGAAGTCGTCAGGCCACGTCAGGCCTCAATAACTCTGACAATAGCGGTCACAACCACACGAGAAAATAAAAAATAAAATAATCATAGAGTTAAAGACTTATAAGAGTGAGATCTACTTAATTCCATTTTCAATTTTGAATATTAGGTAATGTACTGTTCACACTATAATTTAAAGGTTAATAGTGTTTAACAAGAATATTGATTTTATGTTATCAAAGCGACTATGAAATCGGTTCGATTCAATTTGACCAGACATAGCCACTCGGCTTTTCTTAGGAATATGATGCCTGTAATATATGACCCTTGTAGATTACACAGAAGACCTTTTTAGAATCGACAGACTTATACAATACAAATTATAATTATTATTTTAATTAACATTTGACCCTGTAAGGTACCTATATAATATTCCGAATCCTTGTCAAAGTCTCAGATACCAGCAATGTATCGCTTCACTACCAATTGCGTGCTCGTTTTCTTAGTAATCGTCCAGGACTATGTATCAGGAGTTTGGTGGATGACTGAAGACAGTAGCCACGGAGGTGTCTATACGCGCACGGCCCACGACGTGCAAACGGAAGATGGGTATATCCTCAAAATGTTCAGGTATTCCCACAAGGACTGTCCTAGGATAACGAGAGGGCCTCCGGTAATCTTAATGCATGGCCTTCTGCTAAATTCCGAAGTCTGGTTCGAAGCTGGCCCCCGACATAGTCTGGGCGGAGTTCTGGCCAGCGAGTGCTTCGACGTGTGGGTCGGCAACCAGAGAGGCAACTCCTACAGCCGCCGCCACGCCCACATGACTCCTCAGGACAAAAAATTCTGGGATTTCACAGTAGACGAAATCGGAAAATACGACATACCTGCTTTCATCGACTACGTAATAGGCCAAACCTCCAGTGGGCAAGTGAACTACGTCGGGTTCTCTCAGGGCTGCGGAACCTTCTACATCATGTGCTCCGAAAGACCCCAGTACTGTCAGGACAAAGTGAAGCTCAAAATAAGCCTCGCTCCAGCCACCAGACAATTAAATACCAGGTCTGCAGGATTCAGACTAGTCGTATCTTTGTTCGCTGACAGCGATATTCGAAAAAAAATACCCGAAGCATTTCCTAAAGGTGGAAACACACATTTCGTTGTGAACTACTTATTATGCCCTTTAATCCCGTTATGTGAAAGTGTTGTAAGCTTAGTGGATTTGCCCCATCCAAATTCTGTAAGCGCTCAAACTCTGAGGGAGTTGGTTAAAAATTTCCCATCGGGTACTTCGAGCAAGAACATGGCGCGGTATCACCAGGCGATGAGTCAGAGGGACTTTGTTAAGTTCGATCACGGACCGAGGGTGAACCAACTCAAGTATAATACGACGTACCCCCCAGCTCATGACCTGTCGAAAGTCACGACGCCAGTGGTGGTGATCTACGGCGCGAATGATGGCGTGGTGGACATCAAGGACGTACAGTGGCTGCTGACGAAGCTGCCCAATGTGGTGGAATCATACCTGGTGCCAGACCCGCTGTGGAACCACATAGACCAGACAGACAGTCAGTATGCACATAATTTGACGTTCCCTAAGATCATAGGACACCTTGAGCGCAATAGTTATGTGTTGAGGGAATAAATTGTTCATCGTATTGGAGTTCTTGTGTAGTATTTCTCTTTGGTAAAATCGCTTACAGAGGCGTTAGTAGTTCACAGTTCAGAGAATTGACAACTGTAAACGTCCTGCCAGTGATGACCTACGGAGCCGAAACGTGAACATAGACGGTGAGACTGACCCACAAGTTCAAAGTCACTCAGTAAGCTATGCCTAGTATTTCTCTGTTAGAAGAATAAGAAACGAGTATATCCGCCAGAAGACAAAGGTCTTCTATTTCTGACTGATTCTATGAACAATGTCAAGCTCATAGAATCAGTAAACTGAAGTGGCAGTGGGCTGGTCACATCTGTCGTAGAACCGATAACCGAACGGGGAGACGAGATCTCGAATGGAGGCCAAAACGGGTAAACGTAGTGAGGGACGCCCTCCGACCAGATGGAGGGATGACCTTCGCAAGATGGCTGGCAGGGACTGGATGCAGAGGGCCGAGAATAGGGTTGAGTGGCGCGCTCTGGGAGAGGCCTACGTCCAGCAGTGGACTGATACGGGCTGATGATGATGATGAAACGTAGTTTGGGACGCTTCTCGGCCTAGGACTGTATGCAAAGGGCCGAGAATCGGTTTCAGTGGCGTGCTTTGGGAGAGGATGTCCTCAGTGGACTGATATGGGCTGATGATGAAGAATATTTCCATAGATCTTATCTTATCTTATCCTGATTGGGTGCCAATGTGGCGGCACTTCGACCCATTGGGATCTTTTGTGCTCTCCCCTTTCCTTTATGCTCCTTCCTCCTCCCTAAAGATATGACTCAGTAGGTCCGCTATGCAGCTCATGGGAAGGAGCCTGTAGTCTTCTGGTTCCGGATAGGCCGACCCCAGGAGACTCATTCGCTTTCTAGCCAGTGAGTCACATTCACACAGTAGGTGTTTCATGGACTCCGTTTTTTCACCACAGGCTCTGTAGGTTGGAGATACAGCTAACCCCATCCTGTGCAACAGGTCGTTCGTTGCTTGATGTCCCGTTAGTGCCCCAATTATGAGCCGCATCTGGTTTCTGTTGTGTATCCAGATTTTCCTGCACCAGCCTGTGTCTGTCTCGCCAATGAAGAGTTTGGAGTGTTTCAGCTCTTTGATCCATAGATCTTGCCTTGTATTATGAGCTGCATGTTATGATATAGATCACATAAAGTCACGTTGCACAAACCGCACTGCGATGTCAATGTCGCATGCTCTTGACACTTGATACGCCCCATCTATGCAAATATCTCATCTCTGACTCCAGTGGCCACGTGCGACCACTGTGTGGATAATACAGTGTACAGTACGGCCACTATTATATCACTCTAGCATCCTGTCAGGTAAAATCAGAATGCGGGCTGAATTCGTCTAGGATATCAGATGCAGGCACAGTGACCTTCGAGACGGTGACTAGTTGCTCACATCCTTCATCGTATAGAACACCAAATGTTCCCTGTGTACCTAAGGTTAAAATAAATGAGTAAAGTAAATATAAGAGCACAGCTAAACAGCCCCCTAGCCAAGCTTTTACTTTCGAACGATAGAAGAAGAAAAAAATGTGCGGGAGTAGCAAATTAGCTAACGAAAAAGAAAATTCTGTCAATATGATATATGATCTAGATCAAATCACATTTCAAACAAATAAAAAACTAAACCAAAACCCAGATATACACGTTAAACTTATAACACTCCTCTCTTTGCGTCGCGGATTAGATTAGATATAGATGATTGGATGGAGATTGGAGGTTGAGATTTTCTGAAAAACTTCTTCTACCTATTGCAAAAAAAATTACACTGATAGATAAAAGTTAAAACTATGTAACTCTAATAGAATTATTAAATTCGGTCCAGTAGTTTTTTGAGAAAATATCAACTTTATTGAGGCCCCCGGTATACTTATCTCTGTCTTCGACTGTACAGACCACGGCAGTTGACCCAAAATGGCGGCGATATTGTAAATCAAACTTTCAATTTTATAATCAAAAACACAACAAGTGTAACATTTTGGACATTGGACTGTTTTAGAATCCTAACTTGACCAAAATTGGCGGTAATTCGTGAAGGTACCCTCGACAGATTAGACAGGTACAAACTCTTACGACTACGTCAGCTGCCGAGAACTGTAACGTTACGTATCTCTCTCTCTCTTTTTCCTCAGCATACTGCAGCCCACTCCTGGGCATATGCCTCTCCATGAATCCTCCATGTGGCCAGATCCCAAGGTTGTCTGGTCAACACCCAGCCAGCAACACTCTTGATGTCGTCGGCCCATCTGGCCGGTGGTCTGCCCACGCTTCTTCTACCCGTCCGGGGTCTCCACATTAGAACGAACGCACTTACTCCATCGACTATCGTTTTGGCGACAGAGGTTCCCAGGCCCATTTCAATTCGGCCACTCGTTTGCCGACATCCGATGAACGTTACGTATACCTATCTATACTGTGACTTTAATTATATTTCTGCTCGTGGCTCGTAAAGCGAGCGGAATGAAACGCGACCAGCCGTGACTTTGGAGCCCGGAGGTCGCGTGACTATAGTGACTACTCATAGTCGTAAACATAGGATTACGTTTGCACCAACAGTTATTAGTTCACGAGAGCACATTCCGGATTACGAAGTCATCTCCGAAAATAATAGTTTGTTTGGAGTTTGAGGAATGTGGTATCAATCAGTCATAGATTGAAGCTTGACTTGTTTCAATAAGCAAATTATCATATCAGAGCGGATCCAAAAGTTTCATTTTGGTTTACTTTTAGGAATATTTACAGCACTAATGTTAGATTCTGTCGCGAGTTTTCTAATTAGAAGCCATATTGACAGTTCTAAAAGTAGTGCCATTCTTTTTATAACTTTGGTGTTGGAAAAGGGGCAGCATTTTAGGTCTGCCAGGTTTAGTATAGTTTTGATAAACGCACACAAGAATTACTACCACTACGTAATGCTCAGTGCCTAATAACTAAAAACTATTTAGGTATAATGAGGTACCTAACACACAGACCACTTACCCCATAGACCTGTAACAGGAGGGCGCCCGTGTCTGCCCCCGCATGAGCGCAACATTGCTTCGCGACACGTGCCACCTAGATATATTATCGACATGGACGCATCTCTTTAATACGGCACCCCTGGCCCCGGCTTCTTCTCTATGCGCTCATCGGTGACAGAATTTTACGCTTGCCAATTTGTACCGATTCATGTCTATTGGGTAAGTGGTCTGGGAGGTAACATCACAGACAGTCTTGAGCAGAAGCTTAGTGTGAGCTCGCTTACCAAAGAATATGAATTTTTACCTTGCTCTTACAAACGTCAAATTACGTAAACGTTCATCAAAACTGCCTATGATCTTGATTGTAGTGTTCTGTTCTATAAGAAAAGTGAATACAAAAAACTACGCAATGAGACACGTACTGGGAATGAGATTGCACTTTCCGGAGAATAGGGACCTTGCATCTAATAATCTAAGAACGGAAACTGTCAATTTGCTTACACTGAGTGGACAGGCGTTCCCAGACGTCACACAGTCACACAAATTGCATGATGCATCGCCATTAGAGCACATCTTACTCACATCATGATGTCAGTATATTACATGCAAAATCCAACAAGGAAATGTCAAGTAAAAAGGTTTGAGAGATGTCGACAGTGTAATAAAATAGTGGAAAATTCGAAAGACTCTATAACTCGGAGTTAAGTATTCATGAGCCTCAATAAGGTAGAGATTTTATTTGTTTTATTAATGGACTCGATAGTTCGTCATTTGCCAATGTCATGTACAGAATATTCAAGATAGCATAGTCTTCACTTTCTCCAGAGGAGCCGTAGCATCGTCACTCTGGGAACGAAGCAGCTCGACGGTCACGTTCACTTCCGACCCCGTAGTGCGACTCTTGACTTAAGCACGAAACGTCAGATCTTGCACAAATAATCCTATAAATTCACCATACTGTTATTCGCGAACATTTTCCGATTGCTTTAACGTCATTAAAACCACTGTAGACTGTAGACATTAAAATTATCAAATAATTTCGCAACCGTTCGTTTCCCTCCATTTTCAAAAGCCTATAATTCTTTTACAATCACACAGTCTGCAATCATGTTTAGACACTAGCGAAGCATTTAGTTTAGTTATATAAATACGCTTATACTTACCGACTAATTTAAGAGAACTGCCATTAAGACATTTTAAGGTAAAATTATATAAATGGTTATTAGACAAATGCTATTATAACATGAATGAATTTATAAACAATAATAATTGACATTGTAATTAATTAATTAATTTATTTGTGACATATTTAATATTTATTTGACATGGTGTATTTAATAATTGGTTTCATTTTGGAATATTTGGCAATGTTTTTTCTGACATTTTCAAATTTTTTAAGTATGACCGTAATATTTTGTGTTAATGTAATATTGGGGAAAAGTAGAATCCCACTGTGAAATTTTGCATGCCAAACATTTGGCGAAACATGTACGTACAATGTTTACAACTGCCATCCTTTATACCGTGTTTCGAGCAAATAAACTCATTTCATTTCATTTCACGCCAAGTAAGTAGGTACTTATAGTTGTTGACCTTAACGAAGCCTCTGTACTGTACTGAATATACCAACCATCCCAACTGTTAACAGTCTGAGCTCAAACCTAAGAGAGAATTCAACTGATACACTCTCAAGACGTGATCACCATCTCAAGTAAGTATGTCATTTATTATAAACCAATCTTGAGGGCGCATCACGTGATGTCTTTCTCAAGTCGCGGTTCGCCTGCAATCAGCAAATACGTTCTCAAGTGTGAGTTCGACTCTAAACTCTAAAAAGTGAAGTGAGAACTGAGTTTTGTTCATTAATACGGCATTACTCACGTGATACCCGATTCTTAAACGCTCCTGACTCTTATTTATTATTATTATTATTATAACAGTTCTTGAGTCGTGACTTTTTTTTGTAAAATTCTTCCCATAGGGAAAGGCAAAGCCAACGGCATACAGCCTGGTCTGAAGTAAATAGAATGTCTGAATTCTTATAAATACATACATATATACGAAGACAACCTAACCTAAACCTACGCACAACCCTCCCAAACCCCTAAACGAAATAACTCAATGATCCACGCAAGCATCAAGCTATGCAAAAGGAAACCTTGCTAAGAGCACAAAACTTCACAAACACGACTTCTTTCGAGCACTCCAACTAATAGAAACGTTCGCGGACATCTACCTACTGATTAACTTAACGTGATCATTATTCACTAAATACCACGGAAACTATTTAATTAGAATTTTCACAAAAAAGTAGCTAATGGCGTTTCGCGCGCTTAACAAGGAATCCCCGACTCTTTATTTATTCTCTTTATTCTTTTTTTTTATGTGACTCTTATTTGTTTAAGGGTCGTTCCCCACCGATCCAGGGCCTGTCAGGCCAGCATCACAGGCTGATAAATAGTCTCTTATTTCTAGGCTAAGAAGATCTAGACGTCTACTGATTTACTAAGATGACACTCTGGAAGATTTATTTAGTACAAGATAAATCTAAAATTAGGCAGAGTGGAAATTGACTTGTTCCACAGTTTATTTCGAAGAAATATCTATACCTATACCTCAGCCCAAATTAAGTGTCTTATTTTGTAAACAAAAACTACCCTACCTTACTAACATTTGAAGCTGCTCTGTGATTATTGCATAGTTATTTTCACATTACTAGATCGGATGACTTTATTTTCACAATGATGAACAGGTTCGATCAATCAGTTCCTTCAGTGTTACATCACAACAGGTAATTAGACAATCATATTTGTTTACAAAATAAGATACTTGATTTGAGCTGCGGTATATATTAAGGTTTACCCTAACAGGGACCATACTACCTAATAACAAATAACTAACATAGACATAAACACAGCTAAGGAAAAAAGTAACACGCTAACATCTTTAGTTTATAGTTTTATTTCATAAGTTGTTTTTTTTAGATATTAAATTAGTTTTGTAGTAGTTAGTTTTTTTTGCAATAAATTGGAAAAAAACACACTAACATCATTTGAAATGTAATAAGTATGAGGTAACAAAGCTAAATAAATAATAATAATATAAATATATTTGAAAAGATAAATTTATCTGAAGCCTTTACCCTCGATGACTCCCTGTAGTGTCTCCGCCTGCAGGCGCAGGGTTCACGTCAATTGCGTCAATTTGTCGACCTTCAGCGCAAGATGGCATTACGAGAACTATTCGCAACTCATTACGCGCTTGTCACATACAATGGAGCGTGATGGAAAATAGATGGAAATTACACCGCCCCGCCGCCTTTCAAGGTACCGGCATGATGGAATATCGCAGCGCTCTATGGAGAGAGACTTGAGTATATTTTGTATGCAGGTCTCCATCCGTATTGTCATTTTTGGGGTTCCGAACCTCACGAGGAAACAAGGAACCCTTATAGGATCACTTTGTTGTCCGTCTGTCAAGACCTATATCTCAGGAACGCGTGAAGGGATCAAGTTGAAATTAATACCTAATACTCAGGTCTGCAACCTTATGCGGCTGTGTAAAAATCAACCTTTTACGTTAACGCAATCAAAAGATATGGCCGTTTATGTCGAATTTAGGCGCATATTTGTATGAAAAAACTCAAAACCTATAAAAAATATAGGGTACTTCCCGTTGACCTAGAATCATGAAATTTGGCAAGACGCTAGGTCTTACAGCACAAGTAAAGGAAAATATTTCCTAATCGCTCCCCAAAAAAATTTTTTTGGTACTAAGAGGAACATCATTTTTATTTCACTTTACGATGAAATAAAAATGATGTTCCTCTTAGTACGGTGGAACACAGAGAAAGGTGTACAGGAGAGTTTTTAGGGTTGAGATTTTCTCGAAAACTTATTGACCTATTGCAAAAATTCTTTCACTGTTTGATAGATAAAAGTTAAAACTATGTAACTGTAAAATATTATTAAATTCGGTCCATTAGTTTTTGAGAAAATCTCAACCTTATTGAGGCCCCCTGTATACTTATCTCTGTCTTCGACTGTACCAAAAAAGTTTTTTTTTGGAGTGATTAGGAAATATTTTCCTAATCACTTCACTGTCCAGAGTGAGCTGTAAATATACCAAGGTATTGCGTATTATTGTTTAGATTACAAACTTATATTTGCAGATCTTTTCGTTAGAGTAAAATTTCAGTGCGCGAGTCCGACTTGCACTTGGGCGGTTTTTTATTTATTTATTGAAGGTTTAACTGTGATCTGACTGGGTCAGTGTGAAATGGATTAAATTTTATTGCTAAATAAAGATAAAAGACATTGCCACATTTCAATGGAGCTTTGCCCCACCTACAAAACTAAGTGACCATTTAAGCTGTACCTATCATTTTGTTGGGGACTCATTACAGGTTTCATATTGCATAATCATAATCAGTATCATTTTCTACTACTCTCGCAACTCCTATAGAAGAATAACAAAAACAATGAATAAATCGCTTCGATTTCTTACTATTTTCTGAATTCCTAATTAAGCTGTTTTTTTTCGACTCGCTAGATGTACAAAACTTTATTTTAAACCAATAATTTTAATAAAATACGGAGATATTTTTACATTTTATCGTTATCTTGTACATCTAGCGGTTGATGGTGGGGCTGAATCTGGCATTGTCATTTGTATACGAACTCCATAGTTTGCACCGAACTTTAAACAATTGACAATGATTGAACGTTTCGTCATCTATGAATAGCCGAGGCCGTCTCCTGACTCCTGCCGACAGGAATAGCATTGCCTAATGGGAATGGACAGCACACGGCGAGAACGACACAGCTAGAGATGTACCTACACTAGTTCTTACAAACTCATACCTACTTTATATAAAGGGGGCGCACTACAAAAAAACTTGCGTCATCGAGTACCACCCTTGGATAGGTTATGTGATGGATATGCTTCTTAATTATATTACCTCAGCCAATCCTGGAGCGTTCTTGCAGGAGACAAAATGAGAGTTGATTTTTTTGGTAAAAATTTATGTCATCGAGTAGGTACGGTGGAACACAGAGAAAGGCGTACAGTACAGGAGAGTTTTTAAAGTTGATATTTTCTCAAAAACTACTTGACCTAATGCAAAAATTATTTCACTGTTTGATAGAGAAAAGTTAAAACTATGTAACTGTAAAAGAATTATTAAAATCGGTCCAGTTCTTGATAAAATCTCAACCTTATTGAGGCCCCCGGTATACTTATCTCCATCTTCAACTGTACCAACCAACTTTACTCCGGTGGCTCAGAATCATATCTTAATTATTATATTTTTATTTTATTTGGAGACAAACAGTTTTTCTAAATTCCTTTTTTATTTAAAAACCTACAGCCTCCCAAATTAACAGCTAATCTGACAATATATATCATGCATTTCCAGAGTTTATTTTGTGAATTTACTTATAAGTTCCTCGAGCAGAACTAGTTCGCGTTCAGTTACATCTCTACGCAACAGGATCTCTTCAATCCCGCCGGGTTCGCCCTCGCAAATGTACACACGACGCAGATCAGTAACACTTGCAGTACGATTTGAACTCTTACGAGGCAGACAATAAGAACGGTCCAAAGTCTAAAGTGTTACGGTTGATGTACTTTGGCTGTACCTAATACCAGCTATACCACAGCCCAAATCAAGTGTCTTATTTTGTAAACAAATACGATCGTCTAATAACCTGTTGTGATGTCACACTGAAGGAACTGATTGATTGAACCTGTTCATCATTGTGAAAATAAAGTGATCCGATTTAATAATGTGAAAATAACTATGCAATAATCACAGAACAGCTTAAAATGTTAGTAGGGTAGGGTAGTTTTATTTATAATTAAGTAAATTAAGTTTGTAATTAAGTAAATTTAAGTAATTATACATATAAATTTATCTATCCCACATTGTTATCATTAGCTATATGTATATTGTGGATATGTAATGTATGTCTATATCATAAATTATATTTTCTCGATCCCGGACAAGCCAGGCTGGAAGAAATCTCTTTATTAGAGATAAGCTCGACCAATGTACAGTACATACATTATTTATCATGTAAACATTTCTTTAAGTAAAAGAAAATAAGACTCAAATATCAATAATTAGGGCTGTTTCAACTAGATTAAGGGGTACAAGACGAAGAGTGCGAGGGATAGAATGTGAAGATGGAGCTGGTATGTCTGTGTGATTTTAATTAGGGTTTTATTATTATTATGTATCTCTCTAGGTTTCACGGGTCTAAGAAAACCCGGTCCTTTGAAAGGCTTGCACGGAGACATAGGTCCAACGCGTAGAGGCCCCTTAGAGAACTTTAATTTGAAGGGATATGTGATGCACCTAGCGGGACCCGTCTCTGAGCGCATCTGACTGCACTCAATGACAGACCCCGTCAGGTGCATAAACCATTGCAGTGATTGGAAATTACAACTTAATTGGGACTATTGGTTTGGGGTGTTGGTGGGTCAGTCAGTCTGGTCTATAGAGCGAGACGTCGGACACCTGCCATGATCACATTGTCTCGAAGTTATGAAAAAATTGGCAGGCGGTGACTCGCCACTCACTAGATGGGCCCTCAACATGGTCGTCAGAAAGACATTAGAGTTTATTATTATTATTAGAGTTTATTATTATTATTATTCTATTTAATTAGTTTTTATGTCATTATTTTATAAATTTCTGTTATTTCTTTAAGTAATAATTTTTGTGTGCAATAAAGTATAAGTAAAGTAGTTTTTGTTTACAAAATGAGACACTTGATTTGGGCGTCGGTTTACATATGTACATAGCAATTGTTATTCCCGTGACTCGCTCTTGTTATCCAATAAAACCTTTTAACGACCAAATTACGCTTTTGCGACTATTTTTACATTACGAGGAAATACTCGGTCGCCATCTATTTCGGGTCATAATCTTGTGTGATATCGGGCAAGGGTTTTTGTTACAAACATCCTTGTTCGCCTGTTTACATTGCACGCTACTTACTCCGCGTTTATGGCAATGAGCCTTAGTTATTAAACCCTACAGTTTACTAAGACTCGGCATAGAGTTTAGAACCTAAGCTCTATGTAGGGCTGGCCATGGGGCTCTACATACATATAGTGGGCACACGCGCATTATACACACACGCATTCACCCTCACACCCTCTCACACGCACCCTCACACACACACACATACTAACACACCCTCTCTCTCACACACACACACTTTCCACGACCATCACCACTCACATATACCTAATTAGTACCTAATGCTTATTTTCTTATTTCTGTTTCTAAATGTGTATGGCCTGGTGATCTGTAACACAGGCTTACACCTAGCACAGACACCAGACTCTCGCATCTTAGAACAATAACATTGCTATTGCTAGTTGTATCTTGTACCTACCATTCTTTGATGTAAGATAAACAAAGATTTTTATTATTTATTATTATTATTAGTTTAGGACCTAAACTATATGTAGAGCTGGCCATAGAGCTCTACATAGATATAACTTACGACTTAGGAAACTCTATGTAGAGCAGTCTATATAGCTCTACATAGGTATACTTTAGGACTTAGGAAACTCTATGTAGAGCTGTGTGTTCAAGGTATACATTTAGGACTTAGGAAACTCTATGTAGAGCAGGCTATATAGCTCTACATAGGTATAATTTAGGACTTAGGAAACTCTATGTAGAGCTGTGTGTTCAAGGTATAGTTTAGGACTTAGGAAACTATGTAGAGCTGTGTGTTCCATGTAGAGCTCTGCTGTCCTCGCTCGGCCGCGCTCTATTTCGCGCACTTTCGCGGCTCGCGTCACGTGTGTCTGCTCTACCCTCCTTCATTATAATATCGACAGCGACACGCCTAACTTTGTACTTTATACTCTATGTTACACAATTTCCTCTGGGGTCTGTACTGTACTCTCCTATATTGACAAATCATTTTAAGTATAGGTAGAGTCGAAGACAGAGATAAGTATACAGGGGGCCTCAATAAGGTTGAGATTTCCTCAAGAACTACTGGACCGAATTTAATAATTCTTTTACAGTTACATAGTTTTAACTTTTATCTATCAAACAGTGAAAGAATTTTTGCAATAGGTCAAGTAGTTTTTGAGAAAATCTCAACCTCAAAAACTCTCCTGTACACCTTTCTCTGTGTTCGACCATACCTACGTACTTAAAGCTACATTCATAATCTCACCCAAACCCACGTTTTCACGCCACAACTTTAACGCCAGCCACCAGGCAGCGGTCTTCACACCTAATTCAGCAATTCTGAATCACGCTCTAGGTTTTATTAGGCTAACAACAGATCAAGTGTAACACATTGGACCGTTCTTATTACCTGCGTAGTACGAGTTACAATCGTACTGCAAGTGTTACTATTGATCTGCAGTTATCCGTACTTTTAAAATTGCAATTAGAGATCCACGCATCTACCGACTCCATCCTCAGTTCGTGAATTTCATGACTTTTTTTTCAGTGACTATCTAATAAACTGTAACGAAACCAGTGATACCCAATGGTCTGCAGGTTAGCCTTGAATTCATTCGATATTTAGTGGACGGTTATGCTTGTGACATATATTAATTCTGCACAGTGTTTAAGTAAATTAAACAATTTGGAGAAAAATAAAATATTTACAATTATTTCAACTATCAAAAAAATTCTTCATTAGATATGCATTGTTACGTGCTTTGGAGATTATATATTTAAAGGTATTTTTAATTTTTTACAATGATTTCTTTCACTGGAATTTGACCCAATGGTCATTCCTAGGGTCATTGTGTGACCTAGGAGTAAAAAGGTAGTTTGGGTAACTCTGCTCTACCAACAAGTTCAAATGATCACAGGTCGCAAACATACACACGTACAGCGTCTATAAATAATTCCGTGACGTATAATTTAATATGACGTTTGTACCTATTGTCGTGTTTACAGCAGTTAGAGTACAGTCGACAGCACATTGCAATCCAGGCTGTATTACCGCCGCGTAGAGTGCCCGAGTGTTAACTGGTAGGTCTAGGTAAGTTGTGTGAGGAGTAGCTGCATCACGTGGAGCGGCGCGTGCGCAAGTGCGATATAAGAATAAGATGAGACTCATTTCCTCCCAAACCCCTAAACGAAACAACTCAACGATCCACGCCATCATTGAATTATGCAAGGAAACATTGATAAGAGCACAAAACTTCACAAACACGACTTCTTTCGAGCACTCCAATTAATTGAAACGTTCGCAGACATCGTGAACATTAACAATCACTAAATACCATGGAAACTTTTTAATTACAATTTTCACTAAAAAAGGTAATATGTAGTTTTTGAGATAATCGCTACCTTAAAAACTCCCCTGTACACATTTCTCTGTGGATCTACTAAAATATCGTCGTAGGGGCTTTTCAAAATGGCGGGAAACGACGGTTGCGAAATTATTTGATAATTTTCATTTTAATGTCTACAGTGCTTATTTTGTGTTTAACATTAAATTAATCAGAAAATGTTCGCGAATGACAGTATGGTGAATTTATTGGATAATTTGTGCAAGATCTGAAGTTTCAAGCTTTCAAGCTAGCTCGGGAATGCATATGACTGTCGAGCTACTTCGTCCAGAGTGATGACGCTACGGCGACTCTTCTGGATGAAGAAAGGAAGACTCTGATACCCAGAGTGACGACGCCATGGCGACTCCTCTGGAGGAAGATAGAAGACATATTGATATATTGAATACTAGCTGTACCCCGCAACTTCGTTTGCATAGAAAAAGTTATATGCTCAGATCACATACCGCCATGGCTTGTAGCCTATCAGCTGTCCGGATATTTCAGCTATCTCCTAGTGAAACTCCCGTCAAAATCCCTTCAGTAGTTATGGCGTGATACTTGAACATAGTCACAAACAGACAAAAAATCAAAAAAATAGTGTTTTCACAGTCAGCATCAGTATCGATCCTAAAACATTATTCTTTTCCAAAAATATCCAATACATAACTTTTTTACAGTCTTATTATATATGTATAGATTCTGTAACATGACATGGCAAATGACGAACTGTCGAGTCCATTAATAAAATAAATAATATCGTCGTAGCCGCGCCTCCGTGGTTCCCGTACGTCCGCAGACAGAGGGGCCGGATCGGCGCGGGCAGACGCAACAATACGCATCCTGTTCTCAATGCGGAGCCCGTACCTTGTGTCTTGTCTGATCTAACATCTGACGAGCCGACGCCTGGTAACAACGTTGTTTTGTTCTTAGGCTACGCCTCCCTGTGTCGATCTAAAACTAAGGGAAGCTTGGCGATTAGGCCAGTCATTAAAGGACAACTCCTTAACAGTAGGTAATTCAAGGAAAGGACATTGCCACATTTCAATGGATCTTTTCCCCACCTACAAAACTACGTGACCATTGAACCATATCATTTTGTTGGGGATTTATGACAGGTTTTATATTGCATAATCACAATGTAGGAGTTGCGAGAGTAGTAGAAAATGATAACAAAGACAATGAATATTTCGCTTCGATTTCATACTATTTTCTGAATTCATAATTAAGCTGTTTTTTCGACTCGCAACTTGTACAAAACTTTATTTTAAACCAATAATTTTAATAAAAAATGGAGATATTTTTACATTTATTCGATATTTTGTTCATCATGCGGTTGATGGTGGGGCAAAATCTGGCATTGTCATTTGGCACAGTGATCAGTTTCAGCGACAGATGAATTATTGTTGGAGTCTCCATACAAACACTCGCCAGAATGACTGGCCTAGGTTGTGTCACTGGACTTACGAAGGTCCCGGTTCGATCCCCGGTTAGCCCCCGTGGTTGTGTGACTAGACTTACGATACGGAGGTCCCAGGTTCATTCTCGACCCCTCGTTAGTAGGGCCTAATTTGTTGCAAACCACCTCTAGTATCACCCCTTTCAAGGAATGTATCGAATTTCCAATAATCTCGTATAGAGCGGTCGCCCAAACTTAAACTTGCTAGAACATTATGAAACTTTTGGAAATCTGCATCTATTATACCCTTCAGCGGTGCGTGCGTGGAGTGAAACCGAGTGAAACGCGTTGCTGTTTCATAAATAAAATAGCGGGTAGGTGCAACAATCGATAGCTACTTCATAACTAGGTATTTATGTCACGGCCCGCGACGACGGCGGCCCCAATGCTCCATTTGACTGTCGCGGAAGGCTGCCAGGGTACTGCCAGGGAACGACAGAGCTTGGAACATCATCAGTCTATGTCCCCACTGCTCGGGCACAGACTTTCCCTTACACAGACAGCTGTTTTGTGCACGAGCTATTAGGAGCTCGCTCCTGACAGTTTTAAGACCCCGAACTAAGGCTCGTATTAATAAAACTCACTCATAGCCCAAAAGTCAATCTTGAGAACGACCTCAAGATGGCGGTCCTATTAATAAACGCAACTTAGGTGCGCGTTTAGGAATCGGGTATCACGTGGGTAACGCCGTATTAATAAACAAAACTCGGTTCTCAAGAGAACTGTCAAACTCACACTTGAGAACGTATTTGCTGATTGCAGGCGAGCCGCGACTTGAGAAACACATCATGTGATACGCCCTCAAGATTGGTTTATTATTAAATGACATACTTGAGATGGTGATCACGTCTTGAGAGTGTATCAGCTGATTTCGCTCTTGAGGGCGGGTTTGAGCTCAGACTATTAATACGGGCCTTAAACTCGAAGGAAAAACTTAACCGAATGCTCTCAAAATGTTTACGTTTTGGTTTTGCTGTAAGTTAACATTGGCATTCTAAATAAAAAATAAATCGTTAATGGAGAACATCATTTAAGGAAACCTGCATGCCGAAGAAACAAATCTACTTACTTACTTACTCCGCTGGCTCAGGGACCCGAAGTGGATCCTGGCCTCCGCAACGAGAAGCTGACAGTCGGTGCAGGTCTCGACCTCGTCCTTCCAGCGGTACCGAGGACGCCCGACCGGCCGACGGCCGAAACAAATCTAAAGCATGTTTAATCTACCACTCCGCACTCCGGCCCACGTAGTGCATCATGTTACGAACTCCCTCGATGTAAGGGAAAGTGTGCTGGACCCGAGCGTGCATTGTGACGTGCGAAAAGATACTTAAGAACCTACGCAATGTAGATAAGTATTTAATACTTACTTGCAATAAAGAGATTCTGATTCTGAGGAGTGGCGACATAAAAATAGAGATTATGATGAAATCCATAGCGAATGTTGGTGCAATGGACCGATTTTTATAAGTAATTCTTTACAGTTAGGTACATACCTACCCACACTACTAGTTCATTTTTATTTTTATTAATGGACTCGACAGTTCGTCATTTGCCAATGTCATGTTACAGAAAATTCAATAGTCTCCTATCTTCCTCCAGGTGACTCGCAGTAGCGTCTTCACCCTGGGTAGCCGCGTCTTCATCCAGAGGAGTCGCCGTAGCGTCATCACTCTGGACGAAGCAGCTCGACAGTCACGTTCACTCCCGAGCTTGTAGCAGGAACTCTTGATAAAAGCTTGAAACTTCATACCTTGCATAAATAATCCAACAACTTCACCATACTGTCATTCGCGAACATTTTCTGATTAATTTAAAGTGATATTAAACACAAAATAGCCCCTATAGACATTAAAAGGAAAATTATCAAATAATTTCGCAACCGTCGTTTCCCGCCATTTTCAAGAGAACCCAAATAAGATCCTATTCCCTGATCTGAGTGTTTACCGCTGTACTCAAGTTATGTACCTACCTACTTACTTATAACCGAAATTCATTCTATCGATGAGAAGCTCGCTCAAATACTTTGATGACTCGATCTGCTAATTTAGCGTTGTAAATTATATTCTCTACTGCCTATATATCCTCTTAGTAATTTGTGTTGCCTATTAAGATTATGCTATCGTACGATGATTGGAGTCAATTGGTTAATTCCCTACGTCGCAGAACAAGTGCGTAGTGGATAGCGGATGTCATCAAGTGGCCGACAATGCTCGCGAAATATTCAACGCGGGGGCGGGTCCGGGCACGCAGGAATGCTCCTATAGAATGTGGACCGCGACCTCTTGTGAACCCAGCCGAATCCTTGGTTCATAATAGAGTCGTTATCAGTCTATTGTATGTCCCTCTGCCGGGAAGACTTTGCCTTATAGAGAACTCGAGCCATGATCCACGACGCGGACCCAGTGTAGATTGGATTAGATTAGGCATATTTTTTCAGTATTTCTTCGCCAGGGTATTGAATCGGTGTGCTAAATGGAATACCTCTATTTAATAGGTAGGTAGGTTATTAACTTAAATGACATTAATTAAGTATTATTATAAAAATAAAATTACTTGATTAAAAATTAAAATTACTTGATTAAAAATTAAAATTACTTGATTAAAAATTAAAATTACTTGATTAAAAATTAAAATTACTTGATTAAAAATTAAAATTACTTGATTAAAAATTAAAATTACTTGATTAAAAATTAAAATTACTTGATTAAAAATTAAAATTACTTGATTAAAAATTAAAATTACTTGATTAAAAATTAAAATTACTTGATTAAAAATTAAAATTACTTGATTAAAAATTAAAATTACTTGATTAAAAATTAAAATAATTAGTTAATAAAATAAATAATAACGCCTAATTAGGCGTTTAGAAAAACTGAGCAAGAAAGTTGAAACTGACGTTACAGGCCACATTACACATGATGTAATATCGAAAAACGGATTACAATTTATCGTCAGCATGTCTATGAGAAATATGTATATGAGAGGGTGGCTGGAAGAGGCTCAGGACAGGGATGGATGGAAGAGGAGGGGGGAGACCTTTGCCCAGTAGTGGGACAATTTATAGGTTAAAAAAAAATGTCTATGAGAGTCGATTGATGCAATAAAATCAACGACTTTCATACCACAATGACAATTTTTCTATGAAAACACGGAAAGAATGTCTATAACTTCCTGTAAGATTCAGTCGCTTCCTAGAACAGCAAGGCATACGTATTCATAAAGTTACGCCACCGTTTAGGCCCCCTGTCCCTTTCTACCTTAACCATTTTTGACGAAGTATGAAAGGGATAGCAATACGATTTAAGGTAAGTGAGGTTTACGAATAACAGCAGAAGTCTCATAGGCTTATTCATCAAAACTGCTGCTTCGTAACAACTGATATTGTAAAATACTTACACAAAAACCCTCAATGAGTCAGACCGCCATATACTCAGCCATTAAAATCTAAATAGCATCTTCGGCCCGCAACGGATAAGTTCCTCGAATAATACAATATTCAATAACGAGGTTAATGAAGCGTTATGCAATATCCGCGGGCTCTCGGGAACAACGCAGGTTTCAATTAAGCGGCCGTAATGGAATCACTCGCAGGATTACCGCGCCGTAGGACGGTCTATGGGCGTCTTATTAACTTTTCTTTTGCTGGGTATTCTCTCTCATACTGAATGGATATTAAAAGTGTTATTACTTTGGTTTCATCTAGCTTATAGGTGGTATTATATGTAAGAAATACAATCAACCCCTCTACTTTGGCATTAATTGACCTGACATGAGCTTCTTTCAATATCCAAGTACAAGTCCGTCTTTGTACGTTTTTTTTCTCTATGTGGGTATTTAGTTTTGTAAGGAATAATAGTACTTGAATTGAAGTTTGAATAAAGTGTTCACAAAAAGATTTTTAGAAAATCTTTATAAAATAATAATCGTAAATTCACATTTTACAATTTCATTTCAATACAAGTGTTACATTTGTAATACAAAATAAAATAGGCAATTATGTTATTTTGTATTGAGAATCAAGTTCTCTCTGCCAATCCCACTTCCTTTTACAAATAAGTAAAGAAGACATTTATGTAACAATATGGAAAGTAAACAAATTAAGAATTATACCTAATTACTATGCTTATTTATATTTATTTATTTTATTAATGGACTCGACTGTTCGTCATTTGCCAATGTCATGTTACAGAAAATTCAATGTATAACAGTCTTCTATCTTCCTCCAGGGGAGTCGCCGTAGCGTCGTCACCCTGGGTAGCCGCGTCTTCATCCACAGGAGACGCCGTAGCGTCAATCACTGTGGACGAAGCAGCTCGACAGCCACGTTCACTCCCGAGCTCGTGGTGGGAATCTTGACCATGGCGCCAAACTTCAGATCCTGCTTGAACTCTCCAATAACTTCACCATACTGTCATTCGCGAACATTTTCTGATTAATTTAACGTGATATTAAACACAAAACACCCACTGTAGACATTAAACTGAAAATTATTAAATAATTTCGCAACCGTCGTTTCCCGCCATTTTCAAAAAAACCGACCGCGACCGTTTTCGTTTTCATTTTGACACTTGAACGATATACATTGCTGCTTCTCGTTGTAGTTTGTTAAAACTTGCAAAAACATAGCAGCAATGTATAGCGTCCATGTGTCAACTTGAAAGCGATTACGATAACTTTGGTGCAGTGTTCGCTTACGGAATTCACAGACGCGGCCCTGAGCCACCTGTCCACCTAGCTTAATTGTATACCTTTTTTTTTTCAAATGACTGTGCATACATTATCGTATTGGGGATACCTGTGAAGATATTGTAGTTGTAATAAATAAATAAATAAATAAATAACGAATGAAAGTCGCGGTCACCCCACTGACCTGACATGAGCTTCTTTCAATATCCAAGTACAAGTCCGTCTTTGTACCCTTTTTTTCTCTATGTATTTAGTTTTGTAAGGAATAATAGTACTTGAATTGAAGTTTGAATAAAGAGTTTACAAACAAAGATTTTTAGAAAATCTTTATAAAATAATAATCGTAATCAACAATTTTACAATTTCATTTCAATACAAGTGTTACATTTGTAATACAAAATAAAATAGGCAATTATGTTATTTTGTATTGAGAATCAAGTTATCTCTGCCAATCTCATTTCCCTTTACAAATAAGTAAAGAAGACATTTATATGTAACAATATTGAAAGTAAACAAATTAAGAATTATACCTAATTATTACTTATTAAGATAAAGTTAAATAATTTTTTAAATGCTTATTATCAACATGATTCAATTACGCTAAGTTGTATTACGTATCATTGCGGCCGTTTTTGGCATATTTGTGAAAACATAATATATGTAGGTACTCAGTTGATGGACAGGGGCAATAAAATTTTAAAGTTATTTGACAGCGACATAAGTTTAAGAATTACTCCCGTTCGCCAGAGTAACGCGATCTTTAAAATTAATAATAGTGAATTTTACCGTCCGCCGCCGCCGCCGCTTCGAAAAGGGGCAATCTCTTATTTTAGTCATTAGTTATTTTCTACTTATTAACAATTATTTCCACTGACCACTACTTCGCCGTGACTATTTTAATTCTTTTTTCTGGAGTCCAGGTAGTGCCTATACAATGTGGGAAGACTGGCCAGGATTGCATTTGGAGAAAAGCTTTCATGTAAAAATTCCCATTCTCCCTCTGTCCAAGGCCTTAGCTGAGGTTAACAATAATTACAATGAAACTAGTGAAGATTTTTTTGGGTTTTTATTTCTAGGCTTACAATAATGGAGGTCCTTAGATCCTGGAAGGATACAGCATCTGGAACGAGAGGAAATGCTTTTAGTACAAGTAAAAGATAAGGTGTTCCACATTATAGAAGAATACAAAATATTATCCTCAGTGAAGTTTTGTCCACATTTAATTCAGGTTTCAAATGTCTAAACATCATTGGAAATAGATTGTATGGGATGGCAATTCATTCTCGAATATTCGTGGGGCCGAATATCGTGTCGATATATGGGTGGCCTTGAATTCATTCGACAAAATTAAATGGATGTTTAGGCTTGTGGCATACATTAATTCTGCATAATGTTTGGGAAAATAAAAAAATATTTACAATAAAATCAACATTTTTTTTGTAAACCTATATATTGTCCCACTGCTGGGCTCTTCCATCCATCCGTCCTGAGCCTCTTCCAGCCACCCATCCCTGTATCTAACGACATCGTCTCTCCACCTACGCCGAGGTCTGCCCCGACGCCGACCGTCCGATGGCACCCACTCTGTGACAGTCCGGGCCCATCGGTCTTTTTTTTAAATTGTATGTGCATCGTTACTGTGCTTGGGAGTTTTTACATTTTAAGGTATTTTTAATTTTTTGCAAGGATATCTTTCACTGGAATTTGACCTAATGGTCATATCTAAGGTCATTGTTGATTTACTAAAAAACCTTACCAATTCAATATTTAGCAAAAGTCCCCCAGTTTCAATTTGTCGAATGAATTCAATGACACCCTGTATAGAATCAGAATCTTGATATTGTAAGTAAATAGGCACATTGTGTATATGTACACTTTTCTGAATTTTCTTTTACACCTCTTTGCAAAGAAAATCTTTTAACGTTCATGGACAGTAGAAATTACGAAATGACAGTGAAAATTCTCAACTACTGTCATAACCGTGGGGGATTCTAAGTATGTGCGTGTCAAGACCGACAAAAATGTACCTACAACCTTTATTTTGACAGTACACATACCTATTTTCTACACAGAATGACAGTGGGACCGCTCCACAAAGAAAACCGCCTACGAACGCCGCGGGAGATGCCGTTGTGTCTTTTTAAATGCATCAAAATACTACGTCATACGCCGTACTGTCATTTTCCGAATACTCAAAGTACGGCATATGCCGCCACTGTCCATGAACGTGTAATAATATAACCATAACATTTTTAATAACTAAAAGATAACTATAGTAGAGTAGACCATTCGTTCACTCAACATAATCATTCATAATCGTACGGCCAACGCCATAACACGAAATATCGACCATTTCATGAGATGGCCAATTTAACGATCTATTGATCGACCAAGACACATGTATTTCAAATCAGTACTGACCACTCGTATCCTATGTCCCATCGCATGTGCTGGCAGGTTGTTCTTGAAGCGTGCACGGACACTGCCCGCATTCCCATGAGGCCTCGTCACCTTGCCCCAGATCGCACGGAGCTTGCTCTTCTTGCCCCGAGGACCACCGGCTATCGGGGTACGTTTCTTCGCTCTGTACACATACACGCAGCGCTTGCCCGCATAGAACATAGCATCATCACGACCACGGGCACCCTCAACCTGGAATTGACAGGATTTTAAATTAGATGCTAAGTTTAAAAAGGTAAATGGTTGGATTCAAGGTAATGATAAATCAGTGATAGTTTTTGTCCACATTTAGTTCAGGTTTCAAATGTCTAAGCATCATTTTAGGAGGTTCTAAGCAGGTAAGTTCGAAGGTGGTAGGGATTTTATTTATGAGAAGTGAAAGGCTGATTTACTAGTGATGCTACTTTACTTCAGATGTTATTATGAACAGCTGATGTCATTATTGTTTTGTTTATGGTATGTATGATTTTGATAGTGACAATATCAATGGTTTTATTCCTAGAATTGTATATATTGCACATATGTTTTGTTATGTTTTATGTATGAAACATAAAACCATTGTAACCTACCAACCAATATACAAATATTATGGCCAAAATTCAACATCTTCTTTAGATAGGACTTGTGATACGGTTGAGGTTATCCTGAGTCCAATCCACTTGTATTCTACAGTCGAAGACAGAGATAAGTATACATGGGGCCTCAATAAGGTTGAGATTTTCTCAAAAACTACTGAACTGAATTTAATAACTCTTTTACAGTTACATAGTTTTAACAGTTATCTATCAAACAGTGAAATAGTTTTTGTAATACGTCAAGTAGAGAAAATCTCAACCTTAAAAACTCTCCTGTACACCTTTTTCTGTGTTCCACCGTACTATTCTATTACTTATATTTGTGCATTGTTTGTGTGTCAAATAAACATATTCTGTTCTAAATCTGTACAATACAAATCCTGTAGGTTACCCGTGTCTTCTGACACTATTTTTTTTATTTTACATTTTCGGAATACCAACAGCTGTAAAGTACAGTCGATGATTTACAAAAACAATTTTCAACGCAGCCAGTAATAGGTATTCGCAAATAAGGATCAGGTGCAGAGTCAAATCAATACAATGGAAGTAGGTTATGTTTTCATACACTACATGTCTCTGCCACCCTCAACTGTGAGACATGAGGCTTACAAATCAAAAAGACCGTAGATATACCCTCAAGAAATACTAACAAGTCAGACCCTAATACAACTCTAGAAACCCCTTCCATTCATAACCCTATTTTATTTATGATAACTGTTATTATGCCAAAATCCGTACCTTGAGCAGTGCTGTGTTTTCGTGCTGGTTGCGCAGCCCCCGCTTGTATCCCGTAAACACGGCCTTCGCGTACAGGCGGCCGTGGCGCGGCTTGGGGTTCACCTTGCGCGGCACCTTCGCGGGCTCCGCGGGCGCTGCCGGCGCGGCCTTCGCAACCTTCTCCTTAGGAGCCTTCGTCCGAGGCGCCTTCGCCTTGGGCGCGGCTGACGTCGACGGCGCGTCTGCCATTCCTACAACACCAACCACAACTTTCTCACTTTTGAGGTTATGTTGACATCCAAAAACTAATCTCAAATTATCTCCGTGAAATACACTAATCCAGCAATAAAATGGAAATTTGAGAAATGCAGTGTTGTGTTATTTTACAAATTTACAGTTATTTCATACGGAAATTGTAAATAAAAGGGAAAATGTAAAAATTCTGGCACACTAACCGGAAACTTGAAATTGAAAGAACGGAAAAGTGTTGCCTACTACAAAATATAATTTACCTACTCTACTCCTACCTAAACCATTAAACCATATTTCAGGTGAAAATTGCAAGTACTTTCTTAATACGAAAGTACTGTGTATAAGAAACTTATGTGTGTACTTGTAATAAAAGATAACCCTAGAATAACGACTTAACCTGAAAGAATTCCATTCATTTAGCTCGGGATAAATAAGTCAGAGTCACTAACCCTAGGGGCCCTAGGGTTATCTTTTATTGCAAGTGGGGGTTAATAAAATATCATGTCGAATATTCCAAACAATTTGGGGAAAATTAGGTACCTTCCGAAAAACTTTTCTGTACTTATAAAAAAATGGAAAACTTTCAACATTAATGTTGACATAAATAAAAGAAGTAATTACTTCACTCAGTGTGGCATGGAATCTTTTATGTCAAAGTATTCTTAAACTTTCTAACTGAGTAACGAGAAATATAATGAAAAGAAATATATTCTATATTGCATAGAATGTAAGGATATAAACTTTTCATTTTTTATCTATTTTATTTCCCTGTTTTACGGGTGTTGTTTTCTTGCTGGCAATGTAGATTTTCGTTCGAAAACTCTAGAATAGATAACGTTTAGAAATCGTTAAAAAATAAGATAAGTACAAGATAATATTATCATACATGTCTAATTTCTATTACTTGCTATAGAAACATACCTAAAAAATTAATATAGAAATAATAGAAATTGTGTCATATTATTTTATCACAACAATAACTTTATTATATTTTTCACCTGGCTACTGGACAACTGTCTGATTTGGACCAATCAGAGAAAACCACGAAAAGAGACGAAGCGAAAATGGATTGTGGCTCTGTCAAATAAATTAGTTTGTATTGTATAAATTGGATATATTTACGATAAAGACTGGTGTAATTATAATTTATTATAATAATGGACTACATAACGAATATCAACTGGAACAAAGTCACGCCATGCCTTGTGTTATTAGTGCTAGAATTAGTCTTAGAATGTGAGTCGAATCGAGGGTTATCTTTACGGGTTTATCAGGTTTCTGGTGGATTTTGTTGTAAATTGTGCGGTTTAGTTTCAGAGTGCGCGTCTCAGGGCGAGGTGAATAAGCATTTGGAGCTGGGGCGGGACTTCCTGGCGCGGGGACAGCTATCGGACGCTCTGACGCACTATCATGCCGCAGTCGGTGAGTTCCCGACCTTCCTCGTCAGAACAGAGCCTGTGACCCACTCTCGGTGCCAAGGTCACCTAGATGTTCCACATCAGTGCCCAACTAATCTGTGATAAAACTGCTGAAAGGTTTTATTCATGTTTTAATAGTAAGTTTGTAGTTGTGAACAATTTAGTCCCATAATTTATTGTTTACTAAGTTTTGCATTCTTGCCTCTCTCTGGCCGCTTTACCTCATGTTATCCCAGAAACCAGTCTCATGATATCATCATCTTATCTCTGGAATTTTGCTCCATTATTATCCAAGAGAGATGCTTGCATGTTTTCCTAAAATAATTCTCATTGACAGCTTATTTATCTTCACAATCTTGAAAGACAGCCTTTTTGAAGGAGCTCAGGTTGTGATCCACCATGTTGACCAGTGTGGATTGATGGGTTACAAATACCTATAATATATTTTTCAGCCACATGGTACGGTGGAACAGAGAAAGGTGTACAGGAGAGTTTTTAAGGTTGAGATTTTCTCAAACACTACTCGACCTATTGCAAAAATTATTTCACTGTTTGATAGATAAAAGTTTAAACTTGTTTTTTCCATAGAGGGCGACCCTCACAACTACCTCACATACTTCAAGCGAGGCACGGTGTACTATGCACTGGGCAAAGCCAAGTTTGCGCTACAGGACTTCAGCAAGGTGAGACAATGCCGTCTTAGTTTTATCTGCTCTATGTAATTATCTAAAACATTGTTAGTAAAGCTTTTGCTGTAGAATTGCTAAATCTGTCATGATCAGCACCTTTAATAAATTATGTTTATTTTTCCACATAATCATTTTTTGTTCATATTACTTACTAATTTAATATTTGTATGTCAGAAATGTCAGATTTTTACTACTAATTAAACATCTCGGTATGAGACCTCCCATAGCGTCTATCGAGCGTCTACGCGACGCTTGCGCGGCGAGGTCGTCACGCCAACGGCGTCTATCGAGCGTTCGAAAACTCACAACGCACGAAAGACACCATTGCGCGTTAGCGTGAAGGCGTCGACGCTGCGTGGGCGCTGACGTCGGCCCTGGTCAGACGCTAGTGTCAGTCTCTAAATAACCAAAAATCTGTCAAATACATTCTTTATTTCTCGCTTGTGCCACAATCAGAACCGATGGAGGGACGGAGATACATTTAGAGAATGTCTATACAATAGTCTGATGACGAGTATTCAATGCGTTGTGTCAGGTGCTTGAGATGAAGGCTGACCTGACGGCGGCGCGGCTGCACCGCGCCAATGTCTACCTCAAGCTGGCGCAGTACAGAGAGGCCAAGGAGGACTATCTACAAGTGGTGAGTGATGGGATTCTCGTGTCGTATAGTGACCATGCCTATTGAATCATAATCTTAAGGCTTCGTATGCGCCGAATCACAGTTTTTGTATGAAGGCTATGGCACTCAAAATTTCACCGTGGGAGTCTACTTAATTTATTTATTTATTACAACTACAATACCTTGACAGGTATCCCCAATACGATAATGTATGTACAGTCATTTGAACAAAAAAAGGTATACAATTAGGAACAAACACAATTAATCCCGGAACTGGTGTTTTAATTCAATAATTTCTAGATGTAATATTGCAAAATATGTGACGTCACACTAGGGGTGTGACAAGGACGGGGGAGGGGTCATAAAATGATGTTTACTTGTGACGTAATCTTAGGGTGTATATTTACGGACTGATGAATATCGATACACGATTGGACATAGTTCGGTCGATAAAAAAAAATCGCAAACATACCCCTTCCATGTCTTTTAAAATGAAAATTACGTGTAAACTAGACTTGCAACGAATAGTATATTCGGCCATTGGCCGAATACCGAATATTCGGCAGGTTCCCTGGCCGAATAGCCGAATATTCGGCAAAAATATTCGGCCGGCTTGGCGCCGTTTGTGTCCTCTCCTGTCGAGAGCGTAGTTTCTTCCTACACCGCCCCTGTCGCCTGTCGCGACACGTCTTTTGATTTTTACATGCTTAATCTCATTGCGCTACGTAAATATTATCTGTCTTTCGTCGCGTCGTATTGCGTTAAGTAGTTAAAAATTGAAGTTTTGCGCCTAATCCATCATGGCCTCTAAGTCACCTATATAGGTGACTTCTTTTTAGAGTCCATATGGACATATTTTGACGACGATTTATTTATTTATTTACAAAAAAAATCTTACATAGCATTACAGTCAGAAACCAATGCGCTGTGTAATTCATAATTATTACGATGAAAATGATCCCAAAACTGTCGTGTGTAATTTGTGCAAGACAAAAATTTCACGTGTTGGAATGGGCAAGAAGGCTGGATCGATGCTAATGCGAAAGAAAATTAATAAAACATTTTGTAATACAATAGTCAATCCTTTTGTATTAAGCATTAATCCAACTACAAAAAATATTAGGTATTCGGTATTCGGCCGAATAGTGCCTAGGTATTCGGTATTCGGCCGAATATGACAAAAGTGGCCGAATAGGCCGAATACCGAATAGTTGCCGAATATTCGTTGCAAGCCTAGTGTAAACCGAAAAAGTTATTCATACAAAATATTATATCCAAATGGGTATTGTAAATACGAGAGCTTGTTTAAACTCCATTCTGGTAACCCTGGCAGGTTGAGAATAATACACCCGCGCGGGTTAAACATCATCATTCCTACCTCCTCACTTCTGGCCGGATGAGTAAGCTATAATAAAAACAAACGTCATAAAAACATCCAAATGCCAGCAATCAATGACTTATTGTGTACTTTTATCAGAACTACCATTCGTGACAAATGTTTGGGTATTAGTATCATATTCAAACAGTAAATGCTTGTATTCTATGTAGGTAACATTGTGTAACACCATTATCAATTTATTATTCTTTTATAAAGAATTGATAGAGGGGCTGTCATTTCCTCACGTTTTAATTAATAAAATAATTGTCACAGAATAACCATTCAATCAATTTATTTATATTACAACTGATAAATCGTTTATCTGATACATTTATATAGTTTATTGCTTTATTATCAGTTTTATCTGATCTCCCTATAAATTATCTTTTCATTGATTACTTTTTAAACATAAATGCGTTTGAATTTCACTATATTTTTACCCGACTGCCCCAGAAGTGTATGTTCATTCCTCCCTGCCATCCTGTAGCCTAAACGGCTTGATGGATTTTGGTGTATGAGGTATCGTTAGATTCGTCTTGATTACGGGAGTCTCATAGGGTATAAAAAAAATTTCAAAAGGTGATAGTTTTTTTGCGGTCTATTTTTTTTATTTTTTGGTGTAATTTTTATGACCTTATTTATATTGATTTCACCGACAAGGTATATAATCTATTAGTTCGACACCCTGAGTATTAATTTAATTAAGTAATTGCTGGTCGAGGCATCGCGTGACCAAAAGGCTGGCTCATACTTCGCCCAGCGCGTTAGCCTCGCTATACAGCGGGGCAACGCGGCCAGCCTTTTGGGCACGCTGCCAATAGTTGGGCATGTTTTTTATCTATAACTTTTTATATATATATTGTTTGTACATATAGTTTTAGTATATTTACTTTAGTTTGGTTTTTTATGTTATACTACCTAAATACTGCATTCCGAATAAATAAATTTGCAAATTCATTAGTAATTGCTCATTATAGTTTTATTTCTAAAATGTAATATACCAACCAGCATATATAAATTATCACCAAATCCAATGCACGTACGTGGCCATTGCGCGTTGTCAATATGGCCACGTCACTGTCCCTGATAAGCGCACACGCGAGTCGATGATAACATTAAATTGAGAGGAAATTATGCGGTTATTAATACTGACTTTAATGATATTTCGAATGTTATTAAAGCCTCGTATCCATTAGGAAACTATTGACGCGCGACATGTTGAACGGCAACGAGGAACTTGCGGATTGGTCATGTTGCGCGCCAGCTGGCAACGTCGCGCATTGTTGTGCAACGTTGGCGGTCTTATTGAGAGTCACGTGTTGCTCGTCAAATGGTGCCTAGAGTGCAGGGTTTCTTTTTTCTGTGACGCCCTTGGGAATTTGCAATTTTTTTTGCGACGCCCCGCCCTCTGGCTAAAAAGTACCTACCAAAGTTGTAGTTCTAGCCTAGTAACAAGTTATCAGAAAAACTCCAAATAACCTCTATAATGTTCATTAGAAAAAAAAGTAAGAACTAGAATGAAAAGAAATATTTATTCTACTTTGTTGTCTGGCTATTAATGAGAAGGATGTGATTGCTTTTCTGAGCATAGCTTCTCAAAATGGGGCTCAAGGTTGGAAATTGCCATTGATACAAACAGCCAATCTATGTAGATCGCCTCACGACGCCCCTGGGATAGTGCCGCGGCGCCCCAGGGCGTCGCGACGCACAGTTTGGGAAGCCCTGGCCTAGTGTATCCGTAAGGTATAGGCAGCGTCATCTTCAATTGTCCATAGCACTCTTCTTTTCTCGTGTGGTTTAGTGACCAAACCTATTTGTCAGAGTTATTTATATATAGGCATTTGAAGTGGTCTAACGACTGCTGTCAAGCGACAACAACCGGAACCAACTGCTTGACGTGCGCCCCGAGGCACGGAGGGGCTCAGTGTGCGATAGTTCATACAAATTGTATTAAAGCGATTTTAGCGGATTTTTTCGCTCCGCCCCGACACGCTGCGGCCCGGCAAAATGTGCTCGGACCTTTATGCTATATAACTTCACTTCGCTATTGTTTGTTTGTATACACTTTATTGTACAAATTTTTACAGAAATAACACTGGACAAATTAAAGACAGAGACTAAATCAGTACAAAGGCGGACTTATCCCGCTCAGGGGATTTCTTCCAGTCAACCTTTGAATAGTTGATAAAAGCATTTCGCTATTCGTATTCTTTATTAGATGTTTGCCGTATTTGTCAAATACTTGACGTACATACAAATAAGACGAATATTTTGTCAAGAATACCAACCACACATGGCAATTATGACAAATACGAATAGCCAAGTGAAGTGCAACCATAACGGTTACGCATCATAAGGCCGAAGTTCATAAGACCGAATTTCATAAGACCTACGCACGAAAGGCCGAATATCAAAACGCCGAATGTTCATTTGACCGAAAGTTTAAAATCACGAAGACAAAAATCATGACGATTAATATACCTGCATCTGAAGACTTATTCACTGTTTAGTTTTGAATTAACAAGTAGGTACAGCTAAAATTGTATCTATAAGTAGGTACAGTCGACAGCAGATCAATGGTATCACTTTTTACTTTTGACAGTTCTTATTATTTGAGTCTTAAGACTTGAAATCGTATTGCAAGTGTATTGATCTGCTGTTGACTGTACAACGTAAATGTTTGCATAGTAAAAAGTAAGTGTCAACCATTTTTATATTCGGAATTATGAACTGCATGTCTTATGTTCTTTCGACCATATGAACTTTCGGCCATATGAACTTTCGGTCATTTAATTTTCGGCCTTATGAGCTTTCGGTCATTTAATTTTCGATGTTTCAAACTTCGGTATTTCGGGTATCGGCATTTTGAACTTTCGGTGTTATGATTTTCGATGTTTTATACGTCGGCCTTATGAAATTCGATCTTATGAACTTTCGGTCTTATGATGCGTAACCACCATAACATAATACTTAAAATTCACGTTTGTGTTGTGCAGACGTACGCGGAACCGCACAACGAGGAGGCGATATCTCAGTACCACCGTATGGACGAGCTGATGGACGACATCCGGCTGGCCGAGGCGTACTTCCGCGGCGGCGACCACCGCGCGGCGGCCGAGCTCGCCACGCGCCTGCTCGAGGCCTCGCCCTGGGCAGCCATGCTGCGCACGCTCAGAGCGCAGTGCTACATCGCTATGGTAAGGTGTTTTTTGTTAAATTCTTCCCTCTTCGTGCGAATGTAAGACACGTGAACAAAGTGATCGCCCTTAATAGACTCTAAGTAATGTCGTTGGACTAACTCTTAGCTATATAAGTGTAAATTTATAGAAATTTAGATCAAAATCAAATTACTTATTAGTCTTATTGTATTTAGGCTAGATCGTAATGTGAATAAAATGTCATATTATGGCACTTTATTTAAAAAAAAAAATTCTGCCCAGTGGGAAAGGCAAAGCCAATTCTTATAAATACATACATATATACGAAGATAACCTAACCTAAACCTACGCACAACCATCCCAAACCCCTAAATGAAATAACTCAATGATCCACGCAAGCATGAAGTTATGCAAAAGGAAACCTTGCTAAGAGCACAAAACTTCACAAACGCGACTTCTTTCGAGCACTCCAACTAACAGAAACGTTCGCGGACATCTCCTGATTAACTTAACGTGATCATTAATCACTAAATACCACGGAAACTATTTAATTAGAATTTTCACAAAAAAGTAGCTAATGGCGTTTCGCGCGCTTAACAAGGAATCCCGCTATGGTAAGTATGTTCTTATTATTAATGGACTCGACAGTTAGTCATTTGCCGATTACAGAATATTAAAGATATCATAGTCTTCTCTTTCTCCAGAGGAGTCGCCGTAGCGTCGTCACTCTGGACGTAGCAGCTCGACAGTCACGTTCACTCCCGAGCTCGTAAAACTCTTGACCATAGCTCGAAACTTCAGACCTTGCATATTATAATTCGAAATCATCAACATTATTGATATTCGCGAACATTTTCTGATTAATTTAATGTGACGGCAAACACAAAATAGCCCCCGAATACAGGTAAAATTCAATTATCAAATAGACTGTCAAGTTCTCACTTTTTATCAAAAGTCATTAGCAAGCACAGACCACTTCCCCCCTAGCCCTGTACCAGAAGGCCGCCCGTGTCTGCCCGCACAGGCTCCTAGAGATAGTATCGACATGGACGCAGCTCTTTAATACGGCACCCCTGGCCCCCGCTTCGTCTCTATGCGCTCATCGTTGACAGAATGTTTCGCTTGCTTTGTACCGATTTCATGTCTATTGAGTAAGTGGTCTGTATTAGGAAGGTATGTACTCGTAGCTAAAACACACTGTAAACTTTCGATAATTAATTATTGGTTTTGTGTCCAGAACGACCTGTTCTCCGCCGTGTCTGACCTGCGCAGCGTGAACCGGCTGCAGCAGGACTCCACGGCCGGCTACCAGCGCCTGGCCGAGCTGCTGTACCAGCTGGGACACGTCAGCGACGCGCTCAAGGTGACCGCTCAGTGCTCACTCACTGGGGATTGACAGAGGCCCGTCACACCAAGGCTAGAGGCTGGCTAGAGCAGAGCTGGGCTATGTGCGGAGGGCGGTGGAGGTTGAAATAAACATGACATACTTTTGCAGCTGTAATAAAATCAAACAAAAATTTTGTTTTCCAAAGTGTACAGTCGAAGACAGAGATAAGTATACAGGAGGCCTCAATAAGGTTGAGATTTTCTCAAAAACTACTGGACCGAATTTAATAATTCTTTTACAGTTACATAGTTTTAACTTTTGTCTATCAAACAGTGAAAGAATTTTTGCAATAGGTCAAGTAGTTTTTGAGAAAATCTCAACCTTAAAAACTCTCCTGTACACCTTTCTCTGTGTTCCGCCGTACAATGTCGTAGTTAGATGGTGTGGTTCGGCGCGTTACGAAGTGTCTAGCCGGGCCCGTCTGACTGCGACATATGTACACATAGTAGTTAAGTGAGTGCAAATGTTCGCCAACAAATTGTTATGCAATTTGGCGAAGCTTAGAACTAAGTAAAATGTGTAAGATTATAGTTGAGTAAACAAATTAAAAAAAAACTTCTAAGTCAAAGCATTTGCAAAATAAAACCAAATACTTAAGTCTGCAACCTCATGCAGCCGTGAAAAAATCGACCTTCTACGTTAACGCAATCAATAGATATGGCCGTTTGTTTCGAATTTTGGCGCATATTTGTATGAAAACGCTAAAAACTCAATATTAGGGTACTTCCCGTTGACCTATAATCATGAAATTTGTGGCAAGAAGCTAGGTATTGCACAAGTAAAGGAAAAAATCTGTAAACTGTAAATTTGAAATTACATCCCCCATTACAAAAATGTCGATTTATGGACATAAAATTTTGATAATGGCAAAGGTAAGTGGTCTCTAAAATCTAGTTGTATCATTTCGTTAGAGCAAAGTTACGGGGTTAAGTTGCGTTGCGCGGAAGCCTCGGGGCGCGAGGCAGACTGCACTTGGACGGTTTATTTAAATAATTTATCAATAAATAAATAAATAAATTTAGCAATAAGATAAATTAATTGCCGCCAAAATTGTACATGCTGTTTTCAATTTCTGTATTGTAACTCTTTGTGTGTTTTATGTCATTGATCTCCTATAAACAACTAGATACACAGTCTGCCTTCTAAAAATGTCCGAGCGTAAAGAAAGTCCCAACGGATGACTGGACCCTCATTTGCTTTATTGGACATTATTTGGACTTTTTTAAATTGTTTTAGTAAAACCTTTGTGTATCTAGTTATTTATAGGAGATCAATGGTGTTATGTACAATAAAGTGTATTTGAATTGAAATTATAATCTTAATCGCAGGAAATCCGCGAGTGCCTCCGCCTGGACCCTGAGCACAAGCAGTGCTTCCCGTTCTACAAGAAGCTGAAGAAGGTGGACAAGCTCCTGCTGGAGTGCGAGGAGCGCAGCACGGCGCGCGACTTCCCGGGCTGCATAGAGAGCGCTAACAAGGTCCTCAAGCTGGAAGACGAGGTCACGCTGGTGGTCTTCGAGGCCAGGAAGTGGCTATGCAGCTGCTCCGCTAAGGTAAGGAAGTACTACCGTCAGATTAGTCAGATACAGTGCTAATAAGGTCCTCAAGCTGGAAGACGAGGTCACGCTGGTGGTCTTCGAGGCCAGGAAGTGGCTATGCAGCTGCTCCGCTAAGGTGAGGGGGTACTACCTTCAGATACAGTGTTAATAGGGTCCTCAAGCTGGAAGACGAGGTCACGCTGGTGGTCTTCGGGGCCAGGAAGTGGCTCTGCAGCTGCTCCGCTAAGGTGAGGGGGTACTACCGTCAGATACAGTGCTAATAGGGTCCTCAAGCTGGAAGACGAGGTCACGCTGGTGGTCTTCGAGGCCAGGAAATGGCTCTGCAGCTGCTCCGCTAAGGTGAGGGGGTACTACCGTCAGATTAGTCAGATACAGTGCTAATAGGGTCGTCAAGCTGGAAGACGAGGTCACGCTGGTGGTCTTCGAGGCCAGGAAGTGCGTCTAGTTAATAAGTTTTTCATATCACGTATTTATTTGCGAATACCTGTTATTGGCTGCGTTGAAAATTTTATTTGTAACAATTTGGAACATGTGAAATTAATAAATAAATAAGAACAGAAAAGAAGAAATAACAACAATAGCAAATTAATTAATGACATAGATGTATGTTCTACACAACTATTACTATTGTTAGTAAGTTTATCCCTCATGCGGAGCCGGCGACACACACCATGCATGTTCATCGTTTAAATAGTCATCTATCCTGTAATACGCCTTCTTATTGGGGACTGTAATTGTGTTATGTACCTAATATGTGTGTGATATGCAATAAATGAATTATGAATTATGTCGATAACTCGCAACTAATGTTTTATTTTATTTATTTTTATTAATGGACTCGACAGTTCGTCATTTGCCAATGTCATCTTACAGAAAATTCAATATATTCAATAGTCTTCTATCTTCCTCCAGGGCAGTCGCAGTATCGTTTTCACCCTGGGTAGCCACGTCTTCATCCAGAGGAGTCGCCGTAGCGTCATCACTCTGGACGAAGCAGCTCGACAGTCACGTTCACTCGCGAGCTTGTAGCGGGAACTCTTGATAAAAGCTTGAAACTTCAGATCTTGCATAAATAATTCAATAACTTCACCGTACTGTCTTCGCGAACATTTTCTGATTAATTTAACGTGATATTAAACACAAAACAGTCCCTGTAGACGGGAAAATTATCTAATAATTTCGCAACCGTCGTGTCCCGCCATTTTCAAGAGAACCCGCAGCTAATGTTTGTGTCCATATATTTAATGTAGGAGGAGTTGTACACTGAGGCGGTGGGCGAGTGCGCGCGCGCGCTGGAGCTGCAGCGCGACGCGCGCGTGCTGTGCGACCGCGGGGACGCGCTGCTCGGCCTGGAGATGTACGACGACGGTGAGACCCATACACTATATTACCGTGCGATACCAAACATACCACACGCACCCACCCTCACACACATACACACTTCTGAGCTCTGCGCTGACACACGCGGGTCCGTATCATCATCATCATCAGTCTATTTATATGTCCCCACTGCTCGGGCACAGACCTTCCCTTACATCGAGGGAGCTCGGGCCATGATCCAACACGCGGGCCCAATGCGGATTAGCGGATTTCACATGCTTTAGATTTTTTCTTCTAGGGTATGCAGGTTTCATCACGATGTTTTCCTTCACCGTTTTGAGAGCATTCGGTAAATGTACGTAAGTTTTTCCGTCGAAAAAAACCGAGGATAACTCATTGGTACATGGCTGCCCTGGCTGGGAATCGTACCTGGGACCTCTATATTGCAAGTCCATTGACCCAACTACTGAGCCACCGAGCTCTTCGGTCCGTGTCACCACTGCGAAAAACCCTAAATCGAATATACCCAGAATTGACTTTGTAATTAATTAATTTGTGACATATTTAATATTTATTTGATAATTAGTTTCATTTTGCAATATTTGATAAAAAAAATTCTGACACTTTCAAAAATTTAAGTATGACCGTAATATTTTGTGTATAATCTTATGAAAGTTGTATTAATGTAATATTGGGGGAAAGTAGACTCCCACTGTGATAGTGTTGCATGACAAACATTTGACGAAACATGTACGTACAATGTTTACAACTGCCATCTTTTATACCGTGTCTCGAGCAAATAAACTCATTTCATTTCCTATTTCGAAAAAACTCCTAATCGACTTACCGAATATCTACGGAACTTTTAAACTACGGTCTAGAGTTCGTATGATTGTTTTGATATTTTCTTGCATATGCGCTATGCGAAACGAAAATCTAAATGATAAATGGAGAATTTTTTTTAAATACCAAAACATATGAAAAAGGAACGCTTCATCAATTTAAAAAACATGATTTCTAACTGCAATTTTAGACATGAATTTGAGTAATTGCACAATTACTGGATAGATGTCGCTACCGTCGCTCAGACGAGAATATGGAGACAAAATTCACGATCTGGATACGAATCACGATGGCTCTGTTGGAATAGAGCGTGCCACGGAATGGCGAGGTCCCGGGTTCGAACCCCGGTCGTGATGAAATTTTTTCTCCATTTATCATTCGTATGATTGCTTAGTCGACCAACGGAATATCGAATAAACATTTGCTCGACACGCTGTAGTACGAATGAATTCCTGTTCGACGTTGTAACGTGACATTGGCAAATGACGAACTGCCGAGTCCATTGATAAACTAAATCAACAAGCAGAAATTAATTTAAAAAGCAAAAAAAAACCGACTGCCAAAAATTTAAGCCGCTTTGATTAAATTTTTATAGTCCATATAACTTCTACAATCACGACGAATCTACCGACACCTCATATGTTAAAATCCATCAAGCCGTTTAGACTGCAGGACGGGACAATACATACATACATACTTAAACCGAAACCCAAATCAAGTGTCTTATTTTGTAAACATTTAAAGCTGTTCTGTGATTATTGTATAGTTATTTTCACATTATTAGATCGGAACACTTTATTTTCACAATGATGAACAGGTTCGATCAATCAGTTCCTTCAGTTTTACATCATTGTATTATTATTGTTTTAAAAGATGTGTTGCTGAGAGTTTTTTGCCACTTTTTCTCCTCAGCGTTGGCACCTTTTCCTTGCAAAGTGGTGTAAATGTAAATTCAAAAAATATATTGACGTGCAAAAATGTACTCAACGTGCTTACTTGCAATAAAGAACTTTGACTTTGACATCACAACAGTTAGACGATCATATTTGTTTACAATTATGAAATTTGGTTTGGGCTGCCGGTATACTCACATATACTCGAAAAACATAACCCTACTTCTTCTTCTTCGGGTAAATAGCCTGGCTATACAATGGTTGATCGTTCCGCAGCGATCCTGTCGTTCAAGGAGGCTCTGGAGCTGGAGGACGGACTGGCGCGCGCCAAGGACGGGCTCGGGCGCGCGCACGCCGCGCAGAAACAGGCGGAGCGCAGGGACTACTACAAGATACTGGGCGTCAAGAGGTAATAGAACACAAACAAAAGACAACTATACTGGAGAGTTATTAAGGTTGATATTGTCTCAATAACGATAAGTCTAAGATTTATTAACATCCAAGAAAAATACCATTTCTAGATTTGGTCTCTCTGAATACGTTGAATTTTTTCGTAGTTATATTTCAAGATTTTTTTTGGGTAAAATCAGCGTCGTAAATTCAAAAAGTTTTTTTGAATAAGCCACTTAGGTAATGCAGATTTGAATTTAGTAGTAGGTAGGGTTTTTATGTTATCAGGTAAGTTGTTGAATAACCGTATTGCCATTGGATAACAACTTCTGTATTGCTATTGAATAATATACTTAATACTTCTTCAATACTTCATTTTATCTATCTTAGAAGCTCTAGGGAACACTTGGTTATGTCATACATAATGTAATAATTTATAATATAAGGTACAGAATACAAACTAGGTTACGGCTGGATGCACGAACAGAGAAACAGCGCAAAGAACCGACCCACAGGATATAACAAAATGACAGAGAAAGTTTTTAATGGATTAACAATAATGTAATTAATTGCACTGAATGTCAAAATAAGTTCCTTTATAAACAATTGAATTTAAAAATAATAGTCGGCCGTAATATATGTATTGATGGGGTTATTTGTTTAATTAATGTTTTATTGTATATTCGCCTTCAGGAGTGCCAGTAAGCAGGAGATCATCAAGGCGTACCGCAAGGCGGCGCAGAAGTGGCACCCCGACTCCTACCACGGGGACGAGAAGAAGCTCGCGGAGAAACGCTTCATTGACATCGCGGCGGCCAAGGAGGTCAGTACTCAGGCACGCGATGGGACATATTAAAACTCCTTTACACACGGACACGGGTTATTTGTATGTCCTAACCACAGACCACTTACCCCATAGACCGTGTCTGCTCGCACATGAGCGCAACATTGCCTAGCGACACGTGGCACCTACAGATATTATCGACATGGACGCATCTCTTTAATACGGCACCTCTATCCCCCGCTTCGTCTCTATGCGCTCATTGTTGACAAAAAATTTCGCTTGCAAAAGACAATCCCAGATTTTGCCCCACCATCAACCGCACGATGTACAAGATAACGAATAAATGTAAAAATATCTCCGTATTTTATTAAAATTATTGGTTTAAAATAAAGTTCTGTACATCTAGCGAGTCGAAAAAAAGAGCTTAATTATGAATTCAGAAAATAGTAAGAAATCGAAGCGAATTATTCATTGTTTTTGTTATCATTTTCTACTACTCTCGCAACTCCTACTGATTGTGATTATGCTATATAAAACCTGTAATAAGTCTCCAACAAAATGATAACAGCTTCAATGGTCTCGTAGTTTTGTAGGTGGGGCAAAGCTGAAATGTGGCAATGTCTTTTTAGTAACGGTTCTTATCGCGAATTGTTTTTGAAATAATTTCTTTAAAAAAATAAAATTTAATTTTCGTTACTTGTCACACATACCCTATTCTAAACCATGTCTGTCTCTCTCAGGTGCTGACCGACCCTGAAAAGCGCGCCCAGTTCGACGCGGGCGTGGACCCCCTGGACCCCGAGTCGCAGCGCGGCGGCGGCGGGCCCTTCCACAGCCCCTTCCACCACTTCCAGCACGGCAGCCCCTTCCAGTTCAAGTTCCACTTCAACTAGACAACTATAGTGTATACCATACAGCTCACGCCAGCTAAGCTCACCCAAAATGACGGCAGTTCGTGAAGGTAGACTTGACAGAACATTTAGTGGTAACACGGCTTCGTATGCGCGTATTTTCAGTTTTTCTACGAAGGCTACGGCACTAACTACTAAAATTAAAAGTCTGAATAAAATATATAGCAATCTTTTAGAGACTGATGAATACCGATACACGATTGGGCAAACTTCGCTCGATAGAAAAAAAATCGCAAACATACCCCTTCCATGTCTTTTAAAATGAAAATTATATCTAAACCTTGAGAAAGACCGTCGAAATCGGTCGTAACTGTCGGTCTAATTGCCGACTTCAACAATATAAGTGAGTGATATCCGTTTACATATAATAATAAGTTATATTTAAATTATTTTGCATTTATAACGCTAAACATGTTTATCCTAAATACAATAAGGTCCGCTTCTAATAAAAACAAGTTATCGACTTAACCTTAGAAAAAATGTGTCGAGTTTTGATGGGTTAAGTCGTTAACTCTAGAATTATCTTTTATTGAAAGTGGTTACAATATTATTATTGTACGGTGGAACACAGAGAAAGGTGTACAGGAGAGTTTTTAAGGTTGAGATTTTCTCAAAAACTACATAAGTTATTACATAAATTATTTTACTGTTTGATAGATAAAACTGAAAACTATGTAACTGTAAAAGAATTATTAAATTCGGTCCAGTAGTTTTTGAGAAAATCTCAACCTTATTGAGGCCTCTGTATACTTATCTCTGTCGTCGACTGTACTTTGACAGCCTGATAAACAAGTTTAAGAACTTAAATTTTGATGTACAAGATGTTAATCATGTTTAGGGATTTAAATGTGTTTAGACTACTGTTGTTTAATTAAGAACGTTACGCAAGCCGCCTTTAAAGTACGATTTCTACTCTTACGATACAGATAATAAAAACGGTGTTACACTTGATGTGCTGTCCAATACAGAATTTGTATATAATTTCGCCGACATTTTGAGTGAAATTAGCTAGCGGGGTCTGTACTAACTTGCCTTGTAGGTCGAAAACGAACGATCGTTCGCAAGTTATGATTCTGCCAACGATGAGCGCATAGAGACGAAGCGGGGGACAGGGGTGCCGTATTAAAGAGATGCGTCCATGTCGATAATATCTCTAGGTGACACGTGTCGTGAAGCAATTTTGCAGCAGGGGCACCCTCCTGGTCGCGGTTGTATCACAGTTTCCCGTGGCTCGGCGAGAATGGCACGAGGTGGAACACCCTAGGACGTTTAGTCGGTATGCTGCCCCTTCAGGGCGGTGAGCCCGACATAACCAACACGCTCCCCCGGGCGTGGTGACACATGACCTGCATGTTTTACCTGGGTGAAAAAAAAAGGGGGCACCCTCCTGTTACAGGTCTATGGGGTAAGTGGTCTGGCGACAGCATTTGTCTGACATGCTCAATATCAGTAGATTTAAATCGAGCTTAACTCTTTAGATCACGTTTATGGGTAAAAGCGTTACTATGAAACTCAACTCGATACTCTTACGATCGTTCGTTTTGATCCATAGTCCAATCCTAACTCATTAGTCGTTTCGTTGTACAGCATTCAATAGATCTCTATAGTAATTGTTACTGTACAGAGTTGCCTCACAAATAGTTTAATACAATAGCCAATTTATATGAATTATTATTTGAAATATGAGGTTCTGGATTCATTGCCAATGAATCATTGCAAATGAATTCAAGGCCACCCTGTATGTGAGCTTTTCTTAAGGGCCTTCCATGAGCCAACTAGCGCCGCCAATCTTGAAAATATAATATCTTCCAATTTAATCAATTTTAATTAAAAAAGCTATTTACACTATCTTTATTAGGATGAATACTATTTTTCAATATACAATACATGGCATAATTGCGACAAGCTAAGTTGTAGTTCACAAATGTGCCAAAAACGGCCGTTTTTCGCAATTATGCGAACTACAACTCGAAATTGAATCACGTTATAAATAAGCATTTAAAAAATAGTATTTATCGTAATAAACATTTTGTACATAGCTTTTTTAATAAAATTGATTATATTGGAAGATATTTTTTTTAGATTGGCGGCGCTAGTTGGCTCATGGAAGGCTCTTAAATATTAATTCTTATGTTGCATTGCTTTACATCAGTCGAGCGCAAAATTTTATATTTTAATACCTTCCATATTACACGTCCACCAATTTGTAGATATTTATATAAAGTAACTATCTCCTTATATCTACTGTATCATTACCATGCTGTAGTAAGTTCGTTCGGTAGCGACTGCGTATACCGTTCTGAGAGAGGAGTTCACGAGAGCTCTGTGGCTCAGTGGTTGGGTCAATGGACTTGTGACCAGGTTCGATTCCCAGCCAGGGCAGACATGTATCAAAAATCCTCGCTTTTTCGATGGAAAAGCTTACGTACAGTCGAAGACAGATACGTATACAGGGGACCTCAATAAGGTTGAGATTTTCTCAAAAACTACTGGACCGAATTTAATAATTCTTTTACAGTTACATAGTTCTAACTTTTATCTATCAAACAGTGAAAGAACTTTTGCAATAGGACAAGTTGAGAAAATCTCAACCTTAAAAACTCTCCTGTACAACTTTATCTGTGTTCCGCCGTACATTTACCGAGTGCTCTCAAAACGGTGAAGGAAAAACATCGTGATGAAACCTGCATGCCGTAGAAGAAGAAAACTAAGGCATGCGAAATCCGTTAATAATGATGATTGGCCTTACATAAGTTGAGCGAAAAATTATCTATTTTAATACCTTCCATATATACACGTCCACCGATTTGTAGATACTTATATATTTAATTATATTTATGTAACCTAGAGATATTATCGACATGGACGCATCTCTTTAATACGGCACCCCTGTCCCCCGCTTCGTCTTGCCATTAGGTCGATTTTTGTGGCGATTCCCAAAACCTCGTAAAAGTGTTTACATAGTCGCTAGCGTACGATTTTACTACAGCGACTAATGGTAGTGGGACAGGATTATGTATGAAATCCCTAAGTCATGTTTTATGCTATCAAAAAGAAGCTATCTGTGTATTTTAATTTGATCTCTTGCAGAGAGGTTTTACAAGTTAATTCTATTGAAATGCTACGCCATTTTTAATCAATAAACAGCTGTTACTTTTGTAAGCAAAATTGAAACATTTTACGTTATTTCATAGAGCTCATTATTGTACAAAAAATTTTGGTTCGTTACTACATTTTTTCTTATGAGTCATTTGTATTCAATTTTTAAAATACTTAATCTCCCTAAATAGTTGGTTGCCTGGAAGAGATCGCTTTTAGCGACAAGGCCGCCAAAATTGTACATTATGTTTGTATTATTCTGTAATCTTTTTCTGTAATTGTTGTGTTTTATGTACAATAAAGTGTATTTGAATTGAATTGTAATTGCCATAAAAGTTTGAACGGTTATGAACTTTAGGAAAGATTGTAATAAAGTTCAGTTTTGTTCTACAAAAGCTTACCATTTTCTGGTGATTGAGACATGAAGCAGCCTATAACAGCTTCGAACGGCCAACAACAGATCAATGGTAACACTTGCAGTACGATTTTAACTCTTACGCCGCAGATAATAAGAACGGTCCAAAGTGTTAGACTTGATCTGCTGTTAGCTGTACAACTGATAGCAAATTAACTTTTTAACAAATTGTTTTTGAAATTAAATTTGGATTTTTTTATTCTGCTTTGAGTACTAACGTTTATATAACACATATTTTTGTAAGTACAAAAAGTGTTTTCATATCAACATTATGATGTCTAATTGCTGTATGTACAGTCGAGAACATTATAATCATCACCATGGAGTAATGAATGAAGTGAGCCTTGCATAGTCAGTCGACATTACATCGATATACAGGGTGTAACGTAAATGGTATATGAAGCCGAAGGGAGGGTGTTCAGTATCGGTAACTGAACAACTTTTGTTCTACGACTTTTCGATTTTCGCGAATTTATTTTTTGACTTTTCATACATTTCGTACCGGTCAGCTGGTCGATTTGTATGAGACATTAATTTATTTTTATTTTTTATTCGAAAAGTCAGAACAAAAGTTGTTCAGTTACCGATACTGAACACCCTCCCTTCGGCTTCATATACCATTTACGTTACACCCTGTATACCTCAACTCAACTCAAGTGTCTTATTTTGTAAACAAATATGATCGTCTGTGCATGCACAGTCGAAGACAGAGATAAGTATACCTCTACTGTATAGGGGGTCTCACTCAGTAAGGTTGAGATTTTCTCAACAACTACTGGACCGATTTTAATAATTCTTTTACAGTTACATATTTTCAACTTTTATCTATCAAACAGTGAAATAATTTTCGTAATAGGTCAAGTAGTTTTTGAGAAAATCTCAACCTTAAAAACTCTCCTGTACACCTTTCTCTGTGTTCCACCGTACATTGATTGAATCTATTCATCATTGTGAAAATAAAGTGATCCTGTAATGAAAATAATCATGCAATAATTACTTATAGCGAAGTATATATGATTCTCGTTTTTGTTTACATAATAGAAACATAGGTCTGTGCATACTGAAGTCGCAGCTTCTGTGATAAATTATCGTAAATGAATTATGGAGTTGCGTTTCCTTTGACAAGTGTGGGCAGGCCCTTACAAAAATTGTTCGAGTTAGGCCGCGTTTCTACAGGAGCTATCACATGGACCACTTTTAGTTGGTGGCCGATTCGATTTTGCGGATTATACAGGGTGTAACGTAAAGGGTATATGAAGGCGAAGGGTGGGTGTTCAGTATCGGTAACTGAACAACTTTTGTTCTACCACTTTTCGATTTTCGCGAATTTATTTTTTGAAGTTTCATACATTTCGTACCGGTCAGCTGATCGGTTTGTATGAGACATTAATTTATTTTTATTTTTTATTCGAAAAGTCGTAGAACAAAAGTTGCTCAGTTACCGATACTGAACACCCTCCCTTCGGCTTCATATACCCTTTACGTTACACCCTGTATATCAAATCTAGCGAATTTCTATTAGGTGGAAACGAGAAACTTCCTATACAAATGGATTTTCTAATGTGAAGACAGCTTGTCACAAGAAACATTTTATTTGTTCTTCCGAAATAATATAATAATTTAGAAACATTATTTCAGAAGAATATTAGTACATAATTAAGTATAGATTCATTATTATGAATCTGTACTTAATTTTATACCCTGCTGAAACATTTAAGCAAAAATCCAAAATTATAGTTGGCTGCTGAGTTGCTAACAGAAAGTTACGGGGATACGTTTGACAGATGGCGCTAGTTTCTTCGGAGAAAAAGTCCAAGGCCACCAACTAAAAAGTTGAGTTGGTGAATAATCGTTCGTGTGCCAAGGCTCTACCTGTAAGTAAGCGAGTAATGTCCGACAGCTTGTAAGTGTAAACTACGTAGGAATTGCAGTCATTAGTATGTTTGTAACTCACGCAAGACTTGCGCAAGTTTACTTACAGGTGGAAACGCGGCCTTATCTTCAATGCGTGTCCGCAATCAAACAGCGACTTGTCATTCTAGACTTTAATGTGTATTGCTTTAAAGTCTACAGTGCATATTGCAGTGGACACGTTAGCTAGGGCTGCGTTTAATATGTTTGTTAGATAGAATAAATACTAATATTAACTTAATCAATGATGGTAATATTTATTTTAAATAAGTTATTTTGTTGTGATTCTTATGTTATTGTAACTTTGTAAATATTTTAGAATAATAAGATATTGCGACAAAATGTTTGTTTTTCAATTTATACCTACCTATAAATATTACCTCTGCAGATCGCAACTTTAACCTTTTCTTTAACCAAATAAATGTTTATTGTTATCCGATTGCCCGAGAAGGAGGGTAATGTTTTTCGGGTGTGTATGTTCATTCCTTCCTGCCATCCTGTAGCCTAAACGGCTTGATGGATATTGGTGTATGAGGTATCGTTAGATTCGTCTTGATTACGGGAGTGTCATAGGGTATAAAAAATTAATCAAAGTAGTTTTTTTGCAGGCGTCTTATTTTCGTTTTTTTGGAGATAAAAATTATTAAATTGATAAACATTGATTATTTTATTAAAGGATCTTTATTAAAGCTGCAAAGTTGATCAGTCTTACTTATTATACATTCATTCTAATTAAATTAATAATTTAAAATAAATAACTAGCAGGTACAGTCAACAGCACACCTCTTAACACACGGGCACTCTACGCGGCGGTAATACGGCCTAGATTGCCAAGAGATCTGCTATAGGGCCTGCCAAAGTCAATCGTCTGCCTCCCACATAATCTTTGTCTTCCTACTCTTTCCTTCTTTCGTGTCCTTGATGCGGAGCGATCTTGCCACTCGCTCTATCTCGTTGCTGAGCTTCGTTCTATCCTCTTCTTTCTCGCAGATGAAGCGATGCCGCAGTTGGCAGTCTTGTCCTCTGCACAATGAACAACAAATTATAATACAAAATATAATAAATAAAAAACTGGCCAAGTGCGACTTACTTAAGGCGCTGACATGAGCCAACTAGCGCCGCCAATCTTAACAAATCATATCTTCCAATAGAATCAATTTTATTAAAAAAGCTACGTTCACATTGTTTATTGCTATAAATATTATTTTTTAAATGCTTATTTGTAACGTGATGCAATGTAGGTAAGTTGTAGTTCACAAATGTGCCAGAAACGGCCGTTTTTCGCAATTATGTGAACTACAACTTACCTACATTGCATCACGTTACAAATAAGCATTTAAAAAATAATATTTATAGCAATAAACAATGTGAACGTAGCTTTTTTAATAAAATTGATTATATTGGAAGATATGATTTTTTTAAGATTGGCGGCGCTAGTTGGCTCTAGGAAGGCTCTTAACCCCGTAATAAAGTTACGGGGTTAAGAGCCTTCCTAGAGCCAACTCTAACGAAAAGATAAACCAGATTTAGAGACCAACTTAACTTTGCCATTATCAAAATATTATGTCCATACATCGATATACTCCTGATTAGGTCATTCTTTATTTTATTTATTTATAAACTTACGCCTGATTCTCGTAGGGGTAGGCAGAGACGATGGACTTCCATCTGCTGCGATCCTGGCACACAACCCTTGCCTACTACACATTCATCAATCTCTTCATGCATGCTCGTAGATCATTCTTCTTGCCAAATTTGAAAAATGATTCTAGGTCAACGGGAAGTACCCTATAGGTTTCCTTGCATTTTCATTCAAATATTTTCAAATATAAACGGCCGTATCTTTTGATTGCGTTGACGTAGAAATTTATTTTTTAACGGCTGCATGAGGTTATTAATTTCAACTTGATCCGTCCACGTGTTTTTTTTCTCAGAAGCCTAGCATGACCTCACTCTTACTATAGAAATTGACGTAGGTATGTAAGATCGTGCTCACGCTAAACTTGCGCCCAGAACTACCTGTATACATAATTGTTGATTGTGGGGTCGTATATGAGAGCCAGACAGCGCCCCTCGCCGACGATGGTGACTGCGGTGTCGTTGGAGGCCCCGGCCCCGGGTGCCGAGGCGTTGCCCGCGACCGGCCGCGCGGAGTGCGACCAGATCCACAGCAGGCCGGGGTTCAGGCCGCCGGTCCACACGTCCACGCCTGATGGAAATATTTAAGTATGCAATTATTCATAAACCTCACTTCCCTTAAACCGTGTTCTTGTCACTTTCACACCTAGTTAAAAAACGTTAAGTTAGAAAGGGTCAGAATGTCTCATTCGTTGGCGTAGCTAATAGGTATGTGTAGAGTTGCGGAGCACATTTAAAAATTTAAATATTTGGCCAAGACCCGACGCCGAAAGGTCTTAAAGTGTGTAGACGTTCTATACTCCTCAATCCGGATATTAGTACAGCCAACAGCACATCAAGTGTAACACTTTGTACGTTGAATCGTTCTTATTGTCTGCGTCGTAAGAGTTCAAATCGTACTGCAAGTGTTACCATTGATATGGGGCCTTAGAAGTCTTATAGCAGGATTACTTCAATAATCCTTTTTCGTCATGGTACGAAATAACAAAGTATTATTGAAGTATAAGAATTCATGGTAAGGGGGCTGGTCGCTTGTACCTATAGCATCAGTAAACCCACCTCTCAGCCTCTTGTCTCCCAACAGTGCGGCTATAGTAGTACGTCGTTCCGTCTCAGTCTCCATCTCCAGCAGGTTGGCCCTCAGCTTGCGGCACTGCAGGTTGGCGCTCTTCCAGTCGGCCGTCGCGCCGGACACGTGGTAGCACGCGCCGCCCACGCGGGTGAAGTTGGACACGCACGGCTCTGGAGCGAAGAGATCGGGTAAGTACAGAGGAATTAAAAGGTTCTGTAATAAGGATTTGAGGGATTGTAGAAACCACAACAGCTTAATTGCTGAAGTTTTAAGACTTAACACATTAGCGAGCTTCAAGAGCGAATTCAGCTGATACACTCTGAAGACTTGATCACCATCTCAAGTATGTAATTTATTAATAAACCAATCTTCAGGGCGAATCACGTGATGTCTTTCTCAAGTGGAAGAACTAAAGCAAATACGTTCTCAAGTGTGAGTTTGACAGTTCTCAAGAGAACTGAGTTTTGTTTATTAATACGGCGTTACTAACGTGATACCCGATTCCTAAACGCGCACCTAAGTTACGTTTATTAATAGGAACGCCATCTTGAGGTTGTTCTCAAGATTGACTTTTGAGCTGAGAGTGATTTATTAATACGGGCCTTAAAAAGCAGGAAAGGTAGCGTTAGCGGCCGGCAGTAGTTGTAAATTTATAACAACCTTCCTAATGATGTAACCGATGCAGAGTCATTTAATATCTTTAAATCAAAATTAAAAAATTACATTATTACTAACTACCCACTACTCTCAAGCTACTGAAAGTAACTAAACTATATAATGTAGTATGTGTTATGTTCCCTACTCAAACGTTTATCCCTCGGGTTTTCCTTTTTTCCTTCTGTAATATCCTGTCCACAATAATACCTACATTAATTTACCTACCTACTTTTTTTAAATCAATACTAATGTCCACTTAAAAGAATCCCACCCACTAACAATACATTAAATTAAATTAGAAATAAGTTCTCATGTCAGTGAAACGTATGTTTTTTAATGAGAATAAATATCTTTAAAAACAAACTCTATGAAAACATTGAACGCAACAACGGAGCGTCGGCGGCAAAGCAAGGGAGCGGCAACCGAATTCCACAGAGTTTCGCTATGTCAGCCATTTAACAATGTACACTCGGCTGCTCATGGACCTATAGGGTAGTGACCTTGGGTGGTGATCTTAGTATATCGATAATTTTCCCTCACTTCAGCAGTAATCCAACAAGGCGACTTGAAGTAGCTACCTACTCATAACTATTCTGCATTTTGAACTTTCAATACCACGAGTTATTGAACCAGCTCCTTAAATATTTTAAAGATATTTTTAACTCAATCACATCTGATGGTAAGTGATGATGAGGCCGATGATGCATCACACGACCCCAGGAAATGCTTATCCAATCTTGCCTTGAACAAGGTGACATGTTTCTAGAACATCGGTTGTTGTCTGGAATGCCTTACCTGGCTTAGTTTCCGCACCGGCCACCAAGTAGTGCATACTGTCTTCCATCTTCCGCAGCCGCTTCTCCATGAGGTCCACGCGCCACACCAGCTTCTCGATGGCGCTGAGCAGGTACAGGTCTGTCTCCGAGACCTGCTTGCGTTGCGGCGGTGAGGGTGCGGGCGTGGGGTGCGCCGCCTCACCTATGCGGTCAACGGCAGAGGGCCTCTGGTGGGGAGGGTGTGCAGGGATCTGCTGGCTTGCAGGCGGAGATTGCTGGAAATGAGACATTACAGGTTCTTAGAGGACTGAATTTGAACTAGGAAGTCTGGTGTCGATGTGGACAAAATTAGAAGTGGAATGAATTGATTTCTCGCCAAAGGATGCCACGAATGGATGAATATTAGAGGATTAATGTTAATTAATATAATTCTACCTGATTGAGTCTGGCCATGGATGATGGCAGGAAATGTGGTTGGCTAGATGTATTCATTGGATAATGAGCAACGCGTCCTAAAACAGGATATAAAATCTTGCATCATACTAGAGCCTGCTTTCAATCAAAATTATTTCTAATCATGTCAAAATAGTAGCACGTCTTGGGATAGGTTTGCATCCAGCAACTTGGTACCAGGAGATGTGCTATAAAACTTACATAGCTTGGTTTAAACTTGTCCTTATTAGGATTCGTTGGTCTGTTCACGATCTTGCTGTCAGGAGGAGGTGGCGGGGATGCCTGCCACTCCTGGTAGAACTGTCCCGGCTGGAATGGTGTTCCATGCTGGCCTTGTGGTCCCTGCGATTGTGGAGTATACGATGCCTGAGAAGGTGATTCTTGCTGCCCGTTTGATCCTTGCGGTCTGTACGACCCTTGTGGCGCGTACGATCCCTGCGATCCTGGTGCATGTGCTTGTGGCCCGTATGATCCTTGTGGACCGTAGCGTTGTGCGGGTGGGGGCGGCGGGCGGTCCACGCGGTCCGTCACATAGTAGCCTTGCGCTGGTGGCAACGCCATGATACGACCTGCAATCGTTTAGGAAAGTGTGGACGATAAGTATCATAATTTCATAGTTTTCGCATCGACAGTCGACACATATTTATTGAGAACTTTCCAATGATTCCAAACACGATACTCTTGCTGCAAGTTGGCAATGCGTTGGGTATCCTGCTAATTACATGTAATGCTGCAGCATCAGGTTAAAGTTACCATGTTCTTGCTATATCATTGAAGTACCTAATCAAAATGACCCTTCAGTAATTAGACTGAGCCTAGAGTCTGTCAGAGCTTGTGAAGTTGTTCTATGTTTTGGCCTTTAGAAATACATTTAACAACTCGGCCATCTTGAGCCTCTGAACAAAACGATTATACTTAAGTATTGACAGGCTGCCAGCGTGACGGCCCTTCGCTTCGACCCATTCAGGTCTTTTGTGAAGGTATCGAGCAACAGAGAGGTAGAAAGTCTCACCTTGTCGGTCACTGTGCACAGGCGCGGTGAGGGCCCACTCCTGCAGCAGCTCGCTCCAGGGTCCCTCGCCATCGCCGAGAGCACACGAGTCGGTGTCAGTGCTGTTGTCGCCGCTCGCGCAGACCACTAGCAGCAGGGCTGCAACTACGCGGGGCAGTGCTGCCATCTGAAATGTTATACTTTTGAAGATAGAGTAGATAGATTCTATCAACCTCATCAGTCCAGTGGGCTGGTCTCCGGCCACGTGGTCTAGACCCCTCAACTTTGCCGAGCAGTATAACCTGGGTACCTACTTGTATTGTGTTATCTAACATTCTTAACTAATCGACTATTGTGATGCCACTGTCCCATTTGTCACGCACGTGGTCTAAACAGCTGATTCAGTTCAATGGTGACGCGGCGGCGGTTACGACTGTCCCCGGCCGCGGTTACGTAATGCTGCGCGTGCGCACCGCGCGGGTGAAAGTGGACGCGCCGATGTAAACAAGGATTGCGCCCACACATCACAGCACATCCGTTTGGATTTTCCCCTTTCGAGACTGGTGCGGTTGAGTGGTTGAGGCTAAACGATGTGGGTTTATTTATCAGAATTATTGTGGTCTAGGGCCCGTATTAATAAATCACTCTCAGCTCAAAAGTCAATCTTGAGAACGACCTCAAGATGACGTTCCTATTTTTCAATATACATAAATTGCGACAAGCTAAGTTGTAGTTCACAAATGTGCCAAAAACGGCCGTTTTTCGCAATTATGCGAACTACAACTTATCGAAATTGAATCACGTTATAAATATGCATTTAAAAAATAGTATTTATCGTAATAAACATTTTGTAAATAGCTTTTTTAATAAAATTGATTAAATTGGAAGATTATTTTTTCAAGATTGGCGGCGCTAGTTGGCTCATGGAAGGCCCTAAAACTCAGTTCTCAAGAGAACTGTCAAACTCACACTTTAGAACGTATTTGTTGATTGCAGGCGAACCGCGACTTGAAAGACATCACGTGATACGCCCTCAAGATTGGTTTATTAATAAATGACATACTTGAGATGGTGATCACGTCTTGAGAGTGTATCAGCTGAATTCGCTCTTGAGGGCGGATTTGAGCTCAGACTATTAATACGGACCTAGGTGTTTGGAAGTAACGCTGCGTAAGCGTAAGCGTTGGCATATAATCACCCGTTCCCCCGGACGGGTGGTATACATTATGTATTTCTCCTGGGCAAAAAAAAAAAAGGTCTCAGATTCGATCCGGGATTTTTCCGGGAACTAGGATGTATGAGAGTATAAAAATGCTTTTGCACCAATATTAGCGATATGAATATGTTGATGATGTACCAAAAACTTACCACTATCAACAATTGCACCCAACTTGCACAATTAATAACGGAGAACAACGAATAACTTTGATTGAGTATTTTTGACACCGTCTACACCATTAATTACGGATTAAATGCTATCATTTTTAGCTCATATTTAACTGTGTGTATATTTCCTTTCATCTTATGTTGCCTGGCAGAAAACGCTTTGAGTGGTAAGGCCTCCTATGTACAAATCGTAACACTTCAACTACTTCTGTATGTTGATATTTGGTGCATTAAAGTTGTTATAATGATCTATCACAGGATTCAAATCTCTGTCTGTATTTTCATGATTCTTTGTAAAGTTTATCTACTTTTTTTTTTGTTAACCTTTAAATTGTCCCACTGCTGGTCAAAGGTCTCCCCCCTCCTCCTCCATCCATCCCTGTCCTGAGCCTCTTCCAGCCACCCATCCCTGTATCCAACGACATCGTCTCTCCACCTACGCCGCGGTCTGCCCCGACGCCGGCAACCGTCCAATGGCACCCGTTCTGTGACAGTCCGGGCCCATCGGTCCGGCTGCATGCGGCACACGTATCTATATTTATCTACTTATAACAGAAAATTGTAAAACATTGACAAGGCCTCTTTACAGCCGCAATTAGATCATTTTGTTATATCCCGTGGGTCGGTTCTTTGCCCTGTTTCTCTGTTCGTGCATCCAGCCGTAACCTAGTTTGTATTCTGTACCTTATATTATATATCATTACATTATGTATGACATAACCAAGTGTTCCCTAGAGCTCCTAAGGTTGAATAAATGAATTGTATTGACAGAGTTCAAATCAGAATCAATTATAAAAATTATTATATTCTACATTTTTTCTAAGGTTAAGTCGATAACTTGTTTTTATTACAAGCGGACCTTATTGTGTTTAGGATAAACATGTTTAGCGTTATAACTGCAAAATAATTTAAATAGAATTTATTATTATATGTAAACGGATATCACTCACTTATATTGTTAAAGTCGGCAATTAGACCGACAGTTTCGACCGATTTCGACGGTCTTTTTCAAGGTGAGTGATATCCGTTTATATATAATAATTTGTAGTAATGACTCACTATAGTTTTAATTCTAAAATTATAAAAATGTTTCCAATCTAATTAAGTACTTCCCTGTTCCTGAAACTCAAACAGCTGAACACCAAACTTTCTTTCCATAGTTAGCTAATTAAACAATCACTTACCTCGTAATTATTCCGAAATTCGTTCTGTGAAGCGTGCTCTCGGGCCGGTCGACATGTGAACGAGGTACTTTTACCACGAAATTACTTACGTTATCTTTTACGTTACTAAACCACTCGCGTTGCGTTTCACTTCGGCTGTGCGTCCGCGACTGAGCGCCTTGCGGTTAGTCGGGCTGCCGGTTACGCAAGCATTTCTCCTCAGCCGTCAGACGCGTGGTAGGATAACTAGAGGGGGAGTATCCATTCGGTGCTTTACCACTCTACCAAGTTGCTGTAACTTCGCGAGTTTAACACACAATCGGTCAAGTAGTTATTGAGAAAATCTCAACGTTATTGAGGCCCCCTATACAGGGTGTTCGGCAGACGGTTGAACATACGAAAATAGCGGATAGGTTTTACCCGAGACAAAAATCATTTTTGTAAGAACCTGCCGTAAGTTTAGATAATATTAAAAAGAAATGTTGAGAGGTTTGTCAATTGTAAACCAAGTTATTGGAGTTTAAAGTTTTGGAGGTGACGAAATTCTGCCCAAGTTTAAAAAAAACGTGAGACCTAGGTCAAGTTTTTATGGCTGAGCATGTAGCAGGGGGTTCTGTCCGTCATTTTCGTATGTTTAACCGTCTGCCGAACACCCTTTATACTTTCGTCTGTTCCCCGTGGTACGGACAACAGCAGATCAATGGTAACACTTGCAGTACGAATTCAACTCTTGTGACGCAGATAATAAGGACGGTCCAAAGAATTAAACTTGATGTGCTTTGATGTGTACCAAGTGGACAGCCTAGCTCTGCCATGGTTAGGGTAAGGGCCGGCGCACAACGTCACGGCGCGGCGCCGTGCCGTCGCATAGCGCCGCGTGTCAGGGCTAGTGTACAACAGAACAGCGCCGGCGGACGACGCCGTGTACCGCGCCAGTGGACGGCGCCGTCCGCCGGCACGAATGTTGTCCGCCTGTGACCGGCGCCGGCCGACATCGTGCCGGTAAACGGGGCCGGCAGACTCCGAGACACGCCAAGCCATGCGACGGCACGGCGCCGTGCCGTGACGTTGTGCGCCGGCCCTAAGGGGGCTGGACCGCTTTCATTACAAGGTCGCCGAGGATTAGTTCGAGTTGAAGACTCGTACATAAACAAGATTGCAATCCACTTTAGAAAGCATGTTAATAATAGTATCTCGTTTTAAAGCATGATTCACTTAAGACTCCAAGCAATGTGATATACTACCTTTCTTATTTCTAAGTAGGTCGTGTTAAATAAAATCAGAAAGTGAACAAAACATTTTTATTAACAGATCGATAATATTACGACGACATAACTTATTTAACTGATAAATTATAATAATATCAAAAAAGTTATCTGAAACAAAAGTTACTTTATAAAAATGTAACTTACAATTATTTATTACATTATTATCTACAAACATTTTCATTCGAAACGAATTACATAAATCGATGTCCATATATTTACATTAATTAAACACAAATTAACTCTTAACTCTAGTGGACGGAATACTCTTTGTATTAAAACTTAATTTAATTAATAACTACTTTGGTAGTTGGTAAACCGAGTTGATTACTTTAAGGTGGAACAATCACAGATATAACGCCAGAATCGTTACGTTTTTTCCGCCTGCTGATTGGCTGACAAGAAATTTGTGGCGATAAAATGCGATGTTGTCTGTGATTGTTTAACTTTACACAGCCGAGTTATTGCGACTATACCGCAGCCCAAATCAAGTGTCTTATTTTGTAACCAAATAAGATAAGATAAATATTCTTTATTGCAAAGTAAAAGGAATTACACAGAAGAAATATGGTAATACAGTTAGTATCACAATTGGCGGTCTTATCGCTTAAAGCGATCTCTTCCAGGCAACCTTTGTTTAGAGAATTCAGCGAATGAATAGGTAGCTTGTTGAGCAATATTTAAATATATAATAATATTGATACCTAACTGGTACCTACTTGATTGATATTTGATTTTTATATGATCGTCTAATCACCTGTTGTGATGTAACACTGAAGGAACTGATTGATCGAACCTGTTCATCATTGTGAAAATAACTATGAAATAATCCACAGAACAACTTAAAATGTTAGTAGAGTAGGGTAGTTTTTGTTTACAAAATAAGACACTTGATTTGGGCTTCGGTTTACGTATTGCTTAGCAGTCATAATCGTTTTGTCATGACAATAACAAAACACCAGGCGCCACACATGTGCGTAGACGTTTTGCTCAAATTCGATGTTCATTGACGGCTTTTAATGACGTCGTAGTTATAGTTCTGTACAAAGCTGTCAATGGTAGTTAAACTTTGCAATACTGGCGCCGGCTTAAAGGTAGTGGGTTTAACCAGGGTTATAGCTAACAGCCATTGATCTCCAAAACAATTAGATACACAGTCTGCCTTCTAAAAATGTCCGAGCGCAAAGAAGGTCCAAACGGATGAATGGTCTCATTTGCTTTATTGGACATTATTTGGACGTTAACATTGACGTTTTTAAAATTGTTTTAGTAAGACCTTTGTGTATCTAGTTGTTTATATTTATTTATTTATTTTATTAATGGACTCGACAGTTCGTCATTTGCCAATGTCATGTTATAGAAAATTCAATATATAATTGTCTTCTATCTTCATCCAGAGGAGTCGCCGTAGCGTCATCACCCTGGACGAAGCAGCTCGACAGTCACGTTCACTCCCGAGCTTGTAGCTGCATGTAGCGGAAACTCTTGATAAAAGCTTGAAACCCCAGATCTTGCTCAAATTATCCAACAAATTCACCATACTGTCACTCGCGAACATTTTCTGATTAATTTAACGTGATATTAATATCAACATAACCACTGTAGACAATAAAACAAAAATTATCAAATAATTTTGCAACCGCCGTTTTCAAGAGAACCCTAGTTGTTAATAGGAGATCAATGCTAACAGCTATAGGCTACACGTTCCCACACACAGGCTCTGTTTGTCAATCTATTGCCTCCCCTTGTAATTGCACCGGCCGAGGACATATGGTGTTCCTCCGTCACACTCCAGTGCGGAGTATGTGTTGCGTAGTTCCGAGTCATTTTCGGGGGTTCATTTCCTCTTCTTCCGTAGGTCTGGCGTGCTGGGGCGGGCTCTGCTGCGGCCGGTGCCGGAGGACTTGCGACGGTCCTTCACCGAGATAGGACTGTGGACGGAAATACAGAATAGAATGGCTGCCAAACCAAATGGCTGCCAAACTGTTTAATCACTTGCCAGATGAGAAAAAAAGTCTAAAAGAATCTTTGTTTAGGAAATTCCTGTCGGACATGTTAATTAAAAAGTGTTACTAGAAAGTTAATGATTACTTGGCGGATAATAAATTGACATAAATAATAATAATATTATATACTTTTGACATAGATAACTAATATAACTAATAATAATAATAATGGACATAATAATGTAATGATTTAATATAACATTAGATATTTAAGTAAAATTCAACTTATTGTACGCCTCTACCGGCAAGTTATAGTTGGACATAAAAAATGTAAAACCTGATTGTAATTGACCTATAACTAGACAATAAACTTTCATTTCATTTCAGAATAGAAAATATGTTTATTGCCATACACCAATTACATAAGCTTACAAAAAATCAATCAAGTAGTAAGTTATAATCTAATATAGTTATGCTAAGTGGTGTGGCAAAAGGTGCATGTTTCAGCTGAGCTGACACCGAGGTGTGCAGCGCTGTGACTCGACATGCACCTCTTCCCTGCCATGTATACCTGATATTCGGTATGATACAGATGAAATAACATAACAGTATTAACAAGGTCTTCGGGTTTTGAGTCCGCAGACGAAAGTATATACGGTGCGTGACTGACCCGCAGACCACTTCCCCCCAATCCCTGTACCAGGGCGCCCGTGTCTGCCCGCACATGACCGCAACATTGGCTCCGACACGTGGCACCTAGAGATATTATTGACATGGACGCATCTCTTTGGTACGTCACTCCTGTCCCCGCTTCGTCTCTATGCGCTCATCGTTGACAGAATGTTTCGCTTGCAATGCAGTACCGATTTCATGTCTATGGGGAAGTGGTCTGTGGACTGGCCAGTCATTAAGAAATTGGGTTGATACCAGGATCAAGCCAATTTTCTTATTTGACTTCTTTCCTAGATAACTTTCCTAAAATCCGACCGTCCGTCCGTCTGTCAAGACCTATATCTCAGAAACGTGTGAATGGATCAAGTTGAAATTAATACCCAATACTCAGGTCTGCAACTTCATGCAGCCGTAAAAAAAATCAAACTTCTACGTCAACGCAATCAAAAGATATGGCCGTTTATGTCGCATTTTCTCGCATATTTGTATGAAAACTCAAGAAAACCAAAACCTATAGGGTACTTCCCGTTGACCTAGAATCATGAAATTTGGTAAGAAGGTCTTATAGCGCAAGCAAAGGAAAAAATCCGAAAACTGTAAAATTGAAATTACATCTCACAAAAATATTTTTTTTACAAACTTATGTTAGCAGATGATCAACTAATCCGGAGTATGTCGATGTATGGACATACTTGATAATGGCAAAGATAAGTTGGTATCTAAATCTAGTTAGAGCAAAGTTACGGGGTTAAGTTGCGTTGCACGGAAGCCTCGAGGCGCGAGGCAGACTCGCGCTTGGCCGGTTTAATTTTATTATTAGCTGTACCCGGCAACTTCGTTTGCGTAGAGGAGGAGGATGAAGAGGATGGGGGAGATCAGGAGGCAGATCTTCCTCTCTGGATCCTTGTTTCCACATCACATACCCCCATGGCTTGTAGCCTATGAGCTGTCCGGATATTTCAGATATCTCCTAGTGAAACTCCCATCAAAATCCCTTCAGTAGCTATGGCGTGATACTTGCACAAAGTCACAGACAAACAGACAAAAATTCTAAAAATTTGTGTTTTGTCAGTATCAATCCTAAAACACATTACTATTCTTTTCAAAAAATATCCAATGTACAGACACAACTTTTTTACAGTCTTATTATATGTATAGATTATAGATCTCATCAAAAATGCTCATCACTAACCTCTGTTTGACGTTATGTTCCGGCCCCCGCGTGAATATGGGCCGCCAGTGTCGCGCCCTGAGCTTGCGCGGGTCGATGGTGGCGTACTCCGGCGGGGGGCCGCGCGCGCGCACCAGCAGCGCGGCCAGAGGGTCCACTTGCGACAGACGCGGCGCGCTCGCCGGCTGCGCGCAGCGAGTGGGGGGCGAGGGAGCATTGGAGGTTAGTGGGGGATTGCTAGGGTCTAAGGGGTGGTTAGGGCTCAATAATGGATGGTCAGGGTTCATTAAGGGATTGTTAGGGTTCACTAAGGTATGATTAGGGTTCATCAAGGGATAATTAGGGTTCATTAGTGGATTGTCAGGGTTCATTGAATGATTGGTAGTGTTCATTGCATGATTGTTAGGGTTCACTAAGGTATGATTAGGGTTCATCAAGGGATGATTAGGGTTCATTGAATGATTGTTAGGGTTCATTAAAGGATTGTTAGGGTTCATTGCATTATTGTTAGGGTTCATTACGGGATGATTGGGGTTCATCAAGGGATGATTGGGGTTCATTGCGGGATGATTGGGGTTCATCAAGGAATGATTAGGGTTCATTAAAGGATGATTAAGGTTTATTAAAGGATGACTCGTATTCGTTATAAGATAACCTTTCGGCAATTTTCTTGTATGCTTATGCAGGTAACTTGAGTTTGGCAAGGCATAATTAGCTAATACATGGCCTTTTAGTTTTGATTTCGGATGTACGAGGATGGGAACTGGATGGTAGAGGACGGCGTGGTTCCTGGCTTCGATTGGGTCTGTCATGGGGTGTGTGGGGTCTGGGTGGGGTGCGTTCAGAAGTACACGGTGAGGTTGAGGTGGTCTGCCAGCGCCGCGTTGGTGGTGTCGTGCGGCGCGCTGCCCTGCAAACGGGGCTCTGTTGTAGGGATGGTGTGGGGGAAGCACATAGCTCGAAGATATTGTAGGTTAGTCAGTCGTATTGTTTTTACTATGGTAAGCACTTATACAACACACAATAAATCATTGTAGATAAAAGATGACTTTCAGCGTCACATTGAGGCAACTAGTCCAGAACACTGGCACGATTTTCTCCTTTTACCCGGTTGTCAAGGAAGGTAATGTTTTTTGTATGTATGTATGTATGCATGTATGTCCATTCCTCAGCTAACAATTTTCGGCTTATGTACTTTCAGACTATCGTCTCTCATGTCTTTATTTCATACTAGAGAGCAAATCATCCCGCCGGGCGAAAACGACTACAAAAATTTCACGTAGGTAACTGGTCTTGTACTCATGATAAATATTAAATTGGTAAGATTTTTTAGTAAATCTCTACTGTAAAAAATATTTGACCTAAATACGTCACAACTAGTCACAAGTCACACCTTAGAATTAGGTCAAATTCCAGTGAAAGTAATCGTTTCAAAAAAATTTAATTACCTTAAAATGTAAAAAGATCTCCAAAGCATATAATATCTGTCGGGCGAAAGTCGTGTCGATCAACTGTAGTGTCGATCAAAAGTTATGTCGGCCCGAACAACATGTTGGGGCAACTATTTGTCGCTCAAAAGTTATAGAATCATCTCCAAAGCACAGTAAGTACAGTAACATCAAATAAAAATAAAATGATAGTTGAATTTATTGTAAGTAAGTAGGTACTTGTTTGTTTTTCACCAAATCGTTTTACTTAAACGCTGTGCAGAATTAATGTATGTCACAAGCCTAACCATCCATGTATGAGCAAGCATACATGAATTATATAACAATAACTTGACAAATATTTATCATAAAAAGAGCAGTGCAAATTGCAATAAAGGCATTCAACCTGAACGGTCGTTTAATTAGCAGAACGGTTGTTTAGGTAGCAGACGTCAGGCAGTCGTCATTGAGATAGCATATCCTACAGATATACCTCACCTCATAGCATTAGCATAAATGTATGGACATCACCATACAATCCATTTAATTTTGTCCAATGAATTCAAGGGCAGGTAGAGATCCAGTATTGCCCACCTGTTGTGTCTCCTGCGCCGCGTCGTCCCAGCTGAGTTTCTTGACTCTCGCTGGAATGGTGGCGCTCGGCCACGCCACGCCCGAGCGCCCGCCGCCGCCGCCCGCGCCGCGCGCGCACAGGTGGTCAGACATCAGCGCAGGCGCGGGCGCAGGCGCGGGGGCAGCGATGGGGGGCGCGGGGGCGATCTTACTCTTGGTGGGGAAACGCTGCGATTGACGGCCTACTGTGGCACCTGGAGTCAACAGGAATAATATATCTGACAGGGAATTAGGTAGAGATAGGGGTAAGATCAGACGTTTAAACTCTAGGTCTACCAACGCGCAATGGAACGCAGCATATTGGGCGTGAGGAGAACGGACCGTGTCTGAAACACAACCCTGCGATCGATAACTGGCGTAGCAGACGTGGCCCGCAAAGCAGCCACATTGACGTGGCACTGTGCGGGTCCCGTGTGGCGCATGCAGCCGGACCGAGGGGCCCGGACTGGCACGGAATGGGTGCCATCGGACGGTCGCCGTCGGGGCAGACCTCGGCGTAGGTGGAGAGACGATGTCGTTAGATACAGGGATGGGGGACTGGAAGAGGCTCAGGACAGGGATGGATGGAAGAGGAGGGGACCTTTGCCCAGCAGTGGGACAATTTATAGGTTACAAAAAAGGGTGTATTTATGTTATTGATGGACTCGACAGTACGTCATTTGCCAATGTCATGTTACAGAAAATTCAATATATTATGTCTTATATCTTCCTCCAGAGGAGTCGCAATGGCGTCTTCACCCTGGGTAGCCGCGTCTTCCTTTCTTCATCCTGAGGAGTCGCCGTAGCGTCGTCACTCTGGACGAAGCATCTCGACAGTCACGTTCACTCCCGAACTTGTAGCGAGACTCTTGATAAAAGCTTGAAACTACAGATCTTGCCCAAATCATGCAATAAATTCACCATACTGTCATTCGCGAACATTTTCTGATTAACTTTAACGTGATATTAAACACAAATTAACAACCCTTGACTGTAGACATTGTAATAAAAAATATCAAATAATTATGCAACCGTCTTTTCCCGCCATTCTCAAGAGACCCGAGATAGATTTCTTATCGGTTCGCTGTGCGACAACGACGCCGGGTCATTTCACTGCAAAATTTGTGGGAAAAGTTTCAGGTATAGAGGGAGTACTTTCCCATAGGCATATTATCTCAGGACATAGGCTCGTAGTATAATAATCGAGGCTGAGTTAGAAACTTTTTGGGATACGGGATTTTGGAGTTGGTACGTCTGATCCAACTCGTCGCAGGAACTCTCTGGAGGCGATGCTACCCTCCTAAAGTCATAACATCTTTTCAGAATAGCGTCATATTTCAAAGGCAGACCTAAACAGAAGGCATACTAATGATAACACAAGTCAGTACTACTCACTTCTGGTACCATTCCCATTGGCATTACTGGGCAGTGTATCCCCGCGCAGGTCCAGACTGCTGGATGAGTTGGCGAGTATGGTGCTGGCGCCCGCACTCACTGACAGCAGCGAGCCCGAGCTGGCCCCTAGTGTGGCTGCCCCTAGCGAGCCGGGCCCTAGTGTCGTGGCCCCTAGCGTGGCTGGCGCTGGCGCGGGGCCGGCGCTGGGTGTGCGCGGGGTGCGCGGCCGCTCGTGCGACACGAAGCCCTGCTTGCTGCTCGGAGACGCGGGCTTGGACCGACGCTTGCTGCGGGGGAATAGGACTGGGTCAGAGGTCTTTTAGTGGCAATGAAATCGGATATTTTAACACATTTTCTATAAAGCTTTGATTTCTTTTTCATCCATTTGTAATTTTGTAAGTTTTAGTACGAACGCTGGACGTACAGAGCTACAGTTTGGAGGTCACGCACGGGACATCGCAGCGTGGGAAGACCACCGATGCGATGGTCTGACGACATCTCTCGCACATGTGGGAAGAAATGGATGCGTACGGCCACAAATAGAAGACAATGGAAGGATTGCGAGAAGGCCTACGTCCAGCAGTGGACGGATACAGGCTGACGACGACGACGAAGGGAAATAGTACCATAGGGCTAAGTGTCTTAACTTTAGTTAACGCTAGTACTTCGAGGCGTTTCTAACCGCCCACCTGAGCTGTCCAGCTGGTTGGGCCGTTAAGAATAAATATTCCTAACCACCCACCTAGGTACACACGAAGACAGAGAAAAGTATACAGGGGGCCTCAATAAGGTTGAGATTTTCTCAAAAACTACTGGACCGAATTTATTAATTTTTTTACAGTTACATAGTTTTAACTTTTCTATCAAACAGTGAAATAATTTTTGCAATAGGTCAAGTAGTTTTTGGGATAATCTCAACCTTAAAAACTCTACTGTACACCTTTCTTTGTCGTCGACCGTACCTACTAGCCGGAGCTCCCATACTTTCTATCTGAATATGGGATCGAGCTCCCTCGATATAAGGGAAGGTCTGTGCCCCAGCAGTGGGGACATAATAATAGACTGGTGATGATGACGGGATTGACAATTGCTATTTCGATGTCATACTTTTTTTTATTCTAGTAGTATTTTAATGAAACTGTGTACATTATATGCGGCGAGAGTAACATGGTTGCAATTAATGATCGCCAACTTTCGTAGGAATTGACGGCACCATAAATAAGAAAGAGAGCTCGGTGGCGCAGTGGTTGGGTCAATGGACTTGCAATATGGAGGTCCCAGGTTCGATTCCCAGCCAGGGCAGCCATGTACCAATGAGTTATCCTCGGTTTTTTTCGACGGAAAAACTTACGTACATTTACCGAGTGCTCTCAAAAACGGTGAAGGAAAACATCGTGATGAAACCTGCATGTCGTAGAAGAAAAAAAAATCTAAGGCATGTGAAATCCGCCAACCCGCACTGGGCCCGCGTGGTGGATTATGGCCCGAGCTCCCTCGATGTAAGGGGAAGGTCTGTGCCCGAGCAGTGGGGCAATATAAATAGACTGATGATTATCCATGCTCGGTGAATAAATTAGAACATGATGAACAACACACCTTTCTCTGTGTTCCACCGTACCTATTAAAATCTAGAGCAATCCAACTGGAACACGGTCGATGTCTTTTTACCTTGTGGAAGATTATCCTATTGATAAAAATCTTGATATTTGGATAATTGCCTGACCTGTCGATAGCATGCCGGTTGTAGGGGCCCTACTCGTCCCACAAATAAGAAACACCTCTCCAATTTCGCCAAGATTTTTGGACCGTTGAATAACCAGTATAAGCTGACATATCCCCGGTCATGTTTGCCTGGCCAGCTGGTACTGGTTCCACCTGTTCTACGTGAGACTCACGCGCGGTATATGTACGCCAGCAGCGCCATCACGACGAGTGCTAGGAGCGCGAGCGCGGCCGCGAACACGGCCAGCACGGGCGCGCCCCCGCCCCCGCCCGCACCGCCCCCCACGGACAGCAGGCGCTCGCTCACGTGCACTATCACGGGCACTGACGTCTGCAAAACATACAATTATATTCACTTCACTTTTTAAAATATCGCTTCTGCCGTGGCTGGCACAGTAATTTTGCCAGTGTCGAGTACTTAGGTGATGACCAACAAATTGAGAAAATGCACGGTTAAACGAAGTAAACCCCCAAAAAAAAGTTCAGTCATCCAACAAAACAGATAGATGGCAGCACAGGCTTTATGCGGAAATTGCTTTATGAGGAAAATAAAAGGCAGAATAGAAAATAAATAAATAAATAGTTCTGCGAATGAAACTATATAGAGATTGAGAAAACAAATATTACAATTTAATGTTGTTACTTTCAATAAATCTCGCCAGGATATTAACAATAAGGGAGGATGGGAAAGAAAGAAGGAAATACATGTTACAGGTCGAGGGATTTCTTTCGGGAGGGCGTTATACAAAGAGAGAGACTAGGACAGTAAAAAAAAAGATGACCAACAAAACCTTCGAATATTCAATTAGCTTCTTGACAATGAATAAGTCATAGGGCAGAGTAAACACCGGTGACGTTACAAATGACAATAATTGAATCAAATCAAATATATTTTTTTATTTTTTAAAGGAAGAGCGAGGTTCTTTTATCTAAGCGAAAACCTTAAAAAAGTAATGTCATTAAATTCAATCATTCGTTGCTGTATGTGGTTACACAGGTAATTTCTTAAAATATAAGTTATTATTAAATAATAAAAAAACCGCCTTCAAAAAAATAAATAAAAAGGAACTAAAAAGCATAAAATAATTAATTAATTACATCTACATACGAATATTGAAATAAAATATTATTGCTATGTACCTACTGATCTCTTTTAAGTCGGTGCCAAGCCAAAGTGCGCGCATGTTGTATGTATGTGATGCGGCGGGAGCGGGAGCGGGAGCGGGGCGGCGGCGAAAGTAGTAAGTTACGTATCCCTATCGTATACCTATTTGGCTTGGCACCGACTTAAAAGAGATCAGTAGGTACATAGCAATAATATTTTATTTCAATATTCGTATGTAGATGTAATTAATTAATTATTTTATGCTTTTTAGTTCCTTTTTATTTATTTTTTTGAAGGCGGTTTTTTTATTATTTAATAATAACTTATTTTTTGCTTTTTAGTTGTGTAAATATATAATATGTATAAGTATGTAAGATAGGGTAGGTTATGCATGATGGGGAGGCCTTCCTTACGTGCATCTCGTCTCGTATGATAAAGCGTCGAGCATATGAGTCTGAAAATGACAAAGGTGAGCGCCTAAAGCGCAATAGAAAAAGTAACAGAACAAAGCACCTCGGAGAAATATATATACACATAATGCTAATGGCTTCATTTCCATTCCCCAATTTGTACTACATTCCAAGCATCTGAGGCTATGGTGACATTATTTTATGTTTAGCTGTAACTGTAACTGCAATAAACTACAAGGTACAACCCTCAATAGAGCTGTCAACGTGAACCGGTAGGTACTTGTCTTTGTTCTGTGTTTGTACATTATTTAAAGAGTCATCCCCTACCTACCAAGGAATTATACCTTCTACCATCAGCTTGAGTTATTCAAGTTAAATATTATAATTAACAGTCTATGTCTATAATATTTGAAGAATTATCCCCCAACTCCTAATCGTTAAGGAGTTATACCTTCCATCATCAGCTCACCAACATGAGATGATCACTACTAGACGCAAATACTTGAATAGCTGTAGAAAATATATGAAATACGTTATTTGTGCCTAACATTTCAAGAATTCCCTCTATTTCTCCAGGACCCCATCATCAGATCCTGACTTGATGACTATGAGACCACCTGGGAGGTATACCCTTTCAAACTTTAAAGATTATAAGTAATACTGCCTAAGTTTGCCTATAATATTTAAAGAATTATACCCCAACTCTTAATCGTTAAGGAGTTGTACCTTCCATCATAAGCTTACCAACGTAATTTGATGACTACCAGATGTAAATACTTGCATAGCTTTAGAAAATATATGAAACACGTTATATGTGCCTATAACATTTGAAGAGTTCCCTCGATTTCTCCTGGATCCCATCATCATATCCTGACCTTTTGACTATGGGACCACCTGGGAGGTATACCCTTTTAAACTTTAAAGATTTAAATTTACGTCCTAAGTTTGCCTATAATATTTAAAGAATTATACCCCAACTCTTAATCGTTAAGGAGTTGTACCTTCCATCATCAGCTTACCAACGTAAGTTGATGACTACCAGATGTAAATACTTGCATAGCTTTAGAAAATATATGAAACACGTTATATGTGCCTATAACATTTAAAGAGTTCCCTCGATTTCTCCTGGATCCCATCATCATATCCTGACCTGATGACTATGGGACCACTTGGGAGGTATACCTTTTCAAACTTTAAAGATTAAAATTTACGTCCTAATTTTGCCTATAATATTTAAAAAATTATACCCCAACTCTTAATCCTTAAGGAGTTGTACCTTCCATCATCAGCTTACCAACGTAAGTTGATGACTACCAGATGTAACTACTTGCATAGCTTTAGAAAATATATGAAACACGTAATATGTGCCTATAACATTTGAAGAGTTCCCTCGATTTCTCCTGGAACCCATCATCATATCCTGACCTGATGACTATGGAACCACCTGGGAGGTATACCCTTTCAAACTAGAAAGATTAAAATTTACGTCCTAAGTTTGCCTATAATATTTAAAGAACTATACCCCAACTCTTAATCGTTAAGGAGTTGTACCTTCCATCATCAGCTTACCAACGTAAGTTGATGACTACCAGATGTAGATACTTGCATAGCTTTAGAAAATATATGAAAAACCTTATATGTGCCTATAACATTTGAAGAGTTCCCTCGATTTCTCCATGATCCCATCATCAGATCCTGACCTGGTGACTATGGGACCACCTGTGAGGTATACCGATTCAAACAAAAAAAGAATTTTTGAAATCGGTCCAAGCGTCTTCGAGTAATCAGGTAACATACATAAAAAAAAAAAAATATTTCGACGAATTGATAACCTCCTCCTTTTTTTTGAAAGTCGGTTAAAAACAAAATTGGTCAGCCTTGTGCGTAAGTATCATCCGCGTAAGCTCGTGAAGGTCATTGACCTGTGGCGCGTACGTATGGCGAGCGGTCGGCGTCTGCATGCAGTCTTTTTTGGGACTACATGGCTGTAATATATTCACATGTGCAGCATGGACGTGTTGAGTGTGTGCTATTGAGTGAGTGTGTGCTATCAAGTGAGTGACCTGTCTGGGTGGCGCGCCGGAGTCCACTGCGGTGGCCACCACGTGCAGCACGGACGTGTTGAGCGCAGGCAGCGCCTCCTGACGCATGAACATCTCGCCAGACTCGTTGATGTAGAACATACTGCAAGAACACAGGAACATTTAATTATCATTATTGTATCATTGCCCACGAGATTCATTTAAAGCAACAAGTACTGCTTCGACAACCACGGCTGTGACCATGGGCGTACCCAGGTAGGGGCAGGGGAGGGCAGCTGCCCCCCCCCCCCTGGACAATGTTGACGTCCCTACTAAGTATCTTATCTAGTACTTTTATCGAAACAATTTGGAAAACGAATTTTTGTTTGCAATACAATATTTTTACAAATAAAAATTACGCGGCGCGTTCGTTCTTTCTATAAGCAACACGCTTATAAAAGATATACCCCCCCCCCCCCCCCCCTGGCCCAAAACCTGGGTACGCCAATGGCTGTGACTTTATTTCTTTCCAAAGATCTTAGTGTTTTTTAAGTGTATGTCACTTAAACAATCACTAAGATCCAGATTGATTCTTCAGGGAAAGATCCAGGGCAGAAGAAGGCCAGGTAGAAGGAGAATATCATGGCTCAGGAACTTACGCTAATGGTACGGCAAGAGTACCAGGTCTCTGTTCCGTGCGGCGTTGTCGAGAGTGCAGAGTGACATAATGAGCGCCAACCTTCGTAAGAAGACGGCACCATAAGAAGAAGAAGGGGCTCGTAGTCCAGTTGCGTGTATACGTTGAAAACGATTGTGCAAGTTAAGCAACGTTGGGCGAGGTCAGGGCCTGGATGTGTGACCGTTAGTGACACTTTCATCTAAGCCCTCCGTGCCTCGGAAATCACGTTAGACAGTTGGTCCCGGTTGTTGTCGCTTGACAGCAGTCGTTAGGCCACGTCAGAGGCCTACGGGCGGCCTGAACAACTTTGTGAGGTTTGGTCACTAAACCACACGAGAAAAGAAAGAAATGAATGGGTTCTGGGTTCCATTCCCAGGCGGCTTTTCCGAGACCCAGAACCCATTCAGAGATAACCTCCTAGCGGGTAGGTAGGAGATCGTCTAGCCTACACTACAGTACCTGGCATCTGATCCTCTGAGTGTCAGCGTCACAGTATCCGGTTTATCCCCGTCGTGCACGTCCAGCCGGCCGACGGGCAGCAGCCCCGCCGCCGCACTCGCGCCGCCCGGGGCATCCCCGTCCTCCACGCGGAACTCGTACTGCGGGTAGCGGAACCGCGGCTCCCACTCGTTGACATTCAGCACGGTTATGTTGATGGAGGCGGTGTCGTTCTGGAATGCAACGAAGACAGGAGTGAGTGTTGATGATGTGAAGGTGAAGATGGTTATGGGGTGGTACCTGTCTACGAAAGGTTGACGAACGTAAAGGCAAACTGCACTCTCGACAACGCCGCATGGAACAGAAATCCAATACTCTTGCCGTCCCGTTGACGCTCCAAAGCCATGGCATTCTTATTCTATCTGGGGCCTTACCATGAAGTCTTATACCAGGATTACTTTGTTATTTCGTACCATGGCGTCCTTAAAGTGAGCTCATTAAGGACGTCATGGTACGAAATAACAAAGTATTATTGAAGTAATAAGAGTTCATGGTAAGGGGGGTTGACCTTTTTATGATAGAAGGGCATAAATGCGGACGAGCCATCTGATAGTTAGTGGCTATCGTCGCCTAGAGACACCTGCAGCTGTTGTTGGTTCGCTGGCGAACTTAAAGAGCTTTATTCTTATTGCTTTGTGGGAAGGTCGGCTAACCGGTCATGTGGCCCGTGAGAGTGAGAATGAAGGGATGAAGTTTTGGAAGCTGTTTACAGTGGTCTTGCAGGCTAGGTGGCTCGCGACTCGAACCAGTTATGTCTAGTGTACTGACCGCTGCTCCGTCCGTGACCATGACCTGGTACTGGTAGCGGTCCTGCGTCTCGTAGTCGAGCGCGCGCCGCAGCACCACCTCGCCGTTACTGTTGATCGCGAACTTGTCCAGGAAACTGCGCTCCGACACGTAGAACTGGAGCGGTGGCTAGGGAAACAGAAATTAGGCACATTGAGGGTACTTTCACAGAAACCAATTGATATTCAGCAACCTGTATCTTTTCGTATGGTTTGTCACCAAACCAGAGAATTATTCAGTACACCTTTTTTTGTCCCAGGTAAAACACATTTACGTGTACCACCACGTCCGGGAGAGCGTGTTGATTATGTCAGGCTCGCCGCTCTAAAGGGGCGGAATACCGACTACACTTTCTGGGGTGTTGCCGAGCCACGGGAACTGCGATACTTCGCCCGACTGGGGCGCCCCGAGCACTCTCCATTGTGGGTTGTAATAGCCCACAATTCATCATCCATTCATCCATCACCTTCCTCTTCCCCGTCCGGGGCTCGGGCGCCCCGAGCGTGGACCCGGATTCAGTACACCCCTGACGTTACCTAACGACTGCTGCTGACGTCAACACCCAGGATCAACTGGTAACATGTTTTCTGAGGCACGGAGGGGCTCAGATGAACATTTCACACATCCAGGTACAGAGTTCAATGTACCTTGTACGATTTCAACGTGTACTTGGAACGTAACTGGACTACCAGCCCCTCAATGTATGAAAGTTGGAATCGTATTCATCTCATCATGAGTTGCCTTTCTTTTCTGCCGACTTATTCCGCTAGCTCAGCGACCCGAAGTGGGTCTGGGTCTCCGAAACGAAGACGCGTCGTTCCTGCACTGTATCCCGACACGTGTGTACAGTCGACGACAGAGATAAGTATACAGGAGGCCTCAATAAGGTTGCGATTTTCTCAAAAACTACTGGACCGATTTTAGTAATTGTTTTACAGTTACGTAGTTTTAACTTTTATCTATCAAACAGTGAAAGAATTTTTGCAATAGGTCAAGTAGTTTTTGAGATAATCTCAACCTTAAAAACTCTACTGTACACCTTTCTCTGTGTTCCACCGTACCTCTAGGCACAACGAGACTAGGGCCCGTATTAATAAATCACTCTCAGATCAAAAGTCAATCTTGAGAACGATTTCAAGATAGCGGTCCTATTAATAAACGTATCTTAGGCGCGCGTTTAGGAATCGGGTATCACGTGAGTAACGCCGTATTAATAAACAAAACTCAGTTCTCAAGAGAACTCACACTTGACAACGTATTAGCTGGTTGCAGGCGAACCGCGACTTGAGAAGGACATCACGTGATACGCCCTCAAGTTTGATTTATTAATAAATGACATAATTGAGATGGTGATTATGTCTTGAGAGTGTATCAGCTGAATTCGCTCTTGAGTGGGTTTGAGCTCAGATTATTAATACGGGCCTAGAAGATGGCAGGCGTAAGGATCAGAAGGAACAATATTTTACTGTCGGTAACGAAGCCTTGTCACTCCGTATGTAACTCACATCATCTGTCGGTCTATGCGGGTCTGTGTGGAGCGTGAGCAGCACCGCGCCCGGCGCCGCGTCCTCGGGCACGGCCGCCGCGAACGCGCGCCGCGTGAAGCGCACGGGCGCGGCCTGCACCGGCGCCGCCTCGCCGCGCCGCCGCACCGTCAGCGTGGCCAGCGCGTAGCGGTCCGCGTTGTCCACCTGCGTGGCCTGCGACAACAAATATCAGCTATAGAAGGTTTGTGTCTGGGGTGAGTTTGTGTGCTTTGGGATGATTTGTGTATTTTTAGTTATTTTTTGTGTTTTCTTAACACGGTCCAGTGCCCCCCTCCCATATATGGAGCTTCACAAACCCGTGCCCCACATATGTGGCACGATAAAAAAGTATGTGCCTACCAGATTCTCACTAAGGGTATTTTTTTTCCAAAGGTAAGTAAATACGATGTCCTTGGTGGATGCTGCTGTTCATTCACGTCCTATTGTCTTCAGAAGAGTTTTCAGAGTGCTCGATCATCATCAGCTCGTATTCACAACTCGCGCCATTTTCTATCGAGCGAGCCTTGCCAGTCATCTTGCGCAAGTTATCCTTCTGGAAGGGGTACGTCCCTAACACACCCTGGCCGGTCCTGACTGGTGCTACCTATTGGTAATGTTACCTTGATGACTATAGTGACGGGCAGCCTGGCGCGCATGAGGCGCCTGGCCGCCGCCAGCCGGCCCGAGTCGCGCTGCAGCAGCACCAGCGCAGCGCCCTCGCCAGTGGCAGAGTACTGCAGCGGCGCGTTGATGCCCAGGTCCTGGTCGCGGGCGCTGATAGGCTCCGGCAGCGTCTCCAGTACGGTGCCCTGAGACAGGTTACCGTACACAGATATAATCTTTGCTACGTACACTTCATCATCAGTCTATTTTTATGTTTAGGTTGGAGCGCAGACCTTCATTTACATCGAGGAGTTCAGGCAATGACGAAGCGGATTGGTCAATTGTATAAGCCTTAAAAAAATTGCAGGGCCCACACACACATTTTCATTTCTTTCTCCTTCGAAAAAACGAGGCCATCTCATTGACTGACCTGGGAATCGAACCCTGGTCTTCGTAATGGAACATGTACTACCGACCAGGTTAGGAGGTCGCTTTATTGGTAAAAAGTAATTCATAGTATTCATACCAAGGAAAACATCGCGCGGAAGCCAGCATGCTTAATATTGCAAAAGCAATAGCCAGCGTGGCCTGAGCTTCCTTGATGTAAGGGAAGATCTCTGCCCGCCCTAGCAGGGGGGGCATAAAAATAGACTGATGATATATTCATACGACTCTCTCCAATCGTCTACAACTTTTACCTCTTCAGCATCATCCGGCAATATAGCGGTGTAGTGTTCATGCTCAAACTTGGGATTCTGGTCATCTGCATCCAGCACCTCCACCGCCAGCGTGGTGTCGCTGTGTCGCGGTGGTGTGCCTTGGTCGCGCGCGCGCAAGGTCACGGTGAAGTTATGCAGAGTCTCGTAGTCCAGAGGCGTCTTTATCACCAGGATACTGTCCAGCTCGTTGGGGAACTCGAAGTGATCCTGTTATGAAGGAAACTGGCAATTTTAGTTGTTGTTCTGGGTTGGGAACATTGAAACAGATTATAATCTGAATTTTTTAGACACAAACACGTCATAAAGATTGGCGCTTATTATTGATGCCACGTTCAAGTCAATGGTTTTTCTCGTCTTTGGGTGAAATCATATCGGTCCTCAAGGACTTTAGTCTACGTCAGTCTAAAAAATGCGTTGCGTCTCCTGTCCGATCTTTGACTTCCCCTGAAGCTTTCATTTTTATCTGATGTGGGTGCAATACAGAATATGCATGATATCAGTGCACACTAAACTGCCTCCGAATCATGAGCAAATCAGACCAACGCACGGTAACATAACCTTGCGTTAATCAGACTAGTCTGACCATCTGAGACCTCACCCGTTGGCTCAACTAGTTTGATGACTGGGAACCACCGGTTGTATTACTTGTACTTACGCTATGTGGTCCTGGCAGCACCGAGTAGTGTATGGTAGCGTGCGGGCCCGCCTGGTCGTCGTCCGTGGCGCGCGCGGGCACGGGCACGCGCGCGCCCGCCGCAGCCAGCTCCGACAGGCGCACGCGGTACGGGGCGTCGGACCACACGGGCGAGTTGTCGTTCACGTCCCACACGCGGAGAGATACGGGGATTATGAAGCTCTGCAAGCGTTACAAATGATGATTAACCTATTGTAGTTGTTTGCCCGCTTGTTACTTACAACCCGTAGGTCACACATAGGTAAGACCTCTGGGAACAAAAGGTTGAAGGTTGAGATTCTGATCCCGAGTCCTGCCTGAATAATTTATGTATCCTTTTCATTCGCTTTGCTATCGCCAATCGCTTTAGAACTAGACTTTGCAATATAACTAGCAAGTTCAATGTTCATCAGATAACTCTACCTAATGGCGAATAACAGCTACTTATACGTTGATGATTGATGGATAATGGTTGCAATGACGGGATTGGAGTGAGAGGTTCCTTAGATTCAGATTCATAGGTTATTGCGAGTATGATACATGTGTGTATTTTTGCATGTCAACATTCTTCTTCTCTAGCGCTCCACTCTTGACAGAGTAGTCGCGCGACACAGTGACCAGACTCACAACTCGTCGCCCCTCGCCTCTGACTGCTGCTCTCTTGGTGCAGATGTGCAAAGGATCGACCATTTACTAGATTATTTAGAAGTCTGATGAAAAGTTGGTCAGAAAATTAATATACCGGAAAAATACCGGACAATTACTCGCAGACAATTGACCCATTCCTAGTCCGTCCGGACCACCGACAAATCTGGAGCTAAATGATATCTGGGGACATATCCTGACCAAAAAAGATACTAGCTACATCTGCACGCTGCACTTACCGGGTCAGTAGTCCTGCGTCTGTCGCATCGCACGTTGACGTACACGTTGGACGGGCCGAGCTTCTCCTCGCGGTCCAGCTGGCGCAGCAGCGTCAGGTTCTTGGAGCCCGGCGCCACGCCCACAGCAGCATCCTTCTCCTGCAGCTTCAGGGTGATGTCGCCGGACTCGCTCGCGTCGCCGTTCACACTCAGGGTTCCTGGAAATTGGAGGAATGTTGAACAATCTTGCATTATGTTATTAGGGAACGGACCCTGGTAAAACCTGCGTTTTCACGCCAGGCATTGCCACAAACTATGTCGGCTTCAGTGTTTTTTGTGATTCTAAATCCACATTTAGAGCTTCCTAAGTGCGCCCGTCTACTTCATTACACCTACATCGCCAGATTCCATAACAGAAGTTGGTAATACATAAAAACCGAGGGGCGGGTATCAGACTGTTGTACGCACCTATGACGCTGCCGACTGGCGTGTCCTCGCTGATGAAGAAGCTCTCCACCGCGCCGCCGTTCATCAGGTAGCAGCGGCTGTCCTGGATCGCTGCGCAACAAACACTTGGATTAGATACTGAGACCAACCAACTTCCATACCCGGCTTCATGTCACAACTACGTTGGTTTGTCAGGTTCTGAAAGTGTAGTTCTTCTGTGTATAAGTTATCACAAGTTTATCCACAGGATTTTATACCGATGAATGAAATATTACGTAGCGCATTCGAAGAAGTTAAACATGTTTGTCTTCCTTCGGTCCTGGTCTCTCGACATTATGCTTAGGACTTTAATAGAAGTGGCACGAGAGTTGCACTCGATTTGCACTCAATACTTGCTTGGGACTCTTTTCTCGAGTGCATTTTCTTCACTCCCTAGTATTGTTGAATATTGAAATATTCATGTGAAACAACAGCGATTATGGGTTAGGGAGTCAGGTGGGTAAATCTCTTTTGCATGCTTTTAAAGACCTGCATCGTCATCAATGCCACAATGCCTGGAAACTAAGTGCTTCAACTAGTGCGTCCTGCCAGTGATGACCTATACGGAGCCGAAACGTGGACATTTACGGTGAGACTGGCTCACAAGTTCAAAGTCACTCAGCGAGCGATTGAAAGAGCTTTGCATGGGATTTCTCTGTTAGTATAAGAAACGAGTATATCCGCCAGAAGACCAAAGTGGTTGACATTGCTCATAGAATCAGCAAACTGAAGTGTCAGTGGGCTGGTCACATCTGTCGTAGAACCGAGTTCTCGAATGGATGCCACGAACAGATAAACGTAGTGTGAGAAACCAGATGGAGATGGAGGATGGATGACCTTCGCAGGCTGGCTGGCAGAGGACCGAGAGTAGGGTTGAGTGGCGTACTTTGGTAGAGGCCTACGTCCGGCAGTAGACTGATGCGGGCTGATGATGATGAAAGACCTGCATTCCTTAAATTTTCCACCCATTGATAATTCATTTGGAAGAAAACTGCATTGTTGATCCACCGTCCTACTTAATTCCTAGAGTAGAGCAAAGTGATTAATAATAATACACACACTTATAAAGGTATCTGAAGTCTGTAATAACATAAGTAGGTGTAGTAATTAAACTCCTATCGCAATGTAGGACACATGGTGATAAATCAATAAAGCCTACCCCAAGCCAATCCAATCGCATTAGTGTACTATCACGTCAATAAGACTAATATCCCTTAAAGCGGGTCACGCCGCGGGGCGCAATAGTCCAGTCAGTTTATCTATCCGGGGCACTGAATGGGGGCATTTCCTACGACCCTACGGAAACGCTAGGGCTGCCACATCACAAGTGGTTCATGGCCCAGTATGCAAATAAGGTCGGTTTCTATTAAATAGGATTGAAATATTACCGACTATGCATGGAAAATGTCGACATTTTTAAATGTATTTTTTTTTGTATTTCATTTTGGACGCCTTTATGGACAGCAGGGTTACTCTGACCTCTTATAGCGATCCAGTTTAAGTTCCGAATCGCTACAATGACGTCAAACGTCATTGTAGCAAATAGCGATTCGGTTCAGTTTAGGAACCTAAACTGGATCGCTATAAGAGGTCAGAGTAACCCTGCTGGTCCTTCTAATTTTGTATAACAAAACTACAACTTGCGCAATAAATGAACGTTGGTTATGAAATACCGTTCTGAGTACTTACCTATTACCACAGGAAACTTGAGCTTTTACTTTTTATTTGACTTTTTATTTGATTTCTACTTTTCAAGAAACTTTTCGTAGCTATATCTAATGCATTATTTAACATAGTACACACGAACACAGAGATAAGTATACAGGGGGCCTCAATAAGGTTGAGATTTTCTCAAAAACTACTGGATCGATTTTAATAATTCTTTTACAGTACATCGTTTTAACTTTTATCTATCAAACAGTGAAAGAATCCTTGCAATAGGTCAAGTAGTTTTTGAGAAAATCTCAACCTTATAGATAATAACTTACTATAATTTTAAGGTGTTTTACTAGCAAAAGTGGATCAATGTTATCTTGAATAAAGAGTTATTATTATATTAAAAACTCTACTACTCTACTCTACTCTCTACCTGACTCTATACATGATTACATATTAAGTAAGTGCTAAATTTAAATTTAATTAAGTAAATATTAAGTTTAAAATGGCGCCACTACTGGCGACCTCTTCCGGCCCAATAATCTCTCACAAATGAGATTGAGAGCCCGGAAAGTGCTATAATTTTTTGTAACCTTTTTTTCACTGAAATAAACACCTTTCTCTGTCTTCGACCGTATCTATACACTTTCCGCCCCGGTTTAAATGTAGACTAAGTGTCAACCCTATGACTGGCAGGAAGCGGTCCGTTTACCGCCCCTGCAAGAGTTATATGCTTTTCATTTATTATGCAAAGCCTTCATTATGCAAATGTTAGATACACCCTGGTTTCATTTACAAACTTATAAACTTGCAAACATTTGTGTACGGATTTATGATAGGTACGGAGATTTTCTCAAAAACTGCTTGACCTATTGCAAAAATTATTTCACTGTTTGATAGATAAAAGTTAAAACTATGTAACTGTGAAAGAATTATTAAATTCGGTCCAGTAGTTTTTGAGAAAATCTCGACCTTATTGAGGCCTCCTGTATACTTATCTCTGTCTTCGACTGTACCTATATGACCCTTAATTGTGCATAAAATAACATTATTAATAGTTTGTACAGAAATATCGAGACCTCAATTCTAATTCCCGTTTTATCTTCTTATTTTGCTTTTCAAATCTTTTGATACCTACTTTTGATCTAGTTTAAAGTTCGATCAAGAATCAAGATTCCACCTATGAGCAGGTATTATTATAGTGAACTCCGGATATATTTATTGATTTACATATCTACTGTGTGTAATATAATATTTTATGTCAATTTATAATAAAAGAAACACTTTGAATAGTGTATTTATTAGTAAGTACTATTATTTTTTTACAATAAAATAATTTATTTATTTATTTAGGGGTGGCGGCTACTTTGCCCAACGGGTCAGCCTCGCTATACAGCGGGGCAACGCCGCCAGCCTTTTGGGCACATTGCCAATTGTGGGGGACTTGGCGCAGGTTTTTTATATATAATTTTGTTTAAATAGTTTAGTTTTAATTTTTTATTACCATAATTCATTTTAAATTACAATAAATAAATTACCCTTTATTTATTTAACTCTCAAAATACCATTATACTATTTACAAAATTTCTAAAAACGTTGACGTTGCCAAAACATTGGCGTGAAACCGAAAATTGAGGCATGAAAACGCGAATTTAGGCTAATATGTATTCCGAAATTTCTTTTATTCCTACTAATCTAACTTTTAATTATCAATATCGGTCTTTAAAGATGTGCTGCGATAATAAATGGACGTTTTTTGGTGATGTTAAAATCAGCGTAAAATTCAAATCACCACTTTCTCTTAAAAATTCGGGCAGAATAGATGTCGATACCGGACCAAGCAAGGTCACGTTCACATGATATGTAGGTACCGTATCATTACGGCCACATTACACGCACCTCCATACAATTACATACAAATGGCCTGCGACTCCACTGCGACCTATCACGATATTAGAACGATCGCAAATCGACCATTCGTGTCTCCGATCGCTTCGTAATAAAAGAAACTTAAACATTTAAAATAACAATTTTCTAAAATTACTTCAACTAAAACAACTGCATGCCATGCGAGAAATGAAACTACGATACTCTAGCAAATTGGCGAACCATTTAAATTGGGTCAGAATGTAAAGTATAGTGCCGAGTTCATTTACCTACAAGATACGTGGTTTTTTTGCATTGTATAATAACTATTACGGCAATTATATAACTACTTACTTGAACTCAAACTATAATACAAATAAATTACAAAATAATTCTTACATCAATCAACCAAATACTTAATTAATAAATGGTATTTAAAATGGTCCAGTGGCCTTTATAAAAAAAAATATCCTGAGGCCTTACCATGAAGTGTTATTAGTAGGATTACTTCAATAATACTTTGTTATTTCGTACCATGACGTCCTTAGTAAGCTTACTTTAAGGGCCTTACATGAGCCAACTAGCGCCGCCAATCTTAAAAAAATAATATCTTCCAATTTTTATTAAAAAAAGCTATGTACACAATCTTTATTAGGACAAATACTATTTTTCATTCAATGAATTATGCCATGTATTGTATATACATGGCATAAATGCGACAAGCTAAGTTGTAGTTCACAAATATGCCAAAAACGGCCGTTTTTCGCAATTATGCGAACTACAACTTACCGAAATGGAATCATGTTGTAAATAAGCATTTCGTACATAGCTTTTTTAATAAACTTGATTATATTGGAAGATATTATTTTTTTAAGATTGGCGGCGCTAGTTGGCTCATGTTTTAAGGTCGTCATAGTACGAAATAACAAAGTATTATTGAAGTGATCCTGCTATAAGAGTTCGTGGCTCCTGGCTCTATATATTAAAGCAAACTATAATCACAATAAATAGGGTATATATATGTGCCTCATCAAATGAAATCGATATACAAAATGTGAGCAATCATTCCGCGTCGCTACGAGTGTACGCTACAGCTATCCAACATGCACCGAGCTAAGTCAACATGTCTCGGATGGTGCTATAGGGGTGGTAATAGAGAAAAGTATACAGAAGGCCTCAATAAGGTTGAGATTTTCTCACTACCATGATCGATATTCTTTTACTAGTAGACAATTTAGAATACACGCAAAAAATTTCAAAAATCAGTCAAGTATTTTTTGAGAAAATCTTAACCTTAATAACTGTTCTGTAGCACCTTTCTCGTATATAGAGAGTTATTAAGGTTGGTATTTTCTCTAAAAAATACTGGACCGATTTTAAAAATTCTTTTGCAATTACTTAGTCAGCACTCTAAGCTAGCTAACAGCAGATCAATAATTGTAACACTCTGGACTATGGACCGTTCTTATTTTCTGCGACGTAAGATTTAAAATCGTACTGTAAGTGTTACCAATGATCTGCTGTTGTCCGTACTAGTGGAATAATTTTTACAATCCGTAAAGTAGTTTTAGAATTCAAACTATAGTGAGCCATTACTACAAATTATTATATATAAACGGATATCACTCATTTATATTGTTGAAGTCGATAATTAGACCGACAGTTTCGACCGATTTAGATGGTCTTTCTCAAGGTGAGCGCGCCAAGTCCGCGTCGGCGGTGACGTTTCTTCGCGCACTACGAAACTGTCGGTCTAATTGCCGACTTCAACAATATAAGTGAGTGATATCCGTTTATATATATAATAATTCATAAAGTAGTTCTTGAGAAAATCTCAACTGTAATGAGACCCTCTATTTTCTACACAGACAGGGCTCTACTGGCTCTTCTACGAGTATCTATGGGGTGCGGTGCTAAGGGTCGCACTCACCCCTGGACCGTATTGAGAGCGCGATGGCGGCCAGCGGCGGCGGGCGGGGAGCGGGCGCGGCCGGCGCGGGCGGGCCCGCTGCACAACGTAACAACATCAGGAACAGGCAGTTGACGGTATTAAAATTTCCCCAAGATCTGGGTACAGCCCCCTTACCTTGAAGTCTTATAGCAGTATTACTTCCATAATACTTTGTTACTTCGTACAATGACGACCTTAATGAGCTTACTTTAAGGTCGTCATTATATGAAGTAACAAAGTATTATGGAAGTAATACTGCTATAAGACTTCAAGGTAAGGGGGCAGGTTCCCATTACCCATAATTACTGGAACATAAGGCGTTACATCTTAGGCCGATAATCATAGCCAGTTTTACTTACTACACACTTTTATCAGAAGCGTCATTAATCTCATGGGAGTTGGTAGTAATTAGTGAATGTGGGGTCAATTCTCGCTCCTCGCCCCATCAGGCAAGACAGCACTGGCTGTCAAAGTTGTATGAAAACTTACAGTTGTAAGACCGAACTCAAATCCCATCATACATCCTGAGACCTGTGTGAGTTCGCTCTTAAATTGTCTATGAATTTGACGTTCTAAGAGCGAGCTCACGCTGAGCGCGCGATCAAACAAATCGTGGCCTATAACTCTTATATTTCATCATAACATAACTCTTATATTGGATCTCAATTCTTATATTTCTATTCTTAATTAATAACTTGACGCTGGTAGTATTGTTCCTCACGACCAATAAGAAAACAATTGAAAACACATTTGAAAAACAGGCCTCGTGCGAGTCTGCCTCGCGCCCCGAGGCTTCCGTACAACGCAACTTAACCCCGTAACTTTGCTCTAACGAAAAGATACAACTAGATTTAGAGACCAACTTATCTTTGCCATTATCAAAATATTGTGTCCATACATCTATATACTCCAGATTAGTTGATCATCTGCAAATATAAGTTTGTAATACCAAAAAAATTTTTTTGGAGGGATGCATTTTCTAATTTACAGTTTTCGGATTTTTTACTTGTGCTGTAAGCTTCTTGCTAAAATTCATGATTCTAGGTCAACGGGAAGTACCCTATAAGTTTTGAGTTTTTTTGCGTTTTCATACAAATATGCGCCAAAATTCGACATAAACGGTCATATCTTTTGATTGATTTGACGTAGAAGCTTGATTTTTTCACTGACTTTATGAGGTTGCAGTCTTGAGTATTTGGTATAATTTCAACTTGATACGTCCACGCGTTTCTGAGATATAGGTCTTGACAGACAGACAGACGGCCAACAAAGTGATCCTATAAGGGTTCCTTTTTCCTCTTCAGGGACGGAACCCTAAAAATGAATCACTGGTGAATTGGTAGTCGTCAGTGAAGCGGGGTCACTGTGGGGTCCGGTGTCCCCTCGCCCCAGGTGTGTCAGGACAGGGAGACAAGTGGAACTGGACCAGCGGAAGGCACGATAACTCCCCTTCGTTTCCGGTGCATTTGAATATTTGTAATATATTCAAGATGGCGGCGCGGGCGCGGGCGATGCGTGGAGCATGCTCCGCTGCGCACGGGACTTTCGTTTTCGTACGAGATGCATTGCGATTTGTGTAACGAGCTTACTTGTGTAAATGAGATTATAGTTCATTTTTATTTAGGTTCAGAATTTGAATTACGCATTATGAGCTCGGTGGCTCAATGGACTTGCAATATGGAGGTCCCAGGTTCGATTCTCAGCCAGGACAGCCATGTACCAATGAGTTATCCTCGGTTTTTTCGACGAAAAAACATACGTACATTTACCGAGTGCTCTCAAAACAGTGAAGGAAAACATCGTGATGAAACCTGCATGTAGTAGAAGAAAAAAATCTAAGGCATGTGAAATCCGCCAACTCGCACTGGGCCCGCGTGGTGGATTATGGCCCCAGCTCCCTCGATGTAAGGGAAGGTCTGTGCCCGAGCAGTGGGTCAATATAAATAGACTGATGATTATCCATGATCGGTGAATAAATTAGAACATGATGTCACACCTTTCTCTGTGTTCCACCGTACCTACTAAAATCTAGAGCAATCCAACTGGAACACGGTCGATGTCCTTTTACCTTGTGGAAGATTATCCTACTGATAAAAATCTTGATATTTGGATAATTGTCTGACCTGTCGATAGCATGCTGTTGTAGGGGCCCTACTCGTCCCACATTACCCGATGGAAAACCCAGACAGAATTAATAATTCAGCCACTAATGGCTCGCATACACTACACTTCGAAACATGTGGTGTGTTTGTTTCTCTCTAAATTACAATTACTCGTTAATCAATTCAACTTTATGCTTATTTAAAAACGAAGGCTCATGTATTTTTGTTCCGTTTAGAATGTACATTCTGACATGTGTATGCAATTAAATAAATTGAAATTGAAAGAACCTCAGATTAGGTAATAAGATCTTATTCCCTGGTCTGAGCTTAGAACCAAATCCTGTCCAATCCAAAATTTTGTCAGTACATAATTATAGTAAAATAAGTAATTTAATTTTTGTACGGAAATAAATATTAATTGGTAATTTTCTGATGCCTGAAATCTTTTCACTTCTATTAATTATCTATTAATTTCACTTTATTTTTACATTTTACATTTCTGTGCTAGTTGTGGATAATATGGAAGTTTCTGAAATAAATGATTTTATTATTATTATTCTCTTTATTTATATTATCTCTTATTTAATATATTTATACATTTCAATATCAAAAACAAATAGAAAAATATATAAATATATAAAAATAGCCACCTTATTATTATTATTACTATCACTATATGTACAGTCGAAAACAGAGATAAGTATACAGGTGATCTCAATATGGTTGATAATTGCTCAAGAACTACTGGACCGATTTTAATAATTCTTTTACAGTCACATAGTTTAACTTTTATCTAACAGTGAAATAATTTCAATCGGTCCTGTAGTTTTTCAGAAAATCTCAAAATTAAAAACTCTCCTGTACACCTTTCTTTGTCTTCGACCGTACGTAATTTATATAATCATATTATCACAGTGAGGGCCGAGCTTTGCACATGCATGTAAAAGGATGTGAATCCATGCATGTAAAATATTTATAATAATTGTAAATTAATTAAACTAAATATTATTGTTTAAGTATTGAAATCGATAGTCCCGTAGAACAAAGTCGTATTTGCAAAATCATAGTTTTGCGGTAGAGCAGTTCAAAGATTGTGACAAAGATTTCTATTAATATTGTTCAATGTGAAATGCAGATTGCTAAGATTTTTTATTATGTTACTAAATTATATGAGACGAGTCTATATTTATAATAAGATATAAAAATATTTAATTTTTTGTCCAGAAACGGGGGCCTATAATCATATGCGCCGTTGTTCTATGGCTAAGTGATCGCTTTATAAGCACATACGTCATTGTTCAATGTACTTCCGATGCAAAAAAGATGTAGTATATGCATAAAAAACTTTTTTCTTCGGTATTTCGGGAGACACTTGGTGTCGTATGTTCATAAAATTAGCTGTAATTGACATATTAAATACAAAATGAACACTTTTATTCAATAATAACACTTCTCAAAATTAAACAGGAACAAATAAGCTATTTTGTTATCTAAATTTGAAACAAAACTCAATTTAAATCGATAAATAATTATACCATCAAAGTCTAAAGTAGCCAGGTAAGCACTTCGAATTATACTTAATTTAATATGTTGTAGTGTAAGTAGTCTAAAACCAGTATTTTTTGTCAAAATAAACGTAACTTATTATTAAAGATTTAGTTATAAGACACCTACTCTTAATAGTCTCAAAAAGTTACAATTTGTTTCAATACTTTCTCACATACAGAGATCACCGCAAGATACTAATAAGAAATAAATCGTGTTATAAAAGTATAAGAAAATAATTAAGTAAAATTATATCTGACAAGTACATCATTAATTACTCTTTACTATTCTACGGGTAAAGATTTAATATATATGTATATGTTCCACAATTATCTCTACGGAATCGCACATACCTGCTGACCAAATCGTCTATTATTAATTATAATACGTATAAGTATTTTAGGAATATTCGGTAAAGACGGTATATATCAGGTAGAGCTGATGCATTGCTGGTTCCGCTACGAATGATCAAAACATCCCATTGGAAACTTATTTTTAACTATGTTTTTAAGACATTTCTTTTCGCGTCGGACTATTCTTCACGCCTCTTGATACGATTCTTTGATCGTCTTGGTTCGGTGCTTTAGACTGCTCTTGACTACCATTAACAGTAGTGCTTGAATTATTGCAAGATAAAGACAGCGTACCAACCGAATCAGCCCAGTTATTATGAAGACAGCAAAATGCATCTTCATAAGTTCGATGGACGTTAACTGGAGATATTGGTTGTTAACTCCGAGCAATTTAATGGAGAATTATTTTCAATGTTTTCAAATTCCTAAATTTGAAAACGTACATATACTAACTCGTAAGAGAATTTTCGCAATCAGTAGAAAATGAATAATAGAAAAGGGGATAATGTCTTTAGTTGCAGGGTATTGTTATGCAGGTTAGTGGAAAAGAAAGACAACTGTTTACCCGCAACGTCATATTCCATAGCAGGTTTTTAGGAACGAAGGCAATATTAATATCTTGTTGGTTGGTAGGAATCAATCAAAAGCAGTTTTTCACTGGCCACCTCTCACTCTGCAGTAGAGATGGCATGGCAAGCAACATTACCGGGATATTGACTCTCTTTACCATCACCAAATACGTCTTTCCACACCTCGGCCATGTCAGTATGAATATTTTGTGTTGTTGCATGTAACTACCGGAGACATCGTACCATGGAAATGTAAAAAAACAGAGTTTATGATTTACTACAAAACTGGAAATCAAGGAGGTATTATAAATAATCAAAATGTATAATTCGCCGTGGATTAAAAAAAAATATCATGTGTATTCTCAAAATTAAAAGTCGAACATTGTCGCATATAAAAAGCGATTGCAAAGAAAATCGTAGCTTGTGCACATACGATGTTATTTTGTTCATTTGAGTTCGGAGAACAACGTCGTATATGCACAAGCTACACCATTTGTCTTTACAACTAACGACGAAAAATGTCTTATCTACTTATAATACCACGTAATAAAAATATTTTTGTCGTTGTATTTATTCTATTGCTGTTGAACATAACCGCATTTTGAATCATTTTATTATGTTTATTAAGTCTGTATTTTAATTATAGTTTATTCCATAGAATATTGTAGTATATTACTTTGAGACGATACATTAAAGTAATTTAGCAATAAAATCAAATAAACAGAAAAACATGCAAACAGGTAACATAAAATAGAACATAACTGTTATAGTTATTATAAATTTAGTAAATCGTGATTTAATACTTACCGGTATCCACAGAATTTACTTGTAAAGAAATTTCGTTCTCATTGTCCTCTGTTTCATATTGAATATTTCGTGGTGAAAATTATTTTTTAAGTGCTAAAGATAAAATATATTATGATCTTGATAGAGGCATGATGATTATTTAAAAAAATACTGTACAAATTCGCGTAAAACACAACTTTTAAAACAGCGTGACCAAACGACCTCCCTGCCGCGAACAACGGCGCACCTGCATGTGCACAATGTCGCGTCTGAACATGCTTCATTGTTCTGCGTAGAAAAAATCTTATGCTACGTTGTTCTACTGAGTATCTCATTAATAAGATAGAATACAAAAAAAATTAAAATTATGCCATGAAGCTTGGCACCTTAGGATGCTTAAATAATCAAAAAACTACTTTTGCTTTATGATCACAAGCGACATTGTTCTACGGGACTATCGAAATTGTTAATTATAAAGACAATCTGTATGGTTTAATATCACCTATTTTGTTAAGAAAATGACTTGTAAATTTTTATTTATTAATAAATTACTGAACTGAACTAAAAGGACTGTTACGAAATTGTTATAATGCAATTGTGCAGCTATAACTATAGAGAGACGTATAGGTAGAGAGGTCAAGTGGTGTTCTAATAATTATAAGAAGAGAGCGGTTCTTCCGGTCAGAGAAAGGTTCGGAAGCACTGAGTGCGGTCTTTTTATCAAATCACAGCCTTATTACTGACGTCGCGGCCATTTCCGATGGTAATGGCGTTGAGTGCTACTGGATTGTTAGGTAGGATATGACTATAGTATGACCGTCTAAATCAGTCTTCGCCTGCGCGGTACAGGGATGCGGGGGAAGGCGACAACGGGGACCGAGAGAGGTGAAGGCGGCAGGCGCATTTCTGTTACCCCCCGCACCTCTCTCGGTCCCCGTTGTCGCCTTCCCCCGCATCCCTGTACCGCGCAGGCGAAGACTGATTTAGACGGTCATACTATAGTATGCTAGTACGATTTGATGAAGTATAGAAAGACCATGTCCCCGTAGCCAAGTGGCACCAATTCTCATTAAGATTGACATTTTCTCAGGTAGGTACCCTGTTCTGTTACTAACACAAAATAGACCTTAGTTGTTCGTAAATAAACGTTTTACCTATTTATTTATTTATTCTATACATATGATAAGATTGTAAAAAAGTTGTGTCTGTACACTGGATATTTTTGAAAAGAATAATTGTAATGTGTTTTAGGATCGATACTGATGCTAAAAAAATTTTTTTTTACAATTTTTTGTATGTTTGTCTGTCACTTTGTGCAAGTATCACGCCATAACTACTGAAGGGATTTTGATGGGAGTTTCACTAGGAGATAGCTGAAATATCCGGACAGCTCATAGGCTATAAGCCATGGCGATATGTGATGTGGAAACAAGGATCCACCACTGATCTCCTCCATCCTCTCCATCCTCCTCCTCTACGCAAACGAAGTTGCGGGGTACAGCTAGTTATAATAATTTAAAAAATCGGTCATAGTATATTTTCCTATAAGATCTCAACTTCCTCCTGTATAAGTATATTTCTTTGTATTAGACCGTACCTACCTAGAAGTCTACTCGTATTGTGGTTGTAACAGGAAGGTGGTGATTCAATTCACGCTTGTGTGGTGTAACGAGAGGCGATAACTCGCAGACATTGTTTCGGTAGGTACCTACAACATCATATCAATCAATGGTAACACTTGCAGTACGATTTCAACTCTTACGACGCAGATAATAAGAACGGTCCAGTGTTACATTTGATGTGCTTTGATGTTTAGGCACGGTGGAACACAGAGAAAGGTGTACAGCAGACTTTTTAAGGTTGAGATTTTCTCAAAAACTACTTGACCCATTGCAAAATGACATTGCCACATTTCAATGGAGCTTTGCACCTACAAAACTACGCGACCATTTAAGCTGTACCTATCATTTTGTTGGGGACTTATTACAGGTTTCATATTACTTAAGTTTATAACCCATATTACACACATAAAAGCTGTAAGTTTTCCTATCAAATAAAAATAAAATAAAATAATCATAATCAGTATCATTTTCTACTACTCTCGCAACTCCTAAAGAAGAATAATAAAAACAATGCATAAATTTTCTGAATTAAGCTGTTTTTTTTCGAATCGCAACTTGTACATAACTTTAATTTAAACCAATAATTTTAATAAAAAACGGAGATAATTTTACATTTATTCGTTATCTTGTACAACTTGCGGTTGATGGTGGGGCAGAATCTGGCATTGTCATTTATTTCACTGTTAGATAGATAAAAGTTAAAACTATGTACTGTAAAATAATTATTAAATTCGGTCCAGTAGTTTTTGAGAAAATCTTATCCTTATTGAGGCCCCCTGTATACTTATCTCTGTCATCGACTGTAGCTAACATATTATTGTTTTGCCTCTAGTAGAGGCAAAACTCAGTGACGCCGCGGGGCGGGGGCGGACGGAAGCACGCATGGGTTGAGACGGCCCCTCGAACGCGGGTATGCCTTGTGTAGTACTTCATCGACAAAAAAAACGGCCAATGCGAGTCTGCCTCGCGCCCCGAGGCCCACGTAACTTTGCTCTAACTAAAAGATAAATTAGAAGAAAGATTTCGCCGTACCGATCTGAGCCACGGCTGGTCCCTGGTTCGAATCCTGAAACCGGTCCGAATTCAGAAACAATAAGTTTACTTTTCTAGAACTATTTCTAGGACTTCCAAGTAAACTTGTTGCTGGCATCCAAATAGTGCTAAACGTAGACTTTTTAAAAGTAATCAGTACCTTCCTCTTACTAGTCATAAGTTTGGTTTAGGAAAGTTTTTTTTTTGCTTATCTACATTCATCAACCTGTGCTCTTGCACGTGTTGTGATATGGTGTGGGTATAATTTTTGTGTTACAAATAAAAATACAATATTACTTGGCTGTATGGGTTAGATTTCCTTTGCCTACTACGTCAAAGCCACAGTAATTCCCATTGACTTATACCTATGGACATGGCATACCTACGAAAATAACTTGCCTACCTAAACTTTGTGGGGAACAAATATGGCGGATTGTCGTAGTGCAGCCTCGATGTTCATCGATAACTTTTATCGATATTGACCGGAGACGGTAAATACAGTTTCCCCATAGATTTTATATCTAACCTCTATTATCATCCTTAAATCATCGAAATAAGGTTTAAAATAACTTGATCAGAAATAAATACTATGCCGTGCCAAGCCATACTGTGCCGTCCTCGAGCGTAGGCCATAACGATCTAGACAAATAAAAAAACAGTTTAGAAATATGATTTATTATTAACTTAATTAGGTACACTACACATCCTTTCTACGTACATGATTGATTAATTAATTTAGATATGTGTTCAAGTACTGTGACTACAATTCATTAATGTTATTCAAGTGTTTTTATGATGTAACTCTGAATAACCCGACAGTAAATCTCGTCCGTAAAACGTTAAATGTAAGAAAAAATGAAGGGTCAATGCAAATCTTCTACTCTCTGCTCAATATCTTCCGGATATTGTTTTTCCACAGGCAAACCTCTAGATTTTAAGGAATTAATGAAGTCTTTCCTTGTAAATATTCAATAATTGAAATCTCGTTATTTAACAAATTCCGTTTGCGTAAATCTTTCGTAATATTTTCAAAAAAAAAAATATTCTACCTGCGAATTTTCTCAGTTAATCGTTTGATTTTTATTCCTTGAAGCATACATAATTATTGCTTCAATTTCTTATGATTCTCAAAAGAAATATCCTGAAATCAAACAAAACGCATTCGTTATATAATATATTGCATTAGAGTACAAAAAGAGAAAAAAAAATTAATATATCGATATTTCACAATAACAAAAGAACAACACTATCGTCCAACTATTGCTATTTTTACAAAGTCAAATTCTCTTGAAATATGGCTTAGAACAGTAGTTTAGCCTATCTAAAATGTACTTAATTAGGATCTGCTTTGAATTTCGAAAACAAGAAGTGGAAATATATGGAATTAGACGATATATCATAGCAAAATGTCTTGCTTACCGGTGAAATGTTATATTATTAAAATTTCGGTTATTCCTGGTCTTCCTCGAACCACAGCCTATTACACTTCATTTAGTCATTGTTCCTTTACATTAATTTGTACTTTTTATGCGCTATATCACTTGATAACAAGGTTTAATTAGTTAAAAATCACAATCAAAACAGCAAATTGACACATGAAGTACTCAACAAATGCGTTAACAAATATGGCGACTGGGCACTTTCCCACGGGTCGCGACGCCACATAATAAGTGTTGCCAAAATTGTTACTGACACAACTAGCGTCGTCCTTGTCCACTTATTGAAATTCATGATAGTTAAAAAGAGATAGCATTATATTTAAGAGTTCAACGTCGAAATGCATGATATTTGTATAACCAAATAGTAATATAGAAGAATAGGGCATGTCCATAGGTATAAGTCAATGGTAATTCCGGAATGCCTAATTTTATTTAATATTTAATTTATCACGGAATTTATCTACGAAAAAATTCTGAAAAAAATTCTACGTATTAGACAAAATCTTGAAATGGTACCGTAGATCGTGGCGGCTTTGCCCAGCAAGGTCTGGCTTTGCCCGGTCTTGTGTTTTTTTTTGTATCAATATAAAATTGAAAAGAACGTGGCAGTCGATTTTATCTTATCTATGGTAGAAACTAGACTATATCCCTGGCAACACCATGTAACGGATTGTCACCTACTTCACTTCAGTCGCTTGTCAGCAGACGTCAAAGTAGGCGGGGTGTTTCGCGGGCCAAATCGTTGTCAAAAACTTTGTCGAAAAACCACAGTTTTGATTATCACAGGTGAGTAATCTTTGAACTACGTTTAGATTATGTGCTATTAACAATATAGTCGGAAACCTGACACGAGAACTCCTTTAGATTCGGAGAAATGTTGGTGGGCAATGTCATCTGGATATTTTTGGACCACTGTTGGTGACTTTGCCCATCAAAATATGACTGCTAGGGTTGTCACTTATGCACTTATGTAGTACCACTTTTTTAATCAATGGCTTAATTTAGGAGAAATGATTTTTATTCGAATGCGGCGCTAGTTTCGCTCGGGGCAGAGACTTAACATGTTTTCGTACAAACTTAACACGTTCAGACCGGAGTGTACCACCGGTGGAGCACGGAGTACTCGCTCATACGACTGGGTGTACCACCGGTGGCCACAGCACACGAGACTTTTAATAATGTACTAAGAAGTTTTTACCGCCTGGAGAGAAAGTGTTGTGCTTGCCGTTCCCGCCCTGTAAAATCGAAAAAATTTCATACTGTAGCTCAGGAGTTGGAAATTATTTTGGGAAGTGTAAACAAATCAAGATTGAAAAAATGTATTTATTACAAACAAAATACGACATGATACGATGTAAATGGTACAAAATGAAAATTATTTCTGATGAATTGCATTGAAAAAAATGGTATTTATTGGAAAACTAGGTTATTCAAAATAGAAAAAAACATTTTTTTTAGAAAAAATTATAATGGCATGAAAGGCAAAATGAAAATTATGCCCGCACGGCAATTTACCTACGATTCGTCGTGTTTTTGGCGGGAAATGCACAAGTATCGATCGATACGTCAGCGGCTTGCGCGATACTGATTTGAAGAGACAAAACAATTAACCTATTATTTATGATTATTAACTTGCTAGAAAGAGAGATAAAGCATATTTTGAGCATAATCCTTTTCCGTGTCTACCGGTGGCACACCCCGCCCGCCATGACTTTTGGTTTATGGGACGGTGATGTACCACCGGTGGCCATATGAAGATTTGCCCCGTAGGACACCACGTACCACTTCATGAGGTACCGGTCTGAACGTGTTAAAGTAATCATTATCATAGTTAGAACTTATAACTGAGACATGTGGGTATTATAATTATCGTTTTAATGTATTTTACTGGTGTTAATTGAAATATTTTAATATTTTCAGTATGAACAAGGACTGTCAAACCCGTTCTACGAAGAAGAAAAAAAGATGTAAAAGAATGTTGGGAGCGAGAGGTTATAAAGATTATTCGATTGAGATGTTGGAAGTAGCTGTAGATATGGTGGAAAAAAATATGATTTCTTGTATTGATATGTTCCTTTTATGTTTAAGAGTAAATTTGCATGCAATAAATATTGTACAATCTATTACTAAACGTTTTGTTATTTCTGTTCTCCCTCTACGGCAGTCGAATAATATTAGCGACAACCCTAGCTTATTGTCTTGCTTGTATGAAAAATCTTCGAAACGGCATTATGACTTTGCCCACCTTAATTAAAACGAGCTACGCGTATAATCAAGCATTTCAACTACATTCCAATGCGACATTGCCCATTCCTGTAGCATATTCTTTAAGCACAACTATCATAACGTTGATAATGCCGAAATTGCAGAGGCTTAATGGCTAGTGGGCAAACTTGTCAAAAGTTTATAATTTTTGGCCCACCTTTTCATATAGCTTTATTTCATGTGAATTTGAGTCTACTACATTAATTTGCTAATCTATGTAAGCAAATATATATTTGTGGCCTTTAGATATCAACTTAACATCAAATTATATTAATATTTATAAAAATAATTGAGAAAACTCATAAAAAGCGGGCAATGTCACCATGTTTTACGGTATTTTTCTTTTAGGATGTTAATAGTTTTTAGATCGAGGAGTCCGGCGACCAGAGGGCTGGCAGCTACCTCTGCCAACGTATTGCGTTGGCAATACAGAGAGGGAATGCTGCCAGCCTGCTGGGCACCGTGACTCCCGATGCCCTCCTAGAGGATATATTCTATTTATAGATAGTTTAAGTTTTTAGATTTTTAGGGTTAGTTTTTAGTCACTTTATTATTTTAGGTTTTAATTTAATGTAATTTTATAAAATAAATGGTTTTTAGATCTTGTCAATTAGAGAAAGCTCCCACTGGCTTGCATAAAGATATCGAGATATCGATCGATTGGATCGATTATTTAAATACCACATCATCCGCCCGTACTGGTTCCACGCGCGGTAATAATTTCACTTTCCTTTATAATACTCTTCCTTCACTGTAATTGCGTTATAACAACAGCTGTAAATTATCGAGAAGCTTTATAACATTCGGCATAAATAAATTCAACCTAATATAATAATTAAAAAAAAAAAAGTTTGATTATGTCGGGCTCGCTGCCCTGAAGGGGCGGAATACCGACTAAACTACCTAGCTTGTCACAATTATGCCATGTATTGTACATTGAAAAATAGCATTTATCCTAATAAAGCTAGTGTTGCCCAAATGCAAGAACAAGACGAGACTTAGCCAGTCTTGGTCTTGGTCTTGCGCCAATACACCTGGTCTTGGTCTTGGTCTTGGTCTTGCGCTCCCAGTCTTGGTCTTGGTCTTGCAGCAAGAGTCTTGCAAGTCTTGCAATTACCTATTAGTCTATTGCTATTTATTAAAGTTTACTTTAAATCTTAGAAAAACGTATTAGAATTGGAACATTGTGAGCTTGAATTAACATAGCCATAGTAAAGATCAATCAGATTAATAAATAACTGAAGATTTGATAAGAAAGTCGAAAAATCAACTGACCTAGAAGTAAGTAATGGAAGTCACTGTTTCTTAATAAACATTTATGATTTATAAGCTTACATTTGCTAAAACATGTAAAAAAACAAATTAATTACAATAACTTGACTGTATTTTAAATAACAATATCTGTCTAGAAAGAGATTCGAAATTATTTTGCATGAGTATACCTACGCCCTGTGGCGGCAATCTAATAGTGTCAAATGTTGTGATTTCGGCGCGGCGGCAACGATTGTTGTATATGATTTCAAAAGAAGCCGCCGGCGCGTGTATTATAACCATGTACTTCCGAAAAGCGGCAAATTTCTTTGAGAAGTAAGTACAAAACCTTTGATGCCGCATTATCAAAGTGCCGATGGTTAAAACATAACTATGCATGCACTCAGTTTGATTTTAATGGATATTTTTTTATTCGCTATGTAGGTATGTTTATGGTATTAGTCGTAATGCGCATAGGTCCAGTTTTTCATATTCTTTGATACAGTTTTTTGCGTCTCATAGAATTCCTAAGCGTACCTATACACCGAACTGTTACACCTAACTACTCCGTGAAATAGCGCTAAGTCCTAGCTGCAAGACGCAAGAGTCTTGCAGGCTTAGTCTTGTTCTTGCTCAAGTCTTGCACGGTCAGTCTTGGTCTTGGTCTTGCTAAAAATACGCGGTCTTGTTCTTGGTCTTGGTCTTGCAAAAACGCAAGAACAAGACCAAGACTGCAAGACCAAGACTGAATTTGGGCAACACTAAATAAAGCTTGTGTACATAGCTTTTTCAATCAAATTATATTGGAAAATATTAAAATTTTAAGATTGGGAGAGCTAGTTGGCTCATATCACCCCCTCGCTTTACCTTTCATAGCTTCACACTACACGACAATGCTAAATGCAGTTTTATTTATTGAAAAAAATATTGCCGAAAATTCTCACGCCTTCGCATCAAAGTGATTCAAATTAATGTTTGGAATGAAAAAGTGTTAGTTTTTTGTTGCCAATATTTTCTGCTCCAAATAGCCGAACAGCAATTAGTGCCAACAATGAAGCGTAAATAAACAAACAGTGGAACGAACGCGCCGCGCGCCACAGAGCAGTGCGAACCCAGCTCGGAGACCCCGGAGAGAGTGTGACTGAGGCCAGCTTAATGAATCTCATTACCCCTTTGATGTACAGTCTAAATAATATACAGAAGCCCTTTTTAAAACTATACGTTATTGAAATGTATTTTCCAATTATTAAATGACAATGCCAGATTCTGCCCCATCATCCACCGCAAGTTGTAGGTACAAGATAACGAATAAATAAATATCTCCGTAATTATTGGTTTAAAATAAAGTTTTGTACAAGATGCGATTCGACAAAAAAAGCTTAATTAAGAATTCAGAAAATAGTAAGAAATCGAAGCGATTTATTCATTGTTTTTGTTATTCTTCTATAGGAGTTGCGAGAGTAGTAGAAAATGATACTGATTATGATTATGCAATATGAAACCTGTAATAAGTCCCCAACAAAATGATAGCTTAGTCACGTGGTTTTGTAGGTGGGGCAAAGCTCCATTGAAATGTGGCAATGTCATTTTAAACGTGTGAAGGTGATAGCCAGCTTTCTTGGCTTCGCACCAGTATTTTGTGCCCTCTATACCCCTTTATGTGGCTAAAATGAAATAAGAGTTTCACTCAAAGCTAATTGGTTACTTTACCTACGTAATTTTAGTGAAATCTCAACCTTAATGGCTTAGGTTTGGTCACATTTAAAAAGGCGTAAAAGATCGCAATTCATTTCCCGAATTCCTAGTAGCTATAAACTGCTAGGAATTCCGGAAATTACTTAGGAAGACTTGTAAAAAAAATATTTCTTTAATAATATAAATTAAAATTGTAAAACCGATAACCTATGGGGTAGACGAGTTTTTTAATGGAGGTCACGAACGGGCAAAACGTATAGAGTAAGACGTCCTTAGACCAGATGGAGAAATAAGCTACATAAGCTGGCAGGGACTGGAAGCAAAAGCCGTAAATAATCTTTTTTTTTTTAATTTATTTACTCAACAATAATTTTACACATTTTACTTAGTTGTAAGCTTCGCTAAATTGCATAACAATTTGTTGGCGAACATTTGCACTCACTTAACTACTATGTGTACATATGTCGCAGTCAGACGGGCCCGGCTAGACACTTCGTAAAGCGCCGATCCACACCATCTAACTACGACATTGTACACTTTAGGCGCCTTGGGAGAGTTCTACGTCCAGCAGTGGACTGACACAGGCAGATGATGATAATGCGGACTGTACCAAAAATTACGTAAAGACGTCCATCAAAATTAACAGCGGCCCGAGACGAAATTAATATCAACAAGAATCAATTACTCGCGGCCACGCTATTGCGCTGTCGGCCACGAAGACACAGACGATTTCCTAGACAAATTGCACGTTGCTACCGCCATTGCTACACTTCCTGCACTATTGACGAAATTATTGTAACTATACATTACAAGTATGTGAAAAGGCATTGTCTCTTCTACCGCTTCTGCCACTTCATTAGGCGGCGGTATAGACGCAAGGATACTTACAGATACATTTATACATATACAAACATACATAATTTTTATATTCTATATAATGCATTAGTTATTTTCTCGTTATTTTTAATTGTACCTCATCAAGCACACCAATACTATCACAAAAGACTGTTACTTAAGTATATTGTGTAAGGACAGGCTGAAAATCAGCGCTGCGTGTCCTACCAGCACTATGCTGAGCCTGCTGCCTAGTGCATGAAATAGTTTCTTTTTTTTATTCTTTAATATGTATTACTTTGATATGCAATAAAAATATTTTATTTTATTTGAAAAGCGACTGAGGATGTAGAGAAAAAATCGAGTGGCAGAAGAACAGCTGTCACAGCTGGTTACTATTGTGAGCCCCCCCCCCCCCCCCCCCCCCCCGGTGTGACGTCACATATTTTGCAATTTTACATCTCGAAATTATTGAATTAAAACACCAGTTCCGGGATTACACCTCATAGGCCATAAGCCATGGCGGTATGTGATGTGGAAACAGAGAGGAAGATCTGCCTCCTGATCTCCTCCATCCCCCTCCTCTACGCAAACGAAGTTGCGGGGTACAGCTAGTCTTCAATATATGTTGACAATTTATAGTAGTTTCAATTCCTAATGTCGGTACGGCGTTATTCACCTTGACGATGTTCATTATATTTTATATTCAATTCAATTAACACAAATTAAGAGGAAACGGCCCGTCGGTAGTGCTTAGTGGGAAATTAATAGTCGAGCATTTAGAGAACAATGCGTTTCCGACATTTAAGAGATTTTGAGCTTCAACGAGGTGATAATGTTTGGAATGGGCGAAGGACGCGCAGGAGCCTTCCCTCGGATGTAATTAATAAAATAAACAATCGTCGTCTTCATCAACCATTGCATCAGTAGTTGTGATAAAATCTATTTAAGAGGTCGTCAGAGGAAAACCGAGGATGATCAATTAACGATATTTTACAAAGGATCAATTGAGGTCTGATGAGCTTGCGTTAAGGCGCAATATGGTTGTCAAAAGCAAGAGTGAGACACAAGATGCCCCGCAGCGGCGGAGTGAAGAGCACGGCACAGTGCCTCGATATTCGTATTTCGGTTTAGATATAATTTTTATTTTAAATGACATGGAATGGATACATACCCCATTTTTTTCTATCGAGCGAAGTTTGTCCAATCGTGTATCGGTATTCATCAGTCTCTAAATAGACACCCCAAGATTGCTATATATTTTTCTCAGACGTTTAATTTTAGTAGTACTTACCTAATGCCGTAGCCTTCGTAGAAAAACTGAAAATACGCGCATACGAAGCCTTAAGAGAGTGGTCAATGTGGAGAAAGCCACGCAATCCGATTCTCGGCCTTTTACATCCAGTCTCTGAGGCACCTTACGTAGGTCATCTCTCCATCTGGTCGGGGGGCGTCTCACACTACGTTTACTCGTTCGTGGCCTCCATTCGAGAACTCGCCATATTAAAATTTTATGGCCCAATAAAAATATAAATAGCTTACATATGAAGTTAAAGTAACTATTTCTAGGTACAAAAACCGGCCAAGTGCGAGTCTGCCTCGCGCCCCGAGGCTTCCGTACAACGCAACTTAACCCCGTAACTTTGCTCTAACGAAAAGATACAACTAAATTAAGAGACCAACTTATCTTTGCCATTATCAAAATATTATGTAGTTTTTTCTATCGCAGGTCCGTATCATTATTCAAATGACACACTTTAGCTAGGGTTGTCAAACGTTACACAACAAACGGACAAGTTCTTTGCAATCCCACTTCCTGGTTTCACTAGATGTCACCAATTCGCGTGACCGGCTATCTGGCGCTATTGCGGGCTCTATGGAAGGAAGTGGCGACCCTTGGTGCTGCCGTAACAATGGGCGGCGGAAAATCGCCGATCACTTGCCCATTCTACCATGCGCTACTTGTGAGACGGTAGCGATCAGATGACAGTGGAAATTGGACCTTAAATGTATATAAGGTGCAGAGATGATCCTGTCGGAAGATGAAAATTTTAGTTAGACTATAGGTCACCAAATTGAAAGAATTCTTCCTGGACATGGTAAGCAAACTAAATTAAGGAACTGAATAATATTATTAATATCAATAGCACCTAAATAACGGTGGCGTAGGATAGGATAGGTTTTTTTTTTTTTAACCCAGGTAAAACATGCAAATCATGTGTCACCACGCCCGGGGGAGCGTGTTGGTTATGTCGAGCTCACCGCCCTGAGGGGGCAGCATACCGACTAAACGTCCTGGGGTGTTCCACCTCGTGCCATTCTTGCCGAGCCACGGGAAACTGTGATACAGGATAGGATAGGACCTGCCCCCTTACCAGGAACTCTTATAGCAGGATTACTTCAATAATACTTTGTTATTTCGTACCATGACGATCTTAAAGTGAGCTTATTAAGGTCATCATGGTACGAAATAATAAAGTATTATTGAAGTAATCCTGCTATAAGAGTACATGGTAAGGGGGTTGAGGATAAAACTGATAGTAATTATGGAAATCAGTCAACCTAATCATAACCAAAAGAAGAAGAAAAACAATTTCAAATCTTACTTATGTACGTACAGTCGAAGACAGAGGTTACAATAAGGTTGAGATTTTCTCAAAAACTACTGGACCGAATTTAATAATTATTTTACAGTTACATAGTTTTAACTTTCATCTATCAAACAGTGAAAGAATTTTTGCAGTAGGTCAAGTAGATTTTGAGAAAATCTCAACCTTAGAAACTCTCCTGTACACTTTTCTCTGTGCTCCACCGTACACGACAGCAGATCAAGTGTAACACTTTGGACTGTTCTTATTCTCCGCATCATAAGAGTTGAATTCATACTGCACGTGTTACCATTGATCTGCTGTAGTCCGTACCTTACCTACCCAAAAGTACTCAAACCAAAGACGTAAAACTAAGGATGGTAACTGTACCATCAGTTACAGTGTGCGAGGCGGAAGCTCAGGTTTGCATTTGTGTGAGTGCACACAGACGGGCGACGGCGAGGGAAGGGCGGGACGCGGGATAGCCCTGCCGCGCACGCACCGCACTTCACCTCTTGTACCGCTAGCAGCTTGGCGATCACTCACACAAATGTAAACTTGAGCTTACGCCTCGCGCACTGTAATAAATACTACCACAGGAATTCATATTAGGTACCATAAGCAGTGTTGCTTATGGTATGTTGCGTGTGTACGCTAAGCACATTTTCCCACCTTGTTACGGCAAAGGCTCAAGTTGCATGTTTCTGACACAACATTTCTAAAATGAGGTTAATACTAAACAATGTAGCGTTTTCCGTCGTATGCGGAAATGGGAGTATATTTTCATATGCGGTGCAGCGTATGCAAATGGCGTGGCGTGCCGGTGCTAGGCCAGTGGCTGTAGCTCCGTTCTAGACCGTGCCTCGTGCCCTGCACACATTAATTAGCCCAGGGTATTGTTCCGGGGGACGATGACCTGAAGGCGGTGTGACGTCACAGACACGAGACAGATAGCAAAGTAGCCGAGAGACAGTGTTCTTCTTTCTTTTATCGTGTGGTTTAGTGACCGCACCCATGAGCGACAGCGTACCCAGGATCTCAAATCAGATTTTTATAAGCTAGGTGCTTATAGAAAGAACGAACGCGCCGCGTAATTTTTAGTTGTAAAAATATTGTATTGCAAACAAGTGGCAAAAAAATCGTTTTCTTAATTTTTTCCGATAAAAGTACTAGATAAGATACTTAGTAGGCATGTCAACATTATCCAGGGGGGGGGGGGGGGGGGCTGCTGCTGCCCCCCCCCCCCCTCTCCTCCCCCGCTGCCCCTACCTGGGTAAAAAATAGATACTTACCTAACAAACCTATAGAGTATGCGACCCAGAATTAACCAACCAACCTTTTCTTCAACACTATATTTAATTAAACCCCTGATTAGAACGATGATGCAGCTGAAAGTTTCGTTCAATACGCGGAACTGTTTACTCGGTAAATGTAATGCATAAATGTATGTCGGTCGGGTAACGTCACAGACTACTTCCCCCCTAGCCCTGTACCGGGAGGGCACCCGTGTCCGCCCGCACATGAGCGCAACATTGCCTCGCGACTACGGACCTCTGAGCTCAAACCCGAAGAGCGAGCTTCAAGAGCGAATTCAGCTGATACACTCTCAAGACGTGATCACCATCTCAAGTATGTCATTTATTAATAAACCAATCTTGAGGACGTATCACGTGATGTCTTTCTCAAGTCGCGGTTCGCCTGCAATCAGCAAATACGTTCTCAAGTGTGAGTTTGACAGTTCTCTTGAGAACTGAGTTTTGTTTATTAATACGGCGTTACTCACGTGTTACCCGATTCCAAAACGCGCTCCTAAGCTACGTTTATTAATAGGAACGCCATCTTGAGGTCGTTTTCAAGATTGACTTTTGAGCTGAGAGTGATTTATTAATACGGGCCCTAGAGATAGTATCGACATGAACGCAGCTCTTTAATACGGCACCCCTGTCTCCGCTTCGTCTCTATGCGCTCATCGGTGACAGAATGTTTTAAAAATGTTTCGCTTGCAAAATACATTGCCACAATTCAATGGAGCTTTACCCCACCTACAAAACTACGTAACCATTTAAGCTGAACCTATCATTTTATTGGGGACTTATTACAGGTTTCATATTGCATAATCAGTAAGAGTTGCGAGAGTAGTAGAAAATTATAACAAAGACAATGAATAATTCGCTTCGATTTCTTACTAATTTCTGAATTGTTAATTAAGCTGATTTTTCGATTCGTTTGATGTACACACGAAGACAGAGATAAGTATACCGGGGGCCTCAATAAGGTCGAGATTTTTTCGAGAACTACTGGACCGATTTTAATAATTCTTTTACAGTACATAGTTTTAACTTTTATCTATCTAACAGTGAAAGAATTATTGCAATAGGTCAAGTAGTTTTTGAGAATATCTCATCCTTAAAAACTCTACTGTACACCTTTCTCTGTCTTCGACCGTACAAAACTTCATTGTAAACCAATAATTTTAATAAAAATCTTGTTCATAATACGGTAGATGGTGGGGCAGAATCTGGCATTGTCATTTGTACCGATTTCATGTCATGTCTACTGGGTAAGTGGTATATGGCTGTGTCGGACTGTACCGAGTAACGCTTATCGTTAATTGACAGTCCCGAGGCGCGCTTGTTTCGTTTAAGAAATTGGACAATTTGCTGGAAACATGCGATTTTGTTTTCACTGCCATTACGAAAGTGGGTAATGGGCATAATAAGTTACTGTTACTTACCTTGATTTATTACAGTGGGTTATTGTTATTGCAGCTGTTTAGTTTTGTATATTAGTTGTCACTTCTCATTGAAGTCAAATGAGTGCAATGGGTTACTGATACTTTGGGAATTCAACTACGTAGCAAATGACAATGCCAGATTCTGCCCTACCATCAACCGCAAATTGTACAAACGAGTAAATGTAAAAATATCTCCGTTTTATATTAAAATTATTGGTTTAAAATAATGTTTTGTACAAGTTGCGATTCGAAAAAAACAGCTTAATTAAGAATTCAGAAAATAGTAAGAAATCTAAGCGATTTATTCATTGTTTTTGTTATTCTTCTATAGGAGTTGCGAGAGTAGTAGAAAATGATACTGATTATGATTATGCAATATGAAACCTGTTATAAGTCCCCAACAAAATGATAGGTACAGCTTAAATGGTCACGTAGTTTTGTAGGTGGGGCAAAGCTCCATTGAAATGTGACAATGTCTTTTTTCAACTTTCACAAGTAAGGGAACTGTCCCAATAACCGTCACTTTTTGAACTTTTCACTTTTGATTTTGTAGCCACGGCCGTAGTATAAGACCCACAGGGAATGAAATAGTGCAAAGATATAAACAATTTATTTAAATTTTACGTAATTAAATAATGTTTCTTTAATTTTAAGATTAAATAAGATATTTTTAGACTTATATGAAATAATACCCCTTTGCCCGGTATCCGGCATGTCCTTGTACAGATATCCGACATACCCATGTCCCAATAGCCGTCATATATGTATATAGTTTTTGTGTAGGTAATGTATGACGTATATATATGATTGAACAAAGTGTTATAGTGTAAATGGAACACCTGATTGGACAAGCTTTATGTTTTCGACATTTCGACATTTCTCAAATATATAAACCAAAATAGTCAAAATATTCATTGTTGCTGTTCCAGCCAGTATATATAATTCAGGTCATTATGCCTATAATTACTAATGCACCTAAAGAAGTTTTAAAAATCCCAAAGATGTTTTTTTTTCTCTACCCCCAAAAAGTGAACAGTGTTAGAAATTGTATATTGTATTAAATTAATTAAATAATTAGTTTATGTGTCTAAATTACGCCAAAAACACGTTATTTAGTGAAATTGTGCATTGTAATAGTGGACAAGTGTTATCTCGCAAAAACTCCGACATTACATAGTGTAAAATCCAATTGACTTTTTTTTACGAAAAATTAACGACTTTTTGTGGCAAACTTGTTTCCAAAATGAAGTGCGATAATGATCATAGCGATGAAAATTTGATACAATGATATGGTTGTAAACGGAACGTATGTCTTAGTTGCAGCAACCTAACAAGCAGCGAGGCTCATGTCATGGGGTTGAAATCCAAACGCACCCTCATATTTCTATGTTCGCCTTGCCGCGAGGCCTTATTTCAAGTGCCTAAACTGATCCAAGCATATGATTGTGTACGTGAGGAATTGGACGACGGATTTCTGCACCAGTGACTCATGCAGTTTCTACTGCTACTCCGGCCACTTCCTTAGACACTAACAATATATCGGAGGAGATGGCGGAGCGTGATCGCAGAGCAAATAACGTGATCCTTGTTGGTCTCCCTGTAATGGATACGGGTGACACAGCTATTCAAGGGCCTACTGATGAGGCCACTGTCAGAAGGATCCTGGTGGAGATTACGAGTGAACAGATATCTTCTGACAAACTGGTGAAAGTGTTGCGACTTGGTAAACGAGACAACTGTAAACCGCGCCACATGAAAGTTATCCTCAAGTCTCGGCATGATACAGTGAAGGTCCTTAAAAACAAGAATAGAGCCATGGAGGTAAGAGTGTATGATGACAATACATCGATGCAGCGGGACGAGCTAAAGGAGCTGAGACAACGTCTCCAGCTACGTACCGAGAGTGGTGAGTTAGATCTCACTATTAAGTATGTCAGGGGTGTGCCGAAGATAATCAAACAAAAAAACTATTTGACCCCAACAACCCCTACACTGACCTTACCTTCCTATACACCAACTTATGCTCGCTGTCATTAAAATTCGACCTATTTCTTTTATATGTAAACACCAACAAGCGATCCATTATAATTGTCACGGAGACCTGGCTGAACAGCAGGGACAGAAACAGCACATACCTGATTATACTATATTTAGACAAGACCGGAAACATCGACCTAAGTCGCAGGGTGGCAAAACGCGTGGTGGCGGTGTTGCCATATATGTCAGAGACCGTGTCAACGGTATACCCATTATTGCAAGAACTCATAAGAAGTATGACTGTATGTGATCTTACGGAAGCCTTGTTTTTGGATATTCAATATGATTCTCACCATTTCCTTGTTGTTGGGGTCTATCGACCCGATGATAGGGAACCAGATATATGGAAACGACGTGACTCTAAATTATTGGCTAAGCTGCTTCAGCGAACAATGTGATAGTTATCGCTGGTGACTTCAACTACTCCGACATCCTATGGCCTTAAGACATCGAACAGGACCTCAAGGGACCCGAGGAACTGTTTAAGAACATGTTTCTCAACAGTAATCTTCATCAATTGGTCTCCCAGCCGACACGTTTCCGCACAGGCAACACTCCATCCTTGCTCGATCTGATCATGACAAACGATGAAAACTTAATCACTGGAATATGTTATAAACCACCTATAGGAAAGATTGATCATTGCGTACTAGAGTTCAGCATCCAATTTCTGATACAAAGAGTCCACAGTCAGCCCAAACTTAAAAGATATTACCATTACATTGACTTTGACAACTACATGGAGGAACTGGAGAAGGACCTACTACTGACGTTGTATCTTGGAATCTACTACTGACGTGGAGCGTTTTTGGAGACAGCTAAAAACCATAGGTAGTGGATACAAACACAGACAGACACGCTCCGCTTAAAAAAGTGAAGAAGAAGGAAGGTAATAAACCCTGAATCAATGACAATATATTGAAACTTGTATCTGAGAAGAGAATACTTTGGGATGTTTATATTAGCACAAAGGATGACGAGGACTACCAGCGCTATAGAACCGCCAGCAATCATTGTGTGGCAGAAAGCAGAAGGAGCAGAAGACTGTATGAAGCAAAACTACTGGATAACGGACAAAAACCCTTCTATTCCCATCTGCGAAGGTGCATGTCATCCAAAGTGAGCATTCCACCTGCAATGAGGAACCATAATGGCGACCTAGTTACAGACCCCACCGACATAGCGGAAACCTTCGCGCAGGAGTTTCAGAAGGCCTATTGTCGTGAACCAGATGTGACCATATGCTAACAAGTGACTACATTAGCCCGTGTGGAGCACTCGATCTGTGACATAAACTTTACACCCAAAGATGTTGAGAAAGTTCTAAAAGGACTCGACACAGGCTCTGCTCCTGGACCTCACAACATTCCCAGCATTATTCTAAAAAACTGCAGCAAAACACTTGTTCCTGTTCTCACTGAGCTTATGAGGGTGTCTTTTGAGGTCGGACATGTCCCACTTGACAGGAAACATGCTGTAGTTACACCTGTGTACAAATCCGGTGATAAAACAGACCCTGCCAAGTTTAGGCCAATTAGCTTGACAAGTATTGTGGGTAAGGTGATGGAGAGACTAATATGCAATAAACTCAAGAATTTCCACAACAGAGAAAATGTTATATCCAGCAGAATGGCTTTGTCGAGAAGGGATCCACAATAACGAACTTACTGTCATGTGTGCACCCGTGGACTATGGACGTGGACCGTGGCAACCCGGTTGACGTTATTTACCTCGATTTTGATTTTGCTTTCGACAAAGTCCCGCATCAGCGCCTGCTTATAAAATTGGAGCATTTTGGCATTCGAGGTCGGCCTTTAGACTGGGTAAAGAGTTACCTGTTGGGAAGAACCTTCCAGGCCAGGATCGGTTACTCCTTGTCCCAGAAGAGGGACGTCCTGAGTGGAGTTCCCTAAGGATCTGTTTTAGCCCCCACACTTTTTGGAATTTTCATCACGGACCTCATTGCGCTGATAGACTCACAATCTGCATTTTTTGCTGACGATGGGAAATTCTTTGGCAACCCACTCTTAGTGTCTGGACAACTACAGAGCGATCAAAACAAGCTCCAGGAATGGACTAAGCAGTGGCTAGTCAAGCTGAACATATCGAAATGTGCTGTGTTGCATCTAGGTAGTAGAAATCCTGGCGTGGTATACACCATTGATGACACTGATATAAACACTGTGGAATCCCAAAAGGACCTTCAAAAAATCTAAAATGGGGAGAACACATTAATGGCATTGTCAAGAAGGCTAATTCATTTGTGTATATTATAAGGAGATCCTTTCAATATATTACATCCGAGGTTCTTGTCAAAATCTACAAAACATACATTAGGCCTCTTCTGGAATATGGATTTCAAATATGGAACCCATATTGTATAAAGGACATCCGATCTACCTACTACCTACTTGAGAGCGTGCAAAGAAAGGCAACAAAGGTTCCATATATTAAATTGCCCAAAAAATCCTATGAAGAAAGGCTTAAAATCCTAGGTATTCAAACCCTGGCAGAACGTCGACTCAGAGGTGATCTAATTGAGACATATAAAATTCTCACGTACAAATATAACCTCCCAGATGTCCACCGTTTCTTTGAGACTAAAGACATACGTCCATTGCGAGGACACCATATGAAAATCTACCGCACTATCGCCAATACCAAAATCGCTCATCACTTTTTAAGTAAAAGAGTTGTCCACGCACGGAACAAACTGTCTGATGATGTAGTATCTGCACCATCAGTGAACTCTTTTAAAAATCGCCTCGACATGTGGTTAAAATCAAACATTATATAAATAAGCAATATGTGTAGTGAATCATATGAACATTAGACAACATAGACTGAACTTACCAACACTGTGATATAGACACACCAGCATTGTGCTGCCTGTCTATCAAATGAATAATAAAATGCACAAAAACGTCCTAAACCATAAGAAAACACATCGTAATGTTTGGGACGTTTTTTGTGCATTTAGGGATGTTTTGTGTTTTGGGAAGTTAAAAAATATTATTTTACGAGTACTGGTGTGGAAAGTAAGCAATATCTCTATAGTTATCTATATATCATATAGATGACGGGTACTGGTACATTTTGCTGTTTGGTGGAACCAATAGCCGTCAACGAATTTAAAATGTTATTATTTAATTAATTAAAACAAATAGGCATCAAATCAAATTACAGAATGATATTAATATTAATAAAGTTTCATTTTAAACATCAACACTTACAAATAAGTAAATACATGAGCCAGCGTTGAAAAAAAACCGTAGTCAGTAAAAACAGCAGTTTAGTAATCGAACTTCGTAACTTTTTTACAAAAACGTGATCACAAACTATAAAGTGATATTATATTATGTTATTTGATGTTTTATTGTATTTTTGCCAGTTAATTAGCAGCAAAACAGTATTTATTTTCATAATATTGCAGAGAAAACGAAATAAATTACCATTTTCGTGAGATATAGGTAATTTAAATTGACTTGACGGGCATACGTACATTGACGGCTATATGTACACTTACCTTATATATTCTGTCTGTCAACGTTGTGCTTGCCTTGCCTACGGGGTAACAGAGGTTGGCGGGGACGAGGTAGAAAGAAGAAAGAAAGAAAAACAGATTTATTTAACACTACATACTATACACTACATAAAATCATACAAGACAATAATAATATATATAAACACACCTATTAATCAAGACCAGATACTTATAATAATAATAGAAACAGATACTATCGAGCAGCAGTGTGCAGCATGCAGTGATAAAAGGGTCCGAGCTCAGCATAGTGCTGCGGCAGGCCACAGCGCTGGTTTTCAGTTCGTCCCCCAGTGGCTACACCTCAAAGAAATAAGGTTACACGGACGCCAGCGGCGGTAGGTACCACCGCCGAGACCATAGTCCCGACAACCCCTGGACCCCGTGGGCAAGTCAAGCACGACGTTGACAGACTATAATTACCAACCTGTAGTGATGTAACACTGAAGGAAGTGATTGATTGAACCTGTTCATAATTGTGAAAATTGATCGTGAAAGTAATTATGCAATAATAACAGAAAAGTTTGAAATGTTCAGTAGTTTTTGTTTACAGAATAAGACACTTGATTTGAACGTCGGTATACTCGTATGCTAACCATCTACTTGCTAGTTTTTTAATTTAATTTATTACAAAAGGTCACATGAGTTAAAACCTTGCAAATGATCCCACCATTGTCGTTCTATATGCCGAACACCCTGTATATTACCGAAATGAAATATATCATGTTTTCTAACTATAAATTAAATTACATATTAAGTTATTTAAAATTTTAACTTGCTAGTTAAAATAAAATACTATTGGTAAAGTTTATTTTTGTACTGACCTTGCGCGTGTGTATGGTGCGCGCGCGCAAGCAGCAGCAGCGCCGCGCACAGCGCATGCGCGGGCGCGCGCATCCCGCCCGGCGAGCCGCGCCCTACCGCTTGGGCCGCATCGCCGCAACGCAGCACCAAGGGATGCCGCAGATACCACTACAGGATGCCAATGCCGGTGATGCTGTGAAGACTGCTCGACTCACACACTATGACCCTGTGGACAAACAAAAGCGGAGAGTTGCTAAATTCAGAATTTATTTTATGCATTATGCCATTCGAGCCATTAGAGCTCGGTGGCTCAATTGACTTGCGATGCAGAGGTCTCAGGTTCGAATTACTGGTTCGAATCCTGGCTGGGAACAAAACCGAGGGTCTGCCCACGGCTAGAAATTCAAATGATGAATTTCCAGCCGTGGGCAAAACTTGAACCTGCGACCTTGTTTTTCAAGTCCAGCCCACGGTTATAAATTTTTCATCATTTGAAGTTGCTAAATTACACCTATTTGATTTTAATTCAAGGGTCAAGAGATCCACTACATAACTCCAAAAATTAAATGGTATTTACAAAGAGTAGGAATAATACAGCTGCATATAAAATATGTTAAATATCTTCATCATCAGTCTATTTATATTGCCCCACTGCTTGGGCACATACCTTCCCTTACATCGAGGGAGCTCGGGCCATGATCCACCACGCGGGCCCAGTGAGCATTGGCGGATTTCACATGCCCTAGAATTTTTTTTATCTTCTTCTGTGACATGCAGGTTTCATCACGATGTTTTCCTTCACCGTCTTGAGAGCACTCGGTCAATGTCCGTAAGTTTTTCCGTCGAAAATAACGAGGATAACTCCTTGGTACATGGCTGCCCTGGCTGGAAATCGAACCTGGGACCTCCATATCGCAAGTCCATTGACCCAACCACTGACCCACCGAGCTGTTAAAATTTAACAGCTCGTTGGGTATGGTATGGTATATAATTACATATTTATTATATAAATTACTATGTAACATGACATGACATTGCCAAAAAATAATTAAAGTATACCTTGCGGACTAGCTATGTGTTAAATAAGATATGAGTGACACAGTTAATCATTGGAAAAAACAATTTCTAGATTACAATCGGACCATTTGTCGCCGCTGAATTAGTCGCAGCGCACTGGTTCCAACCCAGGCATGGCTTGTTAGCCTTTCTTTTGCGCGCTCTCGTGAAGATAACATACTTGTAGGCATGGGCGTACCCAGATTCTGGGCCGGGGGGGGGAATCAGATTTGTTATAAGCTAGGTGCTTATAGAAAGAAAGAACGCGTCGCGTACCACGACTACTAACAAATTCTGTACGCTTGCCGTAGACACAATGGGCCCAATGTTCGACAGACTCAAAAGATATCATCCATGAGCTGTCTACCCGGTTGGTTCACATCTCGGGTGATCCCAGGGCTGGCAGCTACCTCGCTCGCCAGTATTGCCATACAGCGAGGAGATGCTGCCCGCGTCCTGGGCACCATGCCACTGAACAGGAACGACGACGTGTTCTTTCTTTAGTTTTTATTACTTTTATTTTATAAGTAAGTATTTTATGTTTTTAGATATTAAGTTAGTTTTATTTTAGAGTAATTAGTTATTTTTTTGCAATAAATAGATACCTACGTAAATACACCCTGCATGTATAAGTACCATTGATAAATTAAAAAAAAAAACATTCTATTAGACCGTACAAACACTGGACTCTGAATCGAACTTGGAACCCCGTGCACAGAGCCTGCCTTCACGCAAGGGCGTGTGTTATTAGGGGTTCTACACTGGCTCCTGGCAAAGCATTACTTAACAAATAATTAACCTCCTAGTTTCCACTTGGCATATTTAATTAAATGCAATCTAAAAGATTCGAGCCTGTGTGTCCAGCGCATGACGTCACTGCGTGCGCTAGAAAGCGGAAAAAAGCCTCCGAATCTCTGCGTCCATCCATCGCGTCCAATCGCATCGCGCGCTCATTTCGCTTTCTTCAGCCGGCTGCGCGCGCGCAACATTTGCATGCAAGCTGCTTTGCCCAAATTGTGCGGCCAGGCGCAACGCTAAGCTATCATAGCCAACCAGAATATCAGAATAAGATCATAATATTATGCTTAAACAGACACGTGGTTCTCTTGAAAATCACGTTAAATTAATCAGAAAGTGTTCGCGAATGACAGTACGGTGAAGTTATTGGATTATTTATGCAAGATCTGAAGTTTCAAGCTTTTATCAAGAGTCCCGCTACAAGCTCGGGAGTGAACGTGACTGTCGAGCTGCTTCGTCCAGAGTGATGACGCTACGGCGACTCCTCCGGAGGAAGACATGAAGACGCGGCTACCCAGGGTAGGCTACTGCGACTCCTCTGGAGGAAAATAGAAGACTTATTATATGTTGAATTTTCTGTAACATGACATTGGCAAATAACGAACTGAATAATGAAGAGATACGTGAAAATAAGGTCTCTAAGAATACTGTAAATGTAGTTTGAGACGCGCGTCGATCAGATAAAGGTGAGGTGCGAAGCTGGTAAACTGCTCCTAAGGGGTGGGATAACTGTGCAGAGTAGTAAGTAGGTAGGCAGAGACTGGGCGCAAAAGGCTGAGTGATAATCTTGTTGAGTGGCGTGCTTTGGGGATGCCTATGTTCAGCAGTGGACTTTTCTTTCTCGTATGCTTTAGTGACCAAACCTATTGTCAGAGTTATTCAGGCCTAACGACTGCTGCCGAGCGACAGCAACCGGGACCAACTGCTTGACGTACGCTCCGAGGCACGGAGGGGCTCAGATGAAAGTGTCACTAGCGGTCAACCATCCAGGTACTGGCCTCGCCCAACGTTTGCTTAACTTGTACGATCGTTTTCAACGTGTACTCGCAACTGGACTACGAGCCCCTTGCACGAGCAGTGGACTGATACGCGCTGATGAAGATGAAGTACGGAACCATCACCAACTCCTCGGATGTTGCAGGCTCTAGATGATGACCGACGATCCGTCGATCATCTACTCCCGTTTTTAAAATGTCTGTCACTTGGTACTTCTATCGAAGTGCCATCAATAATGTGATGGATGATTGATTACTAAAAGAAGCGAACTATTCCGCTCAACAGTTATTCTTATACGAGCAGCAATTGGATCGCTACGTAAAGTGGATTCCGAGGAAATAGTACCCATAACTACATTCAACTAGATCGCGCTCGTCTCGGCGCTTGCGATGAGCTAGTTAAGATAATGGCGGTAATAAAGGTGAGATATCCATGAGCTATGGTATGAATGTCGTTAATGATGTAGATAGAGTCGGAAAATAAGTCAATTATTTTCGTTAATGTTTATCTACTATTGTATGGGAATAATTAATAAGTAATAAATTCAAATTCAAACGATTTATTGCAGCCACAAAGACCATGTAAGTGTTAGTAAGTACTTAAAACTATGTTAGTGTTTACACGAGGTGTATTACGCGCTATGACATGCGACTTAGGCCAGACTCCGAGACCCCGGGACATGTAAGTGTACCCAGTGGCTCAGAGGACTGTCCATGGTATCCGCAATGCCCTTTAGGATGCTGTTAGGGCTGCCGCGAACCCGTCACATCAGGGACGCGACTCAAATAAATAACCCAGTGCGTCCTGCCAGTGATGACCTACGGAGCCGAAACCTGGACATTGACGGTGAGACTGGCCCACAAGTTCTAAGTCACTCAGCGAGCTATGGAAAGAGCTATGCTTGGCATTTCTCTGGTAGATGGAATAAGAAACGATAAGTATATCTGCCAGAAGACAACAGTGGTTGATATTGCTCATAGAATCAGTAAACTGAAGTGTCAGTGGGCTGGTCACATCTGTCGTAGAACCGATAACGGATGGGGGAGACGAGTTCTCGAATGGAGGCCAAGAACTGGTAAACGTAGTGTGGGACGCCCCACGACCAGATGGAGGGATGACCTTCGCAAGATGACTGGCAGGGACTGGATGCAGAGGGCCGAGAGTAGGGTTGAGTGTCGTGCTTTGGGAGTTGAGTGTCGTGCACGTCCAGCAGTGGACTGATACGGGCTGATGATGATGAATTTCTAATAATAGTAGGAATTAGTAACTCCACGCTAAGTTAGTTTTGACAATTCGATTATTGGTAATGAAGTTAAGTTAGAAGTGATCGGTTTGTGTGGGTAGCACTTACTAGTAATTTCAATATAGAGCAATCTTGATTTATTTATTTATTTAGAAAGAAAGAAAGAAACATTTATTTGACACCACAAAACATACACCATGAAAACATATCAACAAATAAAACAAAAAAGACAGTGTTAGGTACTTGGTGCGGCATGCAGCGCCAAAAGAGACCAGCTCAGCATGTGTCCACAGCGGGCCACAGCGCTGGTTTTCAGCTGGCCTCGGTCGGCACAGGCGATGAGCGGTCAAGCACCGCTCCCTCGCTAACAACTTATTATTACTTACTTAACTTATTTATTTAAAAGTTTGTCCTACATAACGGGTTGCCCCAAGGCATAGGACAGTCATACTTACTTACATTATAAAAATATAAATTGTTATTTTGTCTGCGAGTACTAATCCATTGTTTCTGGTACATTTCATAAAATATTCCCAAATAAACTGAGGGGTGACATCGGCCGGTTAGCGTAGCGTGTAGTGACGGCACAGGGAGGGAACAGAACGGACGCGGGAAGTGAACCTGTCCTTACAATTGGACACACGTGACTGCATTCACTGAGCGATCGGGTATCGCCGCCGCCGCCCGACAGAGCGTCACGGTAATAAGCTCACAGTATAACCTATTGCTATGGAAGTTGTTGAATGTTTATATGATATTGTACAAAAACGCTTTTTTATTTTATTTATTTATTACCTATTATGTAGAGTACATAATAGCTAATAAATAAATAACATACTGAGTAGGTATATCAAGACATTGATTGATATTGAGATTTGGGTTTTACGTTTCTACTAGGATCCACTTTGAAGCAATTGAAGAAACTGATCCGGCTTCAAGCACGAATGTCTGACAGTGGTGCGGCGGTACAGTCGACAGTGCTATACACCACTGCAAACTGGCCCCTATCACCGTTCCATAAGGTGTTCGTGTGCACTTGACGTTGTAGCGCGGTGACCGCGTTGCCTCGTCTCGCGCGGCCGACACCAACCCGCTCGGAACCACTGTTACTCGCGAGCTGCATGTGTAACACTCACATCATACACTGGGCCAACCTTAGCCACCTTATTGTACAGTTCCCGCCAGCTAAGTTGGCCCAAAATGGCGGCAGTCATGACTGTAGACTCGCAGCCAGATAACGATTTCAAAAATGTGCTTTCGAGATTTTGTTTACAATTTCGCTGCTATAATAATAATAAGTCGCGTCGGACAATTCTGGTTGATGTCACCATCCTCCATGATGAGAATCTCGTGAAGGCCGAAAAAGAAAAGCTAAGTAAATACTTAGACTTGGCTCACGAGATTACCGCCATGTGGGATGTGGACTCAATCATAATTGTGCCGATAGTCGTAACCGTGAACGGTTTAATAGCGAAGAGTCTCGACCAACATCTTAAGAGACTCTCGCTAGACAGTTGGATCATAAGCCGAATGCAGAAGGCAGTGCTGCTGGACACGGCACGCATTGTGAGGAGGTTCCTCACTCTGGGATCCTAACCTCCGGCAGCTTGGATGCGCATGCATCCCGCTGCCGGTGGGTGGCTATTTTTTATATTTGTATATTTTTCTATTTGTTTTTGATATTGAAATGTATAAATATATTAAATAAGATAAAAAAGAAATAAAGGAATAATAATATCCTATGCTAGTACTTAATCACTAGACTAGTTTTGGTATTTGATAAGGTGCCTCAGCAGCGGGCAATCCCACCTGCCGGCGATGACCTCCAGGAGGCTGCTATTTTGGGTCAATATCCGGAGTATCTACACTCTGTTATTGCTTTATATATGTATATGGCTGTTATTTATAAACGTGATTTAAAGTTACGCCACCGTTTAGGCCCCCTGTCCCTTTCTATCTTAGCCTTTTTTTAATAAAGTGTGAAAGCAACACTATTTAAGGAAATTGAGGTTTAACCACAGAATATATAATAGTACAAGTACAGAAGAGTCTCTCCTAAAAACCGTTAAAATAAATCGCGAGTCTCGCAGCGACGCAATAAAGTACAATTCAGCTCGCGCAGCGCGAAGTGCCTACAATTATATTCACCTACAACGTGCGTCTCTTTCTATCGGGTAGCTCTTTACTCTTCTGACACGATTAGGGCTGCCGGCTTGTGAAAGATAAATAATCTGAATATTTAATGAACATATATTATTATACCACTCTATTATTCTACTTTTGTAAACAAACTGATATTTCAAATATACCTACGGTATTAGATCACAAAAGACCATAGGCATGCTATCTTCTTACACTTTAATGGGTGTCTACAATACTAAACATAACTCTTTTAGGTTTTAGCTAGGTACAATCTAGTCCGGGAGCCGAAACCCATATTTACATATTTAAGATGCAAGAACTAGCCTTGCGATTTATTATATAAATCTAATCTAATTATTCGTTCATTATTCATTCAATTTCATTCAATTATCTGCAACTATTCTCTAGATTGCATGGTAAAACTACTCGTAAGTTAATGGAGAATAAAATCGGGGAATAAAAATAACCCTGGGATAGTTACTCCAGTATAAATTGAAGTTTGGTCGAATCCACCCTAAATAAAATAAATTATTATGGTAGGTACTAAATTGTATGAAAGAATATTTTAATAATTTAGACCAAATTCTTGTCACGATTTTTTTCTTCCGATACAATGAAAGACGGCTAAATACGTCGCAGCGCGGGCGCAAAATAGCGGGCTACGTGCAATCAATCTGGCGCGCAGCAGCCCACTGAATAGCCGCGCCGGCGCGGCCCAAGGCCGCCCGCCCGATGTACCTGTAGATTTATACCTAAAGCGCGGAGTGCACCAGGCCTGGTTTAACTAGGTTTTCTTTAGTGGCATATTGTGTTCGGCTGTTTTGAATCTAGATCGACGAAGAAAGGTCTTCGAGTTTGTCTGCTTTATCGTAGCTTAATCAGAACTGTAGTTCAGAAAATGTGGTCCGATTTGAAAAAACGATTTTTATCGTTTAATAGATGTTGGCGAAAAGGTCCTTAGATCCTGTCTAAGAACAAGGGTCAGATGATGATCGGAAAGATAGCCTCAAGATCTTAGGGTTTTTGTGGTGTTTTATGAAATCATTTGTCATTGTGATACTAAGGGCCTTCATAGAGCCAACTAGCGCCGCCAATCTTAAATAAATAATATCTTCCAATATAATCAATTATATTAAAAAAGCTATTTACGAAATGTTTATTACGATAAATACTATTTTTTAAATGCTTATTTATAACGTGATTCAATGTCGGTAAGTTGTAGTTCGCATAATTGCGAGAAACGGCCGTTTTTGGCACATTTGTGAACTACATCTTAACTTGTCGCAATTATGCCATGTATTGTATATTGAAAAATAGTATTTATCGTAATAAACATTTTGTAAATAGCTTTTTTAATAAAATTTATTATATTGGAAGATATTATTTTTTTAAGATTGGCGACGCTAGTTGGCTCTATGAAGGCTCTCTTTAGGAAAGTGGATATTCTATTACTTTTCTATTGTCTCCCGATAAGCATTATTTCGTTCTTTGATCATTCATTACAGCCGCCTTTCGCCTCTCTGGGCCAATGGAGTAAACAAGTAAACGAGAGACTTGCCGATGTATTATAATGTGTGTTAGCTTAGAGTGCCTGGTTGTATGGTGCACTGGCGCGTGCCTAACTGGGGCTGCCCGTTGCTCGCGAGCAGGTGAGCGGGCGCGGGGGCGTAGCGTTACGCTTCCACTGCTTTACTTACTACATCAGTACACCACGCCATACATACATACCTAATACCTACATGCAGCATAAACCTGCGTAAGTTAAACTTCGATAGTGTTGCGCACAGCGACTACATTTCGTAGGATAGTCGAAGTCTACAGGGGGCCTCAATAAGGTTGAGATTTTCTCAACAACTACTGGACCGAATTTAATAATTCTTTTACAGTTACATAGTTTTAACTTTTCTCTAGCTAACAGTATAAGAATTTTTGCAATAGGTCAAGTAGTTTTTGTGAAAATCTCAACCTTAAAAACTCTCCTGTACACCTTTCTCTGTGCTCCACCGTACGTAAGGTAAATATAGGTGATGCATTTTCATGAAAATTCATAACTAACTTACGCGCTATGTAATTAATTAATTAATAACTCGGGTGAATGTGAACTATTTATATATTACGGGTGAATTACTTTTAAAGAATAGCAGGAGTTAGTGTTTTAAATACTTTTAAATATAATATATGTAAATTCGTAGATATTGGAATCCCATTGCAATTATTTAAGACAATTGAGAGTGCATTTTGTTTAAGCATATGTCAGTTAAATACATCAGCATACATAACTAAAACTATGCACATTGGGTAAGACCTGTAGAAGTTGCACAATTCCTTACGAGTTCATAAGTAATTAGAATATCTTGTAACATCTCAGATAATTTTAAAGCATTTATTGCTATTAGGTAAAGTAAGTAGTTAGTTAATAGTTTTCAAAATGAGCTAAGCACTCGATAGATATCGACTTCACCTGTGAAAACTGTATGGAGTTTGCACGAGTTTGAAATCTCTCCGTTTTAAAAGTTTTAAAAAGTTTCTTGTGCAACCGCCAAAGTTACGCACCTGGGAGAAGTTTAAAAGTCGACCACTCCAGTGGAAAACTCTTACAATCCAAATGCACTAAACACTGATCCAACCAATTTCAATACACGAAACCGTTTTTTCAAATGTTCGTTATTTAAATTCACTACGTGAGCGCAACGCGTGCGTTCCGCGTGAGTTCCCGCCAAATGTGCGCGAGCTTTCGGCAATGGCGTTCGGGCTACGACTGCCGGGCTGTGTACACTGGGGCGAAACTAGTGGCGGGGCCCCGCGGCCGCCACGGCCCGCTGCCTGCACCTGCAGCCTGCAACCGCTTGCAGAATATCCTCGCAGACATAACATCCTGTATTTAGGTACATAACTGTCAAAAGATTGTTACCCACCTCGCTTTTCCGATGTAAGTATACCAAATACTTATCGGAAAAGCCTTTCAAGAATTTGAAGTCTAGTAGATATTGAATTCGTTGATGAAAAGTAATATTGTTAAATATCAAAAAGTAGTTCAAACTTACGTACAGTCGAAGACAGAGATAAGTATACAGGGGGCCTCAATAAGGTTGACATTTTCTCAAAAACTACTGGACCGATTTTAATAATTCTTTTACAGTTACATTGCTTTAACTTTTATCTATCTGATAGTGAAAGAATTGTTGCAATAGGTCAAGTAGTTTTGGAGAAAAGCTTACTCTGCATTAGACCGTACAATGCCATGCCATACCAGTAAGTAAATTAGTTAAAGCGTGAGCTTTGATTCAAGTTCTTATGTACGGTACGGACAACAGTAGACCAATCCTATTAGTAACCACTTGCAGTACGATTTCAACTCTTACGACGCAGGTAATAAGAACGGTCCAAAGTGTTAGACAGTATAACTTACACTGATGTGTAACGGTAAAGATGAATGTGTACTTCCTATCATTGTCTATATTTTTGCATTCATAGATCGGACGAACGGACGACGACCAAACTCTTAATATTTATTCTGTGACCAAACCGGAGGCACTCGGCCACAGAATACTATACACTCGGCGGTGGAATATTTCTAATTTCTATAGCAGGTTTTTGCTTGAACTTGTGCTATGTAGGTATTTGGAATTATTGCCGTTCCATCCATATACTTACCATCAATGCCGATGCCTACCATTCTCAGAGAAATAATTATTCAAACAAAGTTCAATTGGGCTGATGTTGCAAAGGCCCAATGCCTTATACTTTTTATAAAGATGTCTCGGCTGATGTGCTAAGTAGCCATGCCACTAAAAATGAACAAATGTAAAAAAAGTAAAATGTCATTTTCCATTTCCAAAATTCCTTGCTTTGTTTTTCTATCGTTTCGCAAGTAAACTTAGGATTAATTGCATCAAATTCCTTCGTGCTGCACATATTACGTGTTGGTGAATGTTCAGTCTCATGGCTGAGTGAGTTCCCCGCCCGGGAACATGGCCGAGGCGAGTGCAGTGAACTCGGAGGGAGTCAAACGTTTGGCTCTGCAGGAGGACATCAAGAAGGAAGTGGAGGGCGCCGTGAGCGTGAAGCCCGAGCCGCACGAGTGCGTGGTGTGCGCCACGCGCGGGGAGCCCGCGGGCGACGTGTACACCGCGCACACCGTGTGCGGCACCGCACTCGCGGAGTTCCTCAACAAGTTCGCGGCCGACCTCGCCGCCGCCGCCGCCAAGCACGTCTGCAGGAGCTGCTTCGACCTCATCAACATCCTCGAGCAGGCCGAGCTCGAGTACCTCAAATTACGCGAGACTTTCGAAGCCATTATCAGTAAAAACCCGCTCTTCGACCAAAACCAAACAATAAACACTGTGAAAGTTGAACTGGACCAGGGGTACGACGACGCAGGCAATAGCGATGACTCCGAAGACGTGCCGCTCGCTGTCACTAAGAAGAAGCGACGGAGAACTGCCACGGTTAAGAGGAAAAAGAAAGTGTATGCACCGAAACGCAAGCTTCGAGCGAAAAATAGTGATAAGGACAGGTGAAATGCTGCTTTTATTTGTTCTCCCATATGGTTTACATTAGATTATAATTGAATTCTGATTACACAGGCATTTAGATCATCATTAGTAGTAATTTGTTGCCAAAAACTAGAATGTGCGCCTAGCTGTTTAAAAGTTAGAAAAGGTATATGGTGGCTTAACAACCACCCTACATATATTACTTTGGCAAAGTTGATTACATTTGGTACTATGTTATGCCAAGATTTAGATACAATTTTGAGACTATTTGATTGCATATTTTGTAGTGTTCAAAAAAATCAAACATCTATGGAATTTGACGTGGAGGCATCATTTCCACCTGCAAGAAATGTCTGACAGCAGCTTGTAAGTGTAAACTCTGAGCTGTCGCGACAGCATGTTTAGCATTTCCTCTGACTATTTCTTGCAACTAGCAAGAAATAGTCCAATGTGTTATTGATATTGCAAGTTAGTCATGCAAGACTTTTGATGTCCATTTCACAGTGTTTGTAAAGTCTATCACTTAGTGGTATTATTCTTGTTAATGGTTTTAAAATAACTGTCCAATTTGTTTTTGAATGCGTTAACTGAGACAGCAGAGACAAAGTCTCTGGAAGTAAGTTCCAGGTTGCAGGTGAGTGAGTTTCATATGGTGTCCTCGCATCGGTTGTGTGTCTGTCATACTAAACATTGCCTTATTGCGCTGCAGATTTGTCGGTGTGTTGAATGAGTCAGTGGTCCGGGAGTAAGTTGTCCTCCGTTATTCTGCATCTCAGCCTTCTTAGACTCGTCTTAGCTTAGGCTGTCTGCATAAGTCTGTTTGCCGGCTGATTTGGGTGAGCTTCTATTCTCTTCTTGTACGTGTTTGTAGAGTTGAGAATCTCGTCCCTTATAATACGAATCTTATGTTTATATCTATGGATTCATGACAAACAGAAGATCTTTTCAATTCTTAACTGCAGGAATATTCATTAAAATCTATAAAACTTACATTAGACCCCTACTCGAATATGGCTTCCAGGTATGGAATCCCTACTTTGTGAAGGATATAGACCCCCTAGAGAGTGTGCAGAGGAAAGCAACTAAAATCCCATTCGCCTTAAGACGGAAGCCCTACGAAGAGAGACTGAGGATATTGCAGCTCACCACATTGAAGGAGAGAAGACTGAGAGGAGATTTGATCGAAACATTTAAAATCATGACCTTCAGATACAATCTTCCAGACTTCAATAAGGCAATGTTTAATATGACAGACACACGACCGTTGCGAGGACACCACATGAAATTAGACTGCACCACCTTCAGCACCAATGTCGCTCGTCACTTCCTGAGCAACAGAGTTGTTCAGGCCTGGAACTCACTTCCAGACGACGTTGTCTCTGCCGTCTCAGTTAACGCATTCAAAAACAAATTGGACAGTTATTTTAAAACCATTAACAAGAACAATACCACTAAGTGATAGACTTTACAAACACTGTGAAGTGGACATATCAGCGATGAGCTGCCTGTCCATAATTAAATAATAATAATAAACCATACAAGGCTTGTGTAAGATTGATCTTAAATTTCATTATGTCAGTTCCAGCTGGGAGTGCATCGAGTGCGGCGCGACGGGCGGCGGCGGCGCCGTGTGCCTCGCCGCGCACCACCTCGCCGCGCACGCGCTGGACGGCCCGGCGCACGCGCTTAGGGACGTCAAGAAGGAGGACTCAGTGGATGGGTATGTACGGTGGAACACAGAGAAAGGTGTACAGGAGAGTTTTTAAGATTGAGATTTTCTCAAAAACTACTTAATAATAATAATAAAGCCTTTTATTCCGAAATTAAGAAAATAACTGTGAACTGAGTTGTAACAATGTTTCATAGAATATCTCTTAATTCGGTGTGCCTTTTGGCATAGGCCTCCTCCAACGATTTCCATTGTGGTCTATCACGGCAAATAGGCCCATCATACCCCCCTACGACCAGAAAGGGGCTCCCTGCTGGACGCAAAGGAGCATCTGACGAACCTATATATCTGCACCGCCTGTGTAGAGATTGGGTTGGAAAAGATTACATTAATGCCTCCGTTTCTTAATTCCAACCCGGGCCATGTTAGTTTAAATTAAAATAGATAAATGTCCTTGTATCTGTACGTTCACTAGCTAATTTTGGATTTATATTAAATCTTTTGTGCGCAAATAAACTACCTACAAACTATTTGATTGATTGAGAAATGAAGAATGTTTACAGAATTAACAAAATTATTTTACAGAATTTTCATTGTGTATATTTCTACTATTTGCTATACCTTCGCGTAAATTTTAAAATAGTGTTGACACTCTATTTATTTATTTTATTTATGGACTCGACAGATCGTCATTTGCCAATGTTATGTACAGAATATTCAAGATATCGTTTTTTCTCTTTCTCCAGAGGAGTCGCCGTAATATGCTTTCTTTAATGTGACATGGGCTGACATTTAATTATTATAATTTTTTATTTGTATAAGTTGACTAAGTTATTATAATAATTGAAAATTACACAGCGCATTGATTTTTGACTGTAATGCTGTGTGAGATTTTTGGAAATAAATAAATTATTACCAAACCTTTTTGCAGCTCCGAAAGCTCCCACTTCAACAACGGCTTGGACAGTGTGTTCAAAGTTGAGTTGGACGACTTCGACGATGATGATGACGATGACTTCGAGCTGTGCGCCCTCGTGCCGCGCGCGCTGAGCAACGGGGCGCGCGCGCGCAGGGGCCGCCCGCGCAAGGACAGCGCGCCGGGGAGCGCCAGGAAGAAGCGGGAGGCCAAAGTGTTGCACAAGTGTGATCAGTGCGATGCGAAATATTCTACGTTGAGTGAGTACTGTAGAGTAGAATAGAATAGAAATATCTTTATTAGGCAACAAAATCCGGTCTTAAATAAATACAAACATATGTGAGTAGTTAACTGTACAGATATGTTAGTATACGTAAGTATATACTCCACCTATGTGAGTAGGTAGGTATATACATTGTGGGTTTTGATGCTAAAAGGCCCCACGCTTAGCATAATGCTGACGGAGCTGACTCCGCCGAGCGCTGATTTTCAGCGTGGCCCCTTTCCTTAAACTAAACCCACCCCGTGTCCCTTTATTATATCCGCCAGAAGACAAAAGTGGTTGACATTGCTCATAGAATCAGTAAACTGAAGTGGCAGTGGGGTGGTCACATCTGTCGTAGAACCGATAACCGATGGGGGAGACGAGTTCTCGAATGGAGGCCACGAATGGGTGAACGTAGTGAGGGACGCCCTCCGACCAGATGGAGGGATGACCTTCGCAAGGTGGCTGGCAGGGACTGGATGCAGAGGGCCGAGAGTAGGGTTGAGTGGCGCGCTTTGGGAGAGGCCTACGTCCAGCAGTGGACTGATACGGGCTGATGATGATGATGAGTACTGTAGTGTAAACCGAAGCCCAAATCAAGTGTCTTATTTTGTAAACAAAAACTACCCTCCCCTACTAATATTTTAAGCTGTGATTGTTTTGATATTTTCTTGCATATGCGCTATGCGAAACGAAAAGCTAAATGATAAATGGAGAAAAAATTTCAATTGCACAATTACTGGATAGATTTTAGAATTAAAATTATAGTGAGCCATTACTACAAATTATTATATATAAACGGATATCACTCACTTATATTGTTGAAGTCGGCAATTAGAGCGACAGTTTCGACCGATTTCGACGGTCTTTTTCAAGGTGAGGTCTAATTGCCGACTTCAACAATATAAGTGAGTGATATCCGTTTATATATAATAATTTACTGGATAGATGTCGCTACCGTCCCTCAGACGAGAATATGGAGACAAAATTCACGATCTGGATACGAATCACGATGGCTCTGTTGGAATAGAGCGTGCCGCGGAATGGCGAGGTCCCGGGTTCGAATCCCGGTCGTCATGAAATTTTTTCTCCATTTATCATTTAGATGTTCTGTGATTATTGCACAGTTATTTTCACATTATTACATTGGATTACTTTATTTTCACAATGATGAACAGGTTCGATGAATCAGTTCCTTCAGTGTTACATAGGTAATTAGACGTCGAGATCATATTTGTTTACAAAATAAGACACTTGATCTGGGCTGACGCTACTGCTTCTGCTCTGGATGAAGACATGAAGACGCGGCTACCCAGGGTGAAGACACTACTGCGACTCCCCTGGAGGAAGATAGAAGACTATTGAATATACTTTACTTTATACTTTATTGTACACGAAAAAAATAATACAGACACAATATTTCAAGAAAGCAGATGTACAGCAGTCGAGCTTATCTCTAATAAAGAGATTTCTTCCAGCCAGCCCCTTTACCTTTAACTCTTATAGCAGTATTACTTTCATAATACTTTGTTACTTCGTACGGTGGAAGACAGAGAAAGGTGTACAGGAGAGTTTTTAAGGTTGAGATTTTCTCAAAAACTACTTGACCTATTGCAAAAATTCTTTCACTGTTAGATAGATAAAAGTTAAAACTATGTACTGTAAAAGAATTATTAAATTCGGTACAGTAGTTTTTGAGAAAATCTCATCCTTATTGAGGCCCCCTGTATACTTATCTCTGTCGTCGACTGTACAATGTCGACCTTAATAAGCTTACTTTACATCGTCATTGTACGAAGTAACAAAGTATTATGAAAGTAATACTGCTATAAGAGTTAAAGGTAAGGGGGCTGGCCTGTTCCGGATAGAGAATGTTGAATATATTGAATTTTTTGTAACATGACATTGGCAAATGACGAACAGTCGAGTCCATTAATAAAATAAATAAGTAAATACAGTATGTTGTGTGTCCCAGGGCGGCTGGAGGTGCACCGCGAGAAGCACAGCGGCGGGAAGCCGCCGTACATCTGCGAGGTGTGCGGCGCGCGCTACAAGCACAAGCGCGCCTGCGACATACACGTGGCGCTGCACAAGGGTAAGGGACAATAATAATAATAATATTTTTTTTCATAACTTCGAGACAATGTGATCATGGCAGGTGGCCGACGTCTCGCTCCATAGACCAGACTGACTGACCCACCAACACCCCAAACCAATAGCCACAATTAAGGCGAGGCCATTGGGTCATTTGAGCCTAGTGAGGGGGTGAGGTGCGGGGCGAGGGAGGGGCGAGAGAGGGATGACGCGCATTGATCGGGGTCATTACTCGCGCAGGTACACAGAGTAAGCGTAACCAGTGTCCTCACTGTGACGTCACATCTCGCTACCCATAATAATACCTATACAGAATGTCCCACGGATAGACGATATACCGAAGTCCACTTGTCGGTGACAACATTATCGACCCATTTAATGCCAAATAGGGATATCCCAGCAGAGCTCGGTGGCGCAGTGGTTGGGACAATGGACTTGCAATATGGAGGTCCCAGGTTCGATTCCCAGCCAGGGCAGCCATGTACCAATGAGTTATCCTCGGTTTTTTCGACGGAAAAACTTGCGTACATTTACCGAGTGCTCTCAAAACGGTGAAGGAAAACATCGTGATGAAACCTGCATGTCGTAGAAGAAGAAGAAAAATCTAAGGCATGTGAAATCCGCCAAGCCGCACTGGGCCCGCGTGGTGGATTATGGCCCGAGCTCCCTCGATGTAAGGGAAGGTCTGTGCCCGAGCAGTGGGGCAATATAAATGGACTGATGATGATGATGATGACAAAAGAAATAAAGGAATAATAATAATAAGCCCGCAGGGCAGCTTTGTGGCGAGCTGTTGGTGCGTAACGACACCACGGACCCGAATGCTCCAGAGAGTGCTCCAGGCCCCCATCTCCGGCTCGCCGTAATGACTTGTTCGGAGTGGACTCCCAAGGGGACCTGCAAGAGTCGCCTCTGGCTTGCCTTAGCTAGCCGGCCAGAGCGGAGTCGTTAGAGCTATAGCTTACATCTATATAGCTCGAGTTATTCATAAACCTAGTTAAACCTCTGTCCGTGGAACGGAACGTATTGGCGGGGTGTAGTGTCAAAAAGTCAACGATAAAACAAAACTGTCACTATCAAGCAAGAAGTGAAGACTTAGAACTATCCAACGTCTCGGAACTCGCAATAAGTGTAAAAATTCTATGTTCAAGTGTTTCAATATACCAGTTACATACAGTCCACTCATTTTACCACCACCGACCGCAGCTACACCTCACTTCCATTAAATCGTGTTGCTATCCCTTTCACACTTCAAGGTTAAGATAGAAGGGCGCCCCCCTTGGACAGGGGGCCTAAACTGGCGTAACTTTATTTATTTTATTGATTTATTTATTTATTCTTAGGAAGATTTACAGCTATTTCATACTAATATAGATAACAACTATGAGTAACTGTAAGCCAATTACAAATCTCCACATATGAGCTTCATTTTTTAACCATGTAAAACTTATTGCCTACTATAAATACCCAAGTATATATACATAATCATACTATATATAATACATTAATATTTTAACATAGATTAATATTAATACATATATATATAGGTTAACATTTGTGCTAATATTTATAAACAGAAAACAGAAAAGGAGGAAAAACTTAACAATAACAATGGATTTAAGAGACAGTGTATCATTTAACCGAGTCTTTAAAATAGTCATTCGCAAGAGTACGTCTCACTGTGGTTGCATTTGTACAGAATATATCTAAGTCATGATCAATACATAATTTATTAAAATTTAAATCGCATTTATGAACTCGCGCTTGAGACGATAACTCACATTTTATTAATTTATTGGAAAATCAACGGCAATATACAAAGGGCTCCCACACAAAACTATGATGCGATACAACATCGCCTCGTAGAAATTGGAACCATATAGTATAGAAATCGTCGTGCGAGCTCGCAGATTTTTGCGATGCAATGCGAATACGTCGTTTATTTGTTTGATTCCCCGTGTTCCAGGCATCAGCGACTGGAAGTGCGACGAGTGCAACAAGCTGTTCCCGTCCAAGGGCGCGCTGCAGCGACACAACAACATCCACACGGGCAAACTCAACTACCAGGTGACGATGCGGCCTGACGGCACCTTGGGCTGTAATACCTAGCTTGCCAAAAGACATTGCCACATTTCAATGGAGCTTTGCCCCACCTACAAAACTACGTGACCATTTAAGCTGTACCTATCATTTTGTTGGGGACTTATTACAGGTTTCATATTGCATAATCATAATCAGTATCATTTTCTACTACTCTCGCAACTCCTATAGAAGAATAACAAAAACAATGAATAAATCGCTTCGATTTCTTACTATTTCATGAATTCTTAATAAGCTGTATTTTTTCGAATCGCAACTTGTACAAAACTTCGTTGTCTTGTACAACTTGTGGTTGTTGGTGGGGCAGAATCTGGCATTGTCATTTCATGATTCTAGGTCAACGGGAAGTACCCTATAGGTTTTGGTTTTCTTGCATTTTCATACAAATATGCCAGAAAATGCGACATAAACGGCCATATCTATTGATTGCGTTGACGTAGAGTGTTGATTTTTTCACGGCTGCATGAAGTTGCAGACCTGATTATTCGGTATTAATTTCAACTTGATCCGTCCACGCGTGTCTGATATATAGGTCTTGACAGACAGACGGACAACAAGGTGATCCTATAAGGGTTCCTTTTTTCTTTTTGAGTCACGGAACCCTAAAAATGTGTCAAATACCCTATTTAACGTCATATTAAAACACTACTATACCGCAGCCCAAATCAAGTGTCTTATTTTGTAAATAAATAGGATCGTCTCATACTCATACTCATTTATTCGGCCTTAGGTACACTATGGAACACTTGGTTACGTCACGTTTCTTACATATTATATGTTTGTACATATTGATTAATTATATATCAAATCACATGGCTGGGTGATGTGAGCGCAAAGAGCAGCACAGCAACACTGTTCTTAAACCTAGTTCATAACATTTAAATTTGCAATTTTGCATTTGTCTAATTACCTGTTGTGTTGTAACACTGAAGGAACTGATTGATCGAACCTGTTCATCATTGTGAAAATAAAGTATTCCGATCTAATAATGTGAAAATAACTATGCAATAATCACAGAACAGCGTAAAATGTTAGTAGGGTAGGGTAGTTTTTGTTTACAAAATAAGACACTTGATTTGGGCTTCGACATTCTCTGTATCTTGTCATGGTCAAATGGCGAGTCCATGAATACAAGTGAGTACGGTGGAGCACAGAGAAAGGTGTACAGGAGAGTTTTTAAGGTTGCGATTTTCTCAAAAACTACTCGACCTATTGCAAAAATTCTTTCACTGTTTGATAGATGAAAGTTAAAACTATGTACTGTAAAAGAATTATTAAATTCGGTCCAGTAGTTTTTGAGATAATCTCAACCTTAATGAGGCCCCCTGTATACTTATCTCTGTCTTCGACTGTACAATCTCTGTGCGTTGTTCCAGTGCGACCTGTGCGGCAAGTCGTTCATCCACACGTCCTCGTTCAAGATGCACAAGCTGTCGCACTCGGGCGTGAAGCCGCACGCGTGCGACGTGTGCGGCCTGGCGCTCATGACGCGCTCGCATCTCAAGCGGCACAAGCGCGTGCACTCGGGCGAGAAGCGGCACGAGTGCGGCGTCTGCGGGAAGAGGTTCTCGGAGAGGTGAGCTGGTGGACTGGGAAATAATTGTTGCAATCGGACCAGTACTTCTTGAGATAATCTCATATCTGTCAGTAAAATAATTGTTACAATCGGTCATTATTCCCCACCACCTTCCATCTGTCCGGACGTACATTCCCCACCTCCCATCTGTCCGGACGTTCATTCCTCGCCTCCTCCCATCTGTCCGGACGTTCATTCCTCACCTCCTCCCGTCTGTCCGGACGTCCATTCCTCACCTCCTCCCGTCTGTCCGGACGTCCATTCCCCACCTCCTCCCATCTGTCCGGATGTTCATTCCAGACCTCCCATCTGTCCGGACGTTCATTCCCTACCTCCTCCAATCTGTCAGGACGTTCGCCCCCCACCTCCTCCCATCTGTCCAGACGTTCATTCCCCACCTCCTCCCATCTGTCCCGACGTTCATTCCCCGTCTCCCATCTGTCCGGACGTTCATTCCCCACCTCCCATCTGTCCGGACGTTCATTCCTCACCTCCTCCCATCTGTCCGGATATAATTTCCTGTAATTCTTATTGCATTGTGTTGTCGGTAGGTACAACCTGGCCGCTCACAGCAAGTCGCACGAGGGCGGGGAGGGCGGTGCGGAGGGCGCGGGCGCGGGGGTGGGTGCGGGCGGCGGCGGGGCGGAGGGCGCGCGCGCGGGGGGGCAGCCGAGGCGGAGGCTGTTCAGATGCAACTTCTGTCAGGAGCGCTTCGAGAGACGGTAAGAACTGCAGCTGGTTAGAATATTATTTGTTTACTTATGGGCTCGATACCTCGTCATTTATCAATGTCATGTTACAAAGTTTTTTTTTTGATGAAAGGACTTTTTTTTATTATTTTATTTTATTTTTATTTTTACATATTCGGAAGACTAACAGTTATTTATACAAACATGTGCCTATTCTATTTTACAAACAAAACCATTTACAAGTCTTCACCTATAACACGATAATGCGTGTTTCTACATCGAGATAGCAAATACACCTACCTACCACATATCATATATTGAAAAAAATAATAATTAAAACTAAACTATTTAAACAAAATTATATATAAAAAACCTGCGCCAAGTCCCCCACAATTGGCAATGTGCCCAAAAGGCTGGCGGCGTTGCCTCGCTGTATAGCTAAATATATAAAATATTTAATATTATATAAAGGTATGTCTGTTTTTTTCCTTCGTCGCTGGAGCTTGGCCACCCTGACAGTAGAATATCATCGTCTTCATCTGTTTTTCCGGAGGAGTCGCAAAAACGTCTTAGATGAAGCATTGCATATAATTATAGAAAAAACTGTAACATACATTTTAGCGAATATTTTGTACAGCTCAATTTTATTAAAATAATGGATTGACCGATTATGTACAGTCGACGACAGAGATAAGTATACAGGGGGCCTCAATAAGGTTGAGATTTTCTCAAGAACCACTGGACCGATTTTAATAATTCTTTTACAGTACATAGTATTAAATTTTATCTATCTAACAGTGAAAGACTTATTGCAACAGGTCAAGTAGTCTTTGAGAAAATCTCAACCTTAAAAACTCTCCTGTACACCTTTCTCTGTGTTCCACCTTACCAGTATAAACTGGCCCGGTCCCAGGTAACTTCGTCATGCTAGTCAGCTAGTTACGTAGTCGACTGTGTTCGATCCAAATGTTTTAGCAGAATAGGGGCTTAGTAAATTAGCGTGACATTAAACACAAAACTGACACTATAAATCCAAATTTTCATTTTGCCACCGTCAGGTTCCCGCCTTTGTCGAAGTCCTTTGGTTTTTGTTTTTATATTATTTATTTTTATTTTATTTTCATAGGAAAACCAACAGCACAACTATAACAGAATACATAAAATACAATAGTAACACAAAGCCAGTTACAGGTTGTCACAAATAGTAACAACATAATAATAAATACAGCAAATTTCGACACAATGGCAACACATTCATATGGATATAATTATAATAAATTACACCGATACCTACATAATATTATATACATACATACATTTTATTTCAATATGTATGACTTTTATTATAAATTTTTGGTTATAACTTACAGTTACATGTTGGAGCGGCACATGTCCGTGTCCCACGGGCGCACGCTTGAGCGCGTGCCGCCCACGCCGCGCAACACCATGAGCAAGCTGCTCAAGGCGCAGGCGCAGGCGCGAGTGCCGGCACACCCGCCCCCCGCGCCCGCGCAACACCCGCACACACCAGCCAGCGACGGTGAGGAACGCAACAAGAATATTTATTTTATTAATGGACTCGACAGTTCGGCATTTGCCAATGTCATGTTACAGAATATTCAATATATATCTTCTCTTCATCCAGAGGAGTCGCCGTAGCGTCATCACTCTGGACGAAGCAGCTCGACAGTCACGTTCACTCCCGAGCTTGTAGCGGGACTCTTGACTATAGCGCCAAACTTCAGATCTTGCATAAAATATCCAATAACTTCACCGTACTGTCATTCGCGAACATTTTCTGATTAATTAAACGTAATATTAAGTACAGAACACCCACCGTAGACATTAAACTGAAATGACATTGCCACATTTCAATGGAGCTTTGCCAAACTTATGGTCACCTACATGATCATTGAAGCTCATATATAATTTTGTTGGGGACTTATTACAGGTTTCATATTGCATAATCATAATCAGTAGGAGTTGCGAGAGTAGTAGATAATGATAACAAAAACAATGATTTCCCGTTTCCTCTACTCTTTGTCCTCCATACACATATTAATTACTAGATGTGCCCCGCAATTTCGTTTGCGTAGAGGAGGAGGATGGAGGAGATCAGGAGGCAGATCTTCCTCTCTGGATCCTTGTTTCCACATCACATACCGCCATGGCTTATGGCCTATGAGCTGTCCGGATATTTCAGCTATCTCCTAGTGAAACTCCCATCAAAATCCCTTCAGTAGTTATGGCGTGACACTTGCACAAAGTCACAGACAAAAATTCTAAAAATTAGTGTTTTGTCATCAGTATCGATCCTAAAACACATTACAATTATTCTTTTCAAAAAATATCCAATGTACAGACACAACTTTTTTACAGTCTTATTATATGTATAGATATTGTTAGTTTGAGTGAGATTCGCTGTGTCGTGTGTCCAGTGCTGGACCCGAAGGAGGAGCGCAGCCCCGACTCGCGCGCGTCCAGCGTCAACGCGCACAAGATGCAGCTAGGTGAGTGACGCAACGCGACGCAACACAAATCAACTGTCTTATTTTGTAAACGAAACTACTAAAATTTTAAGCTTTTCCGTGATTATTGCATAGTTAGAACATGATGAAAAAATTCTTGCCATGGGCAGGACTTGAACCTGCGACCTTGTCATTCGTGACACGCTCGTACGGTGGAACACAGAGAAAGGTGTACAGGAGAGTTTTTAAGGTTGAGATTTACTCAAAAACTACTTGACCTATTGCAAAAATTATTTCACTGTTTTATAGATAAAAGTTAAAACTATGTAACTGTAAAAGAATTATTAAATTCGGTCCAGTAGTTTTTGAGAAAATCTCAACCTTATCCAAATTATTTAGCAAGAATTGTATTACAACTATCCACTAACTTGATGCTTTGAGTTTTGGTGCAAACGTTAAACCAGTCAGTTTTAAATGAAATAAATAAATGTGAAATTGACAAAGCACTGTAGGAAATAAGGCTTAAAGCATTAATATCTTAGGTATTGCATTTGCACGTAAAACGGATTTCAGACTTTTCAGCGTATCCATGCGAGTTTAATGCAAAAATGTGTCAAAACACCTTATTGAAAGCAATCAATTGTATACCCTATTCTCACAGACGTTCCGCTAAACTTCTTTAAAACAAAATTGTATAAATGGCTGTTGAGTAAATGCTTCTATTCCGTAAAAGAATATTTAAATTACAAAGAACAATAATGTCGATGTTGGGTGTACATTTAAATTTTGTACTATCATTAATGATTATTATATAAAATGGATATCACTCACTTATATTGTTGAAGTTGCAATTACATGATGATGAAGAATGAATTATTGTATATAAACGGATATCACTCACTTATATTGTTGAAGTCTGCAATTAGACCGACAGTTTGATGAAGAATTATTTAAGAATGTATAAAATTAGACATGTTTAAAAGAAAATATAGTGACATGTTATAAGGATTATTTGGATAGGAGTAGGCACTTGCGAATTTAATTTAAAATTTAACATTTGTACGCCAGAAATTGCAATATTTGTGATTCTATTATATTTATAAAACACCTAATTTGTATCTAGAAATCTGACAAATAAATGATTAATGGAGAAAAATTTTCATCACGACCGGGATTCGAACCCGGGACCTCGCCATTCCGTGGCACGCTCTATTCCAACAGAGCCATCGTGATTCGTATCCAGATCGTGAATTTTGTCTCCATATTCTTGCCCTAGGGACGGTAGCGACATCTATCCAGTAATTGTGCAATTACTCAAATTCATGTCTAACATTGCAGTTAGAGATCATGTTTTTAATTGATGACGCGTTCCTTTTTCATATGTTTTGATATTTTCTTGCATATGCGCTATGCGAAACGAAAATCTAAATGATAAATGGAGAATTTTTTTTTTCTATGCAAGAAAATATCAAAAAATAAATGATTCATTCATTCATGTGTATAATGTTTGTTATACAGCGGCCGCGTCCACCACTATAACTGCAGGCAGCTGGTCCAGCGCGTACGCGGCCGAGTTCGGGCTGAGGCATGACTTCCCGCACTGACTCGCAATGACCGAACCACATGGCCAATGCCACGGCCAATGCCATCGCCAAGCCAGCGGCACACGTATGTCCAACACACGGCACACCCAAAGGGCCTAACCAGCAATTTTGACCCTCCTTAACGTTAGTCGAATATGTTAAGTACCTTCTTAGAGCCAACTAGCGCCGCCAATCTTAAAAATTAATGTCGTCCAATATAATCAATTTTATTAAAAGAGCTATTTACAAAATGTTTATTAGGATGAATACTATTTTTCAATATACAATACATGGCATAATTGCGACAAGCTAACTTGTAATTCACAAATGTGCCAAAAACGGCCGTTTTTCGCAATTATGCGAACTACAACTTACCGACATTGAATCACGTTATAAATAAGCATTTTAAAAAAAGTATTTAAAGTAATAAACATTTCGTAAATACCTTTTTTAATAACATTGATTATATTGGAAGATATTATTTTTTTCAGATTGGCGGCGCTAGTTGGCTCTATAAAGGCCCTTAATAACCTTTTCCTTTCTCTTCTACTAGTGTTAACGAAAGTCAAAGTTACTTGACTAATGGAGGTCTCAAGACCTATTAGATGCGACTTTTTCACGAACACTAAGGCAAAAGGTATTATGTAACATTCAGCCTTAGGCCCGTGTTAATAGTCTGAGCTCAAACCCACCCTCAAGAGCGAATCAGCTGATACACTCTCAAGACGTGATCACCATTATGTATGTCTGTTTATAAATAAACCAATCTTGAGGGCGTATCACGTGATGTCTTTCTCAAGTCGCGGTTCGCCTGCAATCAGCAAATACGTAGTACGTAATAGAACTGTTAAACTCGGAGTTTGACAGTTCTATTGAGAACTGAGTTTTGTTTGTTAATACGGTGTTGCTCACGTGATACCCGATTCCTAAACGCGCACCTAAGTTACGTTTATTAATAGGAACGCCATCTTGAGGTCGTTCTCAAGATTGACTTTTATGAGAGTGATTAATACGGGCCTTAGAATTGACTGAAAAAACTAGGCGAAATGTTTGAACAAAGCTTTGTGTACTGTTTCTGCATGTGTCAAATGCAGTGGTAATGGTATGTGGATATGTTTAACTATGATTCCGTGGCATGCAATGCAATAATGTATATTGAGATTTTATGTATAATTATGTATTGAGGGTCAATTGCGACTTTTATATTTATGCTTTTCATTATGAACGCGATACATTACTGCAATAGCTTCGTAAGTTTTAATAAACTATAAAGAAACGCAGTAATGTATGTCATCCATGTGTAAAAAGAAAGGAAATCGATTACAACAGTGTTGATCAAATTAAATTATACCCACATTAGACGTCTACAAGAAGTTTATATGATATATTTGAAAGCTGTGTAATTTGTACAGTAACATAGCGTTGTATGTATGAAATGAAATATTAATTTCGTTATTTATGTAATGTAGCATGTAAAATTGTAAATAGTAGTATACATTGAGCATTATTACATGTAAGTATTTGTATATAAGTAGGTTAGACGTTCTCAGAGACAGTTTATTTATATTTTATTACTAACAACGTTTAAGATTATAATTATAACTGAGAACCAAACGTATATTTTTAGTTAAGGTTATTTTATTTTTAAGTTACAATAATTACCTAGTAATTTAGAATTATTCAGGTACAGTCGAAGACAGAGATAAGTATACAGGGGGCCTCAATAAAGTTGAGATTTTCCCAAAAACTACTGGACCGATTGTAATAATTCTTTTACAGTTACATAGTTTTAACTTTTATCTATCAAACAGTGATAGAATTATTGCAATAGGTCAAGTAGTTTTTGAGAAAATCTCAACCTTAAAAACTCTCTTGTACACCTTTCTCTGTGTTCCACCGTACATTGGGATGGAATTCTCAAAACTCTTGATCTGTAAATGTAATGAATTAAAAGTATTTTTGTACTAACACTGCATACAGATAGTAAAGTAGGTTTAGTGTAATTCTTATACTAAACATAAAAACTATGGTCACATTGATTGAAGTTGTGAAAGAGGTTTTATTTATATTATAATTATTATACATAGTATAATTTTTTTTTCAGTGCTCGATGACTGAAGTAGATTATATAATTATTTCTAATTAATTTATGTAAAAATGAAATACCTATTAAAGTTTAATTACCTATTTAAAATTGTATTTCATTCACACAATACATTACAGTTATCAGTATCAATCACAAGATATTAATAAGTGTTAGAAAAGAAGTTTAAATTGTAATTATAGCTTATAGGGTTTGCTGCAAGGCCTTTTTACGCGCTTGAAGTCCTGTCAAAGTCTGCTTGAACGTTTTTATACTATTTTCGGCAATAATCTGACTTTGGCAGGTCTTGAACCCTGATGAAAATCGTTGCAGTTAATCCTCCTGCTTCGCCTGCATTATTGACCGGAGTAGAGATTTATATTTGCAGCAGAAAACAATCGATCTTCAAATCAATGAATAAATGAAAACAATGTTAGCGACAGAGTAGCGGCGAAGTAACAATATAACAATTTGAATTCAACTTTATTTACTTCACCATACGATATAATTGAGATCCTCCACACGACTCCGAGAGCCGTCACGCGCAGCTCTGTGTCTATACCGATTACAGTCGTCTGTTGCAGTAAGTAAAGTTGAATTTTAATTCTTACTAAATTAGTCGATTCTATAGTCGTGTGTTTCACGTGGCTGTATGGTTGAGTGAGTTCCTTTGCCTGACCGGGCAAAGAAATCCAACATCATCATCGTTTGTTATCATTTCAATTTCAAAGTTTTGTTGTGAATGTTTTAAAGTATTACATTAAAATGAATAAAAAGTATAAAGACGACGAAATCGAGATCCGCCCCGCGAAGCGCGAAGACATGTCTGCTGTGGCTGAAATGATTCAGGTTCGAAAGTATAAATAACCTATTAAATTGTGGTTATGCCGGGAAAGTTGTGGTTTGTAATTATATATCGAGAGGTTTGGGTCTGTTTGCAGGAGCTCGCCGACTTTGAGAAGATGTCTGACGGTCCCAAGTTGTCCGTGGAAGGTAAGTTCATTATTTATATTTTATAGGTTATTTTTTTGTAATAAATTCTTCCCAGCGGGAAAGGCAATGCCAACTAGGGCATACAGCCTAGTCTGATGTTAATTGAATGTCTTAATTCTTATAAATACATACATATATACGAAGACAACCTAATCTAAACCTACGCACAACCCTCCCAAACCCCTAAACGAAATAACTAAATAAACCCAATGACTCACGCAATCATCGAGCTATGCAAGGAATCCTTGCTAAGAGCACAAAACTTCACAAACACGACTTCTTTCGAGCACTACAATTGATAGAAACGTTCGCGGACATCTTCTGATTAACTTAACGGGATCATTAATCACAAAAAAACTACGGTAACTATTTAATTAATTAGAATTAGCTTCTTGCCAGATTTCATGATTCTAGTCTAGGTCAACGGGAAGTAACCCTATAGGCTTGCATTTTCATACAACTCATGCTGTTGATGTGGTTTATTCCCGTTGACCAATGGTGGACAGTGACACTTTTTTTTTAAACTGCGGTCGGCTACGGAACGGTACCGAATTGATAGGAGCTTGTGTATTAAGAGTTGCAGCGCGACGGCTACGACAGTACTCCGCCTGCGTTCCGCTGCCTGGTGGCTCAGTCAATGGCTGGTTCCGATGCTGAGCCACTGCTGGGCTTCGCGCTGTACTTCCCCACGTACTCCACGTGGTCTGGGCGCGCGCTCATGCTGGAGGACTTGTATGTTCGGCAGAGCGAGCGGCGCCGAGGGTTGGGGCAGAGACTGTTTGATGCGGTTGCTAAGGTTTGTAGATTATTTGAATGGCTTCTACTCTTATTAAAAGAGATAATTTCGCCAATGTCAAGTTATTTAGAGATTCATTTATTCGTAATAACAATTGTATAAATATTAATAAAATAATATCTAAAAATTAAAAAGTACATAAAATTTTAATAAAATAATAATGATATTAACATAAGGACAGTGCGTGATATTAACATATACCCATATTTTAATGTTCATGGACATTAAAATATGGGTATATGAATATACGATAATTATTGCATGTCAGGGTCTATAAATTCCTTGAAACTGTAAAATTGCTTCATAATAAGCCATTTCTTAAGTCTGTTTTTAAATGACATGGCGTCAGGTTGACCAGGTCATCGGGCAGCCGGTATCGGGCAATAGTCACTCGCTTACTCGCCGGCGGTGGAACAACTGCCTTAGCGATGATTTTAGCAAGCGCACTCTGGGATCACTACAAGTGTTGAAGCAGTGTTGTGGTGTGCAGGAAGCGACTACAAGCGGTTGTTGTCGCCTCGACTTCCACGTGCTGGAGTGGAATGACGCGCGCGGGTTCTACGCGCGTAAGGGCGCCGTGGACCTGACGGGCGCGGAGCAGTGGCGCTACTACCGGTTGAGTGGCGCCGCGCTGGCTGCGGCGGCCGAGGGGCGAACGGACACAACATAGCTGAGCGACAGGCCCCCTGCGACCGAGGCAGTTTGAGTACGAACTCAGCGGGAATCCTTGAATTCATTCGACAAATTGAAACTACTCCAGTTTCAATTTGTCGAATGAATCAAATCAAATATTTTTATTGTGCATAAAAAATATAGGTTACATAATTGAGTGTGCGCTAAAATCCGCACTAGGCAAGCCTGTCTTACGGACATCAGCGCCCCCTCTCCATGCCTAATACAATTCCGCTAACATCAAAATTAAAACATAGATCACTATCACAATGGTACGAATACACATGGATGGCGTGTGAGCATGAATGTACTCATGATAAATATTAAATTGGTAAGGTTTTTTAGTAAATGAAAATTCCAATTTTTTTTTTAACTAAGTGACCTTACTTAACAAATTCTACTAACAACTACGAAAAACAAGTCACACGATGACCTTAGAAATGACCATTAGGTCAAATTCCAGTGAAAGAAAACGTTGCAAAAAATTAAAAATACCTTAACAGGTGAAAAACTCCAAAGCACAGTAACGAATTCAAGGAACACACGCCACGGGAAAAGTGTATACTAGAGTTTTTAAGGTTGATATTATCTCAAAAACTTTGACCTGTTACAAGAATTCTTACACTGAAATGTTAAATATTATTAAATTCGGTCTAGATATACTTTATGAGAAAATGTCCACCTTCTCCCCTTGTTAGCTCTTTGTATTCGTGTGTGTCTATAGAGTTACTATAAGGATAATAAATAAAATACCAACGTTATGTGCTCAGTCAAACTTGTATTTGATTTGTTACACAATCGATTGCATTGTACATACATCCTCTGTTGACTATTACATAATTCACTTTAGTTATTTACTTGATGTTGTCACCGATACATTGCTCTGACAATAAACTGCTGATAACTTATTAATACGTGTTTTTGTTCTAATTCATTCTACCTAACTAATGCTATTTACAACTAAAATAAATGCCATTTGTTACCGCTACTTATCGCTAAGTTCATGGAAGGTGACTCTTATCGTCGTTTGGGACTGGATTTTTAAGAGGAATTGAACGCGACGGTTTTAAATCCATAATAATTACGCGAAATAGTAAAGAATACTGATTAAACTTACGGCTAACTAGAATTATAAAAGCGTAGATACTGTAGTCTGTCAACGTCGTGCTTGCCTTGCCCACGGGGTCCAGGGGTTGTCGGGCCGAGGGAATATATACGGGCGGTGTGGGCACGCGAGCGCGATGCGCACGGCTATGTACAGTGGTACCTCGTCTCCGCCAACCCCTGGACCCCGTAGGCGCGGCAAGCACGACGTTGACAGACTATAGCAGTTCATTTACAGTCTATACAAACAACTTGATAAGTTTAGAACCTTGATTTACCGAGACTCATAGCCAGTTTTGATTGCGAGTCGGGTTTGAGCTCGGTCTTACAACTGTCAGATTACATACAACTTTGACAGTCGTAAGAGCGAGCTCACGCTAAGCTAGTGCTCTAAACTGTTTATTAATATCTGCCTTAATGTTGGTACAGTCGACAGCACATCAAGTATAACACGGGCACAGTGTACTGGACTAATACGATCTAATTTGCAATAGTTTTATGTCCTGTCGACTGTACATTACATACCTCTGCTGATTCAGCAATTCTAACTGACAGCGACTCGATAGTATCGGAATGGAATTCATTTTTGAAACTCATTGCTGGGTGCAAACAATGTTAGTATTGAAAGAAATCTAGTAATGTTTTTATATGTGAACTTAGTTCCTGGTAAAAGTCGCTGTTAGTTCACATCACTGTTTAAAACACGATTTGTAAACATTAACGAGATTAAACGGGAATTACTGTGTTTAAAATTGAGGATTGGTAATAGCCGTTTTTTCCATTAATATCTAAGTTATATGTTCTCTATTTATCGCAATTCAACCTGAGACAATCTGTGCCTTATACAATACAATACACGACGTCTATTCAGACGACATTCGAATACTATATTTACAGTTGAACCTTACTCTATCTACTCACAACTTGTAGGCACACAGAAGCCTCGAGAACATATATTAATGGTCCACTATAGAACTTAATCACAGTAAATGATGGCATAGTTTGTTCTTAGATAAATAGTAGTGGTCATTTACTGTAAAAAGTAATATAACGGGTCACAATTTTTTCCCGAAATATCTCCCTTAATACCTAACGTACTTATAAGATCAGTTCATGTCCAAAGATTACACAATCCTGTAATCTATAGATTTTTCAGATCATTTTAATATTTACATGGTATAACAAACTATAACCATTGTGCAGAGACCTTTAGTTAGACACAGAGCCGTCTTAGGCCATTCCGGGGCCCTTGGGCACACAAGAATATGGGGCCCTGTTGGAAAATATAAAGTGGATGACAAAAAAATTAAATTATCACTGTTTTGAAAAAAACTGAGCAGGGCTCTTACTGCTTTGTTATTTCGTACGGTGGAACACAGATAAAGGTGTACGGGAGAGTTTTTAAGGTTGAGATTTTCTCAAAAACTACTTGACCTATTGCAAAAATTATTTCACAGTGTGATAGATAAAAGTTAAAACTATGTAACTGTAAAATAATTATTAAATTCGGTCCAGTAGTTTTTGATAAAATCGCAACCTTATTGAAGCTCCCTGTATACTTATCTCTGTCTTCGACTGTACCATGACGACCTTAAAGTAAGCTTAAGGTCGTCATGGTACGAAACAACGTATTATTGAAGTAATCCTACTATAAGAGTTCATGGTAAGGGCCCTGTGGTGTCCCATTAACATTTCGACTTAGAAATGTTGGTGGTAATTCTTAGTGTAGCTCAAATATAAATGGTTCAAAATAGAAAATGTAAAGTGTACTATCGGTCTTTCGGGGCCCCCGTGAGGATGATGCCCTGAGAACGGGTCCCATCCTTATGGTAAAGACGGCACTGTTAAAGATTAACCGATAAGTTTATAAGTTGATAATAAGTTTCTTACTCGTCTTTTAAGGTTGGTTGTTTTTATAAACAGCAAGGCACTGCATAACTTAAGCTATTCACAACAAAACTATCGCTCGCACAAAAGCTTATTTTGTTACACGCTTTATAAATTGACGAAAGTTACTTACAGCTAAGCGTATATCTATTTTAAGTGGTTTAACTGTTCTCACAGTATTGTCCGACGCGAATAGAATTCAATGGGCCCATTCAATTCTAATACCGATTGGGTAATCCACGGATAAGGCACAAACGGGGCTAGTATCATTAGCTCAGGGTACCGACTCAAAGATCAATCGTATTTGCTATCGTTTTTATTTTGACAAGTGGACGTAATACATTATTGTCACAAGTTTAAAGCCTGACACACACGTTATTAACGTCCAGGAGGTAGCTATCTGCAGTCGAGGCCTCAGATCGCTACCTACTGGCGTTAATGATGGGAGAATTTGGGGTGGGGCATGCGTTTTAACTGGCCGCAAGTCGCGTGCAGATCGCGCCTGTGTGGGAAAGACTTTACTGATCTATAAAAATGCAGTAATTAATGTAATATACCATGAAAGGCAACGACTAAGAAGGTATTGAAGTGTCAAAATGAAAACGATAATTGAAACGATTAAATGGGAACACAAAACTGCGAGTTCGCAGCACGATTTTGATGCGATTACGATCCAGAATTTCTGCGATGCGACCTCGTAAATCGCATCTCATTGCAGTTTATGTGGAAGCCCAAAGTCGCGCGCCCCTCATTCGAACACAAATAGTTTCACTCATAAGATTTCAAGTCTTTTTTCACTAGTTTATTTAGTCTACAAGTCTCTGCTACTAATATTGCTGCATGACCTCAATCTTGAGGAGTCTGCTTCTCCTAGCCGCTTGCCCCAAAGACGACTGGGTCTTTTAACCCCTGGCTTCCAAGGGAGAACTGGTTACAATGTAGATGGCTGTCAGCTCCGCGTATTTCTCCGTCTTTCGTGGAACAGCTGTACAACGCTCACGATGCCATCACGACCATTTCGGAACCAAGACTTTTCCGGCGCCCAGAGCTCTTTTGCCCATCATTTTGCTCGTTAATTGGAGTCTCGGTCATTCCAGAATAGTATACTGTCAATGCAGTGACCCGGCGATATGGCGTACTGTCGATGTAGCGTACCATCGATATAGCGTACCATCGATATAGCGTACTGTCGATGCAGCGTGCCATCGATATAGCGTACTGTCGATGCAGCGTACCATCGATATAGCGTACTGTCGATGCAGCGTATCATCGATATAGAGTACTGTCGATGCAGCGTACCATCGATATAGCGTACTGTCGATGCAGCGTGCCATCGATATAGCGTACTGTCGATGCAGCGTACCATCGATATAGCGTACTGTCGATGCAGCGTACCATCGATATAGCGTACTGTCGATGCAGTAACCCGTCGATGTAGCGTTTTCGATATAGCTACTGTCGATGTAGTGACTTTCGATGTCGGGAACTATACCCGTCCCAGATAGCTTTTCTGATTTTAATGTCCAGCAATACTTATAGCTTCCCGAGTGTCTCACAGGCTATGATGGGTGCGCTGTCGTCGCGCGCGCTACGTGGACGCCATGAGCTTTGCGTGCGCGGTGACGTTGCGTTGATGCAGGAAGCCGCTGCCCTCCTCCTCGTCGCCGGCGCCCAGCCCGTACTGCGGACAACGCACAGGTTAGTAGGTACAGTACGCGACAAGTTTTATGACTTATCTGAATATACGAGCAGTCACAGGGAAAGTATTCGCCCAGACCACTTACCCCATAGACCTGTACCAGGAGGGCGCCCGTGTCTGCCCGCACATGAGCGCAACATTGCCTAGCGACACGTGGCACCTAGAGATATTATAGACATGGACGCATCTCTTTAATACGGCATCCTTGTCGCCTCTCCGTCTCTATGCGCTCATCGTTGGCAGAATTTTTCGCTTGCAAATGACAATGCCAGATTCTGCCCCACCATCAACCGCAAGTTGTACAAGATAACGAATAAATGTAAAAATATCTCCGATTTTTATTAAAATTATTGGTTTAAAATAAAGTTTTGTACAAGTTGTGATTCGAAAAAAACAGCTTAATTAAGAATTCAGAAAATAGTAAAAAATCGAAGCGATTTATTCATTGTTTTGTTATTTTTGTTATTCTTCTATAGGAGTTGCGAGAGTAGTAGAAAATGATACTGATTATGATTATGCAATATGAAACCTGTAATAAGTCCCCAACAAAATGATAGGTACAGCCTAAATGGTCACGTAGTTTTGTAGGTGGGGCAAAGCTCCATTGAAATGTGGCAATGTCTTTTGTACCGATTTCATGTCTATTGGGTAAGTGGTCTGTGAGCTGTACCTACCTGCAATGCGTGCAAGTAGTGTTGCTGCGAGTGGTAGTGGTGTGCGTGCGTGTGGTGCGCATGCGCGTGTCCTCCCCCCGCGCCCGTGCCTGCCCCGGCCGCGCCCGCGTACTCGTAGCCCGCGCCCGCGCTCGGCTCGCTCTTGATGTTGAACAGCGCCGGGCTGGCGAGGAAGGGCGCGCCCGTCAGGCCCAGCGGGTACTGGCCGTGCGGCGTGTGCGCGTGCGCGTGCGCGTGCGCCTGGGGGGAGAGGTCCGGCGTGGGCAGCGCGTCGCGGTGCTTCGGCGTCGCGGGCAGCGGCAGGGATACTTCGGATATGCTCGGCTTGCTCTCTGCAATCAACAGTCACACATACTTGTAGGGTTGATTGTTATGGTTAATTCTCGTGAGCCGGAAGCGAACTACCGGCTGCAAGAGTGTAGGGTTTTATCCAGTGGTCAAACTGATTGGAGAACTAAATGTATTGAAGAAACAGTGAAAAGTCATTAGGTCACGGATCTGAGCCACAAAAGAAAATAATGATGTTACAACTTAAGGAGTTGAATGAGTTATCGGAATAGTTATCAAATAAACAAATTGAGCCAAGAAAGTGCTTGCGTCCACCGAGCTCTTCGTCGAACGCTGTGCCCCACAACATACATACAAATCCTACGTAAATATCAATGAGAAGAATATGGAAAATATATTAAAGAAATGCAACAGCTAGTAATAAATATGCCCAAACTCACCATCCGTGCCGGCTCCGGGGGAACTGTGTCCGTCTTTCTTGGCGGAGTCTGAGCCGGGCTTGGAGCCGTTGCCAGACTTCTTCGGCTTTCGCTTCCGCGTCTGAATGCCGTCTTTCCTCATCGCCAGCGGGCTGCGAACAGGACAACAATACTGTCAAGATATGTTCCAAAAAAATGCTATTTGCGAACTGTTTCTGAAAAGGTTTACCGGAGACTTATCCTATTTAACTCGCAACATCTTCGCCCAGAAGTGGATACGGCCATTAGAATGAATGCGGGGCATTCCTTCCTGGCTGACGACGACGATATAGGGGTATTGAGAATCGCCAGTTTCGGCTTTTATTGTTAGCAATATTTAGCGAATATGACCCATCTTTTTTGAAAAGGCGTAATGGTGTCCATGGAAGAAGCGATAGATAAAACCAGGTCCAAGAATCAGGAGGAGAATTGGCTAGGCGTCATTATATCTGCCGCTCTCAAGGGATGGTGATGTATATAGTTTGGTCTTCTAATGGATGCAGTTAGAGAAGATTTTTGAAATCCAAAATTTCTGGCCCGCATATGCTGTAAGGAAGGTTAGACTACACCTATTAAAGTTCCACCTATTATGGCTCCTATATCGGCAGGCATTTAGGTACCTATACTGGTAACATTCTCGTTATTGGTGCGGTAAAATGGTTCGTTCCAATCTAATTAGGTTAACGATTTTATCCCTGATGCGAGTCACTGCGGCCGACCGGCTATCGCTCGCATTGAACGTTATCCTAATGTGGACAGCGGAGCGTTAGCCCATTTTCCGTGTCAGTGCACTTAGCTTCGATAAAGTTTAATGATTCCATTCCAATATCCTTGTATGTGGTGTAAATATCCTGTTTTGTTGATGTGCGGATAAACACTCAAAGGGCCACCTTTGACTGTTTATCCGCAGTCAGTGTATTTTGTCTTTGAACCCGTCTAGTTTCATCCACCTATTTCGATTTGCCGTAGACGGGTTTAAAGACAAAATACACTGACTAATAATATCCAACACTGACACTCCATTGCGGCAATTACCGCAATTGCCAATAACATAGATATCTAGTACCTAGGTACTTATCTATCAGACGTGTAGGGAAATCTCTTGTCCAGAAGCAGGAAGGCAACCACACTGCATGACAATAAAATTGCACTAAACTGAATCTAGTAATAGGAGGTTGTTCTCCAATTATAGTTTAGGGAAAGGAAGAAAAAAATGATCCTCGTTATTCTGTTTGCATGTGTACATCTGCTCATCATACATCATCATGTTCAATTCTTCCAACTGGACATAAACCTCCCATGAATAGCGCCATCCGAATCTACTATCGTCAACTCCACTGCTTCCGACTTTTAAAAAAAAACAGTAGCAGTGGTTGTAGCTCCATGAAAGATCCGTTGCTGCGTTCAGTCTGTCATCTTTAATAGAGTTACAACCACTGCTGCTGGTTTTTTTAAAAGTCGGAAGCAGTGGAGTTGACGATAGTAGATTCGGATGGCGCTATTCATGGGAGGTTTATGTCCAGTTTCATACATTACCACTGCCGCTGTCTTTCCGCAGCTTTTTAATGTGTTTCAGCCTTATAGCTGCTGCTATAACGTCAAGTATCTTACCGGTTGATGCCGTGCAGCTTGTAGTAGAGTCCGCACGCGTTGCACACGGGCTCGCCGTCGTTGTTGCGTCTCCACAGCGTGGTGTTGCGCGAGCCGCAGTTGGTGCAGCACTGGCCGTGGCGCCGCGCCGCGCTCTGCACAACACGCATCGGGCTCACATCACACCACAAGAGACATCACCATGCTTGCCCGTGTCACTCAATTCCGCTAACATATTTTGGGTCGCACAGTCTAGAGCAGAGTTCCCTAAACTTTACTTTCTTGTATAACCCTATCCATGTTTTTAAATTTTGGGTTGAGGGTCTCGTAGTCCAGTTGCGAGTACACGTTGAAAACAATCGTACAAGTTAAGCAACGTTGGGCGAGGTCAGGACCTGGATGGGTGACCGCTAGTGACACTTTCATCTGAGCCCTCCGTGCCTCGGAAAGCACGTTAAGCAGTTGGTCCCTGAATAACTCTGACAAATAGGTTTGGTCACTAAACCAAACGAGAAAAGAAATTTTGGGTAGACCCCCAAGGATTGGGCTGGACTTGGACATCTCATAGAAAAAATATTCCATGCTCTCATGGACCCCTTTTAAATTGCCATAGACCACTTGGTCACTGGTCTAGAGTTCGGACGTAAGTACCCAGTGCGCACTGTGTTTCACAGTATTTGACTTGCACGCAACAATGGTTCCTCCGCCGGTACGAAAATAAATGAAGTTATGAAAATAACTTATGAGGATCCTTTGCCGAACACTACTTCAGCTATGAGGTAGTCGCAAGTATGCGAAACTCCTAGATCAGTCCAAGACACGGTACAACATGATCCTCACAAGACGTGCCAGCTGGTCCAACCTCGCCATGCTTGCCGGCCAGCCTATTCGGCACAAATATCATAGCGGATGAGGTGCCCCTCTGACACATTAACACCCTTACTTATAAAGTGACACGTTTGTGCGCTCAATCTAATACTGACTGCGAGCGCTACTGTAGATTTATTCGAGTACTCTAAAGCTTGGACAGTGGTGAATCTGCCCAAGACCAGCGACACTCTTTAAATAAGGTTGTGTTATGTCGGTAAAGGAATTATTAATATCAGCAAAATCAGAACGCGACAAAATGGACCTTCATGCAAAAATTTATGTCCAAAGATTCTGAATTTGCAAGTCCGATCACATTTTAAAACAATTCAAAGTGATTTAAGAAGTGCTCGGTGCTAGCCTGACTTTTGTTCCATTCTCATTGTGATATTCGAACTTTAAAATAGGTGAATATAAGGCATTCTAATTCTAACTATACTGATAGAATAAAGCATCAATAACATCCAGTCATGCAACTACACTACACATAAATGGAGCCCAATATCCATCACCGATCTACATAACCCATTATTACACTCCGCCCGACAACCAGCCACCATGTTACCTAAACAAACATTTAGTAGACACAAAAGGAGCACGTTAATATGCGCATGCTTTACCATAATGCCGCCGCCATTGTCCAATGATAGCGGATGCGCGGCCGCGGCGCCGGGCGGGGCGCGCGCCCATTGGCGGCCGCCGGCGACGCGCATTGGTCGGCGCGGCCGCGGTGCGCGTGCGCGATGCAACGCACAGATACCACACTGACAGCTCGCGAATGGACGAGGTACACTATTGAGTGCCGCGGCCGAGTACCGCAAAGTGGCGGACCAGTCTGAGCGGCCTCCTTATCGCCGGCGCGCTGTGATCACTGATTAATGAAACTCTCATTACGCGCTTCAATTGCGCTACGACTACGTAACACGGCTGCCGGTTGTTCGGACGCGATGGGAACGATACGTTATCTCGGAGATAACAACGTTTATCTAATTTTAAACTAGAAGCCCACGACTTTTAGTTGCCTGTCGTCTCGTACGATACCGTTTCGCTTGCAATCTGCAGTCACTTGGAAGATAATTCGACTACGTAGATATGTCCACCCTGTTCAATATTGCTTCATAATCACACCGCCTCTACAGCAATGCTATGTAGACAATGTGGCAGTGTCGTTATTCTTGGGGAATGTTGCAAGAATAACGGTACTACCTCATCCTTTTTAGAAAATGACCCTTCGAACCAATATTCAACTTATTTATTCCTATAATGCAAGCTACGTTCTGGTTTTGCAACAATATTGAGCAGATTGGACAATAGACTTTAACTTGACGGTAATGATTAGAAACGACAGGAAACTATTAGTGCGTATGAAAGCGAAGCATCAAAGTGGGGAGCGGTAGCGTGTAGTCCGTATCACACCAAAGCCACTATCTATTTACACAGTGAAGAGTCGCGTGCGCAAGGTCCCTATCCCGGCGGGCGCCGGTACACATGCACTAGGCTACACGCCACCGACTCACCTTCTTCATGCCCCGGGCCATGCCCTCCACACTCATCCACCTCTGCACGGAGCCCTCCTTATAGAAGCGCGTGAGCAGCTCCGCGTCTGCACCTGTCGCAAACACACGCGTTACTGGCAGCGGGGGCGGGACTCACCAGCCGTTTGCTCGGCTTCACCAGCGGCCGGTTGACGCCGTTGATCTTGTGGTAGAGGCCGCACGCGTTGCACAGGTAGTGGCCCGTCGCGTCGCGGCGCCACAGCGGCGTGTTGCTGGCGCCGCAGTTGACGCATTCGCGGCCCTCCTCGTACGACTCCAGCACGCCATCTGACGCCACGCGACAGTTACTCGCACGCCTAACATATGCCTCGCAGCGGGACATGACCATACAGTAGCAGGAACTCTTCTCTTGCTCGAGTAATCATCAGCCCGTACCAGTCCACTGCTGGACATAGGCCTCTCCCAAAGCCCGACTCTTGGCCTTTTGCATCCAGTCTCTGCCAGCCACCTTGCACAAATGTCTAAGAGGTCATCCCATTTGGTCGAGGGCTACGTTTACCCGTTCTTGTGCGTGTGTGTGAGTAGTGATATGAGATGTGGGTATGTGAGCCGTTTCAAGTTCGGCGTTCAAGTGAAGCGTGCCTAATCATAACACAATCAGTCAGTTATCAATTCGCAGAAACTTTGAAACAACAGTTCTTTGTGATGATGACAACGCGATTGTGTTCTGTTGTACAGCGGGCAGCATAGTATGTCGCACTGTAAGTACTGTAACCCTTCGGTGACGGTGCTCGCGCTGCGCTGCCGACTGTCCTCGCTATAGTCTTATCGCCCCAGCCGATACGACACGGCACACTTGACATACTCGCTAACCCAAATCCATTAATTAGCCTGTATCTTGCAATTAATTAGGTGCTTTTTAAAATTCGTAATGAACCTTAATTGCATGAATCAGTCAACTTTTGTAGGTTCTTACTTAGGCCAAGCCATGAATAGTAAGCAAATTAAGGAGGATGAACCTTTAAAATTCTGGAATATATGCCATGTTATCAACGTAGTTTTGGCCGAACCATGAACCATTATGCTCTACAATCTACATCTTTATAGTCCATACTCTAAACTCATAGGAAAATATTTTTTATTTATTTAACGGTCAATGGGCAATCTCTACCTTAATGATGATACATGATTTGTATGTTTTCGCCGGTATTTAATTATGTACCTATTAATAATTACAACTAATAAATAAGTATATTAATCAGCTATTGTGTTAGTAAGTATCTAGCTGATAAATAAGTATAGTTAGATGACATCAGTGCACGCGTCAGCGAGTGGTGATAAGCGAGCCACTGAATCATCAGGATTGTTCTCCAATGATGTAGGCATTTAATTGCAAATATGTTTTATTAGATTAACATTTTATATTTTGTACAAAGACTGTTTATTATTTGATCTTTGTGACTGCAAAGAATCATTGAATATTAAAAAAAAATACTTATTCGAATTCAATGTAATTGATCCTGAATGATTGAGTATGAAATTAAGTGTAAGTACCTACCTACATCTACCCTACCAAAACATAGGACACGCACGAGTAATTATCACACGGATAAAAAATAATCCTACGGCAGATGGAAGTTCTTCGTCTCAATACCGCTACGGAAAATGTACTTGCGTGAGTTAGAATGAATTAAATATATAGGTAAAATTAACGTAGGAAAATGTCGATTCACAAGTTGGCACATTTGTTTAATGCTGGCACTTAAACTTAGCTATTCTATTTGCGTAATTGTCATAATTGCCATGTGTGGTTGGTATACTTGACAAAATTTTCGTCTTATTTGTATGTATTTGACAAATACGACAAACATCTAATAGCGAATACGAATAGTTAAGTGAAGTGCCACCATAATTTAAGATAACTGTTTGATTCTAGTACAGAGTTTTTAAGGTTGCGATTATCTCAAAAACTACTTGACCTATTATTATATTTTATTTTATTTGGTACACAAAACAGATTACAATCATTGTATAATTGAAATATCAGAGTCTTAAATATATGGTCTAGACAGTAATCCAAAAATATGTGTACACATTGAGATTTGTATATCGTGGAAAATAAAAGTGAATGCAGGCAATGTTACCGCCGACAACACATCTGTGGTAGCACGTTGAACTTGAATAGAGTTCTTAATATATGAAATTATAATTATTGCAAGAACTCTTTCACTATTAGATAGCCAAAAGTTAAAACTATGTAACTGTAAATGAATTATTAAATTCGGTCCAGCAGTTCTTGAGAAAATCTCAACCTTATTGAGTCCCCCTCACTTGTGTCTGTCTTGATGTATAGGTAGGTACCACGTGTATGATGTTATGTGTCGTACCGTATGCCGGCGGGCGCTGCAGCGCGTCGTAGGGCGCGCACCACGAGCCCATCACCATGTTCTGTGGGTACAGGGCGCCGCCCATGCCGCCCACGCCCACGCCGCCGCCACCTGCACAAGACAATACAGCCTTTAGTCAGTGTCTAACATAAAATATAATCTCCCACCCCTCTCCCACAGGGTATGCAGATATGACGATGTAACCAGCCCCCTAAACAAGGATCCGACAGTGACGCAAACTCATTCCAATTTTGTAATCCATTGCTTGGTTGCAGTGACTAGAAATTTTATGTTACTATTGAAAGCCAGCAAATGGACAAATGGACAAAAGATATCCCCGAGACGGGAAACGACGAAGAGGCAGACCTGTCAAAAGGTGGGACGACGACCTACCCAAAGGTTGGAGAGCAGTGGCCCGCGATAGAGAAGCCTGGAAGATGGAGGAGGCCTATGTCGAAGGACAGCCTGACAATCCGACGCAGATGTCATATTTTTTTTTATAAACAACGTTACCAACTTATAAACTCGTATTGTGAGTGAAATAAAGGCTATTTTTTAATTTTTTTTATTGAAAGCCAGCAATAGAAAAGGGAATGGGTTTCCTGTCACTGTTAGCTCCACAATTAGACCGCAGCCACTTCAGCTGTTGCTCAACTTGAACGAAGTCAACTACTGTTCTCCTTTCTTGTCCAGAGAAATGCAAAGAACAGTTCATTCCATAGTTCGCTGAGCGACTTTGAACTGGTGAGCCAGTCTCACAGTCGGTATCCATGTTTGGGCTCCATATGCATTGATCTCCTATAACGAACTAGATAGGTACTTCCTAAAACAATTTAAAAAACCGTCGAAATAAGGATCCATTGTTAACGTCCAAATAATGTCCAATAAAGCAAATGAGGGTCCTTTCATCCGTTTGGACCTTCTTTTCGTCCATCAATTGGCACTAATTTTTTCCCCGATAATAGGTAAGAAGATAGGTGTATTATCGGAAAAAATACTGAATATTAGCGTGTGAAATAATTCAAAACATACAAGATAGCCCGGACTCTCCCTATAAATCGTCGGTACTAAGATACTCGTAGCGAGGGTTCAGATGGTATTTTTTTTGTTGTTGGAGTTTTATATTGCAAGTCAGTTTTTCTCGAAAATGATTGCGCGGCATTAGTTCCTTATAAGCTCCAATAGCAAACATATCAAATACACGATTCGATAAGCAAATAGTGAGATAAGAAGCGACTTGGATTTAATAATTGATTGACGTGTGTTGACTTCACACAATCAGCTGTTGATCGCAGCAACAACACGAACAGATAACCGTGACCCACGCATGAATAACGCGGGTCAGACCAGCATGTCTCCGAGATTCTTGACTTAAAATTGATCGTGCCGTTAAGTAACGCTGACCGCAATCTATAACTGGATGGGTGATCGCTAGTGTCATATGTGAGCTCCTATGTGTTTTGTTTGTGTTAAGCAGTTGCTTCACTGTTTCTGTCATTAGTGATTCGACCCGATCGCGTTTCCACACGTCGCGTTTCGACCCGAAATTTTTTCTCGAACATTTGGTTTAATTATAGTCGCGATTCCACCCGTTTTACAAATAAAGTACAGTCACATGACAAAACACAACTACCGAAATTTAATTTGTATATAGGTAATAACAACAATGTACATGTTGGATTTGGGTCGGAGTACCAGGATACCAGAGGTATGTAAGAGCATTATTTCATATCTTTCCAACATTGGTTGCCTGTCGTTCGGCAGCAGCTGTCGTTGGGCCATTATTATAGGCTTTTCTTGTTAACGCGGTCGAAATGTCCTCTATTTGCGGAAATTTATAACGTAGATTATTATATTTATATGTTGTAAGTTTCCTGAATAAAAATAAGAAGATTATGCGGGTTATGTCGTAGTATCCACTAAAACCCCTCGATGGCCAACCTCGTGTTTCTCGGATGACTTCGGGGGTATCCATACCAAAGACCTGCGATCAACAATTCAGACAATAGGAGTCACCGACTCTTCCGTTGCCCCTCCACTACTGTACTGAAGCTGCGCATGGCTTGCCTTTGTCCTCGACGCTGTCTATCGCTGTCCACTCCCTTATGTTAATCACTAACTACACTTGAATTTGATGATACCACAATTACGTGCGAGTTTCGACATGAACTGACCTGCAATCATGGCAAAATTGTGCAACCAGCCGGGCGGGAAGGGAAGCGAGTCCATGGCGAGATCCTGCATGGGTCTGATCGAGTCAGTTCGGGTCTGGTCGTGTCTGTCGTCGCGCGGTCAGCACGCGACTCCGCGGTCAGAGGTCAGGGCGCGCACTGGCCGGGGCAGGCCAAGCCAAGTGGCCGCGCGACACGCGCTTATCGCAACTGATTCACGCATAACTACAATGCACAGGAGTTTCGCCACTGATAGTAGCGGTGCTGATAACTGACATTTTGGATAGTGATGAGTTTTGCTATGGGATGTATATTACCAATTCGGGCCGGGGGCAATCGCACCGCGCTCAATGAGACCCGAGAGCCGGGGAACATAACAGTACACACTTTAAGACAGGGTCCGTGATCGGCTTCTACTCGTATCTACACTACATATGATTTTAATATTATTTGAAATCAGGGTGTTGGAACAAGCCCAAGGGGTCCCTGCGACCTCAAAGATATATTGTGGCCGCGCACCGAGTTCTTATATCTCGCTCCCAAGGCCAACGTCCTTCAGGAATCGTATGATGCACTTGGGTGAAAGAGTTTTAATATCCTCGGGTAGTTCTAATATCCTTAAGGACTATGGTTGGTTACATCATCGAAACTTGTATGATGTTTTGGTGAATCTCAATATTACAGCGCTATCTGGTCTAGTATGAGATTCCCAGTTTGTGAAGAGCGCCATGTGTTTGGTGTAAGTTCTTTCTAATGTTCCTTGTTTTCGTCCTTTGTCTTGCTGTTACTAAACATTGCTTTCAGTTTGTTATTCCTTTTGATTCACTTCTCCTGTTTCACTTCTGTTTTAGTTTACTACTTTACAAAGTTTATTTGTGCTTGCTTGCGCTGTGTCAACACAGTATTTATTTATTTATTTTATTAATGGGCTCGACAGTTCGTCATTTGCCAATGTCATGTTACAGAATATTCAAAATATCATATCGTCTTCTCATCATCCAGGGGAGTCGCCGTAGCGTCGTCATCCTGGGTATCCGCGTCTTCTTGTCTTCATCCAGAGGAGTCGCCGTAGCGTCGTCACTCTGGACGAAACAGCTCGACAGTCACGGTCACTCCCGAGCTTGTAGCGGGAACTCTTGACCATGGCGCCAAACTTTAGATCCTGCATGAATTCTTCAATAACTTCATCATACTGTCATTCGCGAACATTTTCTGATTAACTTAACGTGATATTAAAAACAAAACACAGTGGTTCTGTAGACATTAAACTGAAAATTATCAAATAATTTCACAACCGTCGTTTCCCGACATTTTCAAAAGCCAACACAGTATTTAGTATTGCCATTCCTAGATTCCTCATCGTCCCGCCGCCGCCCATGCCTCGCGCCGCCTCGCGCTGCCTGATCGCACAGACCCCATTATCCTCCCGAAGGAGCCCGTATCGCTACCGGGAACGCGCTGACGCCCGCCGATGCTGCTGAGCGCTGACTCAGGGCCTGCGGTCGGCTAACGAGCTGATTGCCCGCTCGGTGCCGGCTGCGGCTGTTATTGTGCTAAGCCACGCTGATTAGGGATAAGGACATTGTCTGTTGTGTTCGCGAACTAATAATTAATAATGTCCTGTACATCTTTGTCTGTCCTCATGCTCCTTCAATCCCTTACTAGGGGTTCTCGAGAAGCGAAACATTCTTTGGTATGTACAGTGAAGTGTTGGTTGGTCCTCTATTGTCTAGGGCCAGTATTAATAAATCACTCTCAGCTCAAAAGTCAATCTTGAGAACGACCTCAAGATTGCGTTCCTATTGATAAATGTAACTTAGGTGCGCGTTTAGGAATCGGTACCTACGCCGCGTTCTCAAAAGAACTGTCAAATTCACACTTGATAATGTATTTGCTGGTTGCAGGCGAACCGCGACTTGAGAAAGACATCACGTGATACGCCCTCAATATTGGTTTCTCAATAAATGACATATTTGAGATGGTGATCACGTCTTGAGAGTGATCAGCTGAATTCGCTCTTAAGGGCGGCTTTGAGCTCAGACTATTAATACGGGCCTTAGTGTATCAGTTTTTCGCATCCTAAGTTATTTTATTCTTTGTTATTATGATTAGATACGAGATCGTCTTCTTTGCCCTTTAGTTTTGTACTCTCCTGAGTGTCCTAGGGTTAGCAGTATGTAATTGGTAATAGATTCGATTTACGACTCATATTTGCAACTAGACACAAATCTTTTTCGAATTAAGTGACCGCAATAGTAATCATTTCATTTATTCAGTAACAATTACATTGTTACAATCTATGGGCAAAACCCAAACGAGACCCAATTCATTCATTGTTTCCCGTTTGGCATGACTTGTGCCTAAACACACGCACCCTTACGGAGACCAAGCAATCTTACGGAGAGTACATTGCGGTGAAGCGATTGTCCGAACGCAGAAGATTTGTTTACGCAAACGCTTGACATAGATTTATCCTTTTGTTATTTGATGACTCCTCGCCATTGGACGATCTCTCGGGGGATTTTCCCTCACAATAACATTTTGAGGATAATTAGCCACTCGGTAGGCATCAAGCATGATAATTCAAAAATATGATCACTGTTTTCTGCCATTAGAGGATTATCTACACAGTTTACGAGGAAGTACGATGTCAATATTTATGTGAACATAATCATGATTCAAAGAGTTGAGAGATTTTTTTTGTCTCCACTTTTGCCGCGATCTGTCTCAAGTGACATTTAGCTGCAGTTTTGGTGCTCGAGTATTAGTCCCAGGTCGTCCAGTGATGAGCCAGGAGTTGGTCAGTGGTCCGGGAGTAGATTGTCCTCCGGTATTCTGCGTTTCAGCCTTCTTGTCTTAGGGTCTGTCTTAAGAGTTTGTTATTGAGTTTCTTATTTGTACTTACGTCAAGTATTTGAAAAATACGACAAACATCCAACCGCGAATACGAATAGTCAAGTAAAGTTGGAGCATAAGATAAGAGCTGAATTATCTACCCAAAGGTTGTCTAGAAGAGTTCGCTTTGGGCGATAAGACCGCCAATTGTAAAGCTAACTGTATTAGCGTATTTCTTTCGTGTAATTTTTTTATGCAATAAATCTTAAGACTGGTGAAAATGTTATAGGTGTATTCTTTGGTATACTGACCGTACTGTTCGTGGTGTGCATGGTGCCATACGTTTTGCGGCGCGAAGTGCGCGTGCGCGTACTGCCTGCCCGCCGCCGCGTAGCCCAGCCCGTAGCCGTCGCACTCTCCGCCCGCGCCCGCCGCCGCGCCCGCGCCCGCGCCGTACCCGCCGCCGTGGCCCGCGCCGCCGCCCCCGCCGAACATGGCGCCTCAATGCTGCATCACAGCCGGGAACTCCTGCAACAATGGGAGCTGTCAGCAACGACACACGATGACAATAAGCCTGAAAATCAGCGCCGCAGCCATGTACCACGTGGCTGTGGCATTATGCTGAGGCAGCTGACCCCTTCCGGCGCTGCACATCAATGTCAGATTAGCTAAGGAGTTTGTAATATTTGTATTTGTGTATGTGCCTGAATAAATGTATTTTCTTTCTTTCTTCTTTCTTTCTTATAAGTAAGGTAAGAATATTACCCTCTTTTTCCTGCACAGATCAGGTAACAAGCATTCAAAATCGTATCTCTTTATTATAAGTAAGTTGGGCGAGGTCAGGACGAGGATGGATGACCGTTAGTGACATTTTCATCTGAGCCCCTCCAGGTGAAAAATGTCAGCTTATCAAAGTGGACATACCTATTATCATAACTTTAGATTGTTGTTTTAATTGTTGATTGTCGTGATCAAGTGTACCTAGTGTTCCTAAGATCTGAATAAATGAGTTATGAGTTAGATTTAAGTCAATCAATTTACATCACGATGTTCGCTTATAGTTAATCATTTTGCTAAAGTTTTTAAATAGGCTAAGCCTGTAAAACTGTCTTATTTTTTAAGTTACTTATATCTAGGAACAAATCTACACTAGATTATAAGTCTAATTGTTATACTTACTGGCAATAAAGACATTTTAAAAACAAACAAACAAACATCTGAGCCCCTCCGTGTCTCGGGGCGCACGTCAAGCAGTCGGTCCCGGTTGACAGCAACCGGGACCGACTGCTCGGCAGCAGTCGTTAGGCCACGGCAAAGGGCGGCCTGAACTCTGACAATTCGGTTTGGTCACTAAACCACACGAGATGGGATGGGATAAGGAAGTATAAGCACAACTCTTACAACATTTTTTTCTGTATTTTCAATTCGATTTGACAAGACATACTCGTGAATTGGTGGTCAACTGAGGAAACTTAATTGAAAGCAGCCCTTTACCATGAACCCTTATAGCAGGATTACTTCAATAATACTTTGTTACTGCGTACAATGACGATCTTAACAAGCTTACTTTAAGGTGGTCATTGTTACAAAGTATTATTGAAGTAATCCTGCTATAAGAGTTCACGGTAAGGGGGCAGGTGAAAAATAATTTGCAATTATTTACTTATTTTATAAGGAGCACCAACGTAAATATCATAAATGTTCGCTATTCACAATAAACAACAGATGTCCACACGTTCTCAAAATAGTACACAACGCAACTATACATTTTGGACAAATTGGTAATATGTTTTGAAAAAGCGCCAAATGTGGTCTAACTACTACAAAACAAACCTACGAAGAGATTGATGACTGTGGAGGAAGCGAGAGTTATGTATGTGCCATAATCACTGATTGAATTGATATAAGAATAATGAAAGAATTGATTGCTCTAGATGGGCAAGATTCGGAGAAACCTATAACATTACCAAGATCACTGTAACCCGTTTCTACAAATAAATATATTTGAATTTGAAGGCCATAACATAATCATAGTCACAGACCACTTACCCCATAGACATTAAATCGGTACTGCATTGCAAGCGAACCATACTGTCAGCGATGAGCGCATAGAGATGAAACGGGGGACAGGGGGGGGGCCGTATTAAAGAGATGCGTCCATGTCGATAGTATCTCTAGATTACACGTGTCGCGAGGCACAGTACAGGTACAGGGCTAGGGGGGAAGTGGGCTGTGATCATAGTCCATGACCTACGCTCGACATTTCAATCTAAGCGAATAATTATGCGTATGCAATCATTTATTCAACTATAGGTAAGTACTATATACGTGCATATCCATTCAATATTTTGTTTTGACGTATCAGCTGTGTGAGAAAAGTACTCATACGTGGCTACAATGTAAACAACATTGCAATTCAACAACATTGCAATTTGCGTGTCGCTGTGAACGGAAACTGCTTGCTTGCATACTAAGGCCAGACGACGCCACAGCAGCGGTCACGGGACAGGGTTACGTAACACTGGTATGGATGGTAGTTCACAGTTACGTGACGGCGCGGTCACATACGAGTTGATGACTCCGGGGCATGACTCTTGGAATGTTCATGTAATTTGTCATTAGCGCACATTGATCTTAAATTATTATAGGTATATAAACGGATATCACTCACTTATATTGTTAAAGTCGGCAATTAGACCGACAATTTCGACCGATTTCGACGGTCTTTTTCAAGGTGAGCGCGCCACGCCCGCGTCGCCGGGGACGTTTCTTCGCGCACTGCGGATCAGCGCCCTCTGTGTGTCGGTCTAATTGACGATTTTAACAATATAAGTGGGTCTCTTGAAAATGGCGGGAAACGACGGTTGCAAAATTATTTGATAATTTTTCTTTTAACGTCTACAGGGACTATTTTGTGTTTAATATCACGTTAAATTAATCAGAAAATGTACGCGAATGACAGTATGGTGAAGTTATTGAAGAATTCAAGCAGGATCTGAAGTTTGGCGCCATGGTCAAGATTCCCACTACGAGCTCGGGAGTGAACGTGACTGTCGAGCTGCTTCGTCCGCAGTGATTGACGCTACGGCGTCTCCTGTGGATGAAGACATGAAGACGCTGCTACCCAGGGTGATGACGCTTCGGCGACTCCCCTGGAGGAAGATAGAAGACATTACATTGAATTTTTTGTAACATGACATTGGCAAATGACGAACTGTCGAGTCCATTAATAAAATAAATAAAATAACAATATAAGTGAGTGATATCCGTTTATATATAATAATTTGTAGTAATGGCTCACTATAGTTATAATTCTAAAACATTGATCTTCTATAAACAACTAGATACACAGTCTGCCTTCTAAAAATGTCCGAGCGCAAAGAAGGTCCAAACGAATGAATGGACCTTCATTTGCTTTATTGGACATTATTTGGACGGTAACAATGGACCCTTATTTGGACGTTTTTTTAAATTGTTTTAGTTAGACCTTTGTGTATCTAGTTATTTATAGGAGATCAATGATTATAATCGAAAGAATCGTAAAAAACCATTATCAGAATCTCTGGAGCAAATCGTGACTCGATATGTAAGTATTTATATTACATTACAACTTCATAAAATAACAGCTAAAGGATGCATTAGTTCATATTTAGATAAAACAATATTGTGTTGAGGTTTCGCTTTGTCTTGCATCAGCGGCGATAACGCGGCTATCTCAGCGCGATACGGCACGCCGCACGGGCACGCCACTGTGCACCCTAACACCAGGCAATAAGGGCGGCCGACACCACACGTGTGTGCCACACTGACTCACTTACGATATCGCAATACGGAATGCTATCGCAGTCACACAACTGTTGTCAGTTACTACACTTGTTATCGCTACTGGGTAAACTGTTGGTTTGTTGCATTTATCTGAACGTTGCCATAATTATTTCAATAATCTGTAAAGCAACTGCGGCCAGTTAAACGCATGCCCCGACCCATTTTCTCCCGTCGTTAACGTCCAGCGATCTGAGGTCTCAATCCGATATCATGCGTTTCCACTGACCGCAAATCTTTGCATTATAAGTATTTTTTGTTGCACGTAAACATTTTTTTACGATTTGAATTCTTATTTATTTATTTATTTTATTAATGGACTCGACAGTTCGTCATTTGCGAATGTCATGTTACAGAAAATTCAATATATAATAGTCTTCTATCTTCCTCCAGAGGAGTCGCAGTAGCGTCTTCACCCTGGGTAGCCGCGTCTTCATGTCTTCATTCAGAGGAGACGCCGTAGCGTCATCACTCTGGACGAAGCAGCTCGACAGTCACGTTCACTCCCGAGCTTGTAGCGGGAACTCTTGATAAAAGCTTGAAACACCAGATCTTGTTCAATTTATCCAACAAATTCACTATGCTGTCATTCGCGAACATTTTCTGATTAATTTAACGTGATATTAATCTCAAAATAACCACTGTAGACAATAAAACAAAAATTATCAAATAATTTTGCAACCGTCGTTTTTCGCCATTTTCAAGAGAACCTATGCTAAACAAAAATCTAAATATAGACAGTCATGACTTGGGTAGTTGCAACATTTTCCGATAGATGTCGCTACCTAAGGCGAATAAGAAAAATATTTCGCTGATCCAAATCCGAGGCAGGGTAGCTCTGTTGGAATAGTGCATGCCACGGAATTGCGAGGCCTCTGGTTCGTATCCCGGTTATGACGAAAGGCTGCTGTCTGGTACAGTCGACAGCAGATCAATGGTAACACTTTTTACTTTTGACAGTTCTTATTATTTGCGTCGTAAGACTTGAAATCGTACTGCAAGTGTTACCATTGATCTGCTGTCGACTGTACTTACACATATAAATGATAGAAAAAGTTTCTTACAACTGCCTGTTTTCATACAATTTTGTCAGTGAGTGCGAGCTCACACTGAGTTCGGGCTCGAAACTGTCTGAGACTATTGGCTCTAAGCTGCGTTCACAATTTATGCGTCTCTTGAATGACTGGCGTGAAACGTCCGCTTATCGGCTGGCGTGAAAATTACTCAAAGCCACGCGGTGTTGTCTGGTTGTGAATTTAGCTTTATACGAGTGTATATATTATGCAAATTGCTGAATAGTTTCTATCCATGTGCACTAAACGCCTCGAGAGCGGCCGCCGCCGTATCGGCGATATTGAAGTGTTTACGAGTGGCGGGTTCGGGTAGTGGATGGAATGGCGGTATGCTGCGCTCAGGCACTCGAACGATGTTAGACATAAACGTGACTTAAAAGTTATTCCATGGTTTAAGCCATGGTACGGTGGAACACAGAGAAAGATGTACAGGAGAGTTTTTAAGGCTTGACCTATTGCAAAAATGCTTTCGCTGGTAGATAAAAGTTAAAGCTAGGCTAGGGCCTGCCAGCTGTCAAACTCGAGTGCGAGACAGACGATGTCCCGCAGCGGCGGAGTGAAGAGCACGACACAGTGACTCCATATTTGTATTTTTATTGATTTTGGATGAATTTTGGTAGGGAACTAAAAATACGCCAATAAAAGTCAGATTTTTTTAAACAAGCTCTCGTATTTAAAATACTCTACATTTTGATATATATTTTGTATGAATAACTATTTCGGTTTTAGACATAATTTTCATTTTAAAAGACATGTAACACATGTTTGCGATTTTTTTCTGTCGAGCGAAGTTTGTCCAATTGTGTATCGGTATTCATCAGTCTCTAAATAGACATTAGACACCCCAAGATTGCTATATATTTGTTTTCAGACGTTTAATTTTAGTAGTTAGTGCCGTAGCTTTTTTGGAATAGAATAGAATAGAAATTATTTATTGCAAAATTATGGTCGTAATTACAAAAAAATCGTACACACAATTCACCCAAATGAGCATGCAATATTTACAGATTATAATTAACTAGGTATGAATTTAAAAACAAGTATATATATATATAGCTTATTACATTATCTTTGGTCGTAGCCTTGATAGAAACGCTGTAAATCCGCGCATACGAAGCCTTAAACTAAATATATAGCTAACAGCCGTAGGGTTCATATTCCTGGTGCGTAAGCGCAACTTGTCCAAGGCCGTTATCGCATGTCGGCGTTACAATGTCGCCGCGAGGACGACACGCACTCACTATAGGTACAGTCGCAATATTGTCGTCCTATAAACAGAACTTCTTCGCTAGAATGACAAACAAATGGGGAGAGAAGATGTGGGTCTCAAGCATTAAGTAAAGTGAAGTTTATCGATGTTTTCTTCATCGTTTTAAAACTGACCTAAAACCGTCCAAGTGCGAGTCTGCCTCGCGCCCCGAGGCTTCCGCGCAACGCAACTTAACCCCGTAACTTTGCTCTAACGAAAACATACAACTAGATTTAGACCAACTTATCTTTGCCATTATCAAAATATTGTGTCCATACATCGACATACTCCTGATTAGTTGATCATCTGCAAATATAAGTTTGTAATAAGAAAAAAAAAATGTTTTGAGGAAAATGTAATTTCAAATTTACATTTCTGGGATTTTTTTCCTTTATTTGTGCTGTAAGTCCTAGCATATTGCCAAACATGATTCTAGGTCAACGGGAAGTACCCTATAAGTTTTGGTTTTCTCGCATTTTCATACAAATATGCGAGGAAATGCGATATAAATGGTCATATCTATTGATTGCGTTGACGTAGTAGTTTGATTATTTGACGGCTGCATGAGGTTGCAGACCTGAGTATTTGGTATTAATTTCAACTTGATCCGTCCACGCGTTTCTAAGATATAGGTAGGTATTGACAGACAGACGGACAACAAAGTGATCCTATAAGGGTTCCTTTTTTCTTCTTGAGGCACGCAACCCTAAAAATGTATGGAATTGACTGTCCTTGAACCGATGGGGGAGACGAGTTCTCGAATGGAGGCCACGACCGGGTAAACGTAGTGTGGGACGCTCCTCTACCAGATGGAGGGATGACCTTCGCAAGATGGCTGGCAGGGACTGGATGCAAAAGGCGAGAATCAGTTAAGTGTCGCGCCTTGGAAGATACCTATGAATTGGGACATTTGATAACGAAAAATAATTTTTCATTATATTCTACTAGCGTTAATGAAATGCCACTTGGCTAGGGGCTGGAGCCACCTCATTAGCACGTGTCGTGTCGAGAACGGGTTAATTATATCGTCAAGTAAAAGGAGCTGTAATTTGATAGGTTGTTTGCTCCGCGCCTATTTGTCTTCCGTAGGTGACAAATAGTCGACAGTTTTAATTTAATAGGCGATATTTCTAGCGAAGGGTGTCTGTCTGGCCACATGTCGCGCCGCTCGTCACTCGCCGCATTTGTAGCTATTAGCGCGCCGCTAAAACGCAGGGTTTGCTGTCGCGCGCAAAAAACTGCGCGTGAGTGTGCGATAAGGGTGAGTGGAGTGAGTGGAGTGCGCCGGCGCGGGATTTATAGCGGCCGGACGCAATTAGGCGGCGCGGCCACATGCCCGGCAAGGACAGGCTGAGGTTAGGACCCTGTGTAGGGATTGTATGGCCCATGATCTTAGCCATGGTCACTGTGGTTGCTATTACTAGTAACTTAACGTACGCGTAGTCTACTATGATCAATGTGGAATAAGCCGCTAACGACGGGCGGAATTCCACGCGTCTCCACGTGTCTCATCTCATAACCAATTTACAGCTACCACGGCATACTGTTGCACAATATTTATGGGCGTTAGCACCTCCTTAGCATTTCAGTTCCATACTCTTACTACTTAAGAGCCTTCCATGAGCCAACTAGCGCCGCCAATCTTGAAAAAATAATATCTTCCAATATAATCAATTTTATTAAAAAAAGCTATTTACAAAATGTTTATTACGATAAATACTATTTTTTAAACGCTTATTTATAACGTGATTCAATTTCGGTAAGTTGTAGTTCGCATAATTGCGAGAAGCGGCCGTTTTTGACACATTTGTGAACTACAACTTAGCTTGTCGCAATTTTGCCATGTAGGTATTGTATATTGAAAAATAGTTTTCATCCTTAATTAATTCTGTCACATATTCTCTGTTGATCATTACCTAAACGTAGTCCCTAATTACTTATTCTGATTTTCTTATTGCATACCTAGCTTTTTTTGTATATTTTTGCTCAAAAATAATGTTTAATTCGTCTGGGAATTGGACCTAAAATAATTGGTGTAACTGTACTTAAAAACACCTGCCCAGAATGAGGTTTTTTCATGAAGAGGAACAGTGTGAAAATCATAAAAAATTACAGACGTGGACAAAGCAGTCCGACATCGTAACCATTGCGGGTTTTTGAGCAACAAATTGTAATGTCACTAATGGAACCCAGCAATGGTGATCAGAAATGAATTCCGTACCCATTGCCATCTGTTCCAATCGCGGCCACACGACACATGTAGGTACCACAACAACGGAAGCATGTAGGTAATGTAACTCTTGCTTGGAATGTTGTTACACGAAAATCCACAAGTTCCTTATCTGGTATCTCCCGCCCGCCCCCGCCCCGCCGCCGCCCCGCCGCCGCCCCGGGCCAATAATGTTGCTGCTTATTTGTCTCATGTGTTGAGTGAGACTCACTTCACGTTAATATCATGAGCAGATAGTAGTGGGTAGTAAGTACAGACAGACAGACGAACTCAGAGACAAGTAGGTATTATACGAAGCCTCATCATCATCAGTCTATTTATATTGCCCCACTGCTCGGGCACAGACCTTCCCTTACATCGAGGGAGCTCGGGCCATGATCCACCACGCGGGCACACTGCGAATTGACGGATTTCACATGCCTTAGATCTTTTTTCTTCTACGGCATGGAGATTTCATCACGATGTTTTCCTTCATCGTTTTGAGAGCACTCAGTAAATGTACGTAAGTTATTCTTTCGAAAAAACCGAGGATAACTCATTGGTGCATGGCTGCCCTGGCTGGGAATCGAACCTAGGACCTTCGTATCGCAAGTCCATTGACCCAACTACTGAGACACCGAGCTAAGCCACGAGAGCCACGAAGCCTCAATAAGGTTGATATTTTGGGTCGTTCCTCAAGGTCCATGAATCTATTGTTCTCCGTTTCCCACCAGGTCCACGGCCAATTAAAATTGGTATCTTATCTAGTACTTTTATCGATAAAAATTAAGAAAACGAAGTTTTTGTCAATTGTTTGCAATACAATATTTTTACAACTAAATTTTACGCGACGCGTTCGTTCTTTCTACAAGCACCAGTCTATAAAAAAAATCTGATTTATTGATATTATTGACGTGATCAAGTTCACTTCGGGTGTTCCTACGATCTGACTATGTGCACTACTGCAGTCAGTGCAAGGCTCGTTGTTATAAACTAGTTTGACCTCACTTCTCTTAAATCGCGTTTTTTTGTTATTTTAACACTTTCTTCACAATTCAACAAGTTAACTTCTGTGATATGTGAGGTATGTATAGTATAGCGCGGGTCCGCAGCGTCCATTCGGCGCTAGTAGGGATTTATGCGATGCATTAGCGGCCGCCTGCCCGCCGCCTCCGCCTCGCCTCGCCCCGACGCGATTTATCGCCTCGCCGCGGGAATGATGCCTCGCCTTCACGCATTTATCACAATTCACGTCCGTTTGTTCGTTAATATTATCGCCCCAAACCCGTACACAATGGAGGGGGACGGTTTAATAAGCTTGTCATTAGCAAGGTGACAACTGTCGACCCTTTAGCGTAGTCGGTAGTGCCTGCCTTCTGTGCAAGGGGCTCTGGGTTCGATTCCAATACAATTTGAATATCATCAACAGTCTATTTACATTGCCCCACTGCTCGAGAACAGACCTTCCCTTACATCGAGGGAGCTGGGGCCATGATCCACTACGCGAGCCCACTGCGGATTGGCGGATTTCACATGCCTTCGATTTTATTCTTCTTCTACGGCATGCAGGTTTCATCACGATGTTTTCCTTCACCGTTTTGAGAGCACTCGGTAAGTGTACGTAAGTTTTTCCATCGAAAAAAACGAGGATAACCACTGACCCACCGAGTTATCTATAACAATTTGAATATGTTTTCAGTTAAGTATCATATCACCATAGTAGCATATCATCAGATATGCCCGTGCCATACATCGGTCGCGTGCACGTAGCGCGTGAATTCCATACAATAATACTAAAAAGACTGACTGATGATGCACGGGCACATCTGATTAAAATCTTTGTCGTGAAATGTGATTTACAACATTAATAGTATGAATTATTATATATAAACGGATATCACTCACTTATATTGGTAAAGTCGGCAATTAGACCGACAGTTTCGACCGATTTTAACAATATAAGTGAGTGATATCCGTCTATGTATAATAATTAATAGTATGTTTTAAAAATAATATTTATACGTTGTATTTGTGTATGCTACGGCAGTGAGCTATGATTGTTACGATGCCAGAGCTCGGGGTGACGTGACCCGAGGCTGAGTGGCTGCGGGCGCCGGCTGACACTGCGCAGAGCTCTCAAGTGGTCTGCGGCCGGCCGGCGCCCGCGCAGCCCTAATGTGTATTGGGCTAGGTCGGTCCAGACACGGGCTAATAATACTCCACGCTGGGGCTGCGCAATGCCACTGACATGCCACGCAAAAATATATACTGACGGACATATTAATTAGATAAAACGGGAATTACTGAGTTAAATATTTATTATTGACTAGTTGTACCCCGCAACTTCGTTTGCGTAGAGAAGGAGAATGGAGGAGATCAGGAGGCAGATCTTCCTCTCTGGATCCTTGTTTCCACATCACATACCCCATGGTTTATAGCCTATGAGCTGTCCGGATATTTCAGCTATCTCCTAGTGAAACTCCCATCAAAATCCCTTCAGTAGTTATGGCGTGATACTTGCACAAAGTCACAGACAAACAGACAAAAATTCTAAAAATTAGTGTTTTGGCATCAGTATCGATCCTAAAACACATTACAATTATTCTTTTCAAAAAATATCCAATGTACAGACACAACTTTTTACAGTCTTATTATATGTATAGATGTCTCGATATTTCAGTCTACTCGTGACCATGATGGATGCAATGCTGTCGAAATATCGAATATATGTATACTGAAAAAAGAGGGTTGCCTGTAGCAGCTCTAAAACTTAGCTATTGATTCCTAGATAAAACAACTACTGCCTTGTCTTGTCACTCAGAGAAAATAAATGTAAATAATAATCAAGCAAACTAGGAAAACAAATAGCAAAAACAGCAAAGCCCAAATAAAGTGTCTTATTTTGTAAACAAAAACTAGTAGGGGCCTACTAATATTTGAAGGTTTTCTGTGATTTTGCATAGTTATTTTCACATTATTAGATCGGATTACTTTATTTTCACGATGATGAACAGGTTCGATCAATCAGTTCCTTCAGTGTTACATCACAACAATTATACGATCATATTTGTTTACAAATGAAAGAAAGAAAAACACTTGAAGTGCTAAGGAATATCTGATATAGGTTATGGGTCCTTTTTAAATTCAAAACGCTGCACATTCATTCCGTGATTGGTAAACAAAAGTATGGGTGTGATCAAAGTCGACTCGTCGTAATATTTTAATCTTTAATAAGTAAATGAATTGTAATTATATTTGGAAGAAATAAATGGCTATTGAAATTGAAAGAAGAATAGAGTATGAAGAAGTTGTTGCTCACTGCTGTGAGCTATGAGCCGTAGCAGAAGGCTTCCTTCTGTAATAGTGCCAATAATAGCTATGGCAGAAGCGATTAAAAGCTCTGAAGTTGGACCGGATAATCATGGGTTGAAAATATTAGATATTATTCTGTAATTCTGTAATGTACGGTGGAACACAGAGAAAGGTGTACAGTAGAGTTTTTAAAGTTGAGATTTTCTCAAAAACTACTTGACCTATTGCAATAATTATTTTACTGTTACATAGATAAAAGTTAAAACTATGTAAGTACTGTAAGAGAATTATTAAATTCGGTCCAGTATTCGGTAAATCTCAACCATATTGAGGCCCCCTGTGTACTTATTATTCACTGTCTTCGTGTGTACCTACCTGGAAGCATTCCAAGGTGTGACCTAAGTCTACTATGACCAAAGTGGAATAAGCTTGCGGTATAGCTGTCCCTATAGTTTGTACCGGTTGTAGCTGCAGTTGCGCGAATACTTAGCTACCACCAGCTAATATGTTCTCTGGGTGTTTGAAAAAACTTTTCTACGCAAAATGGTGTAAATGTCGAACTTTTTACTAGTAAAGTAACTGTACTATGTTCCAGTTCCCACCGGCGCTGCCACGTGGTGTCAAGTGGCAGCGGCGCCGGCGCACGGGACGAGAGGCGCAGACACTTCACTTGGGCTTTTTGTGGCCCCCGTCTGCCGAAACACACAGCGGGACCTACAGCCCGTAGCTGCATCAAATACACAGCGGTATTAGAAAAACGTAAAAGTTTTATGACGAAACTGTAAATCTTAAACGATGTCATTTGACTAAAAAAAATTACCTGAACAGATAGAGAGCTCGGTGGCTCAATGGTTGGGTCAATGGACTTGAGATACGGAGGCCCCAGGTTCGATTCCCAGCCAAGGCAGCCATGTCGCTTTTTTCGACGGAAAAACTTGCGTACATTTTCCGAGTGCTCTCAAAACGGTGAAGGATGCGTGATGAAACCTGCATGTCGTAGAAGAAAAAAGATCTAGGTCATGTGAAATCCGCCAATCCGCAGTGGGCGCTCGTGGTGGATCATGGCCTCAGCTCCCTCGATGTAAGGGAAGGTCTGTGCCCGAGCAGTGGGGACATATAAATAGACTGATGATGATGTTGAACAGAAAGTGTGTTTATTAAGTATTAGCAAGTGCAGTGGCTGGAAATCGAACCTGGGACATCCGTATCGGAAGTCCTTTGACCCAACCACTGACCCATCGAGCTCTGTTATAAATAGAAGAGCAATAGGAAATAGTAGATTTCCGTGAGAATGTTCTCTTATGTACAGTAGGGTACAGCTAACAGCAGATTAAGTGTAACACTTTGGACCGTTCTTATTATCTGCGTCGTAAGAGTTAAAATCGTACTGCAAGTGTTACCATTGATCTGCTGTTGTCCGCACAATACAAATAAGGCTCGCCGGCGGCGGGGGGCGAGGTCGTGAACCCGATGACTCATCTGTTGCTATTCGCTTGGAGTCGCATAATTAGCGATTAGATAATACTCATAAACATTGTCTGTCCGTCCGTCCATTGCGCCACAAGCCGTAAGCGCGCGCATTGCACGCCTTATCTTATCTAATCTCCGTTATCAGCCGGGAGATTCATCTGTAATAGGCTCATAAATGTGTGTGATAGTGCAAAAAGTGTGTCGACGCGTGCGCGTGCGCAGAGACCTCGTTAACGACATATGGCCTGGGGCCGGGGGCGGCGGCAGGGGGGCGGTGATTAGATAACAGCTGAAATATTGCGGGGCGAAGGCATGCGGGCCACGACAGCGACCTGCCATCCGTCACCGGCGGCGGCATTACCAGTTACCACACAATGATAGTAACTAATTAGGCGTGCATTTTTTAAATTAGGACGCTAAAAATCAAATAATAATATAGCTCACTGGTTTGCTGGCAGAGAACTCTATCGTAGAGTTAAGCACACCTTATGTACAGTGGAACACAGAGAAAGGTGTACAGGAGAGTTTTTAAGGTTGAGATTTTCTCAAAAACTACTTGACCTATTGCAAAAATTAATTCACTGTTTGATAGATAAAAGTGAAAACTATGTAACTGTAAAAGAATTACTAAATTCGGTCCAGTAGTTTTTGAAAAAATCTCAACCTTATTGAGGCCCCCTGTATACTTATCTCTGTCTTCGACTGTACATCCAATTTTTATTTCATGTAACGTGTATTTATTTTGTGTACAGTCGAAGACAGAGATAAGTATACAGGGGGCCTCAATAAGGTTGACATTTTCTCAAAAACTACTGGACCGAAATTAATAATTCTTTTACAGTTACATAGATTTAACTTTTATCCATCAAACAGTGAAAGAATTTTTGCAATAGTTCAAGAAGTTTTTGAGAAAATCTCAACCTTAAAAACTCTTCTGTACACCTTTCTCTGTGTTCCACCGTACATTAAAGATTTACAGAATAATATCTAATATTTTGAACCCATGATTATCCGGTCCAACTTTAGAGCTTTTAAGCGCTTCTGCCATAGCTATTATTGGCACTATTAAAGAAGGTAGCCTTCTGCTCCGGCTCATAGCTCACAGCAGTGAGCAACAACTTCTTCATACTCTATTCTTTTTTCTTTGCTTTAAATAGCCCTCGGCTATATGTAACGTACGGCATTTCAGCCCCATTGTGTCGCTTAAACCCGTCACTGTATGACGGTCCAATAGTACGCCACTGGTGATCCCTATCAAACAGGAGTTACAGTAAGAGGGGGAAAACCCCATGATTATCTATCACAACATGCTTTGTGCGAGACACAGCGGACGCCATTTATGAAAGAGCTCCATTGCTGTATCTGTCATCTTTCATAGTTTCAGACATTACACCTTCTGCCGATGCCGTTGTCTTTCAGCTGCTTTTTAGGGTTCCGTGCCTCAAAAGGAAAAAAAGGAACCCTTATAGGATCACTTTGTTGTCTGTCTGTCAATACCTTATATATTAATTAGATAAATCGGGAATTACCGTGTCAAACATTTATTATTGATGTCTCGATATTTCGACAGCATTGCAGCCATCATGGTCACGAGTAGACTGAAGTCGGTGAGTGTTAAACGTCAGGTATGCCCGGGTAGAGCGGGTATACCTCAAGGCCCGCACTTCTCCCCCGAAGTTAGGGGTGAAAAGACCCGCGTCAAACGTCAGAAGGGTGATACAAAACGATCTACCCTCTTTCGTGTTTGATGACTTCAGTCTACTCGTGACCATGATGGCTGCAATGCTGTCGAAATATCGATAATATAATTAATATGTATACAAACCGTGAAAGTTTAAAAAGTGAAGACCTTATATCTCAGAAACGCGTGGACGGATCAAGTTGAAATTAATACGAAATACTCAGGTCTGCAACCTTTTCTCGCTTATTTGTATGGAAATGCCTTCCCGTTGACCTAGAATCATTAAAGGCAAGAAGCTAGGTCTTACAGCACAAGTAAAGGAAAATAATCCGAAAATTGCAAATTTAAAATTACATCCCTCCAAAAATATTTTATTGTTATTACAAACTTATATTTGCAGATGATCAATTAATCAGGAGCATGTCGATGTATGGACATAATATTTTGATAATGGCAAAGGTAAGTTGGTCTCTGAATCTAGTTGTATCTTTTCGTTAGAGCAAAGTTACGGGGTTAAGTTGCGTTGCACGGAAGCCTCGGGGCGCGAGGCAGACTCGCACTTGGCCGGGTTTTTTAATGTGTTTCAGCTTTAAGAATTTGCACCAACCCAGGTATCATAACTAGGTGCACTAATACTTGTCAAACAATACCTTAACCCGAATTAAAGAACCATGTAACAGTTGAAAATTAAAAACGGCTCTGAGATGGCGCCGATATCTTACAAAAAATCTTCCCTAAAAACCGATTTAACTATCCATTATTAGTATTGGCTGATGACATAATTATTCGCTTTTACCCCAGTTTTGGGGCGCAGTGTGGTTTAATGAGTATTTGTATACTTAGCGCCCCTTAGTAGGACCCCTCACTAGTCGCTTCCGGCGGGGGGCGGGGGGCGGGGCGGGGCGGTGCAACAATTGTTAACCAGAAATAATGGCGGCGCGTTATTTAGGATTTATTGCAGAAAAAATACCTATATTTGGTAATCGCCTAAATATAGCTACTTTCGAATAAGCCGGCTGTTTCGGTAATGAAAAGCAGTCGACGATAAACGAGTCAGCTACTTTCATACTAATTTTGTTAACAAATTATTATATATAAACGGATATCACTCACTTATATTGTTAAAGTCGGCAATTAGACCGACAGTTTTGACCGATTTCGACGGTCTTTTTCAAGGTCTAATTGCCGACTTTAACAATATAAGCGAATGATATCCGTTTATATATAATAATTTGTAGTAATGGCTCACTATAGTTTTAATTCTAAAATTTTGTTAACTTCTTTATAATAAGTAATAGGTTTTAGTGACAGGTGAAGAGAGCGACATTATGTACATTTACGGAGTGCTCTCAAAACGGTGAAGGAAAAACATCGTGATGAAGCCTACGTGCCGTAGAAGAAAAAAAATCTAAGGCATGTGAAATCCGCTAATCCTCGTGTTGGATCATGGCCCCAGCTCCCTCGATGTAAGGGACGGTCTGTGCCCGAGCAGTGGGGACATATAAATAGACTAATGATGAATAGAGCGAATCTAAGTTTTGTTATAATAGAAAATAAGTTTATTGCTATCAACAACACAAGCTTACAAAAATCAAATAAACAATAAAGTTATACGATAAAGTGATGAGGCATGTTTCAGCTAAGCTAGCTGACACATTAGATTCGCACCGAATGGATATCTCTGAAAAGTTTTCAATGGAATTATTCGTTACACTTATGTTTGTAATGCAATCAAAACTCTTAATTAAATTAAATTCCTTCAATGGTCGCTTTCTCGACTCTGAACAATGTACTTATTCCTCGTATCACGGTAGTTTCGGTATGAAATTAATTGGCCTGAGATCGTAAACGCGCGGCGGCGACGCACAAGTCATTCTAATCATATCACGGGCATAATAACAACAAGCCGACCCATTACCACAGCACGACGGTAATAATTACACACAGACAGTGCTGTGCTAGAGGCAACTTGCCGCGTCACAAACTACGCCCAACAATCAGCACTTAAAATCTCTACCTACTACCTATCATCATCAGAACGTATCAGTCCACTGCTGGACGCAGGCCTCTTCCAAAGCGCGCCACTCGAGCGAGTCGCTGCCAGCCATCTTGCGAAGGTCATCCCTCCATCTGGTCGAGGGGCGACCCACACTACGTTTACCCGTTCATGACCTCCATTCGAGAACTCGTCTATCGGTTCTACGACAGATGTGACCAGCCCACTGACACTTCAGTTTACTAATTCTATGAGCAATGTCAACCACTTTTGCCTCCTGGCGGATATACTCGTTTCTTATTCGATCTAATCACCTATATTATTATCACTTTTTAAACTTTCACGGTTTGTATACATATTAATTAGATAAAACGGGAATTACCGTGTTAAACATTTATTATTGATGTCTCGATATTTCGACAGCATTGCAGCCATCATGGTCACGAGTAGACTGAAGTCGGTGAGTGTTAAACGTCAGAAGTCCGTTTTATCTAATTAATACCTATATTATTATTTGCACTTCGGTGCAACGCCATCTATTATCAACTTAAAAAGCTTGTTTTTCCTTTAGAACTGTCACTTTGAAAACGCGGTCAAAGCTGTCTCCCAAACTTGGCCTGAGCCATGTCATAAAAGCATGCGTAACAAAAGGTAGTTAAGGTGTAACCAGTGCCTGTAGCCCAGTACTGAGGCTAGCGCGTGAGAGCGCCCGCCCCCGCGCCCCCGCCCGAGGCCGGCGGCCGCTAAATGCACTTTATTACAATCAACGCTAATTAGCGAGCTTAATGCGATGATACAACTTGTAACAAGGGCCCGCACACGGCGCTACTATACAACTGTTCAGGAGAATATAGATAATCCTAGAAAATATAATAAGTAAGATCAGGTTGGTTGACCCAATTTTTTTTTGGTTTTAAATAGTTAATAATCGTTCTATTACACCGTACAAAAAATTTAAGAATTTTTTGAGACCTTTAAAACAAAAACTTACATTTAAAATGCAAGTCTTCAACTTCGATTGAAAACAGAATCCGCCATGATTATCTGTGGCATGACGTCACTGCTGCCCCAATAAACTAGGGATGTTCAATGTTGAGAAAACATCGATTTGTTGCTGTTAACATAGATTATCATCATAATACCTGGTTAAATCTAGCTATAACGGAGCCTTCAAATGTATTCATAACCATTTAATTGGTAAATATTACATTTTCGTGTCATTAAAATTTGAATTATTATTAATAATTAAATGTATCACCAAAACCTACATAAGATCGATAAATCAAAAAAATCGGGCATCCCTGAAATTCTGAGTGACGTCACGAACCTGGCGAAAATGGCCGACTACCTTTTTGGCGCATCGGAAAAAACGAGTAAATATTTTAATTTCAATTTCATTTTTTACAGTCATCTTCTACTTTTATGTAATAAACGTGATATATTTGGGATCCTAATGTGATATACTATATGAAATAAATATTGTTTTATTGAATTTCGATATGAGTCAACTAGCCTATTAGCTAGAAATATAGAATAGACATGTAAGTATTTTTATTTAAAAACTTAGATGCGTGCGACCGCTTGTACAAATTCTTTCACTAGTATTAAGTACTTGGTATAAAGTAATGAATAAATGAATTCTAATTTAAAGTGCACACATAATTGTAAAATAATTTTTGAAATCGGATAAGTATTTTTTTCAGAAAATCTTCCTAATAACTTTTTCTCTATGGGTATTTTAGACCTCTGCCCCTTACCATGAACTCTTATAGCAGGATTCAATAATACTTTGTTACTTCGTACCATGACGACCTTAAAGTTAGCTTATTAAGGAACGGTACGAAATAATCAAGTATTATTGAAGTAATCCTGCTATAAGAGTTCATGGTATGGGGCTAGTTATGAAAACTCACAATTGGCTATTAGAGGTACTCAAATTAGATCACAGTATTTATTACAATCCATTCTTCAGGACCAATCCAAACTAAAGCGCGCCGCCGCGACTCGAGCATTCCTTAGTAAATATCATTCCGTAGTGGGTCGCTATCGTGGCGCGTAGATTTATTGTACGGCGCCCGGGCCTAATGGCGCGCTATAGAGATGGAGGCAACGGCTTTAAGGGGCAACGATACGACACGGGCTGCATACACAAGTGCATAAACTCACGAAGAAGAAACTCACGGTAGTTGGTAACTTTTTAACTAAACTAGATGCTCTAATACTGTCGTTATCTGTATATTGTCCAAATTCAATCTTTAATTCGTTTTAAAAATAGAATCAAAATCATTTCAGTACAGCAAAAACACATCAACTTTAGACCGTTCCTATTGTCTGCGTTGTAAGAGTAGAAATCGTAGGTACTGCAAGTGTTACCTAAGTTTATGTAGTTTATAGTGTTTTGGTGTCATGTCAGGCTATAAATGAAAATAAATAAATTGAAATTGATCTACTGTTGTTCGTACGGTCGAAGACAAAGAAAGGTGTACAGGAGAGTTTTTAAGGTTGAGATTTTCTCAAAAACTACTTGACCTATTGTAAAAATTATTTCATTATTAGATAGATAAAAGTTAACACTATGTAACTGTAAAAGAATTATTAAAATCGGTCCAGTAGTTCTTGAGAAAATATCAACCACATTGGGATCCCCTGTATACTTATGTACGTCTTCGACTGTACGAACAACAGTAGATCAATTTCAATTTATCGGAGTGATGATGAATTCAAAGTTGAATTTGAATGATAAACGCAATGATATTAAGTACGCGATAGTATAATTTCATAATAAATGCATGCAACTGGATTTAAAAAAAAAAATAACGTGATCTACGTGAATTTAAGATCAAATATTATTGTATGCATAGCGGTTCCTATCGTTACCCCTTAACGAGACTGGGGTCCAGTTTGGTTGTGGGCGTAGCGCGTAGCACGCAGCCGTAGAGCCTGTCGTAGCCCCGCCCCCGGCGTAGCGCCGCCCCGCGAGCCTATATATCAGTGGTGGTAATTGTGGATAATGTATCGCCGGCGCTCGCGATACGGAGATACGAGATGTTTGGGGCACGTGAGGCTTTAGTTAGGGGTTATAGGCTTGTAAGCGTGACAATAGAGATATTCTTTTTCATATTACCAAAGCGTAGAGTGGACCATGTGTTACAATTGATGTGCTGTCGACTGTATGTACTTACATACAAGAACATGGATTTGACAATAGGGTACCTAGTTAATTTTTATTGCCTGTTGGACAATTTTTGTTGGACAAAATTTGAAATAAATAAAATTAAATGAATGGTTCAATCCTTTCTGGCAAAACAAACTTAGCCAGACGGGGCGTTGTAGCAGCACTTCTTACTACTATTATCTGATTTTCAAATTACTGTAAATAATTAATTTTTCACTTGATTTTAATTCGGTTTCCACAGTTGGCCTTCTTTAAATAAATTACATTTTATTTATTTAATTAAATTACAATACTTACCTACCCTATTGTATTTATTGTATTGACTGCTTTCATTATTAGTTCCAATATATTAGTTAGACATAGAGAAAACACGCAAATACTAAGTAATGTAGACGTCGGTCGGTTGATGCGAGTAGACAGCATATCATGTGACACTCTGTGCCATTGCAATTCGGCGTAGATTGCAATGGATTAGTATAGGTTGCGGTGCCGACTGTACCTGGCCTGTCGCTCAGACAGTGACAGCGGCCGGGTACAAACCAGTAATTTAGTAGTTACATCGACAGACTAATACATATCTATATAATGGAATAAACGAACCGTGTCTGGAGGAAAAGTACCTTGAATATATTGAAGATATAAAAGGGACGCTCCCCGACCAGATGGAGGGATGACCTTAGCAAGATGGGTGGCAGGGACTGGATGCAGAGGGCCGAGAGTAGGGCTGAGTGGCGTGATTTGGGAGAGGCCTACGTCCAGCAGTGGACTGATACGGGCTGATGATGATGATAAAATTTAACTCAAATCATTGATCTCCTATAAACAACTAGATACACAGTCTGCCTTCTAGAAATGTCCGAGCACAAAGAAAGTCCAAACGGATGCATGGACCCTCATTTGCTTTATTGGACATTATTTGGACGTTAACAATGGACCCTTATTTGGACGTTTTTAAAATTGTTTTAGTGAGACCTTTGTGTATCTAGTTGTTTATAGTAATCAATGACTCAAATACTATTTTCCATAAATAAGAAAATTAGGGCCGGCCGGGGCCAGCAGTTCCTTCCTTCACACATATTTCCTTGTGTAGTATGTGTAACCTTTTGCAATAATCTTAGCTTAATAATTTGAAGTATGATTTCCATACATACGTCGCAAAATGGTACAGTCGACGACAGAGATAAGTATACAGGGGGCATCAATAAGGTTGAGATTTTCTCAAGAACTACTGGACCGATTTTAATAATTCTTTTACAGTACATAGTTTTAACTTTTATCTATCCAACAATAAAAGAATTATTGCAATAGGTCAAGTAGTTTTTGAGAAAATCTCAGCCTTAAAAACTCTCCTGTACACCTTTCTCTGTGTTCCACCGTACGGTCGAACACAGAGAAAGGTGTACAGGAGAGTTTTTAAGGCTGAGATTTTCTTAAAAACTACTTGACCGATTGCAAAAATTATTTCACTGTTAGATAGATAACAGTTAAAACTATGTAACTGTAAAATAATTATTAAAATCGGTCCAGTAGTTTTTGTGAAAATATCAATCATATTGGGACCCCCTGTATACTTATCTCTGTCTTCGACTGTACAAATGCCACACGTGCTTCTTACTGTACTACGAATACGAAATATTTCCATCTCAGATAATCCAAAAAAATATATCTCGTCCGAGTCTAAACGTGGTGGTGATGTAACTCAGTGGCCGGCCACTACGAGACCAGCCCGTGACGGACGAGGGACGGACAAAACGGATTGCTCGCTGTTCAATGAAGCTTTACATTACATCACATACACCTGTTGATACTGTTGGGCAGTAATGGATGCCAAACATTGCACAGAACTCGGCCGCCGCGCTCGATGACTTTTTATGTCATTTGTCCAATGTCGAGTAAGAGAGTAATATTGGTAATTAATATATTATATAGTATCGTATACATAAATCCTCGTGTTTCCTCCAGGTGAGTGGCCTGAGATACGGACAACAGCAGATCAATGGTAATTTTTGGAGTACGATTTTAAATCTTACGACGCAGATAATAAGAACGGTCCAAAGTGTTACTCTTGATCTGCTGTAGGTACAACTGTGGACGAATGATGATTGTTATTTTTTGTTGTAGGTAATTCTTATATTTTTAAAAGAAGCACTGATGATCCACTTTCGACGGTAGCACCTTTTCCTTGCAAAGTGTAGAAATATAAATTGTAAAGAAAATGTTGACGTGTAATATAAATATGAAGGATTATAGCTAAAACTCAACGAAATGATTCAACAATCCACGTCCAGCCCTAAGTCCTGCGAAGAATCCTTGACTAGAGTATGAAACTTCACAAATACAATCATGTTTTGAGCCCTCCAATAAATAGAAAAAAATCGCGTATAGGCGAGTTTCTTGCAATTGACTATGTTTGTCGAATACAGAGATAAGTATACCGGGGCTCTCAATAAGGTTGTGATTTTCTCAAAAACTACTGGACCGAATTTAATAATTATTTTACAGTTACATAGTTTTAAATTTTATCTATCAAACAGTGAAAGAATTTTTGCAATAGGTCAAGTAGTCTCTACCTCAAAATCTCTCCTGTACACCTTTCTCTGTGTTCCACCATACTTACCGTAATATGGCCTGTATACTGATGGTGGCATTTCATTTGGCTATTCGTATTTGTCATAATTGCCATGTGTGGTTGGCATTCTTGACAAAATATTCGTCAAGTATTTGACAAATACGACAAACATCTACGACGAATAGCCAAGTGAAGTGCCGGCAAAACAGCTTCGGGCTCGTCAATGTGCTGTCGACTGTACACTAAGTAATTGATTGTTATATCCGAGGCCACGACGGAGGGAGTATTATTTACCCGGCGCGCAGTAAATCTATGCCTCCGCACGCAGCTACCGGCACGGACAGGACATATAGTACAATAGGTAGGCAATTAGTGCGAGAATACAATTCTGTGAAAGTAATGCCGTATTCATCAAAGTCACAGTCTTCTTTATTGCAAGTAAGCACGTTGTGTACATTTTTGCACGTCAACCATTGATCTCAAAACAACAAGATACACAGTCTGCCTTCTAAAAATGTCCGAGCGCAAAGAAGGTCCAAACAGATGAATGATGATCGCTTTATTGGACATTATTTGGACGTTAACAATGGACCCTTATTTGGACGTTTTTAAAATTGTTTTAGCAAGACCTTTGTGTATCTAGTTGTTTATAGGAGATCAATGATGTGAACATACTGTTTTGAATTTACATTTGCACCTTGCAAGAAAAAGGTGCCAACGGTGAGGAGAAAAAGTGGCAAAAACTCTCGTGACGACCTTAAAGTAATCTTATTAAGGGCCTTCCATGAGCCAACTAGCGCCGCCAATCTTGAAAAAATAATATCTTCCAATAAAATCAATTTATTAAAAAAGCTATTTACAAAATGTTTATTAGGATGAATACTATTTTTCAATATACAATACATGGCATAATTGCGACAAGCTAAGTTGTAGTTCACAAATGTGCCAAAAACGGCCGTTTTTCGCAATTATGCGAACTAAAACTTACCGAAATTGAATCACGTTATAAATAAGCATTTAAAAAATAGTATTTATCGTAATAAACATTGTGTAAATAGCTTTTTTAATAAAATTGATTAAATTGGAAGATATTATTTTTTCAAGATTGGCGGCGCTAGTTGGCTCATATCAGGCCCTTAAGGACGTCATGGCACGAAATAACAATGTATTATTGAAGTAATCCTGCTATAAGAGTTCATGGTAAGGGGGCTGGACAGTGGACCTATCTCTGGGACGCCACTAATCTATCGCCTAATCTAAATTAAGGGAACGATTAATGAAGAGTGGCTTCAATGGCTTGCATTAGTGAGTGGTGTGCGGCGGCGGCGGCGGCGGGGTGCGGGGTGCCGGCTCGGCAATCACATTCGTTTTATGATCCATAGCGGTGGTACAGTCGAAGACAGAGATAAGTATGCAGGGGGCCTCAACAAGGTTGAGATTTTCTCAAAAACTACTGGACCGATTTTAATAATTATTTTACAGTTACATAGTTTTAACTTTATCTATCAAACAGTGAAAGAATTTTTGCAATAGGACAAGTAGTTTTTGAGAAAATCTCAACCTTAAAAACTCTCCTGTACCTACACCTTTCTCTGTGTTCCACCCGTACGCATTTGGTGTATGTCGTTACACTATAGACCTTGTAGTCTCAAGCCGAGAATTAGTGCTACAGTGACCCCTGCCTGGACGAGATGGTGGGAGGGGTCATGAGGGTCTTCATGAGGAATTCTTATTATTAGGCGGGGGTGACGATGGTGGGAGTTTGGTGCATTTCCCCCGCGCTGTCAGCTCAACCAGGAGCGCAGCAGGGTAGTCAGTCTGTTGCGGGCTTTCTGATGCTGATAGGCTGATTCGTCTTTATATCTATCTTCATTCAGGTTTCTTCGGTAGCGGGAAGTGAGGAGCATTTGGGTGCCTACTGGCGAGCCTGGTGGCGCGCTGAGGCTGAGGTCATTGTGTGACTTGTGACGTAGTTAATTCAATTTTTTTTGCAGTTTTGCTTACAAATAAACCTTCATCATCATTCTATTTATATTGCCCCACTGCTCGGGCACAGACCTTCCCTTACATCGAGGGAGCTGAGGCCATGATCCACCACGCGGGCCCAGTGCGGATTGCCGGATTTCACATGCCTTGGATTTTTTTCTTCTTCTACGGCATGCAGGTTTCATCACGATGTTTTCCTTCATCGTTTTCGAGAGCACTCGGTAAATGTACCTACGTAAGTTTTTCCGGCGGAAAAACCGAGGATAACTCCTTGGCTGCCGTGGCTGGGAATCGAACCTGGGACCTCCGTATCGCAAGTCCATTGACCCAACCACTGAGCCACCGCTCACCAAAAAAAAACACCTTACCAATTTAATATTTATCATGAGTACAACTTCCAATATCAATTTGTCGAATGAATTCAAGGCCTGCATAGGTGCCATCGATACGAGTATCTGTTACGCAACGGGCGCGGTCCTAATGTCGGTGACAAGTGTTCCCCCCTTGCCCCGGGCCTCCCCCCCTCCTCCCGGGGACACTTTCCCATCGTTCTGTTATCGCGTGTCGGGCGTGCATTAGCCCCCCGCCCCGCCCCGCGCGGCCCCCGCGGGCCCCCGGCCGGCGCCGGCGCCGCGGCTCTTAGCGCGACATCGCTCGCCTTTTTGTGACGCGACGAAGGTAATTAATTAGGCCCCGAACTGAGCCACTTCACCGGGACCGGGGCGGGGGCGGGGGCGGCGGCAATAGAGGAATCTTAAAGTTTAAAGCCGGCGCCAGACATGTGAGCGTATTTGCAAACATTTACCTACCATTGACAGCTTTGTACAGAATCTGTAACTACGACGTCGTAAAAAGCCGTCAATGAACATCGAATTTGACAAAGACTTTGACTGTGTGTGGCGCCGGGGTCACAGTTTCATTTGATATTCGTTCTGTGACTTAGGAACTCTGAGATTAGCGAAGCTAGGACGGCGAAAAGCATATTGCTGAGATCTTTCCTAAACCAATCTCTGGACCAATGTTACGATATTTGTTTAGTTAATCATGAACTTACATCATCGTGCAGATGAATAAATGTCTCCTTATTTATTAATGCAACTATGTAACAGCATAACATAACATTGTAACCTAATCCTTGGATTTCTAAGCATGCCGTTGTTGCCTATAATTGAGGTGACACTTAGCATATTTATTTTGTTAACTGTTACACTGTAATTGTTTTCGTGTACACCCTGTGTAACCTATTTCATAAGATAAATAATTAATATATGCTATACTAGTTTCTCTTGAAAATGGCGGGAAAAGACGGTTGCAAAATTATTTCATAATTTTTGTTTTATTGTCTACAGTGGTTATTTTGAGATTAATATCACGTTTAATTAATCAGAAAATGTTCGCGAGTGACAGTATGGTGAATTTGTTGGATAATTTGAGCAACATCTGGGGTTTGAAGCTTTTATCAAGAGTTCCCGCTACGAGCTCGGGAGTGAACGTGACTGTCGAGCTGCTTCGTCCAGAGTGATGACGCTACGGCGTCTCCTCTGGATGAAGACAAGAAGACGCGGCTACCCAGGGTGAAGACGCTACGGCGACACCCCTGGAGGAAGATAGAAGACTATTATATATTGAATTTACTGTAACATGACATTGGCAAATGACGAACTGTCGAGTCCATTCATAAAAAAAAGATATGCTATACTGTGTTGGTTGGTTAATTAACGACCTAAGATATCTCAATCCCAGAACTGGAGTCAGCAATTTGTTATAAAAAATGCTGACTCTATTTTCTGAGACAATTTAATTATGCAACGCCCCCCTAAATAGACGAATAACTTACTCATAAATTAAGTTATTCATAATATCCTGTAACCTATGTATGTATGTGAACTTTTTTATTATTATTTTTCATTGAATATTTGTATTGCGTAAAATTGTTGTTGAGTGAGCGCATCGGAATCCGTTGAGCGGTTACAGTTTACAACGCAATGTCATAGCAACCTATTGTGTTGTATGTTTTTTGCATTGGCTTTGTGTGTCGCGGGCTGAGGCGGAGTGTGTCACCGGCCCTAAATGCAGTGAGTCACGGCCACTGGACATTTCTAACTGAGATTACATTCGACGCCTAAAATCTTGTCATTGTTCTGTTATTAAAATTAGGAAATGGCAAATTAGTTGCCGAGAATTTTAGGAATATGATGCATAATCCTGAATCTCCTATACTTATCTTCTTCTTCTAATGGTGCCGTCTTCTTACGAAGGTAGGCGATCATTGTGTCACTCTGCACTCTCGACAACGCCGCACGGAACAGAAACCTGGTACTCTTGCCGTACCATTGGCGTAAGTTCCTGAGCCATGATACTCTCCTTCTACCTGGCCTTCTTCTGCCCTGGATCTTTCCCTGAAGAATCAGTTGTAGAAGATCGTACTTTTTATTCCTCATTATGTGACCTAGATACTGGAACTTCCGTTTTTTAATGGTTTTAAGGATGTGGACATTCTTGCCCATTCCCTGGAGCACTGTCTCATTTCGGACCTATACTTGTAGCCAATGTAATTGCAAATAAAATACATTTGATTTGAATCCTAGAAACATAGCGGAAAACATAGATAACGTATGCTAATCAAGGGATGGTATTGCGATCACTTTTGACGTATTGCTTTGGTTTTGCTTAACCGAATCGCTATTACAAAGACACAGAAGTCGTTACAGAGGTTTGCGGCGGCGCTGAGATCGCTATCACACGGCTACTTCACTGCCAGACACAGCGGCTTATTAATAATTCAAATTATACACCGCGCGGCAACAACGTGAGTAGCGAGGCGAGGAGCGAGCGAGGACGGACCTTTGTTGGCTAGTGACATGGAGTAAGGAACGGACTCAGAGTAAGACATGTTTAAAGCCGCTCTTGCATGACATTTTTTTTCGCGTTTCTGGCACTACAAGTGAGGGCATGATTTAAATTTTCAATGACAAGATTAGATAAACAATAAAATGTTTATTCATCTTACATCAAATAAAGGTGCAGCTTAACAATGTTATCAGAACTAATGGCGTCTTTTTCTTTTCTTGTGTGGTGTGACCGAACCTATTTATCAAAGTTATTTAGGCCGCCCGTAGGCCTCTGATGTGGCTTAACGACTGCTATCAAGCGACAACAACCGGGACCAACTGCTTGACGTGCGCCTCGAGGCACGGAGGGGCTCAGATGAAAGTGTCACTAGCGGTCACCCATCCAGGTACTGACCTCATCCAACGTTGCTTAACTTGTACGATCATTTTCAACTACTCTACTAATGGCTGACAGGTTCTAGAATGCGAGAGTCTGGTGTTTGAGTACTTACCTTGTACTATTATAACATATTCTGCGGTTATAGATACAATAGAAGTCAAAAATATAAAAATAGATGTCTCTTTCTGACGTATGACAGAGAAAATGCAAGGACGGAAGCATATCTTCATACAAAATATACTCTAAGCTCTCTCCATTAGAGCGCGGCGAAATTATTTCCTTCAATGCTATCAATATCGGAGGAACAAGCCGATCGGAGTGGATTAACACATTAGCCGTCGCCGAATAAAAGCATTCACGGCGTGTGTCGCGGCGACACAAAAAACCCGGTGACACTGTCTGGGCCGGGGCCCGGGGCCGGGGGCCGGGGGGCCTGAGGGCCGGGGCCCGGGGCCGGGGCCAGGCGGCGCGCCGGGCAATTAGTAGGCCGTGTAGCGCCGGGAATTAATGTCAGCCTGCCATTACCGGGAGATAACTTACCCGCCAACGGCCTCACAATACTGCCTTTGGCCAATAGATACCAACACACCAGAGGACACGGAAACTCGGCATGTCTATGAGATGATCAGTTAAAATATGCAATGTTATAGGCCTAAAATTATTTATATCGTTTTCAGAAAGTCTTCTTCTGTATTTATTTTTTCAGAAGTATACTTACTTAACAATATACATATCACAAATATTACACTATTTACAGACAGAAGTTTAGTTATGTGTGACCCTCACAATAACAGGTGACCACAGTATTCACAAAATGGTACACAACATAACTAACATACCGAAATGAACTATTTTATATTAGCTGTCATCATCAGCCCGTATCAGTCCACTGCTGGACGCATGCCTCTCCCAATATGCGCCACTCAGCCTTACTCTTGGCCTTGGCCCTCTGCATCCAGTCCCCGCCAGCCATCCATCTGGTCGGGGAGCGTCCCACACTACGTTTACCCGTTCGCGACCTCCATCCGAAAACTCGTCTCCCCATCGGTTCTACAGATGTGACCAGCCCACTGACACTACAGTTTACTGATTCTATGAGCAATGTCAACCACTTTTGTCTTCTGGCGGATAATAGCTATGGTTGTTAAGTATTCGCAACTAACTTGTATAACTAGTTAATAGGAATACCTGGATTGATGACCCTTAATGACATTGTCATCTGCATGAGCCATGTGCTCTCGTGTATGTGTGAGGCGAACACGTCACCGGCATTCGGCTGCCACACAATGCATACGTCAATTTGTTGGATCTTAATCTCGGAACTTTTTTATAAAATAAAACTAAACTCGTGTTTGATCACAATCTCGTCCTTAATGTGAGTAAAGATGAGTCCGGAGATACAGCTCGCAGGCCGGTGTGGCGAGGCTTTAGTCGGTCAGTATTCCTTCCCACTGAGGCTGGAGGTATTAAAGATCTAGTCGTAAACATGATTGAAAGTTAGGCGGTAGTTTAAGCCACGATTTAAGGATTTTTGCTGGTTTTCGAAATATAAAATCTGTGGTTTGGCAACTGTTAAAATAAGCCACCGTTTAGCAGTCTTTATGGTTCCTAGCACTAGATTCTAGCTAGTCTCGGGCCTCGGCATCGGATATAAGAGTCAAAGGCTACTCTCTTAAATATTCTCTTATATCTCTCTTTTCTCTATACTCTACGGCGTCGGGGCAGACCTCGGCGTAGGTGGAGAGACGATATCGTTAGATACAGGGATGGGTGGCTGGAAGAGGCTCAGGACAGGGATGGATGGAAGAGGAGGGGGAGACCTTTGCCCAGCAGTGGGACAATTTATAGGTTTACAAAAAAAATCTCTCTTTTATATGTACTTTTTTTTATGCAATAAATAATATTTGATTTGATTTTAAATTCATTTTAATTGTATCTATTTATTTTATTCGGGAAGCATACAGTCATGTACAGGCAATAATAAAGAAAATTAAATACAAAGAGATGTGTAAACCTATATCAAAGATGTGAGTCCTATTCTTCGCCTAAGCTTGGGGCCCGGTGTCATTGTACCAAATTGTTGTTGACATAACTAAGTGTAATGTTAAGCTTCCGTACGTATGGTTAGAAATAAAGTATATGAATACATGAATATAGTTCCATAATATATAATGAACACATATACGAATAGAATCACGTTTTGAGCATCATACTGGTGTGAGTTCGCTAATCGAACTGTCATATTTCACAAATATTGTCTGCTGTTGTATTTAAGCGCGAGCTCGGAACCGGAGTCTATGATTGAGGAGTTAAGTAGCTGTGACCCCGCTGAGCGGGCCACGTGAAGGGCCGGCTCGCACGATGGTGACCGTTATAGAAACCGATTATTTATACAAAATTATGTAGATAAGCGCGTCGCGACTTTCTCGTCCGCCGGCGCTCATCAGCCGCTTAATTGAGGCGGCCTGAGGGGCGCGGGGGAGGGGCGGGGAGCGAGGCGAGCGAGGGAGGGGTGCGGGGGTGGGGGGCGAGGCGCGGAACACGGAAAGGCTTTCGAGGCGGCGCTTCACAGGCCGCGCGCCGCACGCTAGGCGCGAGACACACCGAGTGCATGGTTGCTCCAATGTGTGAAGCATTTATTTCAAAAAGGCAATAGGCATTTTTGAAGCGGTTGTGTTAGGATATCAGCATCTGGACAAATTTGTTAAGTTTCAAGATGCTGGTGGCCAAATAACAATAATGTCTTAATTAAGATAGCAATAAAAAATAAAATTGTATGTCTTTCTATCGCGGCGCCAAAATGAATTTTATATGTTTAAAAGAAAAAAATGTTTCTATTTACAGTAGACATGACGTATTATCATCATAGGGGACCAATGGGTTCTGACCCATTTTGAAGGCTGTTGGTGTAGAGTAGAGATGTTCTGTCGTTATTAATTGTTTTGTTTACTTCATTAAACATGTGTGCGAAGACCCATGTTTGATGTCTTTCCCCGCGCACGATTTAAAAAGGCAATAAAACTGCTCACTGGCATTTGACATTTCCTTTGCAGCTACATATTATATGCTCGATTGACCCCGTCCCTTTCCTGTTTCAATATTTCTACTTTATTAGATTAGGCAAAAAACGGCGTAAAATAAATTTAAGAAATTATCACACCAACAAAACATTCCCTTCTAAACATTCTATTCATGAGCAATATCGCTACAATCATTTTATTTAATTCGGAAATCCTGGCAGTAACGATAAATAAATATAGTTGCAAAAAAGGGTAAAGCTTATACTAACACGGATATAAGGACGCGAAGTGATAAGCGTTTCTTTTTAATACGATAAACTTTCGTTTAATTTTACGTTATAGGGTCGTCGGTTGTGAACCCTATATATAATTAAGTTACCATCGTCGACTTGGGTGAAAACCTGTAAAGGCGTTGGGATTGTAATTTTAATGAAATAAATAAAAAAATAAAATAAATAAAAAAATAAATATCCCTCTCCCAGTGTGCCCCGTGCCTAGCGCCCTCTGGATGCCGATAGCGCCGGCGCCCCAATTCACCCGTTCCCTCAGACGGACCGCGCGGGGACGGCGCAAGGCAATAGGATAGGACCCCCCGGGACCCGTACAGACTATAATAGGGGGCCCCACGCTTCATTCCTTATATCACTAATGGAGATTTTGAATGATTTTGCTTACATGCGTTTACCCCCATATACCGTGATAATTTAGCCAATATTGGTTGACGTTCTCGTATATTTATTTGTATATTTCTTATATAATAAGGCCAATTTTACACAAGTCTATATACACAAGTGACCCAGGTTTCACAGTGTTATGCTGCGGTGTTGCAGTACCAACCCAAACAGACCGAAGTCTGTGTCACGGCTGGCTGCGGGTCACAATACAAGTGTATAGAACGACCGGACACGAGTCGAGGTATTTCAAAGTCAAATCTCTTTATTGCAAGTAAACACATTGTGTACATTATTGCACGTCAACATATTTTTGAATTAACATTTACACCACTTTGCAAGGAAAAGCCAACGCTGAGGAGAAAAGTGGCAAAAACTCTCAGCAGCACATCTTTTAAATTAATGATACAATTACATAATTTTTTGGTTATTTTGTCTAACTCGATGGGGCCCCGCGGTGTGCCGTGTGCGGGCCCTGTGCGCGGCCTCTCTGGCAGCCGCGCGCAGCCGGTGCGTGCCGCTAATGCACGCCGCGACATACAACTGATACGCCGCCGCCGCGCCGCCGCCGGGACGTGGCCAGCGGCTACACATTATAATACAGACGACACCAACATACACAACACATCAGTGAAATGTTCTTAGTATTAAATACTAACTTATTCATCATCAGCAGCAGCCTGTATCAGTCCACTGCTGGACGCAGGCCTCTCCCAAAGCGCGCCACTCAACCCTACTCTCGGCCCTCTGCATACAGTCAGAAGGTCATCCCTCCATCTGATCGGGAAGCGTTCCACACTACGTTTACCCGTTCGTGGACCTTCATTCGAGAACTCATCTACCCCATCCCCTGTTCATGATTAAATAATAATAAATTAAATACCAGTAAATATTCTGAAAATGGCATAATTTATATCGGAAACAAAATATTAGATAGTAAAAATGGACTACATATCATTCAGATAGCTCAACCGACCTATTGTATAATAGTTTTTTGTTTAGTTTCTAGGTTAATATTATAATAGTTATTTTTAGTTTTTATTGTTTTATAAATAAATACTCTACATATCTGTTTAAAAAAAATCTGTTAGCCACATACCCATAATAACAGATAGTCAGTAAAATAGACTATCCGTTATTACGGGTATGGGATATGTCGTCACCACCTTACCTCACGTTATTTTAAATAGGTTTTATATGGTTTTCATTAAATTGCAAACCGCCCCATCTGCCCCGTTTGATGACGGTTGCGAGTCGCATGCTGCATATGAAAGAGTTCAACGCGCCCAACACGCGCTAATACGATTATAAACGAGATTCCTCAATCCCCAAGAAGTCGTGATCTTTTACGCTTCTAAAGACATCCACGTTATGAAATGAAATATTTTATTAATAACATTATGTTACAAGTCAATGTTTACAAAATAATTTATCAATATTATTATGATTATTATAATATTCTCACTATTTAAATTTAAATTAATTCATGTATGAAAAATAAACAAAATAAAATATCGTAATGTCATTAAATAGAGAAATCATACCAGTATTGGTAGTGTTAAAAAATCCGAGTAGCTATACAATATATTAGCTAGTAGCCAGGTTTTGAGCTTATTTTTAAACGCATGTATGGAAGGTGCATCTCTTATGTTCGCCGGGAGACGATTATATACCTGCGGACCCAAATGGAACACAGAGCGCCTTGACTTGGCCAGTGTGTGAGGCGCGGCCACGAGCTGGTCCCTGTGTTTGTTACTGCGGAGGCTATACGCCTGGACGGCGCCCCTCCGCTGGAAGAGGTTAGGTTATCCCTAGTTATACCCTTAATTCAAGACGGGTGGTAAAATATGTATGTACTCTATGAGAGGATTCGTTGGCAATTATAATAGGCCTATCCTATTGCCCTGAACACCATCCGCGAGTCCGACTGCACTTGACCGCTTCTTTTTTTATTATTTCACTGTTTGTAAGTGCAGTAAGACCTATATTTATGTGATATTTGTACTTAACTAAGACGGCTCGTAGGCCAGTTGCGAGTACACGTTGAAAACGATCGTACAAGTTAAGCAAACGTTGGGCGAGGTCAGGACCTGGGTAGGTGACCGCTAGTGACACTTTCATCTGAGCCCCTCCGTGTCTCGGGGCGCACGTTAAGCAGTCGGTCCCGGTTGTTGTCGCTTGACAGCAGTCGTCAGGCCACGTCAGAGGCCTACTGCGGGCGACCTGAATAACTCTGACAAATAGGTTTAGTCACTAAACCACGCGAGAAAAGAAGATCTAGCTAAGTAGGTATTTCGTTGCTTCATCTTATTTATTTATTATGTACAAACTTACACCTAACAGTTAATAAACTATACATGCAAGTCACAATTCATCAATCAAAAATCATAATTAGGTTACATTATAAATTATTAAAATAGCAAAATATAAATATCATTATTTTATGAACAACTATACCAATAGCAACCTATAGATGTATCAATAAATCCCACAACTAATTTACTACAATATCAGTTACTCGCCTTTCAAATTGAATGGGTTATGGTTATATCTGAATAGGTCTGTAATTAGTACAAGCTCTTTGTCCATCATTTGTGACCAATGTATTGACTGTGTGACGGTGTTTGGTCAACAATGTCAGTGGGACAATGAGTGGTCCTAATCTCCTGTTAAAAAGAGTGAAAAATGTTCAGGGAAAGATAAAAAAATCAACTCCTTATAGGTAAGTAGGTAGTATGTATGTACCTACTTATTTATAAATTACCTACCTATTTATAAACCTACCTTACCTACCTACATATAAATTATATCCTCTATAAAATAGGTAAGTACTGATTTCAAGAAATATCTATTCTTCATTGCTGACAGTACTAAATAATGGACCTATTGGGAAATATTTTTATTATTATTATAAAATGTCGTGGACCTCTTGGGAATCAATGGATGAACTTTAATTTTTTGAGGACAATAGGCTCGTGGACCTGCCGGGAACGAGCCGTTCTATCTATTGGAAAAAAAATGGCGTCTGTCTTTTGAAGTCCATGAAGGGCAATTATTTTGATCAAAGATTTAAACGTAGTTGTATTGTGGGAATATCTAAATTACAGTCCTTATCTGTCAACCGATGTATGGAATTGACACACAACTGCGCGCGGCCGCTGTATGGCACGGGCACATCTCACGATGACATTCATATGCTTTTGAGCACAACTCACAAGTTAGGAGAGCACGCTCTTAGGACTGTCATGTATGAAATCTGATAGTTGAAAGACCGAACTCAAACTCAGCTCCCACTCAAAACTGTTTATGAATCTCGACCTAGGTACATGTCGTAGAACTATATGTTACGTAACCATCAACATAGTTTAAGCTAACACACATGCTGTTATTCATAAACCTAGTTAACCCACTCCAACTTGGAGAGAACTATACTGCTCGGCAAAGTTGAGGGGTCTAGACCACGTGGCCGGAGACCAGCCCGCTGAACTGATGAGGTTGGCAGAATCCTCGGCGTGCCCTTTGAAGAGGCTGTGAGAAGAGCACAAGACCGTGTCTCCTGGTGCCGCTTCATACATGCCAAGACGGCACCTGCTGTTGAGGGTCACGATCCTCAGCACTGAGGCAACGATTAGGGAGGAGTTAACACTCACTTTCCTTAAATCATGTTGCTATCCCTTTTACACTTCGTTAAAAAAGGTTAAGATAGAAAGGGACAGGGGACCTAAATGGTCGCGTAACTTTTAATCACTTTTATGAATACGCGCCTCACTCTTTTGGCTGCAATAAATCTTTTGCATTAGGGAGTCATTTAGGGGTCTATTGTCTATGGCAGACGGCAAGGTATGGCGCCGCGTGACTCTGACTCGGGCCTATTGTTCCCGGTCTATGGCTATTGTGTTGCGGTTGTTTAGCAACTATAGGAATTCTACAACAATGAGACAACAATGTCTTACTTTGATAGCACGCATATTATTGGCACGTGTTGTTTTCGGAACTTCCACCCAAAACTATATAATATACATTGTCTTAGGCAGGTATTGATTTCAATAAATGTCTATTCTTCATTGCTGACTGTACTAAATAATCCATGGACCTATTGGGAATTATTTTCGTCAGTATTCTAAAATGTCGTAGACCTCCTGAGAATAGATATATGAAGTTTAAGTTTTTGAGAACAATAGGATCGTGGACCTGCTGGGAACGAACCAAAATAATACATACCTGCAGGTAATAATATTATTTACAATTCGATAATTTTGTTTAATATTTGAAGCAATGAAGTCCGTCCCTGGTCTGGCAGCTATTGCAAATAATAAAGTAATGAAGCTTTATAGTCTAGCTAGACAAAGGAAATGCATTCGAAGTTATCTAAGGCTGAAAATTGAGTTACCTATGGCGTGAATCGAGGCGACGATTATTATCTAGACTCTATATTCTAGAGTAGGAACAAATGAGTTATGTAGGTAGTTACTGACGAACTCCAAGCCACAGGGGTTGTATTTTCCGTGAATGTTTTGCCACAGTTTTATTATTTAACCTGATATGAAGCACTGGCCCTCCTTAGTAGTTGGTTACCCTTATAAATAATACAATATGAGATTTTTTTTAATTATTTTGGAAAATTAACGAGTTCAAGTTAACTCAAGGTGGATTTAATTAGTCGGAAGTACTTGCAATAAACTACCATAAGTAAATATATATCCTACATACCAAGGGGCAACGGGAACCGAGTGTCACACTACCCTCGCCAGGACAATAGGCACGGCACAAACATTGCGCAACCGCACTGTATGCCGGCGGGCGGTGTGCGAGCGGGACGCACGCATACACCACAGCGCGAGTGCGAGCGAGACGCACGCAGTGCAATAATACCCCTATAAATAACACGGCGCGTATTAGGCGCCGGCCGCGGGGCGCCACTACACTCAATGCAACTACACCCTTAGTATACCACGCTCGGACAGGCTTGATGCTCGCACAGACGACAAAATATTTAGGGCCTTAGCAATAAAACGTCCTAAACTTTGACACCATTTCCTTACACAGTCTTGTAAATTAAAATTCGATGAAAAAATTTAAATGTTTTATTTTATTTTTGTATGCCGAAAATCCTTTAACCGAAGAAACCCGAACAGGGATGGTCATGAAGACGGATGCAAGCCTTCCAATATCAGTCAGCCTGTAGCCCTGCTGCGCTACTGCACTGAGCTGGGGCTGGGGTGGCTGAGCTGACAGTGCGGGAGAAATGCACAAAACTCCCACCTGCGTGGAGTCGGGTCTCTTATGAATACTACGGCTAAGATGTTGTGGAACGCTTCATTTCGATTCAATTATTCAACCGGCCAAAGCTTCCGCTGGCGTCATGTCCGTAAATAACTCGCATTTACGCAAATAGTAAGCAGATCGTATCGCTGTGCGTAGCATAGCATAGCGCGCGATAAGTGCACGTAACAGAAGGCCTAACCTAACCATGGTACGGTCGTACTATTCGTTGCGAGTCACCTCCTTGTCCCTTCCTGGGTTATAGGTATGTGCTTTACGATAAAGCATTCCTTGGGTTGGATCGGTATTCGAAATATTTCCTTTCAGTGAATTTTTCATCATCATCAGCCTATTTATATTACCCCACTGCTCGGGCACAGATCTTCCCTTACATCGAGGGAGCTGGGGCCATGGATCTACCACGCGGGCCCACTGCGGATTGGCGAATTTCACATGCCTTAGATTTAGATTTTCTTCTTCTTCTACGGCATGCAGGTTTCATCACGATGTTTTCCTTCACCGTTTTAAGCGCACTCGGTAAATGTACATAAGGTTTTTTTTACTGTCATTAAAACCATTAATTTTGTGTAATTCTTTGTTCACTATAAGAATCTTTGTAGAGAAAGGAACAGAGTTGTTTCAGCAAAATTTAATAACTGAGCCGAAATATCGAGGTAGATTAGCAAGCCGGGGCCACGCACGCTATATTTAGTAATGTATTACGCATGTAACTACACCTGCCACAAACAGATATAATACATTGACATACATGTATGTTACAATCTGTAAGAACAATGTATTTACGTAATATCGTGGTCCTGACGCGCGTCAGATGTATGGTCATACACATAACCAGTGCAATCTAGGCTATATCCTTCGATCGAATAATATGGCTATGGCTGCATATTGTAGCAGATGACTTAAATTGGTCGTCAGATCAGGGTTGGACAAATGAAGGTTTAGGCCGTCCAGGGTAGCAAGCAGCGATTCCGGAGGAAGTTGGCGGTCCCGCGCTAGAACCCTTCGAAGCATGAGGTCAGCTAAAAGAAGGCCACGTTCTAGATACCTACTTCATATGCTGTCAAGTATTTTTAACTCCAGATGCAACGCAAAGAAGGGTTATAACTTTATAAGTTTCATGCCTAATGTTCAGAACGAATGGTCCGATTTGAAAGCGGGTTTTTTCGTTTGATAAGTGGTGTTGGCGAGAAGGTTCTAGACACAAAGGCTGTTATTCATAAACGTATAATGAAAGTTACGCCACCGTTTAGCCACCCCGTCCCTTTCTATCTTAACCTTTTTAACGAAGTGTGAAAGGGATAGCTTCACAATTTAATGGTAGCCAGAAAGATAACGTACTTTGTGTCGGTTTATTAAAAACATTATATTATAGGTATGTGCAACTCACTATCAAGAGTAGTGAGTCGCAGTCGCATGGTTTGACGTGAGGCGCGAGACGACACAATGCGAAAACTCTCCACCCCCCCCCCCCCCCCCCCCCCCCCCCCGCCCCCCGCCCCAATGGCACGTGACGTCACCCGACGCGTTTTTGCGCACATTCCGTCGCAAGTTGATACCTTGACGGATGATCGCACGACACCGAGCTAATAGTGATATCGGAGGCGGTGCGTGATTATACGCTTTTTGTGCCACTCGGCTGTGATAGTGGTCACACGCCACGGGATCACGGGGCGGGGCGGCTGTTTGTCCTGCACTCAACACCCGGGAGATTAACTAGGGGGAACTATAATGAGGGATCACTTGACACTTGTAAGCAGGTATAGGAAATCCTATTCCAATTACTAAGCTCTTAACTCAATTACAAACAAAATACAATAACACTCTATGTATGGGAGTCATCACAATTATCATCAGATAAATAATTTAAAAACAAAACACCCGACTGCCAGATATTTCAGCCGCTTTGACTAGACATTTATATCCTATGTCCCTCCTACAATCCAGACGAATCTAATGACACCTCATATGGTAAAACCCATCAAGCCGTTTAGGCTGCAGGGCGGGACAAAGAATTAGAGGCTCGTTCCCAGCAGGTCCACGATCCTATTGTTCTCAAAAAATTAAAGTTCATATATAGATTCCCAAGTGGTCCACGTCATTTTATAATAATAATAAAAAATCCCAATAGGTCCATGCAATATTTAGTACAGTAAGCACACACTTGAAAAACATAACCCTCCTTGCGCGGTCAGGTAAAAACCTGACATGTCTACTAGTTCCGCGTAGCTCTGGGAAATTAGGTGATAAATAAAGATTTCATAATAGAAGAGATTTACGTTCAATCGCTACATTCAAATTCTAAATCTTTATTGCATTCCGTAAGTTATTGTATTGATGGAAGTATAACCTTACGGATTGTTGGACACACAATTAGGAGAGAGGAAGGCTAATCGTAGTTATTAAGTCAAAGTCAAATTTCTTTATAGCAAGGAAGCACGTTGAGTACATTTTTGCACGTCAATATATTTTTTGAATTTACATTTACACCACTTTGCAAGGAAAAGTGGCACCTTTTCCTGCTTTTCACGCTGAGGAGAAAAAGTGGCAAAAAACTCTCAGCAACACATCTTTTAAAACAATGATAACACAATGATTACTTAATAACTATACAGTACGTAACTATTACTATTGTTAGTAAGTTTATCCCTCATGCGGAACCGGCGACACACACCATGCATGTTCATCGTTTAAATAGTCATCTATCCTGTAATACGCATTCTTAACAAGTGTTTAAGGCCATGAATAGCATAATAATATTACTTGTCATTCATTGTCATATGGTGAGTTCGTGGTGGCAAGCCTTAGCCTGCCCTCCCGACTCCCGCAGGCCTATTGTGGGCTCGGAGTGCCGGCGCGGCGGCGGGCGGCGGGCGCTGGCGAGACCATATCCGGCTCATACGAAAACAAAGCCGGGCGACAATAGGAGCTGTGCTCGGTAATGAGAGGAGGGTTGCTACAGGGATAGGAATTGACGAGGTCTAATTTTTTTTCCTCCCCTTTATTATATTTTTAAAGAAAATATAGGTAAAATTAAGGGACCCATATTCTTTTATTTATTAAATTAACGTCGTTTTCTTTATTTAAAAATTAAGTTTGTATCGTGAAAATTTAAAATGGCGATTACGAAATAGTGTCGTTCCAAAATCGGTGAATAGCCATGTTTCGGACGTTTTCGGTATTTGTAAGAGTGTGTTAATTGACATTTTTCTTGTGGACTCGCTAAATATGATTCTGATTACCTAGAAAGCTTTGGAAAAGTGTTACAAACAAAAATACAATGTATTACTTGGCTGTATGGGTTAGATTCCCTTTGCCTACGTCAGAGCCAAAGTACTTCCGGAATGCCTAATTTTATCTTTAAAAAAACGTAGGTTTGTGTGTTTTCAGCAGCTGGGACTATAAGTCATAGTTGGTTTGTGACACACTGACCCACAGTGGGACAATATCTCGATACGATATACAAAATTAGACAGTTACCGTATTCTTTTTCCTCACAATTAAAAGTTAACTTTCGCGTAACATGACGCAGTTACATTCTAAGGGTGCTGTCATCGAGAAAATAAATGATTGGACAGGGTATAGGTACAGTCGACAGCAGATCAATGGTAACACTTTTCACAGTTCTTATTATTTGCGTCATAAGACTTGAAATCGTACTGCAAGTGTTACCATTGATCTGCTGTCGATTGTAACCTACCTATATCACCTTTTTTTTAAATGTTCCCAATAGGTATAGTGTTGTAAGAGTATCCGATCGGGACCTAATGTAGGTACCTGGTTTTCCCTCCGTGTAAAGGGTATGTCTGGGTCTGGCGCCGCACCGCCGCCGCCGCACTACCTGAGAGGTGGCGCCGCGCGTGACGTCACTCTCACACACAGTTGACATTTTACTCATGCCAATACTATTTTATGCTCTCTCCATGGAACGCTGCGAAATACTTCCTCCATGGCTACAACATATTATAGTATGACCATAACGTCATCGGCACAATACAATAATATCAAATAGGTTCGAAACGATTTATTTATTTACCATAATTTACACCTACGAATTTTATTTTTTGGTAGGAAACTTATAATATCTCGCGATCGGCAGCGAAAGAGTGGCTTCCAAAAAGTGAGTGAAATCCAGATATCCATGTTTTGTATAATAATTTGAATTTGTCAGTTATATAGGGTGTTCGGCAGATGGTTGAACATACGAAAATGGCAGACAGGTGGCCCTCTGCTACATGCTCAGACATAATTTTTTTTAAATTTTAACTATGCAGAATTATGTCACCTCCAAAATTTTAAACTCAAATAACTTGGTTTAAAATTGACAAAACTCTCAACATTTCTTTTTTAATATTATCTAAACTAAAAGGTTCTTACTATAATGATTTAGTTTCGATTTTTTAGATTCTAAAAAGTTATGTTACCAATACTGAGCATCCTCCTATCGGTACCCTTTTCGTTACAAAACATAATATGGTCAACTTATGAATGAGTTGTTGATTATATACATAATATATAAATGTTATGTATAGTTATTGGTCCCACGCCGGATCCCGCTCCACATTCCCACACGAGTACATAGTCACATGTCCTATGGCAATGTCGGACATGAATATTAATAACGGCGTCTCGTATATTTAACCGTCAGCGCCTCATAATCACAATATTAGGCATATTAGGTACTCTACCTACCTATGTGTTTGTCGCAGTATGTAAAATTAACATTGCATTAAAAGCAGCAACAGCGCGGGCATTAATTTTTGATATATTTTGCGAATTAAAAAACGGGCTGATAAAATAAAAAAAAGGTTTGTAATTATTATGATTAACTTATAAATATACAGCTGGTGTATGCATAGACCAGTATAATACCTAGGTATTTACCTCACCTTCCTACGATTTGATCTCTCGTGTTAGTAGAAATATAGAAAAACGAATTTCGGATTTATCTTCTGCATTTTCTTACGAGTTAATGCAAATACAAAAACATTACCCTTCTGCCGACAGTGGGATTATATGGGGTCTGTCCTATCATCAGCCCGTATCAGTCCAGTGCCGGATATACCCTCAATATAAATGATTAAAATATTTGACATCGTGACATGAGTGTGTAAGTTTCTGAACGATAGCGAATTGATTAATTTAGTATGGCAACATTGATAAGAATATATAATTATAATAATTAAATATAAGAAATTACTTATTTGATTGCGTTTTAGGTTTATCTAAGAATATAATTTAGTAAAATAATATTAGTTATTTAAGTAAGTAAGATAAAAGTAGATAGATAGATAGATTCTCGGCCTTCTGCATCCAGTCTCTGTCAGCCACCTTGCTAAGGTCATCCCTCCATCTGGTCGGATGGCATCTCAGGCTACGTAAACCCGTTCGTGGTCTCCTATGTCGATTTTTAGAGAGAAATTGGTGTATTCAGAATCACGATAATTTCGGCGTTTTGGTCTATACATAGGCGTTAAACATTGACAATACCGTCTTCTAAATATTTAACCGCCTTCTGATTTGTCGGTCGCTAAAATAGTGACGTCAAAATGGCTTTTTAGCGATTTCCAATGTGAATCCAGTTTAATTGAGCGCGACGTTTTTTGCGCGTCGCTACGGCTCACCGGCAGCGGCGCTCTAGCGGGCGGTGTTGCCACATTAATTGGATAATTTATTGCCACTTAATGCGTCGCGTACCACACCACACACTACACCACGCCACGCAGTACACACGACACTGTGATAACAGCTGATAAGTAACAACAGAATCTATCATCTGATAACGAATTCAGATCTTCCAGCCGGAAAGTCTTCTTAAAATATACTGTTTGATTTGACAGATACACATTGAACCATCAATTTAAAATGGGGGTTGCATGACGAAAAGGTAAAGCGACGGAAGCTTCAATATTTTGGTCACATGGAGTACCTCCAGCCTCCGGCAACTAATAATCGAATATCTGCGGGAACATGAGTGTTGTCAGGAGATAGTCTTGGCTGCAGACCTTGCATGATTGGTTCTGCTGCAGCACCGGCTCCTTGTAGCGGGTAGCGGACATGATGTGGACCAACCTTCACCGAGAAGAGCAATGTGAAGATGATGCGCAGCGAAATTCAGCTAAATCACGTGTGTTAACCGTGTTTATTAATCCGAGACTACCGGTACTAAAGACTAATTCGCGATTTATCGCCACACTGATCGGTGGAAAAGACCCTAAGCTTAAAAGCTGTGTCAGTCAGAAATAACGTTTCCAGCATTATTGCGCTGTAGGAACCAGCCAATCGCGAGTCGGACTCGCGCACTGAGGCTTCCGAGCAACGCAACTTACCTTTGCTCCTGTGCTTTGCTCTAACGAAAAGATAAACTAGATCTAGAGACCAACATAACTTTGCCATTATCAAAATGTTTTGTCCATACATCGACATACTCCTGATTAGTTTGTAATAATAATAATTTTTGGAGGGACGTAATTTCAAATTACCAGTTTTCGAACTTTTTTTTAACCTAGAGTCTTGCCAAACATGAGTCTAGGTCAACGGGAAGTACCGCATCTGCGGTTTGTACCGGGCATCGGCAGGAGAGCCTTCTTTTCTTGCTGAAGAGAACGTATTACTAAAGACTGTAGATTACTGTTTTGTCTTTGGTTGTGAACCCGATTTTTGTTATTATTAAATGCAAGTGGTACTAAGTAATACCGACTCGTGATCCTACAACTAAAATAAATTGGTTTGTTAGTTTTGTATCGGCTTCAAGTAGGCCTACGCGGGCAGCCTCCTGCGCAGCTGCGGCGGGAGACCACTTCGCACTCAATACAACGTCCGCTCATCACATTACATGTAACATTTACATATAGATAGCAAAAACATGTATCAATTTCAAATGTCCAAAATTAATTATACCGCAGCCCAAATCAAGTGTCTTATTTTGTAAACAAAAACTACCCTATCCTACTAACATTTTAAGCTGTTCTGTGATTGTTACACAGTTATTTTCACATTATTAGATCGGATTACTTTATTTTCACAATGATGAACAGGTTCGATGAATCAGTTCCTTCAGTGTTACATCACAACAGGTAATTAGACGATCATAGGTATTTGTTTACAAAAAAAGACTCTTGATTTGGGCTGTGGTATAGGTAAGGACATGATCATAAAGCCGTTATGTAAAGAATACGAAGGCTCTGGAGGCTAGAGCCTTCAGAACCTAACCCCCGTGCGGGATTCGTGGTCTCGAGCTTGTTTCGCTCGCTGCAGCCAAATGTGTCGGGCTTTCCTTTTATCTCTCAAACTTAAACCTTATTAAAAGCATTAACGATACACTCCAATAATAAATACGAGTGTCACGTCTTACGCTAATTAATAATTAGTAACTTTTTATATCTAGGTAACACGGTTTCAATATCTCTAGTTGAAAATAAATATCTGGAGTCTGGACCTTCAAGGCAGGACTTCAAGACTCCTGCGCCAGTGCTGTTAGCCATAAACAGGACTTAAAAGTTATGCTACTAACAAAACACAGTTTAAGTGATGTTAAACTAGATTTATGGCTAACAGTACTGAAGGCGCTGAAAAGTAATAAAAATTGTTCATGACTTACAGGTAAGTTTGTGTGACGTCAGTACCCAGGCACCTCCTGAGGGTATCACTGCACCAGGCTGTGCTGTCAATGCACACGTCACTGCGGTCACGGTACAGGTCCCGCCGGCACTGGACTACTGACTATAGACTAGATATCGGATAAGATAACGCGATGCGCGAGATATGCGTCTGCCTGTTGCGGGGCGCGCGCGAGCACTGGGGGCGCGGGGCCCCAGGGGCGGCGGGGGCGTAGGGGGGGCGGGGGTGTGAGGCGAGCCCCCATTGGTCGGCCGCGAGGGGGCGGGGCCGCGCTCGGGAAATGCGCTTTCCATTGTTGTTTTGGGCGATACATCGCGTTTTTGTTGGGGCGAGCGACGGAGGGCGTTTGCGTTTGTGGCTTTTTGTAATACTAATCGTTCCTTATGCCGACGGGAACTGGGAAGTTAACTATAGTTAATATCACAGACCACTTACCCCATATACCAGGAGGACCTCGGTACTTGGTCGGTCCGACTCGCACTTGGCCGATTTTTAGTTCAGTTCTAAAACGATGAAGAAAACATCAATAAACTTTACTTAATGCTTGGGACTCACATCTGCTCTCCCCATTTGTTTCTCATTCTAGCGATAAGAATACACAGCCCACTTCCCCCCTAGTCCTGTACCGGGAGGGCCCGTGTCTGCCGGCACATGAGCGCAACATTGCCTAGCGACACGTGTAACATAGAGATATTACGGACATGGACGTATCTTTTTAATACGGCACCCCTGTTCTGCTTCGTCTCTATGCGCTCATCGTTGACATAATTTTTCGCTTGCAAATGACAATGCCAGATTCTGCCCTACCATCAACCGCAAGTTGTACAAGTTAACGAATAAATTTAAAAATATCTCCGTTTTTTATTAAATTTATGGGTTTAAAATAAAGTTTTGTACAAGTTGCGATTCGAAAAAAACAGCTAAATTAAGAATTCAGAAAATAGTAAGAAATCGAAGCGATTTATTCATTGTTTTTGTTATTCGTCTATTGGAGTTGCGAGAGTAGTAGAAAATGATACTGATTATGATTATGCAATATGAAACCTGTAATAAGTCCCCAACAAAATGATAGGTACAGCTTAAATGGTCACGTAGTTTTGTAGGTGGGGCAAAGCTCCATTGAAATGTGACAATGTCTTTTGTTTCGTTTTCATGTCTATTGGGTAAGTGGTCTGTGACTTAATATTGTTATTGCGTAAATTGACTGAGCCTCAGGACAGTGATAGTTGGACAAAGAGACGTTTGACCAGCAGTGGGGACTTATGATCATGAGGAAATTAAATCTGAATTTAAACTCGGCACAAGCCAAGATTTTTGGCCCGAGTTGCCAACTAGCAGTATTTTCAATATTAAAATTAGCACCGAATAGTAGAGATTCATTCCCTTTTTGACCAAACATAATTAGTATGGAGTTAGTAACAGGTGACGTCACGTCGTGCTAACAGATACCTACCCAATTATCAGATTTAATTAATGAAAATAATATAATTTTTAATCGTTTCTCCTATTTCTTAAAAGTTTTTAATACTTATCTAATTTTAGGTGCCTCAAAAGGATAAAGGAACCCTTATAGGATCACTTTATTGTCCGTCTGTCTGTCAAGACCTATATCTCAGAAACGCGTGGACGTATCAAGTTGAAATTAATACTAAATACTCAAGTCTGCAACTTCATGCAGCTGTGAAAATAAGCAACCTTCTACGTTAACGCAATCAAAAGATATGGCCATTCATGTCGAATTTTGGTGCATATTTGTATGAAAATGCAAGAAAACCAAAACCTATAGGGTACTTCCCGTTGACCTAGAATCATGAAATTTGGCAAGAAGCTAGGTCTTACAGCACACTGCAAAAGTAAAGGAAAAAATCCGAAAAATGTAAACTTGAAATCACATCCCTCAATTTTTTTTTGTTATTACATGCTTATATTTGCAGATAATCAACTAATCAGGAGTATGTCGATGTATAGACATAATATTTTGATAATGGCAAAGATAAGTTGGTGTCTGAATCTAGTTGTATCATTTCGTCAGAGCAAAGTTACGGGGTTAAGTTGCGTTGCGCGGAAGCCTCGGGGCGCGAGGCAGACTGCACTTGGCCGCTTTTTTAACACGTTTTTATTACTTATCCAATTTTTTATATCAACACGCTCGAGTATGACTTATATTAATGTTCAGTGCCCGGGATGAAGGTACTTACCTGCGAATAATTTTGGAAATGCAAGTTTAATTATTATTTGCTTATAGGTAACGGATAAACATAGCGCCCGGTGTCGATAAACGCGACTTAAAGTCAAGCAGAAGTTAAAGGCAATTTTTTTTGTTGGATTTTTTCCCTCTATCTGTGATTTCAAATAGCTTACTAGGTCTGTTTGTGTTGCTGCTATTCATAAACCTTCCTTTAAATCGTGTTGCTATTCCTTTCACACTTCGTTAAAAAGGTTAAGATAGAAAGGGACAGGGTGTCTAAACGGTGGCGTAACTCTAAATCATGTTTATGAATAGCAGCCTCTGTCAATAGCACTATGAAATGTTTACCTGGCTATGAATGGACGATAACTAGATTAGTATAAAAAAATCGCCATACAAAATCTACGGTTCATTAACTGTCAAATTAAGCCGCTGTTTAGTAGTTTTTATCGCTACAAGACCTCGAGTCATAAATTGCAAGTATAGTAGGTAGATATGTAGAAATCTAGATAGGTAAGTAAGTACTAGGCTCTCTTGGGAATGGCGGGACACGACGACGGTTGCAAAATTATTTGATAATTTTTATTATAATGTCTACAGGGACTATTTTGTGTTTAATATCACCTTAAATTAATCAGAAAATGTTCGCGAATGACAGTACGGTGAAGTTATTGGATAATTTGAGCAAGATCTGAAGTTTCAAGCTTTTATCAAGAGTCCCGCTACGAGCTCGGGAGTGAACGTGACTGTCGAGCTGCTTCGTCCGGAGTGATGACGCTACGGCGTCTCCTCTGGATGAAGATAGAAGACTATTGAATTTTCTGTAACATGACATTGGCAAATGACGAACTGTCGAGTCCATTAATAAAATAAATAGTTGAGTACTAAGCGCGCTAGAGTGTGAACTTGCAAAAAGTGCATTATCGGTCCATAGTGAGTCCGTCCGTAGAGTGCGCGCGCGCCGCATTTGAATAATGAGTACAGGCACTACATCGTGTACACACTTAAGGTAATTAAGTGCTTGTAAGTGGCCGGAGACATGCACAGCCTGGCGGTCAGTGGCCGCGGCCAGACCAGGGGTTGGAAAGGACAGGGTTCAATCCTGGACTTGCACGGGACACAACTGGCGAATATTTTAATATTAAATAAAGAAAATTGTTGTTAGGTCCGGGATTCGAACCAGGCACCTCTTGACATACTTAGCCGTCACTCTAGCTAAGCAATAATTACCTACAAGAAATATTAAATTGGAATCTTAATATTCTGTTATTTTATCCCACAATGTAATCCTGAATCAGAATTTCCAAAATTAATATATTTTTATTTTTATTTAATTATTAAATAAACCTACAATATAATACAATAAATGACTACATGACTATTTAATATTGCTCAACAAGCTACCTATTTACCTACCTACGCTGAATTCTCTATAGGTTGTCTGGAAGAGATCGCTTTGAGCGATAAGACCGCCAATTGTAATACTAGTAACTATGTTAGCCTATTTCTTTTGTGTAATTCTTTTTTTGCAATAAATAATAGTATTTATCTTATCTTATGACAGATTATTCAAAAATTCTTGACAATTAAATATATCGTGTACCCTAAGCTACCTACGTAAAATAATTTTTACAATCGCTCAAGTAAATAGTCTTTTTAAAAATATCAACCTATTGAGGCCCCTGTATTCTTCTCTCAGTACACTCGAATAACATTACCCTCTTTCATCAATAGGGTAATACAACAGTTGCCCATATAATACAGTAGGTACAGTCATCACGGTCTGATTGTATTATTCCGGACACAACAATAAGATATAATAAAACAAGCGGTCGCTGGGACAAGGAATGTTGTCGCCGGCGCCCGACGCATTAGTGAGTGCGAGCCCCCTGCCCCACCGGCCCCCAGCCCCCTAACCCGGGGGCACAGGGGGGCATGGTATCAATTAAACCAACCCGGGCTTTTGATGATGAATGAATGGCCGACTGTACTTTTTTACTAACTCCCGTGATCATGATGAGAATATGTAATATATGAAATTATTTCTTGGATATTCCAATTTACGTTATGGTGGCTTTATTTATTTATTTTTTATTTTTATTTAAACTTCTACACATTGTGTACAAAAGGCGAGCTTAATGCCTTGCGGCATTATCTACCAGCTGACCTTTGGGCATGCGGAGAAAGCAGAGGCAGGTGTAATAATAATAAGATACGAGTAAGATAACACAATTTAAACTAAAAATAATTCCCACGTAAGGTCAAAATATACTTATTATAGATAACAAAACAACATACTTACTTACAAATAAACCTCAATACATACTGAGCATAATATAAGATAAACAAATTTACAATATCATAATATACATACATACACATATAGTATACCTACATACAATATATAATTTAACACTAACATAATACTTATAAAATTAATAATGAAGATTACCTACAATAATTAAACATACCTACATGGCTTTCCTATGGGAGAAACTACATTGCGCTCGTTGATGTCTTTAATATGGGAGAAGCTACATTGCACTGATAGCTTGTCCCATAGAAAAGACATCAACGAGGGCAATGTAACTTGACCCATAGGAAATCTGATAATAAGAAGTGGCGTCACGGCTTACAATCATAGGTACATTACACTACTAAAAAGTATTTTTTAAAGTTCATTTTGCCGTAAAGCGACGAAGCACGACTGTGACCATGAATATCCTATAATGGTGGCACTTCACTTGGCTATTCGTATTCGCTATTGGACGTTTGTCGTATTTGTCAAATACTTGACGTACATACAAATAAGACGAATATTTTGTCAAGCATACCAACCACACATGGCAATTATGACAAATACGCAAATACGAATATCCAAGTAACGCCACCATTATAGGATATTCATGGTCACAGTCGTGCTTCGTCGCTTGTCGGCAAAATGAACTTTAAAAAATACTTTTTAGTAGTGTAGTATGTATGATTGTAAGACGTGACACCACTTCTTTATTATCAGATTTCCTATGGGCGGGTTACATTGCCCTCGTTGATGTCTTTTCTATGGGACAAGCTATCAGTGCAATGTAGCTTCTCCCATAGGAAAGACATCAACGAGCGCAATGTAGCTTCTCCCATAGGAAAGACATCAACGAGCACAATGTAGCTTCTCCCATAGGAAAGACATCAACGAGCGCAATGTAGCCTCTCCCATAGGAAAGACATCAACGAGCGCAATGTAGCTTCTCCCATAGGAAAGACATCAACGAGCGCAATGTAGCTGCTCCCATAGGAGAGACATCAACGAGCGCAATGTAGCTGCTCCCATAGGAGAGACATCAACGAGCGCAACGTAGCTTCTCCCATAGGAAAGACATCAACGAGCACAATGTAGCTTCTCCCATAGGAAAGACATCAACGAGCGCAATGTAGCCTCTCCCATAGGAAAGACATCAACGAGCGCAATGTAGCTTCTCCCATAGGAAAGACATCAACGAGCGCAATGTAGCTGCTCCCATAGGAGAGACATCAACGAGCGCAATGTAGCTGCTCCCATAGGAGAGACATCAACGAGCGCAACGTAGCTTCTCCCATAGGAAAGACATCAACGAGCGCAATCGATAGAGACAACCCCAACTAATTAGCAACTCTGCAATACAAGGCAGTGTGACGTATGTCCTACTTCTACTTATTACTGCTGACTTGTATGGCTTAGGAATGCTAGTTTGAAGGGTTGGTCGCCCTTAACCCCCGCCCGAAGCCCTCAGACATATTATAGCCTCACGACAACTGCTGCTGAGATAAAGCGACATAGAGGGAACTGACTTTTCAAGGCACATATTGCCGCAGATGAAAATATCTCTAGCGGTCATCCATCCAGGTACGGACAACAGCAGATGAATGGTAACTTGCAGTACGATTTCAACTCTTACGACGCAGATAATAAGAACTACCCAAAGTCCAAAGTGTTCACTTGATATTGATAGTACAGACAACGTTGCTTAACTTGCACTATTGTTTTCCGTCTACATTACGAGTCCTTCACTACATTAGGTAAGATACAATGCAGTTACATATGTTTCATATCGAATGTGACGTGCGTTGGCTAAATACAACAGGCAGAGCTGTCGTCCGGCCGGAGAGATAATAGCTGCTCCATCGAGTCGGTGTCGCCATCTATACGGCCGGCCGATTAACTGCGTATCGCCCCCCGCGTGCCGCCGCCCGCACCCGCCCGTACGCTGAGCACTCAGCCAGCTGATGTATTAGTTGCGGGCTCGCCAACAAGATGGCGCCACGGGTAACAGGACGGACACATTGGTCTGTTATATTATTTTTTAACATCTGGGATGATAGTAATCTGCAATAATTGAACCATAGTAAACTTATTGAGGAATACATAGGTACTTTAAAACATACTAAAATGACTTGCAAATTACCCAGATACGTAAAAAATATATTTCGCTCATAGACTAGACGGGAGTTTTGCTAAGTTTTGAGATTTGATTTTTTTAAATATTACATTTGAGACTTGAATTTTTGACAAAAATTGCATTTAATTATTTTTAGCATATAGGTAGGTACGGTGGAAGACAGAGAAAGGTGTACAGGAGAGTTTTTAAGGTTGAGATTTTCTCAAAAACTACTTGACCTATTGCAAAAATTCTTTCACTGTTTGATAGATAAAAGTCACAACAATGTAACTTTAAAAGAATTATTAAAATCGGTCCAGTAGTTTTTGAGAAAATCTCAACCTTATTGAGGCCCCCTGTATACTTATGTCTGTCTTCGACTGTACTTTCTATATTTACAAAGTACACAATTTAATATGTTGGAAAATTATTTGTTTATATTTTAGTTCTTGTGCCTAGCACATAGAGGGCAGCACTTGTAATGTGTGCTTTAGCCGCGTGCGGAGAGGGGGAGGGGCTTCTTATCTATGTGTCGCAGATAACATGAACGGAATCGTGAATCCGGCGAAAGCACATCAAGTGTGATAGCGGACTTTGAACCGTCCTTGTGACGAATAAGCCGTGGCCCAGAACATGCGGCCCTCAGGCGGAGCGTAGAGCACAGTCGACTCTACAATACTAAGTAGTTTTATATGTAGGTACATTATCCTGTTTCTTAATTATACTCTACTTTTGAAGGTATGAAAATTGCTGACTAAATTCATTGATCTCCTATAAACATCTAGATACACAAAGGTCTTACTAAAACAAGGTAAAAAAACGTCCAAAATGGACCCTTATCCATTGTTAACGTCCAAATAATGTCCAATAAAGCAAATGATCCGTTCATCCGTTTGGACCTTCTTTGCGCTCGGACATTTTTAGAAGGCAGACTGTGTATCTAGTTGTTTATAGGAGATCAATGACTAGATTGGAATTATGGCACATGATTTATATAGGACTCATTGATATACAATTAAGAAAGATTTAATTTTTATGCACTATGCCATGCTCGGCGAACAAATTATAAGATGACTTGAACCTGCGACCCTGTCATTGCGACCTGTGGTGGCTCAGTTGGTAAGAGAGTGTCACGGAGTACAAGGTCGCAGGCTCAAGTTCTGCTCACGGCATGAAAGAAAGGTCAATTCAAAAATAAATAACATTGATCTCCTATAAACAACTAGATTGTCACAGTCTGCCTTCTAAAAATGTCCGAGCGCAAAGAAGGTCCAAACGGATGAATGGACCCTCGTTTGCTTTATTGGACATTATTTGGACGTTAACAATCGACCCTTATTTGGACATTTTTTAAATTGTTTTAGTAAGACCTTTGTGTATCTATTTGTTTATAGGAGATCTATGGTCCATAAAGAGCATTGTAACATTTTAATGTTAAATATATGAACATCTGTATTATAACTTATGGAATGCAATAAATATATTGAGTATATTTTTTTTATATCAATTAAGAAAGTATGATTTCCATTTATCCGAACTTTGTAACTTTTCAATAATAAATATAAAAAGTTACAAACCAAGGTGACAACTGTTGGTGACTAAACCAAAGTCGCTCATATTTCTACACCATATGTAGCGATGGTGATGGGTGGCGTGGGACCCGGGGATCCTTAGTGTATTACCCGGGGAGACCCGGGACACTACAGGCAGTGTCAGGGGTAAGATAGCATTCCCGTGAGACAATGTGGACACCAGTGGTGTCACAGGGAATATGATACTACCGCCTGTTGAATCAGAAAAAGGACAAAATGCAAAATTTTCTCTATCTTAACTATTGTTAGATAAGTACTGCTATCAGTTAACTGTTACTTACCTAATATTGTAATTTAACTGTTACGTAACACGGGCGGGGGTGGTGCGGGGCGGCGGAGGGCGGAGGGGTGTAATAACTGTATCCAGTGTGTTGCACATTGTTTATTTTGTCATCCACATTGTAAGTACTTATACTCTATATTTACACAACAGCTCATTGCTCTACGAGACGATATCTGTCACACACACATACACACACAACAGTAATACTTACACGCACGCACACTTTGTTCTTTACAATTAATTACAAAATTACGCTAAGTATTTATAACTAGATAGTACAGTCGAAGACAGAGATAAGTATACAGGGGGTCGCAATAAGGTTGAGATTTTCTCAAAAACTACTGGACCGAATTTAATAATTCTTTTACAGTTACATAGTTTTAACTTAATCTATGAAACAGTGAAAGAATTTTTGCAATAGGTCCAGTAGTTTTTGAGATAATCTACTATAAAAATCTAATCAACTTTAAAAACTCTCCTGTACACCTTTCTCTGTGTTCCACCGTACTAATGTGTCGGCACACAGTAATTACTAATTATTTATAATAAATAATAAATTCGTCTCCCACTCCGGTACGGAGTGTACCTACACTTATTACTATATTGTCCTATTTAGGCATTGATCTCCTATAAACAACTAGATACACAAATGTTACTAAAACAATTTAAAAACGTCCCAATAAGTGTCCATTGTTAACGTCCAAATAATGTCCAATAATGCAAATGAGTCCATTCATCCGTTTGGACCTTCTTTGCGCTCGGACATTTTTAGAAGGCAGACTGTGTATCTAGTTGTTTATAGGAGATCAATGTATTTATGTATTGCATTGCACAGGCTGTGGCGGGACTCGGCCGACGACACCGGGCGCTACCGCGGGTTGAGTGGCGAACCATTGTTACGGAACCATTGTTGTCGGCTACTTGATTAATTCACCTATGGATTTTTAGGGTTCCGTGCCTCAAAAGGAAAAAAAGGAACCCTTATAGGATCAAAACTATAGATATAGAGCCATTACTACAAATTATTATATATATACGGATATCACTCACTTATATTGTTGAAGTCGGCAGTTTCGACCGATTTAGATGGTCTTTTTCAAGGTGAGCGCGCCACGTCCGCGTCGCCGGTGACGTTTCTTCGCGCACTGCGGATGAGCGCCCTCTGTGCGCGCTCCGAGATAACTTATCCCGTCGCCGCCGACGGTGCGTTCGATGGCTGTAGCTGGATTCGTTGATCGATCTCACTTGTCGACTGGTCTAATTGCCGACTTTAACAATATAAGTGAGTGATATCCGTTTATATATAATAACTTATAGGATCACTTTGTTGTCCGTCTGTCAAGACCTATATCTCAGAAACGCGTGAAATTAACACCCAATACTCAGGTCTGCAACCTCATGAAGCCGTGAAAAAATCAACCTTCTACGTTAACGCAATCAAAAGATATGGCCGTTTATGTCGAATTTTGGCGCATATTTGTATGAAAACGCTAAAACTCAAAACATATATATATATATATATATATATATAGGGTACTTCCCGTTGACCTAGAATCATGAAATTTGGCAAGAACCTAGGTCTTACAGCATAAGTAAAGGAAAAAATCCGAAAACTGTAAATTTGAAATTATATCCATCCCAATTTTTTTGTTTGTTGTTTTAGTTGGTCTCTAAATCTAGTTTACCTTTTCGTTAAGCAAAGTTACGGGGTTAAGTTGCATGAAAGCCTCAGTGCGCGAGGCAGACTCGCACTAGGCCGGTTTTTATTTGTTAAATTCTAAGGCTTCGTGTCACTATTTTACATCAGTTGTTACTTTACAATTACAACACTGCAGTGCGGGGGCCGAATCCTCCGAATCCTGTACATTGTGTTCCAGTCTCTATGTGACGTCACAGCACCGCCCGTGCTAGGCTTTGGTTGACCCGTAGTATTGGTTGGGCCGCGGGCGGTGCTAGGGCGGCCGGTACTGCGAGGGCGGGCGCTCTAGCGCGGGTAGCCTGAGGGACACACGACATCAGTAAGGTAACACGTAGTGATAATAAATGATAATAAAATACAACTATTCACCATAAGAGGTCGGTGGCTCAGTGGTTGGGTCAATGGACTTGCGATACGGAGGTCCTAGGTTCGATTCACAGCCAGGGCAGCCATGTACCAATGAGTTATCCTCGGTGTTTTCGACGGAAAAACTTACGTACATTTACCGAGTGCTCTCAAAACGGTGAAGGAAAAACATCGTGATGAAACCTGCATGCCGTAGAAGAAAAAATCTAAGGCATGTGAAATACGCCAATCCGCAGTGTGCCCGCGTGGTGGAACGTGGTGCCAGCTCCCTCGATGTAAGCATGTGGCAGTGGGACATATAAATAGACTGATGATGATGATGATTCACCATAACACAAGTACAAATCAATTGTTATTAAATACAATGTAAGGCCCGTATTAATAGTCTCAGCTCAAACCCGTTCTCAAGAGCGAATTCTGCTGATACACTCCCAAGACGTGATCACCATCTCAAGTATGTCAAGTCGCAGTTCGGCTGCAATCAGCAAATACGTTCTCAAGTGTGAGATTGACAGTTCTCAAAAGAATCGAGTTTTGTTTATTAATATGGCGTTACTCACGTGATACCCGATTCCTAAACGCGCACCTAAGTTACGTTTATTAATAGGAACGCCATCTTGAGGTCGTTCTCAAGATTGACTTTTGAGGTGAGAGTGATTTATTAACACGGGCCTGTATAAAGATGAACGGGTCAGGGCCTCGGCGAGAGCTGATTATGTTGTCTTGGTAACAATAGTAGCTAGGACTAGGTACTTGTAGTTAGAGTAGTGACGTCACGATAGAAATGAGGACTTAAACATACTTCAAGCCACCTTCACCGCCGACAGAGCAGTCAAACCAATGCGATTTTCATACAAAAAACGCAAAATTTGTATGAAAATCGTTGTGGAATTCAAAACCAGTGGTTAATTAGTAACAGCAACACCAAAAACCCATAGATACAGACAAGGTAGACATAAAAGGAAGGCGCCTGCCGAGGCCCCGCTCCTGAGGGTGACCGCGAATTGGACGCTATACATTGCTGCCAATATTCTTGCATGTTTTTATGACCGACAGCCAAATGCAGCAAGCACAGCCCACTTCCCCCCTAGCCCTGTACCGGGAGGGCCCGTGTCTGCTCGCACATGAGCGCAACATTGCCTAGCGACACGTGACACATAGAGATAGTATCGACATGGACGCAGCTCTTTAATACGGCACCAGTGGCCCCCGCTTCGTCTCTATGCGCTCGTCGATGACAGAATGGGTCGCTTGCAAATGACAATGACAGATTCTGCCCCACCATCAACCGCAAGTTGTACAAGATAACGAATAAATGTAAGAGTATCTCAGTTTTTTTTATTAAATATATTGGTTTAAATTAAAGTTATGTACTAGTTGCGAGTCAAAAAAAACAGCTTAATTAAGAATTCAGAAAATAGTATCGAAGCGAATTATTCATTGTTTTTGTTATTCTTCTATAGGAGTTGCGAGAGTAGTAGAAAATGATACTGATTATGATTATGCAATATGAAACCTGTAATAAGCCCCCAACAAAATGATAGGTACAGCTTAAATGGTCACGTACTTTTGTAAGTGGGGCAACGCTCCATTGAAATGTTGCAATGTCTTTTGTAACGATTTCATGTCTATTGGGTAAGTGGTATGTGCCAGCAATGTATATCGTCCAAGTGTTTACGATTGAAGTCGCGGTCGGTCCTCTATCCCGCGGCCCCGGCCCGGGTGCTGCGCGGCCCCGGCCCGGGTGCTGCGCGGCCCCGGCCCGGGTGCTGCGCGGCCCCGGCCCGGGTGCTGCGCGGCCCCGGCCCGGGTGCTGCGCGGCCCCGGCCCGGGTGCTGCGCGGCCCCGGCCCGGGTGCTGCGCGGCCCCGGCCCGGGTGCTGCGCGGCCCCGGCCCGGGTGCTGCGCGGCCCCGGCCCGGGTGCTGTGCGGCCCCGGCCCGGGTTGTGCGGCCCCGGCCCGGGTTGTGCGGCCCCGGCCTACCCCTGTTGTACTCACATGTTGTGCATGTGCCTGTGCCCCCCCTGCAGCAGCAGCACGCCCCCCGACGCGCCCTCCACCGCCGCGTACAGCGGGGGCAGCACGCGGCCCGCACCGCCCCCGGCACCGCCCCCAGCACCGCCCCCGGCACCACCCCCGGCACCGCCCCCGCCGGACAACAGACCCGCCTCCGCTGGGACCACACACCACACAGTTACACACGACGGACACAACACACGACACACAGCTGCAGACGACGCACACATTTCATTTTCAGTTCTCAACACATCTGTTAGAATTACATCGCTCAATTTTAAAATAGGTAATCTAGAAACTAGAAAATCAAAATCGAAATAAATAAAAAATACGGCCAGTATCTACTCATATTGGGCAAAAAACTTACGTCAGCATATTGTTCGTTGTATTGAGACATGAAAATAATTTAACAACTCATACGAAGTCCAAATCAAATGTCATATTTTGTAAACAAAAACTACTAACATAAAGCCTAACACATACACAGGCTACCTGTCGATAGACTGGCCGCAAGCCGCAGGCAGGCCGTCCGTGTATGTGTCAGGCTTTAAGCTTTTATATTGCATAGTTATTTTCACATTACTAGATCGGATAACTTTATTTTCACAATGATGAACAGGTTCAATCATTCAGTCCGTTCAGTATTACACCACAGCAGGTATTAAGACGATCATATTTGTTTACAAAATAAAGCACTTGATTTGGGTTTCGGTACAGCTGTGTTTGCATCGCCCGCCCCGTTCTGTGGGCCACGCACGTCACAGCACACTCGCCCCGCCTCGCCACGCGCTCACAGCGCTTCTTGCTGTGCTGAGCGCGTGCCTGCTGCGCTCAGGTCCCTGAGGTCGCTCTCACCTGCCAGCGGTCCCCCGCCGCCGCCCCCGGCCCCGCCTGCGCGCGCCACCCCCCCGTGCCCGCCCATGCTCTTGGGCTTGCGCTTGCGCGTCTGGATGCCGTCCTTCTTCATGCTCAGCGGACGGTTCACCTGGGACACACAGCACATGCTAAAGGTAAATTAAGATCTTCACAAAATGCCACCATATTGACGTGAATTGTAGGCAATGCCTCGGCGATTGGCTGTGATTGGTTTAGCTGAACACACGGCTAGTATCGAAGGAATATAATACGTTGAATGAAGCACACGAGCTAACCTAACCAAATTACTTTGACAGTCGTTAACGCTAGAAGAATGGCAAGAAGCATGCACGGAATTAAGAGTAAATGTCACAGAGACAAAGAATCTTTCTAATCTGCTGGCGTTCCCGAAAATTACAGGCCAGCTCCTTGGCAAGCCTATCATTGGGCAAGGATAACAGAGTTTGCTTATTTATTTTGTTTTGTATCCAACATTGTCGCTTTGTGTTGTTGTTCCAGTATCACATGGTATCGTATGGTATCGTGTGGTATCTCGGCGGCGGCGGCGGCGGCAATCGCAGCCACGTGGCGCGTATCATCCTTTAAACACGCGTATCTGCCCCACGAGGAGATAATTGATAAAAGATTATTTATCTCATTATGAATATTCGTGGCCGCGATGATAATTCTCTATCAGTCGGTAGCCCCGCGTTTATCTCGCGAGATTAGATGAGACCCTGTGTTTTGATTTTTTATACAGACCCAATATTTGCTGAGGAGTTCCCTGATAAGTGCGATTAGATACCCGCGGCCGATACCCCGCTACGGGGGCCTAGCTATGTGCGGTGACACGTACGTTGTGCAGCTTGTAGTAGAGGCCGCACGCGTTGCAGACGGGCTCGCCGTTGTTGTTGCGGCGCCACAGCGTGGTGTTGGAGGTGCGGCAGTTGGCGCACGTCACGCCCACGCGACGGTTGCCGTTGCTCGGCTGAGGGCAGGACACGAGGATGAGGAACAAACAATGAGATAGGCATTATGCTCAAATCTAATGCTTGGAATGGCAACATTGCTTTCACAAAACTTTGAAAATAGCGCCAGGAGCAATGCATGAAAAGATTCGCACTAAATGCTCTGTAATGGCGGTTGATCATGCTGTCACCGGGATATCTCGTGGTGGGATTACGGGGAATATGGATGGATGAGTCACGCGAAGTGGTAGGTTGGATGTGAATAGTGTTGAATGCTGAGGCCTGTGTCCAGCAGTGGACTGACGATGACCGTCTTTTCATTTCTAACTTCGTGTGAAAAGTATGGGCATTGAGGTATACCCTCTCTACCCGGGCATGAGCTCGCCGGTGGGATTGAACCCGCTTGGGATGGGGATTTGTGGGAGTTGGGGTTGGAACTGATCCATGACGAAGGATGAACAAATATCAGTCACTTGGTAGTAGTTATTATTATTTGGTAAGGACAGCACGATGATGGGATCGCTATGAACCTCGGGACAGATAGTGCTGATGTCTTTATTGAGGTGTGTTTATGTGTGATGTGTTTGTTGCTGACCAGCGCCTGCTGCGGCTTCGCCTTGTGTCCCTTGAGCGGCGGTCGGTTGACGCCGTTGATGCGCGTGTAGAGTCCGCACGCGTTGCACAGGTAGTGTCCGGTGCCGTCGCGGCGCCACAGCGGCGTGGTGGCGGCGGCGCAGTTGACGCACTCCTTCACCTCGCCCAGCCCCGCCATGCCTGCGGACCACACTGCGACACGTCACACACATTCAGACACCTGACGACGCGAGGTAGCGACAAGCATACTGCACTGTTACAGGGACACACTTGGGCCAATAATCTTAGACAGTTCTCAGTTCTGAGTTGATGAGCCGCTCGTCAGTCGTTCCGAATTTCCGGCGATAAAGAAAAAGTATTGGGACGAGCCTGGAGTACGATATTAATATCACGAAATCTAATGTATTTTAGATTAGTTCTGTAGTAATTTATGTCAGGAATGAAAGTGGGAGATGCGACTACAAGATGGTTTGATTTAAGTATGTACGTCGCTGACAAAATGGAAATTTTAGGACGAAAGTTGCTTGAAAATTGATTAGGCCAGATGCCATTGAGAGGTGAATCGCGACTGACCTGGATCGAAGCCGTCGTCAATGGGCATGAGGTTGTGCTGCGGCCACCCCTGCGCCGGCTGCGCGTACCCCTCCACCAGCAGCCCGCCCTCGTAGCCGGACACGGGCACGTACTCCACGGGCGCGGGCAGGTAGTGCTCGCCCGACACCTTGTACTGCACGCCCGCGCCCCCCGGGCCCGTCGCCGCGTACAGCGTCACCTGCGCCCCGCCCCCGCCCCCGCCGGCACCCCCGCCCGCCCCCGGGCTGCCGGGCGCGTCGTACCCGCCCGCCGCCGAGTAGTGCGCGCGCCCGCCCAGCGAGGAGGACGACAGCGTGGGGTCGCTGCGGTACAGCAGCTGGCCGGGCGGGGACTCGTCGCCCCGGGGCCCGCCCCCAGCGCCCACACCCCCGCCCCCGTACAGCGTGAGCAGCTCCTTGCCCCCGGCGTACGCGGCGTACGGCTGCGCGGCGGCGTACTGCGGGCTCTGCGGCGCGGCGTACGCGTAGCCCCCGCCGTGCAGCGCCGCCACGGGCTGCAGGCTGGCGTACGTGCCGCGCTCGTCCGCGCGCGACTCGTACTTCACCGCCTGGTACTGCTGCTGCTGGCCCAGCGCGCCCCCCGCCCCGCCCCCGCCGGCGGACAGCTCCAGCGCGCCCGCCGCCGCCGCGTGCTCGGCCAGCGCGGCGTACTGGCGCGCCTCGGCCTCGCCCGCGTACACCGCCTCGCCCCCGGCGCCCGCCCCGGCGTGCTCCTCCCCGGCGCCCTCCTGCGCCACGATGACGTGATGCTGGGCGCCCCCGTAGCGCAGCGCCAGGCCGCGGCCGTACGGGGCGCGCGGCGCGGCGCGGGCGTACGCCCCGGGCGCGCCGGGCGGGGGAGGAGGCGGGGGCGGCGGGGCGTGCTGCCCCCCCGCGCGGCGCTCCCCCTGGCCGGGGGCGGGCGAGGCGGGGGGGCGGTACGGCTCCTGCTTGAAGGCGAGGTAGCGCGCGGTGTCGTCGGCCGCCAGCCGCAGCCGCTCGTCCTCGTAGTGCTGCAGGGCGCGCTCGTCCTCCAGCTTGGCGGCGTAGTGCTCGTGCTGGTGGTCCTCGGGCGCCGCGTGCTCGGGGGGCTCGTCCTTCACGTCGTCGGGCGGGAGCTCGTCCTCTGTGATGTGTCCGGCGGCGGTGATGGTGCGCAGGGCGCGGCGCTGGATCACGCTCTGCGGCGCCTCGAGCGCGCCCGCCGCCTCGTGATTATGCTGCGCCTCATGCGCGTGCTGTGCCTCGTGCGCGTGCTGTGCCTCGTGATGCGCATGCTGTGCCTCGTGCGCGTGCTGCGCCTCGTGCCCCTGGTGCGGGTCGTGGTGCGGCCGGTCGTCCTCGTCCTCCGGCTGGTGCTCGCTCTTGACGCTGGGCTCGTCCTGGTGCTCGTCCTGGTGCTGTGGCTGCTGTGCGCTCTCCATGTTCGGACTGAAACAAACGGCTCGCTGAACACAGTGCAGGACGGCAATAGACAGCACTACACATAACATCGTGGAATGTACTCATCCTATGAAATTCGTTATCAGATTTAAAAAAAAATTGGACATTGAAAATTAAAATTTTACATATTCATATTTGAAATGGATCTGAACGCTTCCATCCATCATATTTGGTCGATCGCAGAATGTGTCAGCCTCGGTCCATGTTCACGGCACAGGGAGCTACTAAAATAACGTGACTCACCGCCGAAGCAGAAGTTGTGCACGATGGCAACAATGACAATGCCAGATTCTGGCCCACCATCAACCGCAAGTTGTACAAGATAACGAGTAAATGTAAAAATATCTCCGTTTTTAATTAAAATTATTGGTTTAAAATAAAGTTTTGTACAAGTTGCAATTCGAAAAAAATTTAGTAAGAAATCGAAGCGAATTATTCATTGTTTTTGTTATTCTTCTATAAGAGTTGCGAGAGTAGTAGAAAAAGATACTGATTATGATTATGCAATATGAAACCTGTAATAGGTCCTCTACAAAATGATAGGCACAGCTTAAATGGTCACGTAGTTTTGTAGGTGGGGCAAAGCTCCATTGAAATGTGGCAATGTCATTTTGCCTCAACATTGCGACCCGAATGGTCCTCAATATCGCTCATGTCCATAACCGTGTGTGAGCGAGTGTGCGTGTGTGCGGCGCCAGGCCCCGCGCGGGGGGGGGTCCGGACATACGTGTCCGGCTGGTGGCCGGAAGGGCCGGTGTGTGCGGCGGGCCCGGACCGGCGCCGGCGCGGTACCCGAGTGGACTGTGGCCAACCCAACCGGCCGCGACTAAGCCACTCACCACCCACACTACTACCGCACTCAGCGATCACACACAATAGCTTCCACCAGCTGGACCACGGGCAATAACCCAAAACAACTACTGCACTATATAGACTCAATTTGTCTTAGATGATTACATGGGATCAAGGAACAAAATTCGGCAGTAAAGTTGTCATATTTTTTATACCTCACATTTAAAAGTTAACTTTCGCGTAACATGACGCAGTTACATTCTAAGGGAGCTGTCATCGAGAAAATAAATGATTGGACAGAGTATAAGCGGTCTGTTGCGCTGCGCAGCTCATATACCAAAGTACACAATATTAACTGCAATAAATATTTGAATTCGTTGTTACGGAAGTAAATATCCTTATAACGTGAACCCTAAATATCCTGAGTGGAAGTAACCTCAATATGGCGAGCGGTGTTTGTCGCTACACCCCCCCGGCCCCTGGGCGCGTGGTCCGTGGCAAAGTGTGCTCTATGCCGTGGGCGTAAGGCCCATGTAGCGCGGCGGCTGTGTCTCCGGCGCGGGCGCGGTGCGGGCGCGACCCCGCTGTTTATGGCGCGGTGTGTGCTCAGCGCCGCCGCCGGACTGTGCACACACCATCAACCAACAAAACTCCCCGCGCTCCATGGAAAGAGACTATACATTTTGTATAGGGATAGGTCTCAATCCTTATTGTTACTTTTATTATCACACGTCAGAATGTGACATCTGTTTTTATATTTCGACATTGAAAAACAATTGAGTGGCAGAGAAACTGGTGTATTTATTTATTTATTTTATTAATGGACTCGACAGTTCGTCATTTGCCAATGTCATGTTACAGAAAATTCAATGTATAATAGTCTTCTATCTTCCTCCAGGGGAGTCGCCGTAGCGTCATCACCCTGGGTAGCCGCGTCTTCTTGTCTTCATCCACAGGAGACGCCGTAGCGTCAATCACTGTGGACGAAGCAGCTCGACAGTCACGTTCACTCCCGAGCTCGTAGTGGGAATCTTGACCATGGCGCCAAACTTCAGATCCTGCTTGAATTCTCCAATAACTTCACCATACTGTCATTCGCGAACATTTTCTGATTAATTTAACGTGATATTAAACACAAAACACCCACTGTAGACGTTTAACTGAAAATTATTAAATAATTTCGCAACCGTCGTTTCCCGCCATTTTCAAAAAACGAAACTGGTGTAAATATGTCTCATTCCATAGTTCCTTGTGTAGTATACGTATGGCACACGGGATGGCTCCAAGCGAACGATCATACTCGAGTCACACAGCATTTCAAAGTCCAATGACAATGCCAGATTCCGCCCCACAATCAACCGCATGATGAACAAGATAACGAATAAATGTAAAAATATCTGCGTATTTTATTAAAATTATTGGTTTAAAATAAAGTTTTGTACAACATGCGAGTCGAAAAAAACAGTTTAATTACGAATTTAGAAAATAGTAAGAAATCCAAGCGAATTATTCATTGTCTTTGTTATCATTTTCTACTACTCTCGCAACTCCTACTGATTATGATTATGCAATATGAAACCTGTAAAAAGTCCCCAACAAAATTATATATGAGCTTCAATGGTCACGCAGGTGACCAAAGGTGGGGCAAAGGTCCATTGAAATGTGGCAATGTCATTTATCCTTCTTGCGGAACCGGCGGAATTTATTATGTAACAAACCTACATGCCATAATAATTGGAGTCAGCTACTTAGGGTGGAACACAGAGAAAGGTGTACAGGAGAGTTTTTAAGGGTGAGATTTTCTCAAAAACTACTTGACCTATTGCAAAAATTCTTTCACTGTTTGATAGATAAACGTTAAAACTATGTAAAACAATTAGGTATTAGATTCGGTCCAGTAGTTTTTGAGAAAATCTCAACCTTATTGAGGCCCCCTGTATCTCTGTACCTACCCAATGTCCCTATACTGCGAGTACGAAGAAATTAAACACCAGTAGTATGTAAAGACTATTAATTGAGAGGTCAGTTTCCGACTCCTCGCGAGCGGGCGGAGCTACGCGCGTAGCACGCACTCGCCCCCGCCCCGCGGCCCCCGCCCCCAGCCCCGCGCGTAGACCCCACGCACGCGGACATACGGAAGGCTCAATACACAAGATATACTCTAGCTACTAGAGTATAGTAACTAGAGTCTAGTTGGTTTGGTTCGCGGAGACTAGGTTGTCGCACATCGGCCAACGGAAACGTATCGTAAACGCCCCACCTTTTTACTTTAACCTTTAACTAGGCTACAAAGGGTAAACTAAAAGGGTAAAAAAAATTATCATATATCTTGTATTTCCCTAAGTTAAGTGGATTATAAATAAATCCTTTTTTCGAGAAATAAATATCTTAAACCGTAAACTAGGCTATAAAGAGTCGGCGATTTGAAAATAACTTTCAATTTCTAAGCGTGACAATTTTAATAAATTGTTTTGTCTTGAAAAAAGATCAAGATAACCACAGCACGTCAAGACCAAACAGCGATTGCGTTATAAGGAAAAGCTGTTGAGTACAATATTTGTTCGATGAATAGTTAATTGCTCATTTTGGTTTATACTCTGCAGTTATTCATAAACCTAGTTAAACCTCCCTTCCCCTAAACCGTGTTGTTGTCACTTTCACACTTCGTTAAGGAACAGAATGCCTAACGGTGGAATAACTTTAAATCACGTTTCTGAATACGCGCCATACAGTTTAAATGTAATACATACTGACTTTGCACTATTTTTTTAGTTTTGTATTATGCGCTTGATGGTTTTCCAGTAAATAAAAAATATAATTATGAAGTCATTCCTGTTAACCTCAACGCACTTACAACACAACACGGCACAAGAATGAGCTCTTTCAGTTTGATCTGCCTTATAATTAAAGACAACACGTAGATCTTAGGTATAAGTGTACATAAATCATTATAATTCTATAGAATTATAATGATTTGTGTTTAAATAAGTGTTTAAATACTTACTAATTTTAAATTGTATACAATTTAAAATTAGTATTTAAACACGGGGGCGCGAATTCATAATCGTTAGAGTTACGCCACCGTTTAGGCCTCCTGTCCCTTTCTAACCTAACCTTTTTTAACGAAGTGTGAAAGGGTTTAGCTAGGTTTATGAATAACAGCATAGGAGTAACGAACATTGTTTCACACAATATGAAACAATGTTTGGTTTGTGAATAAATAATCTGCATAATTAACCGCGCTTAATTATGTACGCATTTGAATTATATTATTTATTTTTTGTTAGTTAATAAATAAGTTGGTGCTCAATAAAATATTAGTTATGCAGTAGTAATTACCCCCTAGGTATAGCTACAGTATAGTGTGGTGCTCACACAAAGCCTGTAACCCCTTCACCCTCATAACACCATGGAATAGTGCCTCCACTTATAACAAAACGAAACACAATCCAAAGAAAATGAGGGTTCATTTTCTTTCCAGTTATATCAAAAAGTCAAAGTCAAATCTCTATTATTGCAAGTAAGCACGTTGCGTACATTTTTGCACGTCAACATATTTTTGAATTTACATTTACAACACTTTGCAAGGAAAATCTCTTAAAATAATGATAACACCATTACTTAATAACTAGGTATTACACAACAATTACTATTGTTAGTAATCTAGAGTTTATCCCTCATGCGGAACCGGCGACACACACCATGCATGTTCATCGTTTAAATAGTCATCTATCCTGTAATACGCATTCTTAACAAGTGTTCCTTTAAGTGTGAGGATGGTGTCCCATAACAAATAAATGTTGTTCCCAGCAATTCGTTACGTGTAGTCAATTACAGTGTAATTATTCCCGTGAAGTGTTCAGTAGCTGTGAGTCATAATATTGTAATAGAGCGTCCTCGATCATATAGTATTGCTATCGGCTGCGCCGCGATACGGCGCGGGGCGGGATCTCGGTAATCAATCTAATTGCTGCTATTTTCAACGGGAATCTGATAAACTGCGAGACGGATGGATATCTTGGCGCTTGCGTAGTGGCGTTGCTTTGAAAAGTCATATAAATGTAAATTCAAAAATGTTGATTTGCAAAAATGTACACTGTACCGACCTCCTTGGCCGGACATAAGGCTGTTTACGTTTTTATAAAAGATATAATTGATTTATGTCATTTTGGTTGTTTACTTGCTTTTCAAATTAAATAAATATTTTAACTTTTAAATTATTCTTTATCTTAAGTAGCCAAACTGGTGACCCCGACGTGCAAAAAACTTCTACTCTGCATGGATTGCTAGATTTGGTTGTCCGATACGTTTGACCACAGACCAAGGCAGACAATTCTAATCAAGTTTATTTAGGGAATTAGTAAAATTACTCGGTATTGACAAAATTCACACAACTGCCTATCATCCGCAAGCTAATGGTCTTATAGAACGTTGGCACCGTACACTTAAGTCAGCATTGCGCGCACGGTTAGATTCTGAACGTTGGACTGAGGAGTTACCGACCATATTGTTAGGTCTCCGTGTAGCTTTACGCGATGACACAGGTTTGTGCGCGGCTCAGCTAGTGTGCGGGGAAACATTACGTTTACCTGGCGATTTCGTCGCAACGGTAGAGCGGCCGATTAGGTACGATTCGGGTTTTGTACAGCGACTACATGATACACTTCAGAAATTCTCTTCTAGTCCAAAACGATTACCTCAGACGTATAAATCCTTTGTTCATCCTGCTTTATCATCATGTACCCATGTGTTTATTCGTAACGATCGACTAACGAAAACATTAGTTTGCCCATATGACGGACCGTTCAAAGTTCTTCAAAAGGCCGAAAAGTTTTTTAAAGTTCAGTTGTCGGACAACAGCTCTACAGTAGTTAGTCTAGATAGACTTAAGCCAGCTTTCATTCTTAGCTGCCCTACCGCGCCCGCGGATTCACAGCAAAATGTTGCAAGGACACGTTCCGGTAGGGTCGTTAAAAGAAGAGTTATGTTCAATATATGATTTTTTGTTAGTAATGGCATGTATGTAATATTTTTTTAATGATGTAAATATGTAAGTATTTTTCCTCCGCGCATTAAGTGTCATGCGTGTACGTACACAGTGTAAATTATTGCCCGCACCTACAATGCTTGGCAAAACTACTTCTTTGCAAACTGTATTCTTTTGTCATATTGTCTTAAGGGGCTGGTACACTTTTATTTTTTTATTATTTAGGGGGGGAAGTACATGTACCGACCTCCTTGGCCGGACATAAGGCTGTTTACGTTTTTATAAAAGATATAATTGAGTTATGTCATTTTGGTTGTTTACTTGCTTTTCAAATTAAATAAATATTTTAACTTTTAAATTATTCTTTATCTTAAGTAGCCAAATACACAATTATTTATTTGTTTTAAATAGGTATGATTTTATGAAAAAATCGTCGGAGCCGGCGGCCGGATACGTGTTCTTTACGTAGGCCTTCAGTGACGCCGCATAATGGTAGTAACTGTACCTACGGGACGCTTTTGGAACCAATAAATGGTAGATAACTCTATCCTAAAGTTAAACATAGCTTATATGTATATGTTCATATAATTTGTGTACATTAAGGAATTATATAAGTGTGTTGCTAAAGTGTTAGGTGGAGATTCGTTGTGCGTGCGTTGGGCATCACTTATGGCGGCTAAAATTATATCCATTGATTTAAAGAATGCCGAGATTCAGAGACATAATAGAACCTTCCAATCTCAATTAGTTATAATAACAGAAAGATATATTTATTTTTAAATTAGTGAGTATTTAGCCCAGCGCCTGAGCCTCGCTATACCGCGGGGCAATGCGGCCAGTGCGCTGGGCACCCGCCGCCTGCCGCGCGGGACGGGCCTAGATGACGACGTGAATAGAATTAGGTACTTAGATATCTATTATGCCATGTATTGTATATTGAAAAATAGTATTTACCGCTAAAATAATATTTTTTTAATTTGTATATTTTGGTTTGAAAAAAAAAAAAAAAATGCTTAATTCTTAATGCATCTAAATACGCTTTCTGTAATATGATTACACAGTTTTGTAATATAGCGGTAACCTACTACTTACATACTTATTTAACACAGTTATAAGTTAACACATTTATTTTAATCACGTTTTATTTGTTATTATCGCTAATTAGTTTCTGAATAAATTGATAGTTAACACAAAGTTTAAATATTATTTTTTGGTATTTACAAAATAAACTAGTTCAAGACGATCGCTACGATTTATTTCTCAATTCCCCGGTGTCTTTAAATTGACCACATTTATCAAATATAAATGTGATCAATTTAATTTCGGTTTTGTATTAAAATTAGTCCACAATTTGAAAAGATCAATAAGATAAGAGAGATCGAGGTTTTTTTTTCAAGTTCCGCTTGAGATCGAGATAGCGCCCCCGCGCCGCCGCCGCACACAGGAGGGATTCGGGAGCACCACACAGCCACCCCGTGCAGCATAGGATATAGTTATAGGCCTACAGACGGCCTCAACAACTTTCACAATAAGTTCGGTCACTAAACCTAGAAAGAAAAAGCCTAGTACAGCACTGATAGAGATGATTACTTGATTACGTCTAATTTTACTTGTCATACGGTTCACAGTTACCACGGTTAATATTTAAAAAAAAATATACGATTTAAAATTCTATTACAATTACCTTGGAAACTATCTATAAGTAAAAGATTTTTACAATCAGGCAAGTAGCTTTGAAGAAAATATCTCAATCAGCTCTGCTATATTCTCGAACTATTCTTTGTTATCGGCTTTTGTCTCTCGTAGAATAAAAATAAAAATGTATTGGATAGGCATTTCCTTTTTGGAATTCTCATCAAAATAACAATCCCATACGTTTTTCTTTCTACCAGCGTTAACGAAAATCAAAGTCACTTGTCAGGGAGAGCCAGTTCCACTGGGAATATAGGCAGCGCTAGCGCATAACACGGCTCTGAGACTGAAGAGGGCGCCTCAACTGGGGCGGTGTTTCGCGAGCTCACCCCGGCCCCGTAGCACTGCGTCTGGACCCGACCTCACTGTCATCACTCACCTGGTCCAGTGTCAGCTGGTTGTGTCAGGGGCTAGGCCAGTATGTTGCTGTCTCCCCTGTGATGTGACTGCGTTGCGCGGCTCAGGACGATCCTTCTTGTGTCACTCGCGAGTTGCGTGTTGTTGAGTGTACGTAATGCGCGGTCGCTACGGCGGCGGCGCGCTGCCAGTGCCAGTGCCAGAGCCAGGCGAGCGAGACTGGCTGCGTGCGGCCGGCGGGCGGCGGTGCGCGCGCAGCGGCGGCGGCAGGTGGGCGCGCGCATGTGTGCGACACGCGCGCGCCCATTGGACGGCACCGCGCCCCCCGCGCCCGCGCACACGCCGCACCCCCCCGCACCCAGCACACACACACGCGACACACCTGGACGGCTCTGACGCCTTCTAGCATCATCAACGGACGCATGGAGAGAGTGGACACGTTTAGGTCGGGGAGAGTACGTGGGGTGCGGCTGAAGCTGAAGCAGGCGGGCACCAGAAATAATGGTTCTTAAGAGATGGTGCACCGACTTCATTTTGTAAAACACTATTTCACGAGTGTTCTGGTACTGGTGTCTGGTGCGCGGTGACGCAGACTGCTCGCAGATAAATGAATCAATTGATTAGTCACACAATAGGAATTATGACCGTGTCTGTGTCAGGGGATGTACAGTGCAGCCCCCGCCTGTTCACGGCTTGTGAAACTTGTACAGTCGAAGACAGAGATAAGTATACAGGAGGCCTCAATAAGGTTGAGATTTCCTCAAAAACTACTGGACCGAATTTAATATTTATTTTACAATTACTTACATAGTTATAACTTTTATCTATCAAACAGTGAAATAATTTTTGCAATAGGTCAAGTAGTTTTTGAGAAAATCTCAACCTTAAAAACTCTCCTGTACACCTTTCTCTGTGTTCCACCGTACAATACAGCCAATAACAAATTCGTCAATGTTAACTTCAATTAATTTGATTTGATTAGATATAAGTACCTATATCTGCCGTATTTAATAGTTTGTTATGCATTGCAGTATTGTACACAGATTCTCTGGTATTTCATGGCAACAGGAGCAATAGCCTGCCTGGGCGGGCAGCAAGCGGCACGCGGGCGGCGGCAGGCTCCCGCGCGCCGCTTATCTCGTTGTTTGAGCAACACAAGTGATCACATAGCGAGGGATTGTGCAATGCCAGCCAATTGGGCGCACTGTGCACGCGATAGCCACGTGGGCAGAAGACAGGACTCGGCCACTGAGCCGGTGGACACCGGCTTCTACTTGTTCAATTGCTGAGAAACCTTTTTGGTTAAAGCTACTACTTCATTAAATTGTAACTTGTTAGTGACACGGTTACCAGCAACACTCAGCGGTAACCGATTATATGTACAGTCCAAAGCACATCAAGAGTCACTTTGGGCCATTCGTATTAAGTTGTTAAAGTTGAAATCGTATTGCAAAGGTTGTGTTACCATTGATCTGCTGTCGTTCGTACGGTCAAAGACAGAAAAAGGTGTACAGTAGAGTTTTGAAGGTTGAGATTATCTCAAAAACTACTGCACCTATTGCAAGAATTCTTTCACTGTTAGATAGATAAAAGTCTAAACTGTAAAATAAAATTCTCTCCTGTAGATACTGAGAAAATCTCAACGTTATTGCGGCCCCCTGTATACCTTTATCTGTCTTTGTGTGTCCCCGGGAGGCAGCTGTGCCCCGGCGCGAGCAGCCCGACCCAACAGGCCCGGCGCGGTCTGACCAACATCACGCCTCTCACTACCACCTACTGACCCGGCACGTCCCGGGGGAATCCCAGAATGATCCGGGAGCACGGGGCACTGACATTTCAAAGCAGGGGTGGTATCGCTACGAGCGTGCTACGCGCGGCCGGGTGCGGGCCGCTACGCCCGCCGTGCTACGCGGCGTGCTACGCGCAAATAGAATCCACACCCTTCTCTCAGTACATATCATATGCCATAGATAGAGTCTAATGGCGTATTGTCTATGGAATATACCTACGTTCATTGGTATATGGTTGGGTAGGTTCTCTTGAAAATGGCGGTTGCAAAATTATTTGATAATTTTTGTTTCATTGTCTACAGTGGTTATTTTGAGATTAATATCACGTTAAATTAATCAGAAAATGTTCGCAAGTGACAGTATGGTGAATTTGTTGGAATTATCCAAATTATTGAGCAAGATCTGGGGTTTCAAGCTTTTATCAAGAGTTCCCGCTACAAGCTCGGGAGTGAACGTGACTGTCGAGCTGCTTCGTCCAGAGTGACGACGCTCCGGCGACTCCTCTGTATGAAGACATGAAGACGCGGCTACCCAGGGTGAAGACGCTACGGCGACTCCCCTGGAGGAAGATAGAAGACTATTGAATATATTGAATTTTCTGAAACATGACATTGACAAATGACGAACAGTCGAGTCCATTAATAAAATAAATAACTAAAATATGGTTGTGTGCGTGTGGACAGAGCAGATGGTGTCCGCGCACAGTGCCATGTCCCGTGTCCTGAAGCCCTGCCGCCCTGGCCCCGCGGCTGTGCTGGCTGGCCCGGCACATGCGGCGTTGGTGTCAGCGAGTAATCCCGCCTGATCCCACAATTTATGCGCCGCGTTAGCGGGTACTTACGTTCACAACGATAATGTCATTAGGCGCGACTCGACAATAAAAACGCTGATAAGGGCTCCGCTAATGCGCTCGCGGCTGCTATCTAATCGATTATCGGCTTACTTGAGACATCGATCATAGCTCTAATTAGTAATAAACTGTAATACCAAGTGTTCCCTAGAGCTCATAAGGTTGAATAAATGAAGTATTGAAATAACACAGTGCGCCCCGCCCCCCCCCCCCCCCCCCCCCCCCCCCCCCGCCCGGAGCGGCGGCGGCGGCGGCTGGCTGCTGCACGGATACCTATTACTGATTTGTTCTTAGATTGTTACGATGTAGTTAACATTATATAGAAGACTGGTGTTATCTTATACCTATAAGTAAGTACTTACATGAATAAAAAATAATTCTTTGATTAAGATATTTTATTATTTATTATTTGTATTATTAATCCCGGTTTCCTGTATAAACTACATTATCATGACGATCTAGTATTAATCTTCTGTTTAGCTTGCCCCGCGCCCCTCGCCCCGCAGGCTGCTATCACGTTATATAAATCAAATCGATACTTTGTAATCCTAAATGGTGCTAAGTTGCCTCGCACAGTGATATAATCATCTGACCAATGGCCTGAAGCTCATTCGACACCGCAATGCCTCTGATAATGATATGCCGCAGCAACATCATATACTGTAGTGGCCGCCGGTGCCCCGTGCTGAGCTGTGCTGTGGGCATAGCACCAGAGATGAATTATTAGATGAGTTACGTTACGTGCCATAGATCGGCTGTGTGTGGGTCAATTCCATACATATGGTTGACCGGCGACTACTTGCACGTGGTGCGGCTGCTAGGCCACGGGGCACGGGGCACGGGCCACGGGGCACGGGGCATCTAATGAAACAAATCTCGAGCATGTACGGTGGAATAATGAGAAAGGCGTATAGGAGAGTTTTTGAGGTTGAGATTTTCTCAAAAACTACTTGACCAATTGCAAGAATTCTTTCACTGCTAGATAGATAAAAGTTAACACTATGTCGCTGTAATGTATTATTAAATTCGGTCCAGTAGTTTTTGAGAAAATCTCAACCTTATTGAGGCCCCTTGTATACTGATCTCTGTCTTCGACTGTACATACAACTCACACAAGAAAGGTGTATATTTCATTTTGTGCTGACTCCGGCGGCTTCAACCAGCACCGGGTGTCGTATAGAGCGGGCCACGGCGGGGCGGCGGGTGCGGGAGGGTGCGGGATGAGGCACACACACACACACAGGCCCGTGTTATCAGATCCCTATCTGCGCACTTGACGCGATAACACGGCTGCCTGACTCACACACGCCACGACACCACACGACACATATTGACGCAACGCAACACAATATACGATTTTGGACACTCAATTGACTCTTATTATTATCCTATGTTCATAGCCATCGATCGAAATATACCTTATCTATATTGGAAGACGTTAATGATATATTAGGTGTAATGTAAGCGACCAAATGCTAAACCTAGGCCTAAATATCCTAAATGTTGATCCAATCTGTCAGTCATATGCAAGACCAGAAGACGGGAGCGCGCAGGCTGCGCAGGAGTTGCTACTCCCTGTTGCGCAGAGTGCGTGGTCCAAGGGCTACAACATCATATTCTTAATAAGTACAAACTTAGTATAAATTTATCTGTTCAAAGCGTAAAATAGTAGATCTCGTAGTTTGCTATCTTTTGATTTTTATACTCTGCGTCAATTCAATGACCGCACGCACAAAAATGAGCGGAACGATAAGTTTAAATTCCGCTTGCGGTAATATGGAATGAGATTCGTCCAACAATCTGAGAGCCGACCTCACCCAGGGCTCCGATGCGGTGCGCCACTGTACACACAATGCAAACGGCTGACGCATCCTAGTACTTAACTTGCTAGAGTGAGCTTGCGAACAAATAGAACCGACTACCAACCTTGTAGGGAAATAAAAATACGCCAACAAAAATCAAATTTTTTAAATACCGAATCTCGTATTTATTTGTTTATTTTATTTTACATGTTCGGACTACCAACATCTGTACAGCTTGGTCAAAAATTCTTACATTATAATACCATATATTTTAAAAATAATTCAATTTAGATATAATTCTCGTTTTAAAAGACATGAAAGAGATGTTGTTTGCGATTTTTTCTATCGAGCAAGGTTTGTCCAATCATGTATCGGTAAAATACCTGTTCTAAACAGATACCCCAAGAATGCTATATAATTTTTCAGACGTTTAATTTTAGTAGTTAGTGCAATAGATTGGATTGAAAAACTGAATAGCAATTTGATTTTTTTCTTCCATATCCGCTATGCAAAATGAAAATCTAAAATCTGAATATTAAATGGAGAAAACTTTTCGTCACCACCGGAATATACAGCTGCAATATTTCCCGCTGGATGTAGCTAAGTCCCGCTAACACGAATGTGGAGCGAGAATCAGTGTAACTGTGTGGGGTGGGACAGAGCGGCCACGGAATGGCGAGGAATGCAGAGTGGAGAGGATGCTTGGAATGCTGGTCGGGACGATCATAGTTATCCGTTTCAAATATGTACGCAACTCATGTGTACGCACGTAGACAGAGACGATCAGTACACAGACGGAGAGGGGAGATTTGCTCAAAAACTACTGGACAAATTTTAATAATTATTTTGCATTTACATAGTTTTAACATTGTAACCGAGGCTCGTGAGCGCATTAAGAGGGGCAAATACAGATGTCTCGGCGCCCAATATGACTTTGTCCCCTTTGGCGTCGAGCCACTTGGTCCGTGGGGCGCGAGTGCACACGCGCTCCACAAGGAGCACAGCCAGCGCCTGAGGGCGGCGACGGGTGAGCCTCGTGCTCGCGCAGAGGCTGAGCCTGGCCATCCAGCGCGGGAATGCCGCCAGTGTGATGGCCACCCTCCCAAGAGGGCAGAGTTTTTTAAACTGTTTTTAGGCAAGGTTTTTTTTCTAGGTAGTTTTAAAGTATTTTTAGGTAGTATTATTAGTTTGTTTAGTTTAGTTTTATTTTGACATTGTAATTATTTGAATTGAATAAAAGTTTTAACTTTTATCTATCTAACAGTGGTAAAATTCTTAGAATAAGTCAAGTAATTTTCTAGATAATCTCAACCTTAAAAACTCTCCTGCACAGTTTTCAATGTTAGACCGTACAACAAATAAGTAACCGGAGGATATTTATAGCGGTTGAGTAAAATTGATCGCCACTTGTAATATTTGGCTCGGCTCCGTACTGCGGCTTTGCACAACAACCTTCATGTGGTGTAAGTACCTACGTACTATCTGTATCACACTCGTGTGATGTGATAAGATAACGCGGCGAGGAGACACTCACACCAAATACACGTACTGTTATTGGAATAAAAATGCGCCTTTGTTATATTTAGGCGTTTGCACGAGTGTGCGTGCCTACGTGCGTTACTCAAGGCGGCCTCGGGACTCGAACCGGGGACCACAATGCTCCGGCTGGATCGCAACGATGACGACCAGCTCCCTTACCTTGAACTCCTATAGCAGGATTACTTCAATAATACTTTGTTATTTCGTACCATGACAACCTTAAAGTAAGCTTATTAAGAACATCATGGTACGGCTAAAGGCATGAGCTCGCCGGGTAGTGATCCGACGGTGGGCTTGATTCCACTTGTGATGGAGGAGCGGGCCACAAGCGAAAGGAGCCTTTTACATGTATTCCAGGGGCCGCGCGAGAGGCCTGTCTTCAGGAACAGCGCTACACCCAAGACTACACTTTTGCTGAGAATAATCTCAGTAGTACTGAGAGAGCTGGTGGCTCAGTGGTTGGGTCAATGGACTTGCGATACGGAGGTCCCAGATTTGATTCCAGTCGACGACAGAGATAAGTATACAGGGGCCTCAATAAGGTTGAGATTATCTCAAAAACTACTGGGCCGAATTTAATAATTCTTTTACAGTTACATAGTTTTCACTTTTATCTATCAAACAGTGAAAGAATTTTTACAATAGATCATGTAGTTTTTGAGAAAATCTCAACCTTAAAAACTCTCCTGTACACCTTTCTCTGTGTTCCACCGTACCAATGACTTATCCTCGGTTTTTCCGATAGAAAAACTTACGTACATTTACCGAGTACTCTAAAACGGTGAAGGAAAAACATCGTCATGAAACTTGCATGCCGCAGAAGAAGAAGAAAACATGTGGTGTCGGCCAGGCTCATTCGGTTAAATTGTTTATTTAGCCTGCAGTGTCCAGTCAAGGCAAGGCTCGTATAAGTATCCTCAACTCCATACGTAGTAGGTACTACATACACTACACTACTAGGTACATACGATATCCTTACCATTATATTCCAGCGCTCCATATACTGGCCGCTCATCTCTTGGCCAAATAAAACTCATATTACTTACTTGCGTAAAATAAAAAAAATCATGTGCAGTATCTGTGCATTGGTGTGTGATGTCGGGCGGCGGTGTCGCAGGGGGCGGGTGTGCCGGCGGGTGTGCGGTGACAGCTCGAGAGGCTGGAGATGGTGTTATCAGGCGCATGTCCGCGGCACAGACATACCGACACTCATGCGATAGATACTTACTTGTCATCTCAAAATGAAATCTATGTAGGCTGCGTATGAGCAAATTGTGTTAAAAAATACATTAAAGTAAGACACTATGTTTTCGATCGAATTATTATTTGTGAAAACTTGTAATTGGCCTTTTGTTACTACTGTAGTTTATGTATTCTGACATTGTTTTGCGGTTTTCCTGTTAAACATACATAAATAAGATGGGTTGTTCCGGAGTCTGGCAATACTTTAATTAGTCGAGCTTCAGACACAATTGAGACAATATGACCAATCTTACAACTATCAAACATAATATTTTGATAGTTGTAGGAGCGATCTCACTGTATGCTCATGCCCACGGTGAAGTGAGCGGAAGTCGGTTATGTTTCGGTGAGAAGTCAAATATGATGAGGTAAATATGATGAGGTAGTGACTATACGTAAGCGCATCATCAACCTGTTTGTATGTCCCCACTGTCGAGACACGGGCCTGCCCTTATATCGAAGGAGCTCCTTCGATAACCCCGAGGATAATTCATTAGTTCGCTGGAACACAGAGAAAGATGTACAGGAGAGTTTTTAAGGTTGAGATTTTCTCAAAAATTCTTTCACTGTTTGGTAGATAAAAGTTAAAACTATGTAACTGTAAAATAATTATTAAATTCGGTCCAGTAGTTTTTGAGAAAATCTCAACCTTATTGAGGCCTCCTGTATACTTATCTCTGTCTTCGACTGTACCTGGCTAACCTGGCCGAGGGTCGAACCTAGGACCATCATCTTCACATCAGTCTATTTATATCTCCCCACTGCTCGGGCACAGACCTTCCCTTACATCGAGGGAGCTCGGGCCATGATCCACCACGCGGGCCCACTGAGGATTAGCGGATTACTCTGGTCTTAGATTTTTCTCCTACGGCATACAGGTTCCATCACAATGTTTTCCTTCACCGTTTTGAAAGCACTCGGTAAATGTACGTAAGTTTTTCCGTCGAAAAAACCGAGGATAACTCAAGACTGTTCTGGCTGGGAATCGAACCTGGGACCTCCGTATCGCAAGTCCAGTGACCCAACCACTGAGCCACCGCGCTCCCTGACAGCATATCGTGTAGGTAGTACTACAATAAGTACTGGTAATACGTGTATTGCATGTCTGAATGCATTACTTATTGCGAGGCAATGTTGATGCATTCCAAGCTCACACCTGACAAGTCAGCGAAGTGGAGCATCATATCATGTCAACACCAGATAGCTGTGAGATATGTAGCAACGATTTAGATTCAAACATAATGTGGATACTCGTGTATTGGGACAGTTTTAGGAAAGCGATGAGTGTGTGCGAGATAGCGAACGCGCCTTATCGCAGCCATCGTGCCCCTCCCCCGCACCCCGCCCCGCGCTCGCCCGCGTTATCAGCGCGCCCCTCGCTCCCCCGGGACACGGCGTTACACAATACACGGACTTGCTCTAGTTTTGTCAAGCATTTAACAAAAACATGGTTCTTCTTCTTATAAGTCTTTTGTCTGTTGGCTATGACCTTCTAAATGACAATGCCAGATTCTGCCCCACCATCAACCGCAAGTTGTACAAGATAACGAATAAATGTAAAAAATATCTCCGTTTTTTATTAAATATATTGGTTTAAATTAAAGTTTTGTACAAGTTGCGATTCGAAAAAAAAACAGCTTAGTTAAGAATTCAGAAAATAGTAAGAAATCGAAGCGAATTATTCATTGTTTTTGTTATTCTTCCATAGAAGTTGCGAGAGTAGTAGAAAATGATACTGATTATGATTATGCAATATGAAACCTGTAATAAGTCCCCAACAAAATGATAGGAACAGCTTAAATGGTCACGTAGTTCTGTAGGTGGGGCCAAGCTCCATTGAAATGTGGCAATGTCATTTGCTCGCCACTGCTTTGTCTCTTGCGATAGTAGTCGCATCTACCGCCTCCAGTGACGTCAGGAACGTCAGCCGGTTGTCTGTCCCCATACAGCTAGTCCGGTTCAGCTCATCATGCCAGCTGTCCTCAGGCACTCCTCAGGAGGCACTCGCACGTGACCAACGGCACTCCACATTAACATGCACACATTAAGCGCCAGCCATGTAGATTAGCACAGAATTCACATAGGAGCGAATTCATAAAAGCGAATTTAAAGTTACGCCACCGTTTAGGCAACCTACTTAGAACGGCATAGCAACACCATTAAGGATCGTGAGGTTTAACTAAGTTTATGAATAACAGCACTAGCGTACAATGTAGATAACTCAGAGATAGGTACGAGTAAAGTAAATACTGAGATCTCATTTTGTGGGAGATAATAATTATTATGTAACTCGTGCATTTTGCATTGCCTGTTACAGGCATTGATGAGAACATGTACCGCGAGTGATGGGGCCTGCTCCTCCTGAGGAGGTATAACGCAGATGAGGCTTCATGGGCCCCGTCCAACGCAACACCGGCCGGCTCTGACACCATATCTACAAGTCTGAGTAAGCTCTTGACGCTGCCATTGATGAGCCGTGCCCTGTCAGCCTCAGTGTGCTGTGGCTGCGGGTGCAGGGCGATGACCCGCCGGTAGTTATCTTATAGTTTCCTTTAGATATGCGCCGTTATCTCGTTTATCTTAACTAGTCGCTAATGTGCGGCGGCTACTCCGTCTGCCGTCCAGTGAGTAGCGGCGGCGGCCGGCTCCGGCATACCGCGCGCCGGCGACACCAGGGAGTGCCGGGCACAGGGACACCTACTCGCAGTGACACAGCCAGGATGTTGCCATGTGTGTAGTGTGCGGGAGGTAGGTAGGTGTGCCGGGGACGGAGGGGCCGGGGGGGGGGGGGGGGGGGGGCACGATAAGGAGAGCAAACAGTGCGCTGACAACAAATATTTGCTCTGGAGAGGCGCCCTCCGCCCCGCGCTGCCCGGGGCCGGGGCCGGGGCCCGTAGGCCGGGGCCGGGGCAGCCGGGGCGCAGATAGCGCGGTATCATCCCCGATAGCGAGCAATTATCAGATACTCGTCGGACAGATTTGATTATGGTAGTCGGTATCTGTCGCTCATTACACACGCGAGATAAACTATCAGGAGAGAAGTTAACGTATCTGAACCTATCTGTTCCCCGAGTATAACTGGGGCTGCGCGGGCGATAGCGCGCATTGTGGCGGCGCGCCCCGCGCAGTGCGGCCCCGGGGCCCCGGGACACGCAGTGCAGTGCAGTGCAGTGCAGCGTGCACGCGGCGCCGTGTGGTGCAGTGAGTCAGCCAGTGAGTCGCAGGGCGCGCTAATCCCCTGGGATCTGATAGCGGACGGATTATTGATGGCCGCCGCCGGTGATCTTATCGCGAGTGGCATTTGGACGTATTTTTTCCGTGAAAAGCTAATACCGTGTGTGCGGGGCGAGGGGTGAGGCGGTGCGGGGCGGGGGCACGTGACGCGGCGCTGATAGCGGCCATGTTGTTTCAGTGCCCCCCCCCCCCTGCCCCCCGCGCTGTGCCCCCGTCGCGGCCGGTGCTGTGGCCGCGCGCTGGCCGCGGCGGGGCCGGCCCGGGCGGCGCTGCCAACGAAAACACACGCGTTGGGCCACGTGCCCATTGGGAAACAGCAGGCGATGACGTCACCACACACACCCAACTGGCACACTGAGCTAGTCATAGACAGTTTAAAGCGCCAGCTTAGTGACCTTGCTCTTATACCTACTATGGACTTTTAACGTTTGTAAGAGCGAGCTCACGGTAAGTTTAACAAGATGCACTCAAAACTGTCAATCGGCTTTACATAGCTTTTCATCGCCTTATTGGAATAAGAGTGTGGTATTGTGACACGAAGCAATCTACAAGAAAGTCTCACGCGTAGTTAGCGTGCTATTGCCGACGAGGCTACAGCTCCCGAGTATGGCGCCCGGAGGCCCGCCGCAACAGCGGAGGGCGCCGAGGACAGTACCCTTTCACTGTGCAATCAAAGACAGAACAACATTTTGTATTTCATTTATTCAAGGTGTACTTTTCAATTATTAGACGATTATTATTATTTACAAAAATATATCTATCATTACATTGCCCCCCCCCCCCCCCCCCCCGTCCCCGTGCCGCCCCCCGCCGTCGCCCGCGCTGTGACCGCACGCAATGGCCGCCGGACGAGCTGGCCGACTCAATTATTGCATTTATAATATGTAGAATGTAGTAGATACGTATAGTATAATATCAAATGATTGCACAACATGGCCTCTGTGTGGAGGGGCGCGGGGTGTGAGGGGGGGTGCGGCGGGGGGCATGCCCCTCGGTAGTGTGCGTGGGCGCAGCGATAACGAGATATAAATAATAACATCACAAACATAATATAGGCATCTCGTATCTAATATAATTGGTCAATATTTGGCGTAAATTCATTCGTTAACACATTAGATCCGTAATGTTGAGCTGTGAGCAACAATAGGCTGCTCGTACAATATACATAGCAATTCATTCTCTATATTATAATATGAAAAATATCAATCGCTTAGTCAAAAATATATACCTACCTTAAATATCTAATTATTATTAAAGGTATAAACCAGCGGCATGTGATCACCAGCGCGCAGGGGGGGGGGGGGGGGGGGGGCTCAGGAGGGACATTCTGCACAAACCCCCCACAGCCTCGCATTCAACGTTGCAATAATATCATAGAACGTTGAGCTCGAGGTAGTACGACGTATGCGCTTACAGAATATCACTCCAGTACTTTACAGGTTATTATTGACTCAAGTAATGCACAGGCAATCTTGTATATGATAATGTAAATGATAAACTATAGGAAACTTTTGTGTGAAACTTGTGAGCCCCCCGACCCCGGCCCCGGGGCCCCGGCCGGCGCGCTGTCGAGGCCCCCGGGGCCCCGGCCCGGCCCCCCGGCCCGGCCCCGGCCACCGGCGTCACATGCCAATAATTCGGTTCCGCGCCGCACACACGGCTCACCACTACTTGTCACATACAAACTATTATACTCAGAGACACAGTAACCCTCACTTGCAATAAAAGATAAACCGAGAGTTAGCGACTTATCCTGTGACAAACAACCAATTCGTATTTAACATCTGGTCAAGTGATAATCCTCATTTGAGGTATACAAAGTTTAATATAAAAAATGTACAATAAATCGGAGCTGTGGCAAAAAGGATAGTAGAGCACAAGACAAGTAGAGCAAGTGCTCCTCACGCCGACACATTGTGGAATGTATTCTGGAGTCATGGAGTCAACATACTACTATAGGAAATACACATGTAATTTACTACTAAATATTCGATACAAATTCATTAAAACCAATTAATAATAATAAAAAAGCTAAATGCTCCTAATAAAATAGGAAAATATTATTATAACTATGTCATTTAGTTAAAAAAACTTAACATCTCATTACCTATAACCTATATTTGTGAATGCAACACGTCAGGAATGGCTCTGCAGCCTCGCGTCTGCGGCCCGCGTACAATGTACTACCTACTATTTGGTAACAGCCAGTGGCAAGTGGCAGTGGCAAGTGGCAGTGGCAGTGGCTCGCTCCACCGCCGGGTATTTGGTCATCTAGCAGGACTCTTTGGTCTCGCGCCGCCCTCAGCACACGCAATAACTAACCTAACTTACACAACTGAGATTCTGTATTATTATTCCTTCCCACTTCTCCACCGTGAGCGCACGACAGGGCTGGTGGGCAGCCACAGGAGCCCGGAGGAGCCCCCACACGCGGACACACGGCCGCGTACGTATCAACAACAGTAAAATATATTAATATGTACTAAATATTATGCCGTACATGATCATAGTGCGGTCGACGGTCGCAAGCAGTCCCGGGGCACAGCAAGGGTAACACTTTGGACTTTGAACCGTCCTTATTATCTGCGTCGTAAGAGTTGAAATCGTACTGCAAGTGTTACCGTTGATCTGCTGTTGTCCGTACGGTCTAACGCAGATAAAAGTATAGAGGAGAGTCATTAGGGTTGAGATTGTCTCAAAACGTGACTGATTTTTGAAAATTCATTATAATTATGTAATTATAATGAATTTAAAGTACAGTCTATGTAGACTGTACTCTAAACTATCAACTGATAAAATATTTTTTTGTAATCGGTCAACTAGTTCTTGAGAAAATCTCAACCTTATTGAGGTGTCCCGTATAGTTCTTTGCTTTCTACTGTACACGTGTCGGGTGCCGGTGTGGCCTAAGGCCGAGATTCATTGACAGTTTTAAGATACGCCTCGGTGTTACGCCTGTCAGATTTCATACAATATTTCCGTTCGTAACAGCGAGGTCACGCTGCGCTTTCAAACTGTCACTGCATCAGTGTCCCGTTGCTCAGCTGCCGAGCGACACGACCGTGGGCCGGTCTGCCTGCTGCGTGTCCCCCCCGGCCCCCGCCCCGCCCCCGCCACTGCGCCGGTACGCCTCGTCCTCGTACAGCGCGTGCGCGGCGAGGTGCGCGTGGTGCGCGTGCGCGTGCGCCGGCGGAGGCTCCTCCACCTTCAGCGCGTGCGCCGGCGAGTAGTAGCCCAGCGAGCCGACCACCACGCCGCCGTCCAAGCCACTGTCCACTGCAATAACAACACACAGGTTCTCAAGTAACATGCTCATAGGCGTCTTAACATAATGCTCCTCCTCAATTCATAAAAGGACTGCCTTTGTCTGGATGTGGATGCCGGGGAATTTACAGTTCAAAAACCTCTAACCAACGAAATGGACTCTCGCTGCATGAAGTTGCAGTCCGCCAAATGAAGACTACGTCACTATCATACGATTATTCATCTACAAGGGCATGCCTGATTCATGATTCTGAGTTGGAAATGGTGGGGCTAATGGTGTTACACATCTCTGTCATCTCTGTGCCATAATTATATTCGCTATAATCGGTACTTGTGTCGAGTCCGTTGATTTGTCTGATGTTATTGTTTAGTTGTCAAATATTCTAGCTCCGCTGGCTGAAACTACTGCACACAGTTTATGTCATGATGCATAGGTCCCCTGGTGCCGGCAGTCACTTACGCATGTTCTCCATCTTGACCGGCGCGGCGTGGTGCAGCAGCGTGTGCTGGTGCTGGTGCAGGCGCGGCGCGGGCGCGGGGGCGGGCACGGAACCGCCGCCCCCGCCTCCCCCACCGCCCCCGCCCCGACCTCCGCCGCGGTCACCCTTCAGGCTGCTCTTGGGCTTGCGCTTGCGGGTCTGAAACACACGACAGGCATATCAACTTGTGTCCCCCAGCCACTGGGTTCGCTGGCAGGAGTGGTAAGAAACCCAGAAACGATTTCTCATCAATAGCCTGTATCTAACGTTGGACGCAGGCCTCTCCGGGTCGCCACACTCGGCTCGGTTCTAAACCATTGTCACATTCGTTCACATGTTCGTCCATAGCCACAGGCTGGCCAACCTGCCTGTGGCAATGGACGAACGGCAGGGTCATCTTTTCTCCTGCTGGCTATACAGGCTGGGAGTATGGGGCTCGCCTGAGGTTCCCCTCGCTGCCTGGCAGGAGGAGGAGGCGGTGTCTGTGTGTGGAGGGGATGGACGGGCGTCACCTGTATGGAGTCCTTCTTCATGGCCATGGGCCTGTTGATGCCGTGCAGCTTGTAGTAGAGGCCGCACGCGTTGCACACGGTCTCGCCGTGCGCGTTGCGGCGCCACAGCGACGTGGTGCCGGTGTGGCAGTTGGAGCACACCATGCCCGGCTTGCGCGCGCCGGCCTGCACCAGACAGACGGGGTCACACGGGGCATGGGGGCTAGTAGGGGCCAGGGCATGCACGGGCAGCGGGACATCGAGCAATGAGTGTTAGTAAGCATGGGGGCGGGCATCGGGGGCGTCGCACTGCCTCGCGCCCGGCGCCGCAGTGGCGGTGGGTGAGTGCATATAGTGTGTGTGTGGGGGGGCGGTCAATCTGGGATCACGTACCCCCTTCTTCTGCCTGTAGTCAGAGAGGGTGCTGAGCGCGGTCGCCTGGTGTGTGGCGAGGTCGGTGTGAGTGGCGGCGGCGGCGGGCGCGGGGTGGGGCGACGCGAGCCCGTTATACAGGAAGCCCTTGTAGTAGTCCGCGCCCGGCGGCACGCCCTCCGCGGCCACTGCAACACAACACACGTGACCTCAGCGGGGCGCGGACACGTGGGGGGGGGGGGGCTGGGGTGGGGGTTAGTATGGGGCTGGGGAAGACACTATGCACTGCGTACGTCGTGCGGCTGTGAGTCGTGTTGGCCGGTGGCGTGATGCGGGGGCGGGTGCGGGTGAGGCGCGCGCTGACGTACCAGCCGGCGCGGCTGCTTCAGCGGCCGGTTCATGCCGTTCATCTTGTTGTAGAGGCCGCACGCGTTGCACAGGTAGTGGCCGGTGCCGTCGCGGCGCCACAGCGGCGTGTGCACGGCGCCGCAGTTCACGCACTCGCGGCCCTCAGTGAACAACTCCGCCATCTCGACTGTGTGCACACAGCCAACACGTTAGCCAACACTCACTCACTCACCATCTCACACATACATCACACACACGCCTCATTACCACTCTCCGTGTCCGCGGTACATACATTACATGGGTCAATCAACACAAAAAATATTAAATTAGTAAGTATAATTATTTCTAGCCATCCATATCTCATCATCAGAGTGGACACAAATGTAACATCTGGATCGAGCAGGCAACTACAAGTATGGAGGAAGACTTACTTAAGTACTTACTACTTATTATTAGTCATCGGAACTAAAGAGTTGTGTCGGAACAAAGAAATACGTGTCCAAACGCTGAGACAAAGAAACATAGCGGTTACTATTATTACCGGTCGCCGTAACAACACAATTTACGACACTCATGAACACGTATCGGTAGGAAATGGTCACGTTGTGATCGAGACGACAGCGAGCCCCAAGCCACGCACGGGAACCACCCTCGCCCTCGCCCCCGCTGGCGAGATACGGGAAGCACTGCACAAATTCTGCTGCTAAGTGGGCTAATCGAATCATTGCGGATCCCAGAGATTTAAATCACTACAGGATCCCGTGTCCATACATTGGGTGACAGACAAGTGAGGATTGATATATGAAACACACATTATATGAAATACACTAGGTACGCCTGCGCGCGCCCGATGTATGCCCCTTCTGACGATTTAAATCTTTGTCGTACCCAGTATTAGGTGGCCCGGCAAACACGTGTAAGTTACCCGAGGCTAGGTCAGCTTATACTGGTCAACGATTTGTTGTTCGATCCAAATATTGTCACGCCTAGCGCCTATCGCCTAGTCATCAGTCTTGCTAATGCTATATGCGCGGTGTCTCCGCATTGCATATCGCCTCCCTGCTAAAGGCCGGTCCGCGTGTCCTGCAGCTGCCTGCAGTGCACTATATGAGCCGGAAGCCCTAATGCGTCGCCTCGGCCTTGGCAGTGGCCACGGCTCGCGGCTCGCGGCGTGCGGCGTGCTGTGTGCCGAGTCAGCGCGCGCGCACGTGCGCTGTGCGGGCCTGGGGCCGGGTGCGGGCGCGGGCACGTCTCGCCGAGGCCGCGCGTGACCGCACACCGGCCTCTCGCAGTGACACACGCGCCGTGCACATTTGATAATGTTTAGAGACATTCCCTTAGATATTTTTTTCTCTTCGTGCCGACGACTCGTAGGGGCATCCGACTCTGCGGCTTACAGCACAGTCGGACAGCACATATTCGGGTGTAACGTATGAGCACGTCACGCGATGACAATTTCTTGGAGACTGATGCCAAATACGTTTTTACTTTAAAATCTGCTATAGCTTCCTAAGTTCTAATTTAAGATACTTATATATTTTAAAAGAATTAATAATTATAGCATAGCTTGCAATTGTTTTGTGTGAGTCAATATGGTATGGTTCATAAGGGGCAAGCGCACAACCGGCGGATGGCGCCGCGCCGTGCCGTTGTGCGTCGGCCCTTACTTTCGCACTAACTAAATATAGCATATCATATCTTTTAAATGAAATAAATAATCGAATAAAAAATTATATCGTTGACATAACTTATAGATTTATGGAACTAATTGTTATCCTAACGCTAAATGCTTGAAATACGATGTCTACGGTCATCATGGGACCGTATGTTGGTCAGTTCCCAGCGCTGTGGCGGCCGGGCGAGAGAAGAACTAATAATGTAACGACCTCTGTTGTCAAAACATGTGCAATTACCATATTTTTGTGGTCAATAGTAACAGTTCCTAAACTACTATACTACGTTATACTTAATGCATAACAAGTTCAGCCCGTCTTGTACTATCTGCAAAATATATTCAGGGAGACATAGCTCAGCCCGGTGATACGAGACTACTACCAGTCTAGGTTCACGGAATTCTCAAGTAATTATTATTGATTTTATTTCAATTATTTTGAATCATTATCTACATATTATGTGTTAGTATTCCTTTAATTATGTTGTAAACGTGTGCATCGTGTGGTGTGTGCATTCTGTTAGTTGAGTGTCTGCGTCCACCGCTGCGTGCCGATGTTGTGCAATGCGTGTTGTGTTGTGCCCCGCGCATGCGCTATCGTGTCGGGCGCGGGGCTTGGCCAACACATGGGCGGGTTGCGCATGCGCGGCGCGTGTATCGTGCGCAGTGCGCGGCGGCTCGGGTTACCGCAGCGCCGGCGCGGGCCATGTGCTGGGGCACCATGACGGCACACAACACAACACCGCAACAGAGTGTACTATGTCCTCGAACGAATTGGCCACAGGCTATGTAACGATGTAACATTGATACAAGTATACTGAAATGTCTTTAAGGTTGAGATTTACTCAAAAATTGCAATACTTACTGATTTTTGAAATAAATACGGTGGAACACAGAGAAAGGTGTGCAGGAGAGTTTTTAAGGTTGAGATTTACTCAAAAACTACTTGATCTATTGAAAGAATTATTTCACTGTTAGATAGATAAAAGTTGAAACTATGTAACTGTAAAATAATCATTAAATTCGGTCTGCTAGTTTTTGATAAAATCTCAACCTTATTGAAACTCCCTGTATACTTATCTCATCCTCGACTGTACAGGAGAGTTTTTAAGGTTGAGATTTACTCAAAAACTACTTGATCTATTAGATAGATAAAAGTTGAAACTATGTAACTGTAAAATAATTATTAAATTCGGTCCAGTAGTTTTTGAGAAAATTTCAACCTTATGAGGCCCCCTGTATACTTATCTCTGTATTCGACTATACTTTAACAATTTTATAACTAAGTAAAATAATTGTCCAGTACTTTTTGAGAAAATCTCACCCCTAACGAGATGCCCCGTATACTTGTATCTTATCGCCTGATTCATTTCCCCGAGTGAGTTGCCTTTCAGCGGGATTGCGGTTCGCTCCCACTGGCCGGCGAGCAAACACGAGTATAGGCACACAGACGAGGCTTTTTGTTCATGTTTGAGCGGCGCCGGACGCGGCCTGTCCGCGGCCCGTGCCTTGGGCAACACAGGCCCCGGCCCCGGTACAGGCATGGGCCCGGGCGACGGGATGTTTGCGCGGCACGTGCCTCATCCGATACCATTTACGGCATGCCAGTATAATGCGCCTCGAGGGGAAACAATTCACTCTACGCGGACTGGTTATTGTCGCCGCGCGAAGTGGAGCGGCCCGCGAGCCTGCGCCTGTGCACACACGGCACTATGGGGTCTTTGTGGATACCTGTATGGCTCGGCGCCTCTTTGTGGCCAATGGTGTAGTATACTATGGGCACGATATAGCAAACAATACTATACAGAGGGACGCAATAAACATTGGCTCCAGTATTATTGGATCGGTTTTTATGCATAGTTATTTCACGATTACTTTAGACTAGATATCTATGATAGAGATATATATATATGATGTTTTATTTGATGTTTTATTCGTGTATGTGCTTTTTATTTTCTTTTTCTTTATTTCATGCACAGAGCACCCCCACTAGAGTCCGCATATGAGGGCCCCCGCTGCTGCCAAGCATAATAGTTAGTACTACTATAATAGCGCCACGCCTCAAAACATCGTTTCATTCGCTTATTGAACGTCCTCATGAGTTTGTGAGTGAAAATGAGGTAAAAAACTATCTAAATATGTCTTACTGTGCGGTAAAATTATGTGGAAAGTCTTGTAGAACATCGAATCTTCAAAAGGATGGTATTTCCTTTCATCGGTCAGTTGAATTTCCATATAAAAAGATTAAAATAATAAAATAAATTTTGCTGCATAATGTGTACCATTTCAGGTGAGCACGTTGATGTCTTTTTTACGAATCTCTTTCTTTCATGTGTTAATTCATATTTAGACATCCCGCTTTCTCCCCGGCACGTGTAAGTTAGTGCTTTCAGTCACCCGTTCGGGAATTGTCGATGTCGATGTTGTTAGCATATTCAAAGGAGATTGATCAAACCAGGCCCACCCTTTATAGAAGTATACTGTTCTTAATTTAATATTCATATTTTTCTACCTCCTGTTAGATCGAAATATTATTCGGAATACATTTAATTTATATATCAATGTTCTTGGAGTTCAGTCAACTTCAGTAACGTTGCCTATGATTTCCCAACCAACGTTGGAGACAACATTTATGTCTAAGGTATGTTGCTTGAGCATAACTATAAATTTTGATAATTTTATGTCCTTCAAATTAAGATTAACATGTAACTATTACACTTTTACAGAACTTTATTGAAGATGAACAGTATTCAAAACATGCCGTAGTACCGCCAAGAACAAACCCAGCATCTTCTGAACATTTCACGCTGCCAGAACCACAAAAATTCCCCGAGATAATACAACCGGATACCAGTATTGATTTATTAAATTTGCCAACTCATTGGAATACTCCACGTAAAATGCGACTTAGGAAAAACAAAGCTTCGGTGCATTCATTTGGGCAATTGAATTTAATAAAAACAAGTGGTACTTACAGAAAAGTACGTTGATTCGAAGGAACATATTCAACTTTTTTATTTTGATTTCATCAAATGTTAAGGTAAATTCAACTTTGCATTGACTAGCCTTGTGTTTAAGAGCAATAAACGCGGTAGAAAAATATGGGATTAATATTGTCTCAATAACAGGACAGCAAGGGTGGGCCTTAAAGGTATGGGCTCCGTTGAGATTTACCTGTTTTAAGCTTATTTATTTTTATGTCCCCACTGATTGGGCACAGACTTTCCCTCTCATCGAGGGAGCTCGCACCATGGTCCACCACGCGGGTCCAGTGCCGATTGGCGGATTACACATGCCTTAGATATTTTTTTTCTACGGCATGAAGGTTTCATCGCGATGTTTCCTTCACCGTTTTGAGAACATTCGGTAAATGTACGTAAGTTTTTCGGTCGAAAAGAACCGAGTATAACTCATTAGAACATGGCTGCCCTGGCTGGGAATCGAACCGGGACCTCCGTATTGCAAGTCCAGTGACTCAACCACTGCGCCACCGAGCTCTCTTTATCTATAAGCTATCAAGTATCAGTATTATTTAATTTAATAAAACTAATTTATTTCTTTACAATTTGCGCTGTTTTATTTATTAATGTTTAGTATCACATAGTAGTAGACATTTGATGTCACATCAAATTCCGCAATATGACTCATCCTAACAATTTTCTAAATTCAAGTACAAAATCGCTTATCGACAGAAAATGTCGATAATCGATACATCCTATATTATTATCCCATCCTTGCGCTGCATTCGTTCTGCGCTTACGACGTGCGACGACCTTGAATTGGCCAATCAGGATGTGGCTTGTCCCGCCCCGCACCTCGTTCCTGTGGCGATTTCGTTTTCAAACAAAAATTTGTTAATGCGGACTCTAGTGGGGGTGCTCTGTGATTTCATGTAATACACTGCCGTTTATCTTTAATTGTAAATCTCCATCGATCCTCGGTTGCCTGGAAGAAATCGCTTTGAGCGATAAGGCCGCCTTTGTACAAATTGTTTACTATCTGTATTTTCTATGTAGGTATATGCTTCTTTGTGCAATAAAGTGTTTATCTATCTATTTATAGAGTTTTTAGGATCTTAGTAGTTTTTGAGAATATCTCAAGCGGAGGCAATTGTACCTATATTTTTGTCTGTGTACAAGTGTAACCTAACGATCAGATCATACTTCAACCATCATCATTGATTATAGTTTGTGTAAGATGGCAGAGCGCACTTTTAGTTCAAAACAATGAAAAAATACGAATTACTTAACTCATTCTCTGTTATAGCTTAGTGCAATGCGCATTCTAACACGTAGAGTATGTGTGCAATACTACGCAATGCCATGTGTCAGTTGACTCGCCTGCCTGCCCGGTGCTGGCCACCAATGCCCAGTGGTTAGTTGTGTACCCGGCGCACCACGGGGCCGCATGTGACACTACGCCGCCGCCCCGGGCCGGTGCGAGTGCGGGGGACATTACTCATGGGTTTTATTATACCATCACCACCATCGTCTGTTCCTCAAGACAAGACATCATAGACAGTAGTCTCACAACTGTTAATGACAGTTGTGACAATGTTCATGCTAAACAAACCTCATCACCACCATCATCTGTTCCAGTCAATGTCTTGGTACTGTGATTTGTATACTCTACATTTGTGTCATACATATCACAGTACCAAGACATTGACTGGAACAGATGATGGTGGTGATGAGGTTTGTTTAGCATGAACATTGTCACAACTGTCATTAACAGCTGTGAGACTATCTGTCTTTGATGTCTCCATGTCTTGTATTGTAATCTCACCTTGAGAGTTAGTATTGTATGTTTATACAATATGACAAATTGTCTTACCGTCCTCGTGCATGGGCTACACACATGCCGTCACTGAACTATCGTCAGCGCATCTTACATTGCAATTTATTGTAGCGATTCCAGATTGCGTAGGTACGCTAATATTAGTCACCGTTAAGCGCGGCGCGGCGTCCCGCTCGCTCTGCCGTTATGTAGCATGCGAACGACACAGAATTGGCCGCCACAGAATGAGCGTACATTGTTTGCTTCAGTGGTTGTTATGTAGCGGTGCGCGCGCACCCGTGTGCGAGTACAGTGTACCTACTGGCACTGCAGCTCGTACCTACATTGTACGTACATAAGCATCTATGCAGTGTAAATAAATGTACTACACGTCGGAAAACATAATAATGCCTAATTAAGTGTGATTTTTAATGAGCCGTTAATGTGATATCGCGAGAGAGTCATTACTGATGAGGACTGCCGGCGAACAATGCGAGGCGCGAGGCGCGACGCGAGGCGCGATAACATGTTTGCCCAGTGCTCGGCGAGGCGGGGGTGCGAGGGGGGGGCGGGGCGGGAGGGCTTGTTGACATTGGGGGCTAATAATAACATAACAAATCGTTATCTCCGCGGCTCCACACCCCGCACCCCCGCTCACACCCCAACACACACAGTGTTGTGTATACACAATGTATTAGTGGTCACTGTGCCCATACATTGCAATATGTAGGTACCGTTTAAGGTCCAGCGAAAGTCAGGGACAATTCTGAGCACGAGCTCGCCGTGAGCTCGCTCTTACTGGCACAATGCTATGATGTGTGCCGGTCGTAAGAGCGGCCTTATACAAAAGTCACATCTCTTTATTGCAAGATAAGCACGTTGTGAACATTTTTGCACGTCAACATATTTTTGAATTTACATTTACACCACTTTGCAAGGAAAAGCCAACGCTGAGGAGAAAAAGGTTTTACCAGGTCCTGTCTAATGTGGTGTTAACCCCGCTCCGCCCCGGGCAGGGGGCAGGGGGCGGGGGGCAGGGGGACGAATGACTTTTATCGTTTTCAATATAACACATGGACGTTACGTATTCTTTTTGCGAGTTTTAAAAAAAGTCAACGAAACTCAATAAGCATTTGTCTATGTGTTAAAATAATAAAACTAAGTAATAAATATTTTAAAAACAAAAAGACGACTGAATAAAATTTAGGCCATATTGATAAAAAAATATATATTCTATGTGACTCCTACAATCCAGACGAATCTAACGACACCTCATGTTGAAATCCATCCAGCCGTTTAGGCTGCGGGGCGGGACACAGAATTAGACACAAGTACTTACATACATACACTCGAAAAACATAACTATTATTCTTGCGTAGTCGGGTAAAAACGTTAATGGTTGAAGTGTTGTCAGACTTCAGGACAGGACAGAGTCCAGTGGTAGGTATAGTACTGGCGCGCCGCTAGGTAGGGAGGTAGGTACCTATCTCATGTTACCGCTAGGTATCTGCGCAACATCTCCTCGGCACACACATTGAAACCAATTAAGTGTCCTAATGCAGTACTACCTTCCCAGAACATACGCCACTAACCGGCTTAATGGATACTCACATTATAGTGTAACTGTTATTAGTGGCAGCCGAGTGAGTGACAGCGAGGCGCGGACAGACGAGGGTCCCGCCGGGGGGGGGGGGGGGGGGGGGGGGGGTTATCAGTTGGCGGGGGAGGGAGGGAGGGAGGGGGGGCATTGGGAGTTATGTTATTGTCGTAATAAAAATATGTTGCGGAGTTATTCCCGAGTATTTAAGTATTTTGTCACCGAGCCCGGGGCTATCGCACGTGACCCCGGGCCGGGTGTGCGCGGGGGCCGGGGGCGAGGGGGGCACGCGTTGCTATCCCACTGATGGTACCTATCGCACTATCGGCGGACGATCCGATACACAGTCTGGTCATATGCACTACGATTGTCATACAAAGTTTGACACCGAATTTAAGCTTGACATTTCAACTATCAGATTTCATACAATTCTGACAGTTATATGAGCGAGCTCACGCTAAGCTCGCGCTCGAAACTGCGTATAAAAATTATCCTGAGTATCGTATTCGGTTGTCACTGTCCAACTCCCCGGCCCAGCGCTGAGCACGGGCCGTGGTGTATGATCTCGGCCGGGACATTTATATACAATCAGCATTGATCGTGTCAGACACGTGCCGCGGCAGATTACTATAATATTTATATTTTATACCATGTGTATAAAACTCGTATTGATATCTCCCGCAACATAACCGCACACATTGTATAATTTAACATTATTTTGTATGCCACGGCGCGTGTCTTACACGTTCATTGTCTGTAGATATAAACAGAGCTTAATATGCTATGTGATGTACTGTGTGTTGTGTGTGTGACTCACTGGCTGAGAGGCTGGCCGCCGCGGACAGCTGGTGCGGCCGCCGCGCGCGCTCAGCACACCACGCGTCCTGCAACAACGGACACACTGCTCACTCACACGAGGCGCACACACGAGGCGCACGCGAGACCCTGAGGGGCGACACAGAGCCCACACGACACAAGGAGGGAAGCCACGCAATTCAACCCCCAGAGGCAATGATCTAATCAAACGGCGAGCGTGAAATAAAATGAAACATGTATTTGCGTGAACACAGTCAAATCAGGTATTGGGGAAAAAACTTCCCGTGGTCCACCGAGGTGAACAGCCGAGGTGGACCACGGGCAATAACCCATTATAAATTATATAAATGTCTCAGTATTCTAGCTGCTGGCAGACGTGGACCCATAAGCTTGGGGCCCGCGCTCCCGCTCTGGTGTGGCGGCGAGCGGCTCTGGTGAGCACGCCATCTCGTGGTATCCTTGCATCGCGTCGAGACTCAGCCCAGGGACACTTGGCCTGAGATTCACAGACAGTTTTAGCACGTGCTTAGCGTAAACTCGGTCGTACCAATACGGTACCAATGTATACGAAATTTGACAGATGTGGAATAAGCTTGCACTCAAAATTGTCTATGAATCAGTCTTAGGCCGAGATTCATAGACACTTTTGAGCAGTAGCGCAGCGCGAGCTCAGTTCTAAAACTGTCAAAATAGTATGAAAGGCAGCTGTAAGACCGAACTCAAACTCTGCTCGCATTCGAATAGTCTATGAATATCAACCTAAGAGTTCAACGACGGAACGTTTAGCAAACGTCTCGACAAATAATTCGTAGAAGCGATGAATGATTCGCCGAAACACTCTTCAACGTATTTTCGTTACTTCGTTAATGATTTCCGGTTACCTTTGGAGTCTAATTCAATGACAATTACAGAGCTTCGATGCTCAAATCATCAGGCCAATACTGCATTACAAATAAATTGTCATTATGCGAGTGCCGCCAACACCCAGCGTCAGGTCTGAAGTAAGTATAAGTAGTATAAACACAATAACAGCCTCGACCAGTAACACGACGCCTAGTTACCTTGCACTTATTCCGGCCGGGCGTCGAACCCGGAACTAGTGGCTGGAACAGAGGCACTGTACTGTACTGGTTTACCGGAACACGCGGCGGCGGCGGGAATAAGCGGCTTGTTACATTAGCGATAGGGTGAAATAATTTAGGAGGTGCTTACTTGGTGACATGAGGTGTCACACCACACCACATATTCATAATGTTTCGTGTGGAGCTGCAAAGAATCTACAATTTCACAGTCAAAAATACATCAAGAGTGACATTTTGAACCTTGATACAGTCTGTACTATCTGCGTCGCAAGAGTTGTAATCGTAATTTAAAGGTTACCATAAATCTACTGTCGAGTCTTCACGAACTGCCTCTGTCGCCATTTTGGATCAACTTAGCTGCTGGGAACATGGTCCAGTCCATAGTGTATGCAGGTGCACATTAAGTGTACCACTTCGGACCGTTCTTATCATCTGCTGCAAGTGACCAGGTATGTGTCCGTACCTGGTACGCGTTTGCCGCCAGCGCCGTGGCTGTGTATGCGCCTGGCCGCGCCGCGCCGACGCCGAAGGGGCCGCCGAAGCGCGCGCTGAACGCCGGCAGCGCGCCGCCCGCCGGGCCGGGGCCGCACGCGCCGGGGCCGGGGCCGCACGCGCCGGGGCCGGGGCCGGGCGAGGGCGAGGAGGCCACGCCGGACTCGCCGTGCTCGCCGTACTCGTCCGCCGGCGTGCAGTACGCGGACACGGGAGAACCTAAGGGCGGCAATGACAAGCAGATGAGATACATGATAGTGCCGGCAAGAAACGCGCGCCACCACGTGGACACCGGGCTACCCTATGGATAAAAGGCACCTGAGAGGGCACAAACAAATGGGAAAGCTTTTCTGTTAGTCCAGTCAACTGAACTGGCTGAACTAGTGGGAATAAATAAACGCCAAGGAGACACAACGGACTCACTTGCTTGCTCTATCCGTTTTAACTTTGATGTAAGTATTCATTTTGAGTTTCATTGTTATTTGTTTGCAACCAAGTGGCACAACATTTTATTAACGCCAGTAGAAAAGAAAAAAAACGATGACATTAGATTTTTCGTCAATAAATGTCACTCCCATACCATACATGTTTCTCTTTGTTCCACTAGCTTCAACGAAAGTCAAAGCCATTTGGCTAGTCAAAGTCGTAATGAAATCGATGCAATTTGCCGTCGCCAGCCCTCGCGCCCGCCGCATGGGGTGAGGACACCATGAATGTCATTCTAATTGTCCGCTGTATTTAGCGAGACCGTACGTAGGCTGTTGTCCATTGCAGGAGCATCATTGTGGTGTTGTATGCGAGTATGTGTGGTTAGTGTTACCTCCTGCCGCGGTCCACATGTGGTGCGCCGCGAGCTCGGCCGCGCCGAAGTATGCTGCTCCGCCCCCGCCCCCGCCTCCGCCTCCGCCCCCGCCTGCGCCCGGCGAGTACTCGCAGCGCGCGTACCCCCCGCCACCGCCGCCGCCTCCGCCCGCACCGCAAGACCCACTCCTGCGCAACCGAACACAACCAATTAGTAGCGGACAACATGCTGGTACTGGTACCCCCAACACACGGCCACACAACAGGAACCGGCATTCAAAGCTGAGCCTCAATTACTATTGAGAGTCGACAGGAACCATCGGTGTGTCCTCGGCAGACAGACAGACTATCGGCCAGTTGTACTTAGCATTTCAGTACCGCAGTCCTATATCTCGGAGATATGATCTGCCCATGTCAATTAGTTACTATTAGTTACTATCGGTGCTAATGTGAAGCCAGTCCTGATGGGATACGACGGGAATGGTGTAGTAACATGACTTGTGGTCACGGGCGGGTAAACTAACACATTAAACACATAAGTATGAAGTAGTAAAGTTTATATATATAAAAGTACCTACTTCCTTGTTCAAAATTAAAGTTATTTACTATGCTCCAATGCATATTTAATAATTATAACAAAACTACAGGTTAATAATTAACCATTTTAGGTTTTATTGCTATTTTCAAATTTTATTATGATTACATAAATGTATATTCTAAACTATCCCTTAACCTATTGTGATAATATAAATTCCCTATTCGATAGGTACTTACATAAATGACAATGCCAGATTCTGCCCCACCATCAACCGCGAGTTGTATAAGATAACGAATAAATGTAACAGTATCTCCGTTTTTTATTAAAATTATTGGTTTAAATTAAAGTTATGTACAAGTTGCGAGTCGAAGAAAACAGTTTAATTAAGAATTCAGGAAATAGTAAGAAATCGAAGCGAATTATTCATTGTTTTTGTTATTCTTCTATAGGAGTTGCGAGAGTAGTAGAAAATGATACTGATTATGATTATGCAATATGAAACCTGTAATAAGTCCCCAACAAAATGATAGATACAGCTTAAATGGTCACGTAGTTTTGTAGGTGGGGCAAAGCTCTATTGAAATGTGGCAATGTCATTTAAATAGAAATGAAGTTGAAAGATCAACCTCGCTACGATTAATGTATGTATTTAGTTTAGTATGTTATTTAGTTTTATAACCTTGTGTAACAATAACTTTTATATATCTCCCAGAGGAGGGCAGAGATAACGGAATGTTATAGTCATCAACACTGAGTGCTGAGGTCTCTCCATCCTCGGCAATCTAGCAACTACTTCGTTCAAGATGTCCAGGCAGCCGTGGCTTTGACTTTCGTTAAGCGCAATAGAAAGACAAATGTAAGGGATTGGCAGTTGCTAACCTAACGTTAACCAAATTCAAAGCCACTTGGCTCTGGGGCCGGGCGAAAGTCGAGTGCTGCAGACATCAGGGGTCTGCAGCACTCGGCGCCCGCTGCCTGCGCCGGGGTCGCGTGCTCGTGCTGAGTGCTGTGCCGTTGTGGCTGAGTGTGCGTCGGCTCGAGGCGAGTCGAGGCTTGTCGAGTACAGTGTGTTGAGTGCGTGGCTAGTTGTCGCTTGGCTAATGGCTCGTGACGTCTCGGAAGTGAGCGCCTGCCTTATCGCGCGCCGCCTGCGCCTGTGTGCGCTACGTGGTGTGGTGTTAGTAGTGTTAGTGCGGTGCACAGCCACAGTCAGTGCCCTCGACCCGCTTGCATGCACTACGCGGCGGCAGGCGACATGGCGGCCGCGGAGCCGCGGGGACACGGGGCACCGGGGCGCAGGCTCGGGACAGGGGCATAACACTATGGTGTTCAGAGCGACAGACAAATATCATAGTATTTGAGCACGAGGTCACACGGACAGGTTGGAACCCATGCCATAAGAAACAACGCTTGTAATAATCGCTGGCTACGGAACATCCGCTAAGTAGATACCTGAGGGGGTCGTTTCAATCGTATTTGTGCCAGGCGCCCGCGGGCCTCGCACGATACGCTTTCAGATGGCCCAGTCTATCCCCAACCCGAGGCCGCTTGACGCCCAACCCCACACCCGAGTGCTAAGAGCCTGGACAAACAACACACTCGACTCGAGCCGGCACTCAGCGCTCGGCGCGAGACACAAAAAAATGGGTACGAATTTGTAAACGAGTCCCTCGGGACGTGTCAAGTTGATCCCCGGTCCCAAGTGCAGAGTGCGACACACACACACTTGGGGTGTGAGGGGGGCCGGGACCGGGGCCGGGGCCGGGGGAGGGAAGGCCAGGCCAAAAATCTGACATTAATGGGTAGTAAAAGTCGATGCAGCTCAGGCCCCTGAGCACAGCGCGCGGCCTGCAGCACACTGGACCACCTGGCCTGGCCTGGCCCGCAGGCCGCCCGCATGGCCTGTGCTGTACCAGTGCCAGGCCGGTCATGGTGCGCACAGGCCGGAGGCGGACATGTGTAAGCGGCGCGCGGGCAGCGGGACCACACGTGCCCGGTGCCACGTGCCGGCATCACAACAACCGAGGGACATCAACTACTTAACGAACTACACCGGACCATATAATGTTTAAATAAACTGAAGTAGAAGGAAACATGTTATAGCTATGCTACACATGACTTAGCGGAGCAGGTGCAGGGTTTGTATGGTCCCCAGTGTACGGTGCGGCCCGCGGCCTGCCTGTGCGCCACACACCGGAATTATCCTTGTTTTAATTACCACCGCCGCAACAGGAAAACCCGCCGTTAATTATATGTCCCGGTAGGTACCTACGCCTGCAGCCAGCCAGCGCCGAGTGACGACTTAATTAGAGCGGCCTCGACACCTCCCGGTACCTACCTACCCTCCAGCACACGCTGCACGCAGAGGACGGGGGGAGGACGGAATCGCAATCATTCTACTGAAATCTTACCCATACATTCGCATAATAAATAAATATAAGCCATGCATCTAGTTCGTGAACGATTAGGTCGGTAAGAGAGAGAGAGAGAGACCCAGGGAGAGACGGCCGGCGCAGCTAGTAAACGGACAAATTGGATAAGTATCCCATTGTCACAGATATTATTATATCATCCCAGGAGAGATAAGCAAAGTTTGTTTAATTTTGTAATATAGTATTGTAGCGTGTGTTTGATAATATCGTAGGGTTTGTTTGTAGTGCTAGGTATGTTTAGGTGTAGCGCTAATAGTTTGAACAAACAACGCTATTAGTATTATGCGAGTATTAGCGGGTCCCGACGCCCCGCCGCCGCCGCCGCCCGGCGCAAACACCGCGCTTCCGGTCCCCGGCACCCCCCGCGCCCCGCACCCCGCACCCCGGGCCTGTGCACACAGTGCCTGCGCCCGCGGTATTACCTACCATAGCCTAGCATAGCACAGGCTGCGTATTATTGTTATTGTCACGCAGTGAGTACGGAGCGTGCCATTGTGTTAGCGCATGCGCATGCGCCTGTGCCCTATGCCCGCCCGCCTGCCCGCCTGGTACCTGGTGCCTGCGCCTGCGCCTGGTGCCGCTCGCAATGCTAACTGTCGCGCGCAGTTAGTAGGTTAAGTGTCGCGCCTCGCACTCGGTACATACCGCACAGTACAGTACCGTGCCCACACGCGGCCGCAGGAAGTAGGCATCGCGGCGGCTACGTGTTCGCGGAACACGCGCACACACGCGCCGGCCTGCACGTGCGCACAGCCGCCGGCCGCTGTGTGGGTGCGCTACAATACACTAAGTACGAACCGACGCGAGCACCTACTTGCCACTAACTGCCGCGGCAATAAATAACGCAGCGAATAACAACTTGCATACTCACTCGTACACAATGAAAGGCATACGTTAAACCACAAATTAACTCGCACAATAAGTTATTTGGCTCTTTTGATGCAATCGGAAGAATTGATTATCACCAGCTGGGTTACATCCCTCCGATCGCAATCGCGAACGGTTATCGCAAGTTGCTATACCATGGTAACGTTATGCCTGATGCCTCCGACCAGATGGAGAGATGCTCTGCGCAATGTGGTTTGCGGGGATTGCATGCGAAAGACCGAGACTCGAATTGAGTACCGCGCCTTGGGAGACGCCTGTCCTAATACGACTGACGATGATTAGTTATATTATATAAAACTTACATACATACAGCTTAACATACAAACAGTGCGTAACAAAACCCAAGACTGTCGCTCTGTTATTGTTCTCGTATATGTACTGAAGTGTTTTCCTCGTCTCGTGTAGTTATAATTAGTAGCGGCCGTCCCCCGGCACCACAGACCACTTACTCCATAGACATGAAATCGGTACAAATGACAATGCCAGATTCTGCCCCACCATCAACGGCAAATTGTACAAGATAACGAATAAATGTAAAAGTATCTTCGTATTTTATTAAAATTATTGGTTTAAATTAAAGTTGCGAGTCGAAAAAGCAGCTGAATTAAGAATTCAGAAAATAGTATGAAATCGAAGAGAATTATTCATAATTTCTGTTATCATTTTCTACTACTCTCGCAACTCCTACTGATTATGATCAATATGAAACCTGTAATAAGTCCCCAACAAAATGATAGGTACAGCTTAAATGGTCTCGTAGTTTTGTAGGTGGGGTCCGTTGAAATGTGGCGATGTCATTTGCAAGCGAAACATTCTGTTACCGATGAGTGCATAGAGACGAAACGAGGGTGCCGTATTAAAGAGCTACGCCCATGTGGATAGTATCTCTATGTGTCACGTGTCGCGAGGCAATGTTGCGCTCATGTGCGAGCAGACACGGGCCCTCCCGGTACAGGGCTAGGGGGGGAGTGGGCTGTGACGGGTGCCCTTGTGTTGCGAGAGCATCACGCGACACATAGGTATATCCTGCACGGCGAGTTGTGTGTCTGGCCGGTCCCACGCTATGGATTATGACTAGTCGGTGTATGTGTGTCTGCATGTGTCAGCAGCCAGCCGGGCCGGGCCGGGATGCTGAGGTGGCTCCCCCGCGCCCCTCGCCCCGCGCCCGCCGCCGGGTGACCGGTTACCGCGCCGTGCGCATGCGCATATGCTGACGAGTGGCCCGGACGACAACAACACACACAATACGTAGCTAGACAGGTATAACGAGACCTCAGTGTGGCAACCACTCGACATTGTGTCCGACATACGAAGGTAATAGCTATGAGGAGGTATATTTTACTTGCTGTGTACAACACAGAACACACACAAGGCACGTATAACTACAAGCCACACGGTAACCCGCCGCCGTTACGTTCACGTTGGTAGTTACACTTATTGGCGGCTATTCATAAACCTAGTTAAACGTCACTTCCTTTAAATCGTGTTGCTATCCCTTTCACACTTCGTTAAAAAAGGTTAAGATAGAAAGGGACCTCAACGGTGGCCTTATCTTTAAATCACGTTTATAAATAACAGCCATATACGCGCATTCATAAACGTGATTTAAATTATTTTGTTCCCCAGGTTTCGTCGCGATGTTTTCCTATTCTTAAGGAAATCAATAAACCTTTTAATACCCCTAGGACCAACTCCTCTGCATTCTGCCAAGGGAACCTGTGAGCCCCGTGCCTGCCTCCAGCCCCGCCTCACGACACGACCAGCGGCCCCTAGGATCGTCGTCGTGGTAGTCTTGCTCTCTTCCGTCTTTGGTTTGAGCGTGTTGGTCTCAGGGTGATGTGGCCTCTCAGAGGGAGGGGGTTTGCGGCAAATTTTCTTGCACGATTAATAACGATACCGTAATGCAATATTGTGTATGGGCGGTTTCTCGTATTTTTTGGTTGTATTGTTTATTTGTGTCATCTTTTAGGAGATCAATCTAGTACCTACGAGGTGCCCAGTGTCCAGTCAGATGGTGTGTCTCCCGGTACCGAGGCCGGCGCCCCACTTGTGGATCTGACAGTGATCCATTGCTCTGTTGCTGTGACACGAGTTTTTAGTGTTAGTATTGAAAGCCAGCAATGGAGTGTATAAGTGTGGTTGCTGTCGCTGTCAGACCACGTGCGGGCGTGTGTATGTCGCCGGACTAGAGTGTTGCCGTGTGCCGGTCCGGCGGCGTGAGAGTGAGTGTGAGTGTGCCGCGGCCGGTGAGAGCGTGGTATGTGCTGAGTGTGGGTGATGGCGACGCGCATTAGCGCTGGACGGTGGACGGCGGGCGACCGCGAGACGCGCACTAATGAGTTAATGAGGCCCGTAACGGTCACCACCAGCAGGTACATAGCAACCACACAGCACAGGGAGCGCAGGTGGAAACAATGATTGACGACACAGAGCAGGGCAATGCGATGACACTTATGCTCAATATATCGATGAATAGATAAATGTAAAAAATAATGGTAAACTCTACTAGGTAGCGATTTACGGATCGTTCCCGCTGCCTCCAAATCTATTGTTCTCGAAATTTTATAAAACCATACATTAGTTCCCACCGACTCCAAAACGTAATAAAGAAAATATTTTTTTATTCCCACCGGCTCCAAAGCTTATTTCATACATTTGTTCCCACTGACTCCAAAAGCATTGTTATACATGAGCTGAAATCTGAATAGAAACAATTTGTATAATTGCGTCAACTAATAAGGCCGCTGCTAGCGCCCGCCCGACGCTCAGGGACACACGGGGTCTTTATTATTTATTTATTTTTGTAATGGACTCGACTGTTCGTCATTTGCCAAAGTCATATTACAGAACATTCAATATATTCAACTCTTTAATGACTGGCCTAATAGTCTTCTACCTTCAAATAAAAATTCAATTAAGTTTATTCAATTAATTTAGAAACGTTTAGGTTTCATTTTCTGCCAACCGAAGTAGAGTGCCTCACTTAATTCCATGTCTCTACATTTAGGACTCTACGTAAGATAAGTCTGTCTGTACCTTTCCCATGTGGACTCATGGGTTATATACTTTTACTAGCGAGTTATGTTTAAGATTGTGTCCCAATATGTCTCCCGCCTCCACACCACGACACGGGACACCGGCACCGCACCGCACCGGCACGGCACCGCGCCGCCAACACGTCGGCAGGGAATACTTATTACATTTCCATTCATAACTGTTCATATCTCACGCACCGCATAGTCCATTGTGGTAATTAGTAATTACATTTTAATTGCAGCTGCTGTTTGCTGGATATATTCCACTTGGCTTTTCGTTCAGCAAACGCTGGAACCCGTTTTTGGGATAGAAAATTAATTTCATGGCTAAGTTTTGTATTGAGGTCTCTCTCCTCCTAACCTCTCTTCCAAAAGCACTAATTCCCTACCTAAAGATTGTCTGGAAGAGATCGCTCTGAGCGATAAGAGCGTTGTGTATGTGTTTCGCACTATAAATAAGATTAATCTTATTATTTGTCAAGTAAGTAAGTATAGAGTTCTGAGAAGAGCAGATGTATGAACGAGCCACACTCAGCAGTCTGTGTATTGCCTACGTGACGTGGGTAAGCCCTGACGCTGGGACGTGTGACGCGAGAGCGGATTTGTTTTGTTGTTTACACCCAGCTCCTATTACCGAATAGTAGCTGAGATAGACAAGACTATGATTATTGGTCAGCTCTGAACCAGCCCGGCAGCCAGCCGCTAGGACGTATTGTAATCAGCAGGGTTACTCTCTTATAGCGATCCAGTTTAGGTTCCTAAACTGAACCGAATCGGTAAGAGTAACCCCGCAGAGCGCCATATGGGGGAGCTGACAAATGTACGACCTAATGTATGTCATGTCATGTGTAATGCGGTCAATGTATGTATGTTGTGTATTGGCTCACCCGTCGTTGTGTTGTTCGTGGTGGTGCGCGTACGGCGGCGGGGGCGGGTGCGGGGGCGGCGGGGGCGGGTCGTAGTACACGCGGTACTCGCACAGCACGGGCGAGGCGGACGCGTCGCGCCGCCCCCGCAGGTACGCGCCGTCACTGCCGCCGCCCGACAGCGCCTCGTCCAGCGCGTGCGCGTAGTGCGCGTGGTGCAGCTCGCGCGCGTGCGCAGGCGGGGGGCGCAGCTCCTGGTAGCTGCGCGAGTGCGGCGGGGAGCCGCCGGGGCACGGGGCGGGCAGGTACCCGGCGCCCGGACCCGGCCCCGGCCGCGGGGGCGAGGGGGGGCTGCACTCGCCAGACACTGACCCCGCCCCCGCACCCGCCTCGACACCCTCGCCGCCCGGCGCGCACACAGCGCCAGCATCATCTGCACACACAACACACGCACACATTGCAGCGACGCAGACCATTGGCCGGGCGGGCGACGCCGCGCCGCCGCCCGCCCGGCCCGGCCCGCTCGATCCCGGACACAGATCACGATCCCATCACCAACCCCCCCCCCCCCACACCACACACACACCACTTGACCCCAGTGGCCCGGGGCTCGGGGCCCGTTCGTGGACTTCGCTTTGGTAAAGTAAACATGTATTAGGTAAGCGTCGTTACGAGCAACCATCATTAGGACCCATTTGACCGTCATTACGAAGACCAAAACAAATAAGTAGCTTCATTGCCTTAACAAATGCGCCGACCTATTTGGTGGCTAATGAGGTCCGGGCACTCGCCCCGAGCCCGAGCCGGAGCCCGAGCGAGAGCACCAACAAAGGATTAGTGAATGAGTAAACAAACATTGTGCGGCCGACATTATATTGTGGTGAATCACTGGGCGCCTCGCGACGACGGACAGACAAAAGGACCATTAGAATTGAATACTTTTTTTCCCTAATGGAAGTTTTTTGCGCGAGGAGTGAGTACATGCCGGGAGTGGCCGGCTCCAGGCGGCTGCGGCTGCGGCTCCTGCAGCTGGCGGGCTCGTGGTGTGGGGGCGGAAGGAGACACAACAGTTAGCTCATATCTAGTGCACTGTGCACAGCATCTAAAGCACACTATAATTATCCTAAACTGACTGACAGGACTAGAAATAGATTAACGATCAGCGGCATGGCGTGCTCTGAAAGAAAACGTACGACTCCAAGCGAGGTTGATGTTACGTCAGGCAGGCACTTGGTTTTTTTTTTCGCCTACCGTGAACCAAGCCTAACAAATGCAATCTAAGTATTACTAGTCAATCGTCGCCATCTGCCTGGTACCGTGGGAACAGTGCGGCAAGTCAACACAGCATCTTGCAGAGCATCTTGTTTCCTCCTCTCGGTCTGTAGCTTCCAACTGTGTGGTCAGGTGAGAGCTGTTGGCGTCCTCCACACCAGCGAGCAGTGGCGATACAGCTGGCCCGGGGCGGAGTGCCCGGCTGGCGACGAGACAACATGTGCCGGGGCTGTTGGCTGGCGCGATGGCATCCCGCTGCAGGAGTCGGTCAGTATCCGGCGACAGAATGTGATGTGGCGTGCTGGCCGGCGGCTGGCAGTCGGCCACTCGGCCTAGCAGACCCTACCCCTATACGGACCCATCACGTGTCCCATCTCTCCTCCCCCTGGCCCCTTGGCTTGGCCAGTGCAGCACTGCATTGGGCTCGAAAACACGGTGTCTTTGTCTAGTCAGTATCGTTGGCTTCGAAAATGCGTAACCCACAAGCTTAAATACACCTGAGAAACAATACCCTTATCCTGGGGTGGACTGGTCGGCTAAAAAGCTATCACTACAAAAATCATTAGCCGTCATGGTGAGGTAAATCCCGGGCAAGTGCTATCGGGTAGGATCGCGCCCTGAGGGTTCCGCCGCCGCCGGTCACAAAAATATTCTTAGAATACAAACTTAATTTTTCTGTCGAAAAATATCCTGCTGTCTGTCATCTGACAGGAGACAAGATCAATCCATCTATAGTATCCCCAGATACACACACTGGTTAGCGTGAATTACTTCCAGCTCACCAAATGGCAAAGCATGGATACCATCCGACCAGAAACAGAACACATGAGAAGAATTGAGAGAGGAGGCCTTCTGAGGTCCAGCAGTGGCCGGGTACGGGCTCACGACGACAGGTCGGAATCTGCTGCGGGTGGAGGAGGCTCCGAGGTCAAACACTACAGCAAACGCAATGTACTTATTGCAAGTACAATATCGTGTGGTGTTGCAGTGAGTGAGTGCACGTTAGCGTACCTTTATTGCATTGGTTGTTGTTGACTTCCGCTATGAACGCGTCCAGCTCGAATGGCTCCTGCTTGGTCCAGCCTGCGCCGGCGCCCCGCCACGCCTCGTGCAGCATCATGCGCCCGCACTGCCTCGTCTCGCCTCGCTCACTGCGCGCTGTACTCGCTCACACTGACCGTCCCGCGCGTGCACTCGCGGCCGCTGCTCCGTGCGCACTGGCTGGCTGGCTGGCTGCGCGTGCGCACGCCGCTCGCCCCGCCCCCGCGGGGAGGAGCTGCGCGCACGCACACTAACACCGCGGCCGCGCCCGGGGGAGCGGGAGGGGGGCGGGGCGGGGGGAGGGGGGGGGGCGAGGGGACAGGGCACTCTCGCGCATCCCTCATCGCTATGTGCCGGCGGCGGCGGGGCCTGACCCTCGCTGTGTACTCGCGGTGAGAGGCGGCGCGGCGCCCCACAGCGCCCTGCCGGCCGGTTGCGCGGCGGGCGACTGCAGCGCGGCTGCGGCGGGCTCCGGCCGGTCTCGGCGCAGATAAGCTATCACCACGTGCGTTTTATCGGCCGACGCTATCTGCCGGCGCGAGACGCACCACGCACGCGACCTAGGCAGCCACTCGCGGCGACCCGCCGCCGACACCAGGCATACACAAGGGTTTCTTTTCTCGTATGGTTTACTCACCAAACCTATTGTTAAAAGTTATTCAGGCCACCTGGAGGCCCTTGACGTGGCCTGACGACTGCTGTCAAGACAGCAACCGGGACCCACTGCTTGCCGTGCGCCCCGAGGCACGGCCCCTCAGATGAAAGTGTCGCTAGCGGTCACCCATCCAGATCCTGACTTCGCTCGACGTTGCTTAACTTGTAAGATCGTTTTCATCATGTATTCGAACTGTCCTCCGAGCCCCTTACACACGGGGTCTGCTCACACACGCGACCAGCAGCCTGCCGGGGGACTGTCCCTGTCACCACCACCATAGCTCCGGGCTCATGTAACCGTGGCAAAGGCGCGTCGTGTGGCCCGACCGCGGCCCGACCGCGTATATGGCTTTCCGTATTCTGTACGTCACAACAATATTTCTTTAAATATCAAAAATAACGAGCACAGGCTCGTTTCTTTGCCACAGGGCAAAGAAACCTTAAACAACAGATTTGTAATAATTTTGTAATTATTTTTTTTACTCCAATAAATCCCAAGTCTCCTCGTATAAGATAGACGTTTTCTTTCCATACTATCATTGTTCTGTAGACCTATTGAATAATGGTTTCTGTTAACTCTATCATTAGCAGCGGCTGGCAAAGCGTACCGCATTCGTCGCCGCGCGGGGACGTACTGCACAAGGTATTCCAGGTGTTTAGGCTCTTAGAAATGCGTACCGAACTCGTCTCTCCTCGGGGGACGTACAGAATACGGGAAGCCATATACACGACCGGGTGACCGGACTTAACATCTTAGATCCAAGGCAATTGAGGAAAGTGGCCACTTTTAGACAGCCACCATATGACCCCTTGTATTCGAACTGCTGCTGTGAACAATTTCTAGTTTATGGTGACATATTGCTGTTAATAACAGTATAAATGTCTATGTACTCAGAATTGGATTCCATCGTGGAGGCTGTGCCGAGGCACGCCAAGGTGCGCCCCGAGTCGAGACTGAGGACTATACAAACACGATCGTAATAATATGAATTTTATTTTATTACGCATGAGCCTTAAACTCCTCGTTAGTAGATTATAATAAAAAGCTTCATAATATTTACGAGTTACAATGAAGAGCGGTCGATTTCAAGAAGCTATCAATTTGGGACCTCTTCCCGAGATGCGAACGGATTTACAGCCTTTCCAACCATGGGGTCGCGTCCCCCTCCCCCCCCTCCCCGGCCCCCTCCCCGGCCCCGCTCGTAATCACCCTCATTGATGTGACAAGTGATTTACCACCGCCCCGCCGCCGCCGCGCATCACGCATAGCACAGCACAGGACAGGACAGGAACCCACGGAACCCTTTTTTTGTCAGCGAGCGTTAATGTGTGTTTGTTTTTGCAAACAGATTGTTTTTGTGGGAACATTTTGATATGTTTGTGTTGTGATGTGATGTGTGACGAGCATTGTGTCCTGCGGACGGCCTGTCTGTCGTCTCCCGCAGGCAGACAGGCCGGACCCCCGCCCTAGCTCCCCGGGGACCCGCAACTCACTTGTTCATTAGAATAACCTAACCAAATGACATATTTCCCAAAAAGCGTTACATTCGGCCTGCTCGATGATATTTGATGAACTGTCAAAAGTAAAAAAGTGTTACCATTGATCTGCTGTCGACTGTACCTATGTGCAACAGTAATACATATCGTTACAATAAAGAACATCCTTCCATAAAAGTTATTACGGAACGTTTTTTTTTTAGATAACTGTACTTAGCAGTATTTTAGTTATTTAGGTACGAGTGTAAGCGCTCAGGCAGATAATTAATTTAAGTCTGGAAATGACGAACTCTCTCAGAAACCTGACTTGAAAAACTGACTCTATATTTTATTTTAACTTTATTGACCATATGGGATATTTCTTAAATTAATCATATATATAGTCTCTTTATAGCCTAGTTGGTGGTAACATAAACACACAATAAAATAATATGTTACAAACTTCACAGCTTACTACAATTAAATTACAAAATTGTTTAATTTTAAATGGATAAAGCCAATAACGAAATTTGACATATTATTACCATTTTATATGCAACAAAAAAGGAAATTCTATGATTATACATAATATAGTGGGTAGCCTCTTGCTACGCTATTGGTACAGACAATGTAATTGGTATTGTTGTAGACGATGTGCTGCTGAGGATTCTCGTAACTAGTCTCGCACCTTTTACTAACAAAGTGGTTTAAAATGAAAATCCAAATAAAATGAAAGTATTAATTTTCAATAAAGATAAAATTTATTTACCTAATGTCAATGGTCATTGTCGTGTGCATGAATTGTTACGATCCATTTTGTATCGTCCACTGAGCGCATTGAATACGCATGAGTCTGGTATGTCTGCCTGGCGCGACCCCGGCCGGTGCCTGCACTGTGCACTGGCCGGGAGCTGCCTGCCCGCGCCGCTGACACAGCGCGCAGCAATGCAGCCGCACCACCCCCCCGCACGCCCTCCGCATGTCACGCACAGGAAGCGGAAGTGCCTCCCCCCGCCCCGCCCCCCGGCCCAGACCCCCGGCACCAGGTACCTCACGGAGTATGAGTAAGTGTCTCCCGGCCGAGTCCAGCTGTCGGCCTCTCGCTACACGGCACTGCACGTACAAAAGACATCAACGGAACTCATCGCATTGCTATTTGCTGCACTGACACGGCTCACCCACCACTGGGCGCTGCGGTCCGCACGAACTGCAATATTGCAAAATGTTGTGTCGGTCGGTGCAGGCGGTGCAGTGTTCGGGCCGAGTGGCGTGCCGTGTCAGTCGGCCTCAGCCCGCAGGTACAGTGGACAGCACACCGGCCCGCGCAGCCCCGCCGCAATGCATGCCCTATTCCGACTGTGAGTATGTGTCGCGCGTGCGTGTGTCACCATACTATGTATGTAACGTGTTTGTCGTGTCGAGCGTATCAGTCAGTAATAGGTCTAGTCATTACAGTACAGTTTGTATGCGGAGTGCGAGGCGGGGAGTGCGGGGAGCGCGGGGCGGGGTGTGTGCGGGCCGGAGCGGAGGTCGCGCGGCTTATCAGCGCGCACCGCCCGCCCCCGCACACCGCACACCGCACCTCGAGCCCGCCATACACTCCGCACGACACAACACCGAATGTAGTGTACTCAATACTTACTGCACTGCACTGCACTGCACTGCTGCCTTCCGGCCAGAATGTTGAGTTTCCAAAATGATGAATCTCAAAACGTTGAATTGCACATAAGTACATATTTTATTTCAGTACTAATGGTATGACTGACGCACGCCGCCGCCGCCGCCGTATAATAGTAATCTATCATTGAGGAATGATTATCACATGTTATGGCGCGCGCCGCACGGTATCAAATACAGTAAGTATTTGTAATATTTGTATACAAAGTTACGATTCAGCGTCACGTAGTCGGATCGTTTTGATATTAACACAGCAGTGTCAGCCAGCATATTCATCTCATTTTTACCCGACTGCGCAAGAAGGATGGTCATGTGTCTCGAGTGTATATCTAATTCTTTGGCACGCGCTGCAGCTAAGCTATACATATAATAAGACTGTAAACAAGTTGTGTCTGTACAGTGGATATTTTTTAAAAGAATAGTTGTAATGTGGAGTTCTCTTGAAAATGGCGGGAAACGACGGTTGCGAAATTATTTGATAATTTTCCTTTTAATGTCTACAGGGACTATTTTGTGTTTAATATCACGTTAAATTAATCAGAAAATGTTCGCGAATGACAGTACGGTGAAGTTATTGGATTATTTATGCAAGATCTGAAGCTTCAAGCTTTTATCAAGAGTTCCCGCTACAAGCTCGGGAGTGAACGTGACTGTCGAGCTGCTTCGTCCAGAGTGACGACGCTACGGCGACTCCTCTGGATGAAGATAGAAGACTATTGAATAAGATTGAATATATTGAATTTTCTGTAACATGACATTGGCAAATGACGAACTGTCGAGACCATTACTAAAATAAATAAATAAAAAATTGTAATGTGTTTTAGGATCGATACTGATGCCAAAACACAAATTTTTAGAATTTTTGTCTGTTTGTCTGTGACTTTGTGCAAGTATCACGCCGTAACTACTGAGGGGATTTTGATGGGAGTTTCACTAGGAGATAGCTGAAATATCCGGACAGCTCATAGGCTATAAGCCATGGCGGTATGTGATGTGGAAACAAGGATCCAGAGAGGAAGATCTGCCTCCTGATCTCCTCCATCCTCCTCCTCTACGCAAACGAAGTTGCGGGGTACAGCTAGTAAGATATAAAATGACAGTCGAGATTTTTGAGTTTTTAAACTAATTTTATCCTGTGCGTCCGTCCCCTGTGCAACCTTCTGGCTGCGGCCTCCGGCTCGGCCTCCGCACCGCACCGCATAAGATGTGGAGACACTGGATGGAGGTGGTCATAGGCGGTGAAGTAGAGACCTATTTCTTAAAAGTTTAAATATATAAAAACATGTAGTACACTTAAAATGTTGCAAGAAACGCAATGCACGACGTTTATCTATGTTCATGTATGAACACCGTCCACCACGAGCCAGCGGCCAGTGAGTGGTCGTCCGACCGGGCGGAGGGGGCGGAGGGTGCGGGGGTGGGTGGTGGCACCTTACCCAATCCGACCGACAGTGCGGAGGCCACGTGACACTAGTTAGTACAACACGAGTACCGTGTGAGAGCTGTCGAGGGGAGCGGGCCCGGTGCGGCGCGGCGGCTCAGGTGGGCAGAGACAGTGGCCTGACATCAGTTGTCCTTAATTAACCGTAAAAACCGGTTTTTTTGCGGTAGGAACCGCAAAAAATTAAGGTTAGAGTACCAGGCTCAGAATTTCTTTATTGCCAAAAATATATTGTCAACATTTTGTCATCTACTAAGTTCCTGTCTTCTGAAGTCTCGACTGGCTGCCCTGCAGACCCTCGGCACAGAGCAGGCCAGTCCTACTCATTCTACAACCTAGGCTAAAGATCTAGACCGAGCTAGTACCCACGACCCTGAGCACTATTATTAATATTTTTATTAAACTACCTAATCTATCATTTCTATCTCTAATCTATTCTAAATTCTACCTGATCTACGGGATCTAACTTCCGTAACAATTTAATACCACTTTTCAAGTAGGTAATAGATATGATATCCAGGGTTCCATATTTAGGAAGCAGATTCTAGTTGGCTTCTGCAATGTCGATAACACAATGGAACCGAAGTAACTCCCAGGCCCCAGGATCTGATCTCTTATGTCTTCATAATAGTTGATGAACATAATTCATCATCATCAATCATCGAACGATACCTAACAACAGTTACGAATGAGGGCCCGGCGCACTGCCTGTCCTGTCGCCGCACGTCATGCACCCCCGACCACCGCCCCATACACCACCCGCACCCGCACCCGCACCCGCATGCGACACTGCCACAGACCACCTCTGCAGAGAGAAGCTGCCTCTGCAGCCTGCAGGCTATAGGCCAGGGGTCACACTCGTTGCATGCCGTGCCCCGGCACGGTGCACTGCGATCAATTATGCGATTCAACATAATGGGATATCAACATTTTAGGAATTGTAACATTATGTGCCGGAACGATCATGTGTCGCGGTGCGTCTGTGAGGGTCGCCGGGCGCGCTGCACTCACCGTACTGGTACTGCGTGTTGGCCAGCTGCAGCGCGCCCGGGCTCTGCATGGCGTGCGGCGTGCAGCGGGCGGGCGGCGTGCAACGTGCACTATATCGTGTTGCGTGCGTGCGAGTGTGCGCGAGCGCGCGGCGCGGCCGGCCGCTGGCGCGAGAGTCGCGCGCGCGCTCGACACACGCCGCGCCCCCGCACCCCGCCCGGCGCCCGGCACCGCCAGCATGCAGCGCCCCGGCCGGACCCGGACCCGGCCCCGGCCCCGGGCTGACGGCCGCGCCCCACACCGACACCACCAGGCGCAGCGGGCGCAAGCGACGGACACAACACAAAATATATTACAACTCCTTATTCGAGCCAAACTCAACGATCCCACTCCTCCGTTCCCTTATATACTCTATCGGCACAAAATAAATAATAGTAGAGTCAGGACAAACGCGCCCGGCGGGCGGCGGCCAGCGACCGACAGGATTGCAAACCAGCCCGATCCAATCTCCACTGACCATAAGCAGTTTGTTCTGATCATGTGGGTCTCCTCGGAAGATGTGTTAAAAATAAAATAAATAAATGTGGTCGAAAACGATAATTGAATATTATATTAATCGTCAGTTGTTTGAGAACAGACATTTCTGTTGACGATACAACATTGATTACCAAACCCAAGCGACACAAACGTTGTCGACCAAACTAATCACTTTATTTATGCAACCATATGGGGATGACAGTTTGATGTTGGTTTGTAGCTCCTGTTGCCCTCCACTACCCCCCACATCTCAAACGCATTTATTAGCTATCAGTGTCGCTAACAAGTAGGCCCCACCGAGACATGAGGAGCGTCCGCGCCCGCGCCGGTGACCGGATGTCCATCGTCGTGCTGTGGGAGACGTATCGCTCGTGACGTCACACAGCCCAAGGAACTGGTTCAGCTGCAGCCGCTCGTCGTCGTCGGTTCGGTTACCAAAGCATGTCCGTGTCGCCACCTGTCGGTGCGCGCGCGTGCGCCGCTCCCTGCGAGGCCCGCGCGCCGTGCGCGTGCGCGTGCGCAGGGAGCCGCGCCGGCCCAGCAGGCGCACCGCTGGGCGCCCTCTAGCGGCGTTCGCCAGCCAGCCAGCCGCCGCCGCCAGGTAGGTAGCGCCACTGGACACCAACCACCTCCAGCGAGCACTCGATAGAGGTCGTGTGCTACGCGGCTGGCTGGCGGGGGTAGGCAAGGTTGCCAGATTGGGGGGTTTTCTAGCAATTTTGGGAAAAAATTTGGCTGTTGGGGAAATTTTGGGGGAAAGTTTTCGAGCTGTGACCACATAATTAGGGTGGGATATGGCTTAAAATCCCGTGGCGAATGTTCAAAGTTTATGACGACTGCTAAAATTCACCTCGGAAAACGTTAAATATAAAATGTAATCACTTATTAGACTATTGGTCTTGTCTATCGTCGTTTTTTTTTAAAAACACCTGAAGATGCTAATTAAGTAAATGACAATGCCAGATTCTGCCCCACCATCAACCGCAAGTTGTACAAGATTCCAAAAAAGCTGTAAGTTTTCCTATCAAATAAAAATAAAATAAAATAAATGTAAAAATATCTCCGTTTTTTATTAAAATTATTGGTTTAAAATAAAGTTTTGTACAAGTTGCAATTCGAAAAAAACAGCTTAATTAAGAATTCAGAAAATAGTAAGAAATCGAAGCGATTTATTCATTGTTTTGTTATTTTTGTTATTCTTCTATAGGAGTTGCGAAAGTAGTAGAAAATGATACAGATTATGATTATGCAATATGAAACCTGTAATAAGTCCCCAACAAAATGATACATACAGTTTAAATGGTCTTGTAGTTTTGTAGGTGGGGCAAAGCTCCATTCAAATGTGGCAATGTCTTTTGAAAAATTCAATCTGGCAACCCTGGGTGTAGGCCGGTGCGGGGGCGGGAGGGCCCTGCATCCGCCCCCGCCCCCGCCCCCGCGCTGGCATTCGTTCATACCATTGTGTCTGTGTCAGTCCCAGTCAGTCAGTCAGTCGGTGCGGGCCGATAGCTGTCAACGAGCGGTGCGTTGTGTGTGCTGGCTGAGTGCGGTGCTGAGTGCGGTGCTGAGTGCGGTGCGGGCGAGCACATGGCGCAGGCTCCTGCAGGCGGTGCCGGTGGCGGCGGCGGCGACGCAGAGCTGACGCTGCGCGTGCGCGACGCCACGGCCGCGGACATGCCGCTAGTGCACGCGATGATACTCGTGCGTCACATACTCTTTTCACACATTTTTGTTAATAATTTCTCTTAAATCACTCCTACCTATAAGATTATTCTTATTGGAGTTTATAAATCAACATGTAGCTGATGGTTTTCGTATTATTGACTACAAGAGGAATTCAACTCTAGCGCTGCTGCATTATTATAATTTCTGTGAACGACTGGAATAACTCCAAACATCCATAAATGATGTCCGCCAGTACTCCCCACCCCACACAGTGTGGCGGCTAACAACATAAGTACATGTTGTTATTCGCATGTTGTTGTCCTGGCTTGTGTTGCAGTGCACGTGTTGTGGTGTTGCAGGAGCTGGCTGCGCACGAGGGCGTGCCGGACGGACCCGCGCTCACACCACGGGGTGAGATCACACGGGGGGTGGCGGGACGGGACAGTGAGTGCGCCGCTTGAGTCGAGCACGGAGCGCTCGGGCACAGCGCAACTCAATATCATCATCAGCCCGTATCAGTCCACTGCTGGACGTAGGCCTCTCCCAAAGCGCGCCAATCAACCCTACTCTCGGCCCTCTGCATCCAGTCCCTGCCAGCCATTTTGCGAAGGTCATCCCTCCATCTGGTCGGGGGGCGTCCCACACTACGTTTACCCGTTCGTGGCCTCCATTCGAGAACTCGTCTACCCCATCGGTTATCGGTTCTACGACAGATGTGACCAGCCCACTGCCACTTCAGTTTACTGATTCTATGAACAATGTCAACCACTTTTGTCTTCTGGCGGATATACTCGTTTCTTATTCTATCTAACAGAGAAATTCCAAGCATAGCTCTTTCCATAGCTCGCTGAGCGACCTTGAACCTGTGGGCCAGACTCAATATACGAGGGATTGAAGGGGCTACTAACGGCCAACAATGCCGATTACCGATACGGATTACACCTAGGAAGGTGATCGCAAGTAACCATCGAGCTGGACTCTCCTTATGCTAAATAATGCTTTCAAAATATTGTTTTTCAATATTTTTTCAGTAAAATTAAAATCAAAGATGTCATATCCATCAGCTAGGAAATAATCAGTGGTCATTATTCCATCAGTTGGGTCACTGGACCTTCGTTGCAGAGGCCCGCGTCGGGTCCCGGCCAGTGGTCGGCGTAATTGAGTTAGGTGATGGTAAGCATTTATCGATTTTTTCAAGATGTTTTCAAAAACCGTGAAGGAAAACATCGTGAGGAAATCTGAGAATAAAAGAACATAATTTTGTAATCCCCAAACGGCCCGCATTGCGCCTGCGTGCGTGGTGAGTGGCCACTCACTGCCTGACGCGCCCCGATGGCAAGGAGCACACCTGCCACTCTCCGTGACCCAACTGCTCCCACTGAAACATCTATTTAGTGCTTTAGTTAATATGTTGTTTAGTGGTTGACTAGAGTTTTTTTTATAAGTAAGGCTGTTATACTACAAGTTGTATATGTCTAGTCTCCTATGTATTGCGCGGTGCGGGTGTGTCTCACGTGGCGTGTGTGTCCGGCAGACCTGGTGGAGGACGGCTTCGAGGCGGACCCGCCGTGGTTCTTCGCGCTGCTGGCCGAGGCGCGCGAGGGCGAGGCGGGGGCGGGCGAGGGTGAGGGTGAGGGCGAGTGTGCTGTGCTGGGGTACGCGCTGTGCACCCGCGCGTACTCCAGCTGGACCCGGCGCGCCTACTACATGGAGGACCTGTACGTGCGTCCCGCGTGGCGGCGGCGGGGCGTGGCGCGCGCCCTGCTGCGGGCCCTGTGCGCGCGACAGGCAGGCGCCAGCCGGGTGGACTGGCACGTGCAGCTGGGCAACGCGGCCGCGCGCGCATTCTACGCCTCGCTCGGCGCGCGCGACCTGCGCCGCACGGAGGGGCGCGCGGCGCTGCGCCTGGACCGCGAGGCCATACAGGCGCTGGCGGCGGAGCACGAAGGCGGCGCGCCGGGCACGCGGCACGCCCCCGCCCCCGCCCCCGCCCCACAGGACGCGCCGCACTGACGGACGGACCGCAAGGGCCTACCGCAGACTATTTGCAACGCGTTGGGGGCTGGAAAACACTTTTGCTAAATCGCATTCTAAAATTATAACCGAAATTTAATCATGGTATGCCTCCACCTGGCCTGGCTGGACAATGGGAAGTGCTTTCTACGTATGGCATGGTCCCCGCTTGTATTATACTACTTAGATTGTTTTCGATCGGTTAGGCGCATGCCGTGACCAAAGCGCAATATGTCCGCAGAGCACAAGGAACTTGTAAACATTTCTAACGTACGATTATACTCTTTACTATAAATAAATGTATTTTTCCGTCATAAATGAATTTTTTTTTTCTATCCAGCGTTATTTTGCCTGCCCTGCCCTGACTACGAGTATTAATGCCATGGTACGGTATGGCGCAACCAACAGTCCGCTGTGTCAGTGAGGCAGCAGGCAGGCAGTAGGCAGGCAGCAGGCAGGCAGCAGGCAGGCAGCACTCGTACAGACTGGACCACGTTCACCCAAAACTGCAAGTCACGCCGTCAAGACCATAATGCCAACAACAAGGAATATTAAATATTTACCCTCTTACTTATAAAAAAACACTAATCAAGCACTGAGCAACATATTAACTAATCATTATTTATATTCTTAATAAGGGATTAACCTTTTTTTACTTAAGAATAAACGTTATTTAAGCAGTGATTAGCTAATCGTGTTTTAAACACCAAAAAATATTTAGGTACGGCTGAATGAATTCAAAAAAAGAACGAAAAGTTTTGCCTAAATTGGGGTAATGCCTACTCCAAAGTCCTTAAAAAAGAGTCATAGAAAAATAAAGTGTCAAATTCAATTTGTCAACAACTTGAAGCAAGGAACTGCCGATGGAGTTAGTCATAGGAGAACTGTCTCATTTAAACAACTTATTAAACTGACAGCTACTTATTCGGTTCTTCAGGAGTTGATGAACTTTAAATAGTGTTTATAAGTAAACATATTTTTTTCAACAATTGTTGAGCAAGGTATTAATTTTAATCATCGATTATAAGTAAAGCTGTTATTTATTCAAGTACGTATAATAATTATAGTGTAAATACCATTATTTTATGAGCTAGGTAAACGTTTCATGGTGCTATGGGCGTTCAGCAGCAACCCAGGACACGTCAGAACGATGGCAAAATGTGCAACGCAACTTAACCTCGTAACTCGTTGCTCTAACGAAAAGATAAACTAGATTCAGAGACAAACTTATCTTTGCCAATATAACATTATTTTATTCATACATCTACATACTCCTGATTATCTACATATTACTGTAGGTTTTGGTTTTCTTGCATTTTCATACAAATACTTATGCGAGTAAATGCGACACAAACGGCCATATTACCTTTTGATTGCGTTGACGTAAAAGTTTTATTGATGGCGATGTAACTCACCTAGACGTAGGCCCGCGCCTTCACGTTGTATAGGAAATGAATTATTAGATAATACATACGAACATAGGAAAGAAAATCTTAGAGAAGATTTAGGGTTGGGGGTGTCGCTATAAGGCGGCACTGAAGATACTGACTTTTTTTTAATGCGGTGCTTTTAGCGACACTCTGACTCTACACTAAATTTACGAAAAGGATGGCCCGGCTTTTAGAAGTGTCAGTCAGCTTGAAGTCCCAAACCGCCGGACAGAATCGCCCCCGCTGCGCCGCGCTGCATAGTGAGCCTGCATAGTGGGCGCGGCCGGTGCGTGGGGCCGTGCGGCAGCGAGTGCCGTGCCGTGCCGCGTGGGCCCGCCGCCGCCCGCCGCCCGCCGCCCGCCGGGCCGTATCGACGGGCTTGTTTACGTCTAGCGAGGGAGCGGGGCGCGGGAGCAGGGGACGGGGTGCGGGGGTGCGCGCAGGCGCGGCCACACCGCACCGCTCCGGCCGAGCCCGGCCCGAGCCGACACCAGGCAGCAGGCAGCAGGCAGCCGCACGCCGCACGCCGCACGCCGCGCCCGCAACGCAACGCACGCACGCACGAACCAATACGCAAGCCGCACGCCGCCGCCGCGACACAGCACAGCACAGCACAGCACGACACACACCACCAGGTGACCGACACTACACACACAGCGCGGCATTGGCCCGGGGCGGAGCGGGGGGCCTTGCCTGCTTGCTGGAACACTACTCAAGTACTCTTCACTCATAATAAGTGTTTTCCGCAAGTGATTTTTTTTATTTTTTTATTTGGAGACAAACAGTTTTCTAAAATACTTAATACTAATTACATTTTTACTTATAAACCTATAGCCTCCCATATTAACAAATAAGGTTATGTAGTATCTACGTTATACACACACATACATATATATTTATATATACATATACATACACACATACATACACATACATACCGGAAATAATAAATTAGATGATAATAATAATAATAAAAATTAAACCTACTCAACATTAGTGAAAATGCTAAGAACTGCACTTTTAAATGAATTTTGCGACATCCAAAACATATCTAGTTCATTTTATCTAATACCTCCTAGCTGCACCCGCAACGTCGTGTGCGTAGAGTCGCTGATTACTAATAGACCTCCACGAGCTCCCATCAATGTGCGGGGAGGCAGCTCCTGCTCCCTGGTTCCGTGGTTCACGTCCCACACCGCAGTAGCCTCCGTGCTGCCCAGTTTTGAGTGATCCTAGTCTCTGAAATAAAAGTCCCATCAAAACCTCAAAGTCAAATCCCTTTATTTATTAACTGGCTGTACCCCGCAACTTCGTTTGCGTAGAGGAGTAGGATAGAGGAGATCAGGAGGGAGATCAGGTGAATATGACGATGAGTTCATACAGAGCGAGATTTAATATTAGAAATCATTATAAATGAGTGATTTGCAGCGAGATGTCTTGTTAAAGAGTATATCCGTGCGAGAAGAGATCGTTTCTGTCGAAATCGGTGCAAATTCGCCAGATACACGTATTGCGGTTGAATTGAGAGCGGGATCTGGGAAGGTGGAGTGGTAGGCTTTTTATTCAGGAGCAAACGGTTACAATAGTAATATATGTACTTATGTAGTTTTTACAAAAAATTGCAAATATTGCAAGCACGTTGTGTACATTTTTGAATAAATAAATAAAATATTAATATTTCAGACTTTTACATCCATAATGCACGTCAACATATTATTATGTATTTTTTAATTTACATTTACACCACTTTGCAGGGATCAGGTGCTAACGCTACTGAGGAGAACAAGTGGCAAAACTTTCAGCGGCACATCTTTTAAAATAGTAACAATTGGATTACTTATTAACTAGGTAAGTAATTATAATAATATAATTAATGATATTCCTGTCAAGCTCTTGAACTTTCCTTGAAAAAAGTGACGTGTCATCGGCACAACACAATATCTTATAGGTGCTCCACGAGATAATGTAGGTCATTTATATTAATTAGATAAAACGGGAATTACCGTGTTAAACATTTATTATTGATGTCTCGATATTTCGACAGCTTTGCAGCCATCATGGTCACGCGTAGACTGAAGTCGGTGAGTGTGGAACGTCAGAAGGGTGACACAAAACGATCTACCCTCTTTCGTGTTCGCTGACTGCGTGGAGAGAAGTTGTTGATATTTGCAGGTACCCCCATTTTGCAAAAAGAACTGATTATGTCCGCTCGTTTGCACGCACTCGCCTTTGTGCCTCGTTTACATAAGTCACCGACTTCAGTCTACTCGTGACCATGATGGCTGCAATGCTATCGAAATATCGAGACATCAATAATAAATGTTTAACACGGTAATTCCCGATTTATCTAATTAATATGTATACAGACCGTGAACGTTTAAAAATATGTCAATTATGTAAACTAAAAACAAAAAGGAACCCAATATTGACCCTTGAGGTACTCCCATTTTTACCCGTGAGCCTGAGGACTTTTCTCCTTTTATCTGTACTTATTGCACTCTATTTTCTAAGTATGATTGCGTTAATTCGAGTGACTTGTCGTTTACGCCATAATGTTTTAGTTATAGCAGCAAGCTAGCATGGTCGACGCAATCGAATGCTTTTGATACAGCGCAAAAAATACCAATCGTATTGCTTGAATCTACCCATGCTTTAAATATGTCACATATAATATCTATATACATTTTTGACGAATGACGAATAATATAAATAACGATAAATCTATTCTTCCAGTTACCCGAGTGGTCCACCCACCCCGAGTACCATGCGAGTGCGGACCCAGCGGGCGGCCGGCGCCTCTCACCCCGCGCCCGCCGCCTCTCACCCCGCGCCCGCCGCCGCGGGCAGCATGCGTCCTAGCGCCGGCCCCGAGCGCGCCCGCACCGCGCCCCCCCGCGCCGGCCCGCGCCGCGCCCGCCGCGTCCGCACGCGGCCCCGCCGGACCCCGGCCCCGGCGTGACCGCCGCCCGCGCCCGCGCCCGGCCCTGCGCCCGGCCCTGAGCGCGGCCCTGCGCCCCCGCCCGCCGCCCGCTCGCCGCGCGACATCGCCGCAGACATGCGCCTGCGCGCCGCGCTCCTGCTGCTCGCCGCCGCCGCCGCAGCCACCGCCGCGCACCCACACCCCCACACCCACACCGCGCCCGCACAGCTCCCGGCCACCGCCGCCAGCGTCGGCCAGCAGCCGGCGCTAGTGGTGCTGCGCTCCGCGTGCCACCTCCCCGCCGTCGCGCCCGACAGTCGCGCAGAGTTCATGGCCGCGAGACCGGACCTCGCGTTCACGGTGCTCCCGGACAGGGGTGAGTACAGAGCGCCCCGAGTGTCCGCCCCGCCCCGAGCGCCGGGCGGCGGGCGGGGGACAGCGGGCGGGGGTCACTGCAAGGCGAGCGTTGTGTCGCGCAGAGACGTGCGCGGAGGGCGGCGAGCACTGGCAGCGTGCGGTGGGGGCGCGCGTGCTGGCCGCCGCCGCCGCCGGGGAGGTGGTGCTGTGCGCCGGGTGGCCGGGCGCCGTGGCGTGCGAGGCGCTCGAGGCGGCCGCGCGCGCCTCGCGGCGGCCCGTGTGCGCGCGGTGCGCGGCGGGCGAGGCGCAGGCGGCCGCCGCGGCGCTGGTGGCGCGGCGCGCGGGCTGGCGGCGCGCGCTGCTCCCGCCGCCCGTGCCGGCCGAGGCGGCGCCGCGCCGCGCGCTCGGGCCCGCCGCCGCCGCCGCCGCGGCCTGCGAGCGGGCGCTGCGCCGCGCGGCGCTCCAACTGGCGGCCGCGGGGCTGGCGGTGCGACGCGACACCGGCGAACACCATGGCGAACACCGCGGGACACACCACGCGCCGCACGGTGCGTCCGGCGACCGCTTCCATGGGGTATATCGATGAGTACAACGTGACTGGGGTGTGTGTGTGTGTGCAGTGTCCGTGTCGTGCGCTGCCGGCGAGGCGTCGGGCGCGGGGGCGCGGGCGGGGGCGGGGGCTGGGGGCGACGGCGGACTGGTGCTGCGCGCGGGGGGCGGGGAGCTGCTGCTCGGCGACTGGGAGCCGGCGGGGGGCGAGGCGGGGGGCGAGGCGTACGCGCAGGCGCTGGAGGCCTTGCGGCGGGACCTCGGTGCGCGTGAGTCCGGCGCGGAGAGCGCGAGGCACGGCTTCGGACTGTGGGAGCGCGCGGTGGGGGCGGGTGCGGGGGCGGGGGCGGGCCGGTGGGAGCGCGCGGGCACGGCGCGCGTGCAGTCCGCGCGGCCGCTGGGCCAGCCCGAGTGGCAGCACAACGTGACGCTGGACGGGGCGGAGGGGGTGTTCGCGCGGTGGCGGGGGGACGCGGCGGGGGCGGGGGCCGGTGCCGGGGCGGGGGCGGGTGGGGGGGCGGGCGTGCTGGGCGCGTGGTGCGCGGCGCTGGGTGTGGCGGGCGCGGCGCTGCTGGCCGTGGGGGCGGCGGCGGCGTGCGCGCGCGACTCCAGGTGCCCGGTGGTGGGGCGCGGCGGGGTGGGCGGAGTGGGGGGCGGGTGGCGGGGGCGGCGCGCGGACGTGGTGCTGTCGCCGGGGGACTTCACGTTCCCGGCGGAGGAGCGTCGCGTGGGCGAGGGCATGGAGGCCATGCTGTCGTGCTGGCTGCAGCAGCTGCACGAGTTCGGCGGGCCCGAGCTCGAGCGCCCCGACCTGCTGAAGCAGCCCGCCGCCCCCCCGGCCCCCGCGGCCCCCCCGGCCCTGCTGCCCCCCGCCCCCGCGCCCGCCCCCACCCCGCTGTCCGCGGCCTCGTCCTCGGCCAGCGCGCACCGCCTGCCGCCAGACACGCGCACGCGATACAAGGTAAGACCCGATACTACGACTGATGACTGTGTGTTTCCCTGAATAAAAAAAAAAAAATAAAAAAAAAAAATTATTTTGGCACGGTGCGTTATTCACGGACTACATTATAACATTTAATTGTATTCATCATGCTTGGTAAAAGCACAGGCCAAAAGCCTCAACAACAAATCATGCCCTTATATTATATTGGTCCAAGGGTCATTGCGACCACAGAGGTCTATAGTGTGTATGATGCACTCGGAAGGGAGAATTCCTCGTTCCCTGTGAGTGTTGCTATGCATGCGAGGCGCTGTGTGCAGGGCGAGCCGGTGCACCTGAAGGTGCTGTGCGGTGGTGGTGTGGGCGGGGCTGGTGGCGGGAGCGCGCTGGAGCTGCGCGGGCGCGCGGCGGACGTGCTGGCGGGCGCGCGCGCGCTGCGGCACGAGAACCTGAACCCGCTGCTGGGCTGCGTGTGCGCGCCGCGCGCCGCGCTCGTGTGGGACGCGTGCGGCCGCGGCTCGCTGGAGGACGTGCTGGTGGCGGACGACATCGAGCTGGACTGGACGTTCCGGCTGTCCCTGCTGACGGACCTGGCGCGCGGCCTGCGACACCTGCACGCGGCCGCGGCCCTGGCGCCGCGCGCGCACGGACGCCTCACGTCGCGCAACTGCGTGGTGGACGCGCGCTGGGTGCTGCGCATCACGGACTACGGCGTGCACGCGTTCCGCCGCGCGCAGGGGGACCCGCCGCAGCGACGCACCGCCAGAGGTATGCCGTGTGCTATGTGACACAGCATGCAGCCAGCCAGCATGTAGCCAGCACTCACACCTGCTGCGCGCCCGCAGACATGCTGTGGTCCGCGCCCGAGGTGGTGCGCGAGTGGCGCGCCGCGGAGGGCCGCGAGCCGCCCGGCACGCAGCAGGGCGACGTGTTCTCGTTCGGCATCATCATGCAGGAGGTGATCGTGCGCGGCGAGCCCTACTGCATGCTGCACCTCACGCCCGACGGTGAGCGACGCAAGAGGAAGGCGCTCCATCCTGCGAACTGGTTGCGACCTGAGTAACGATTCCCGTGTCCCAGAGATAGTGGACAAGCTGTGCCGGCCGCCGCCGCTGATCCGCCCGTCCGTGTCGCTGGGGTCCGCGCCGCCCGACGCGGTGGGCCTCATGCGCCAGTGCTGGGCGGAGGCGCCGGAGCTGCGCCCCACGGCGGCCGCCATCGACGACGCGTTCCGACACATGCACCGCGGCAGGTGGGCCTTCGCCCCTGTGCTGTCCCGTAGCCTCGGCCGGCTCACGACGCCGACCACGCCCTCTCGTTGCAGGAAGGTGAACATAGTGGACTCGATGTTCGAGATGCTCGAGAAGTACAGCACCAACCTGGAGGAGCTGGTTCGGTCGCGCACCGAGCAGCTGGACGTGGAGAAGCGCAAGACGGAGCAGCTGCTGAACCGCATGCTGCCGCCGCCCGTGGCGCAGCGGCTGCTGGCCGGCCGCCGCGTGCAGCCCGAGGAGTTCGACGACGTGTGCATCTACTTCGGCGACATCGTGGGCTTCACCGCGCTCGCCGCGCGCTCCACCCCCGTGCAGGTCGTGGAGCTGCTCAACGAGCTCTACTCGTGCTTCGACGCGGCCATCCAGCAGTACCGCGTCTACAAGGTCGAGACCATCGGCGACGCGTACATGGTGGTCGGCGGGCTGCCGGCCACCGAGGGCGGCGCCGGCGAGGGCGGGGACGGGGCCGCTGGCGCAGGCGCAGGCGCTGGCGCAGGCGCGTCGCACGCGGCGCAGGTGGCTACGATGGCGCTGCACCTGCTGCACCTGGCGGGCCGGTTCCGCGTGCGTCACCTGCCGGGCGCGCCGCTGCGGCTGCGCGCGGGCCTGCACTCCGGCCCGGCGTGCGCGGCCGTGGTGGGCCTGACGATGCCGCGCTACTGCCTGTTCGGCGACACAGTGAACACGGCCGCGCGCATGGAGTCCACGGGCGCCGCGTGCCGCGTGCACGCCTCGGCCGCGGCCGCCACGCGCCTCCGCGACGCAGGGGGGTTCCGCCTCGCCGAGCGCGGCCTCGTGCCAGTCAAGGGCAAGGGCGACATGCTCACCTACTGGCTGCAGGGCAGGGACGGCTTCGACATGCCGCTGCCCACCCCGCCGCCGCTGGAGTGAGTACCCGCCTACCTGGGGTAGCCACCCCGGCCCCGACACCCCGCCCTCGCCCCGCCCTGGTGCCGGGTGTAGCTCAGTGTGCGGTGCGCTGTGTGTACTCAGGGTGGAGGAGCAGCTGCAGCTGGGCGTGCTGGCGGAGCACGACGAGGCCGCGCCGCCCTCGCCCCCGGCCCCCGCCGCCGCCCCCGCGCCGCCCCCCGACAGGCGCGGTGAGTACTGGAGCCAGACCAGGCCTCTGCTCCCGATACTTTGGATCGGCAGCCATTTGACCCGCAAGTCACTGCGACATTAAGGTGTCTGAGCAAGAGCTGTATGCAGGTCCGAGCTAGAATCAAGTAAAAAAAATGTTTAATCACTGAATAAGAGTTTAAATAATGATTAGTTAATATGTTGTTCAGTGGTTGATTAGTGGTTTTTTTATAAGTAAGAGGGTGAATAAGTAATTAACCTTTTTTTTTACTTATAAACGTTATTTAAGCAGTGATTAGCTAATCGTCATTCATTCAGCAGTGTTAGCGTACCTAAATATTTTTTGGTTTAAACACGAAAAAATATTTAGGTACGATAACACTGCTGAATGAATTCAAAAAAAGAACGAAAATTTGGCCTAAATTGGAGTAATGCCTACTCCAAAGTCCTTAAAAAAGAAATCATCAGTATCAAATGGAATCAGCTGTTCCGAATTCGGTCCGCCATTTTGTTAATTAGGCATACGACGTTGTATAAACTGACAGTTACTTATTTGGTTATTCAGGAGTTGATTAACTTTAAATAGTGTTTATAAGTACCATACCACTGTGAAACGCTTACCTGGCTCATTTGTTCATATAGACTGGTGTAAAATTTGGTTTTATTATATAAGAAATAAACAAATAAAGTATACATCTTTTTTAAACAATTGTTAATTTAGGTATTAATTTTAATCATCGATTATAAGGTTGTAAATAAATAAAATGTCATTTCGCCATAGCCCGTGTAATAATAGTGTTGTGTTAGTGTTTGATTACATCAGCTGTGTTGTCCATGTCCACCGCTCGTCCCGCCGCCTGCTGCCCGCGTGCCTCGTGCTGCGTGCTGTGCGGTGCGGTGCTGTGCTGTGCGGTGCGCAGGCTGGCACCGGTCCGGCGCGGTGTCTGCGGACAGCTCGCCCCCGCCCCCCCGCCAGCAGCCCGCGCCCCCCGCGCCCCCCGCCTCGCACCCGCCCACGCCCGCCGACTACAGCGCGCCTCACGCCAAGTACAGGTGCGCGGGGAGGGACGGCCGACACCACGGCATGGGGGCGGGGGCGGGGGCGGGGGCATGCACCGGCTGCTACAGCACACTCTGCTCGTGTTGCGCAGGTGTCTGCCGGCCGGTGGGGGTGGCGGGGGAGGCGGGGGCGGCGGTGCGAGTGACGGGGAGTCGCTGAGGCGGCAGTGGTCGCTGGAGCGCGGCGAGTCGCTGCCGGCCGCCGCGCACGCGCACGCGCACGTGGGCGTGGGGTTGGGCGTGGGCGTGGGTTGCGCGCCGCTGTCGCTGCTGGACGTGCGCGCGCTGTGCCCCGCGCCCCCGCCCGCCCCCGCGCGCCCCCGCTACCGCACGCGCCGCGCCACGCACGACGCGGCGTACTAGCGATAGCGACACACGCAGCACAGCGCCCCCCTAGGGGCGGGAATCCTCGATCGACAATAATTTTCATAGTCGAGTTTCCCGCGCGCCCCCCGCCCCCGCCCCGTCCACCCCCCGCGTGGCGGCCAGAGGGTAGGGGGGCGGTTGGGGGGCGCCGCGACCCCTCCTTCCACTTTTGCTCACTTTTCACGATCATCTCGTAGACGTTCGTATTAGCTCATTATGAATATTGTTGTGATGAAACGTAGTGAATATTTTTGTTACCAGAGCACCTAAGATTTTAAATTGTGATTTACTTCAGGTGATTTGTGTATTTTTGAAATAATATTTCTATTATTAGTAGTAAAATCTATACAACAACTTTCCTGCTGTGTCTTATTGAATCAGTCCCCCAATATCAAACAAAATCCCAGAATGGCCAAGTCCTCATTGACCGACTCACAAAATGTCCAATTCCCATAATGACCAATTTTATGTTTACAAAAAGCGGGAACATAATATTTTCCCGGGACAAAATAAAAAGTAGCCTTTTATAATGTCCTTATAACATCAACTATCTGCCATTGGAGCTCCCGTCACAGCGGTCGAGCCCGCTTCGGGAAGTAGCCGGAACAAACTGACAGACCGAAAGTCAATTAAAAAACAATCAAGTGCGATTCCGTGCAACGCAACCGCGTAATATTGCTCAAACGAAATGACAAACTACGAGCACATATATTGCTTTGTCAATATATCTAGTTTGTCCTTTCGCTTGAGCTGGGTTATTGCCCCGGGACCAGCTCGGTTGTTCATGCCGGTGCTCCACGGGAATAATTGTTTTCCCGTGGTACACCAGAAGGTCCATAACATCCAATCGATTTACCTACAGAACCGAACAATTTTTTTTTATAATAATAAAAAAATTCCCAGAGGGAAAGGCAAGGCCACACACACACACAGACTGGTCAGATGTAAAAATAATATCTGTTTTCGAGTAATTTGTTACGGTAGTACTGATTTACCTTTATGTTGAATTTGTGTCCGTCGCGGTGACTCCCGAGTCCCGATGCATTGTATGAGCCACTCAACGTCAATTCCCACTAAGTTGACCTACAACCAGGTACGCTAACAGCAGATCAAGGGTAACACTTCTGGACTGTGGACCGTCGTAAGATTTAAAATCGGGGTAACGCTTGCAGTACTTACCCAATGGTAATACTTGTTGTACGGACAACAGCAGATCAATATGTGCAGTTGTCCGTACAACAAGTTTAACTGTGGTCCGATTTAATTCATTTTTGACAAAATATAAAATAAAAGGAAGAGGTTATCAATAGATAAGAACTGTCAAATCTGCCAAAAACTGTCCAATCGGTCAGAAACTGTCAAATCTGTTAGAAAGTGTCAAATCTGTTAGAAAGTGTCAAATCTGTTAGAAAGTGTCAAATCAGTCAGAACTGTCAAAAACTGTCAAATCTGTCAAAAACTGTCAGAAACTATCAAATCAGCAAGAACTGTCAAAAACTGACAGAAACTACCAAATCTACACGAAACTGTCAAAACTTTCAAATCTGTCAGAAACTGTCAAATCTGTCAGAAACTGACAAATCTGTCAGAAACTGACAAATCTGTCAGAAACTTTCATATCCTGACAGATTTGTCAGTTTCTTAACGTTGCTGACAGCATCTGACTGATTTAACACTTTCTGACAGATTTGACAGCTTCTAGCCGCTTCTGACCGATTTAACAGTTTCTGACAGTTTTTGTCAGTTTCCGTCAAGAATTAAAAATAAGAATTAAATAAGAAAAATATTTAGATATCGATCGAATTTACTATGTTATACTAAATGGAAGGAAGGAAGGAAGGAAGGAAGGAAGGAAGGAAGGAAGGAAGGAAGGAAGGAAGGAAGGAAGGAAGGAAGGAAGGAAGGAAGGAAGGAAGGAAGGAAGGAAGGAAGGAAGGAAGGAAGGAAGGAAGGAAGGAAGGAAGGAAGGAAGGAAGGAAGGAAGGAAGGAAGGAAGGAAGGAAGGAAGGAAGGAAGGAAGGAAGGAAGGAAGGAAGGAAGGAAGGAAGGAAGGAAGGAAGGAAGGAAGGAAGGAAGGAAGGAAGGAAGGAAGGAAGGAAGGAAGGAAGGAAGGAAGGAAGGAAGGAAGGAAGGAAGGAAGGAAGGAAGGAAGGTTTAGGTTTAGGTTTAGGTTTAGGTTTAGGTTTAGGTTTAGGTTTAGGTTTAGGTTTAGGTTTAGGTTTAGGTTTAGGTTTAGGTTTAGGTTTAGGTTTAGGTTTAGGTTTAGGTTTAGGTTTAGGTTTAGGTTTAGGTTTAGGTTTAGGTTTAGGTTTAGGTTTAGGTTTAGGTTTAGGTTTAGGTTTAGGTTTAGGTTTAGGTTTAGGTTTAGGTTTAGGTTTAGGTTAGGTTAGGTTAGGTTAGGTTAGGTTAGGTTAGGTTAGGTTAGGTTAGGTTAGGTTAGGTTAGGTTAGGTTAGGTTAGGTTAGGTTAGGTTAGGTTAGGTTAGGTTAGGTTAGGTTAGGTTAGGTTAGGTTAGGTTAGGTTAGGTTAGGTTAGGTTAGGTTAGGTTAGGTTAGGTTAGGTTAGGTTAGGTTAGGTTAGGTTAGGTTAGGTTAGGTTAGGTTAGGTTAGGTTAGGTTAGGTTAGGTTAGGTTAGGTTAGGTTAGGTTAGGTTAGGTTAGGTTAGGTTAGGTTAGGTTAGGTTAGGTTAGGTTAGGTTAGGTTAGGTTAGGTTAGGTTAGGTTAGGTTAGGTTAGGTTAGGTTAGGTTAGGTTAGGTTAGGTTAGGTTAGGTTAGGTTAGGTTAGGTTAGGTTAGGTTAGGTTAGGTTAGGTTAGGTTAGGTTAGGTTAGGTTAGGTTAGGTTAGGTTAGGTTAGGTTAGGTTAGGTTAGGTTAGGTTAGGTTAGGTTAGGTTAGGTTAGGTTAGGTTAGGTTAGGTTAGGTTAGGTTAGGTTAGGTTAGGTTAGGTTAGGTTAGGTTAGGTTAGGTTAGGTTAGGTTAGGTTAGGTTAGGTTAGGTTAGGTTAGGTTAGGTTAGGTTAGGTTAGGTTAGGTTAGGTTAGGTTAGGTTAGGTTAGGTTAGGTTAGGTTAGGTTAGGTTAGGTTAGGTTAGGTTAGGTTAGGTTAGGTTTTTTTTTTTTTTTTTTTTTTTTTTTTTTTTTTTTTTTTTTTTTTTGATCTTGGTTGGTTCACAATTTGGGTTTAGTGTTAGTCCTAATGTTAATAGTTATTCCCAGAGGGGGTAGGTGGGCCGAAGAGTGTCGCGATTTGATACGAATCTTCTCTCCGACCCACCTTTGTCGATTCTTAAGAGGGGTAGCGAGTCAGAGACTCGCCGCCCGCGACTATTGAAGTTAAGGGAGAGACTGATATGAGAAGAGGGGGGGGAATAATAAAGTTGGTGCTGCTTGGAGATTAAAATTTTGCCAATCAATTTGGTGAGAATGGGGACGGCTGATTGCCCAAGGTCCCAGGGGGGGGGGGGGGGGTATTTACAAGATTGCCTATTGTAGGCTGTGGTTAACTCTGAAGGGGGGGCCTAAAAGGCTTATTCACATTTTTATTTCTTATAGCTATGATACATTTGATTCACATTGGAGATCTTGATTTACATTCTTATATCTAAAAGCCATCAGGCTGTGATTTCCTCAGGTTTAATTTATTTACAATGTTGAGGGGGGGGGAAGGGGGTCTGTTTACTTTACTTATCCTAAGTTTATATAATATAATTTACTACAAAATTAGGGACTGAGTCTATACAATATTTATCCTCAACTGGGTTGCCAATAGGCTTTATCAATAATACATTTGGTCCACATTGGTAATCGTGATTTACATTCTTACATCTAGAGGCCATAAGGCTGTGATTTCCTCAGGTTTTAACTTGTTTTCAATGTTGAGGGGGGGAGGGGGGTCTGTTTACTTTACTTATCCTAAGTTTATACAGTGTAATTAATGCAAAGATAGGGACTGAGTCTATACAATATTTATCCTCAACTGGGTTGCCGATAGGCTTCATAATTATTCACGTTAGGTTGCATATTGATTTACATCTCTGGTATTACATTTGCTCATCTAGTGTTTCACTGAAATATCTTTGTTAACTAATTGGGTAATACTGGTTACAAATTGGAGTTGTGGTTCTCTGATAGGTCTTACTGATAGTCTTAGCTAGGGTTAATATTGGTT